>JAWNNW010000447.1:0-731791 GCA_035044465.1 Scaptomyza tumidula
CCATAAGTTGGTAAATTAAATTCGTTTATTTGTTTTAATTCACTGTTTGTATGCACACGAGCAACAGCAGCAGCAACAGCAACAACGATACGGTTTATACAATTGGTTTTCGAAGTAACCGCGCATTATTGAAAACAATTATTATTTGAGAAATTAATTTGCAAATTTTGTATTTCAGAAACGTGTCAAAATGTCAAAATGGGAAAAAAGGGTATAATGGTTTTGTGCAAAAGTATGTAACAGGCAGAAGGAAGCATCTCCGACCCTATAAAGTATATATATTCTTGATCAGCATCAACAGTCGAGTCGATATAGCCATGTCCGTATGTCCGTCCGTCTGTCTGTCCGTCCGTATGTATGAGTCAACCGATCTCAGAGACTATAAGAGCTAGAGACTCAAGATTTGGAACTTAAGCTTGCCTAATTCCTAGGCAGTACAAGTTTGTTTCCGATTTTCGATAACTCTTCCCGTTTCCGATATACACATGGGATCGATAACAACAAAATCTTGAATTTGGAAAACTTTGAGATGCAATTTGAAATTTAAAACAAAATTTGAAATTTAATAACAATAATAAATAATAAAATAATAACAAATCCGACCCCATAAAGTATATATATTCTTGATCAGCATCAACAGCCGAGTCGATATAGCCATGTCCGTCTGTCCGTCCGTCCGTCCGTATGTATGAACGCGTCGATCTCAGAGACTATAAGAGCTATACTTGCAAGCACTGACTGTACGCGTGATGTATAGGGATCAGGGTATCGTCTAGTCGGGATATCTCGACTAGAGCCTTCTTACTTGTTTGAGCCATAAATTGTAATTTGAAAAACGCATTTTTATTGGTTCACGATCCTGCAGCTTGTTAATTGGCAGATCTCCTCAAAACATAATATTTAGTTTCACTGATCCTAAAAATCAAAAAGATACATGAATGCTGGTTAACATTTATAAACTAGTTGTGTTTTTAAGCTACAAATTCTATAATTAGTTCAATTAACTCATCATCAATGCTGCATTCGTATTGTGGATTGTTGCAGAATGATCAGCATAAGCAAAAAATAGAGCCCAGCATACTTTGACTTTGCTTATCTGGCCAAAAAAAACTTGCAAAAGCAATCACATTGCGTTGCTGTGCTGTCCCTTTTAACAGCTTGCAAATTTATGTCTCAGCTTAAGAAAACACTAAATGAGTGCCATGCATTTTTTTTTTTATCGCACGCAGCAGCAGCGACCAAGTCTTGAACAACGGTCGTCTGAGGCCCAACAACTAATTAGACATGTTAAAGAACTTGTTTAAGTTGTTGTTCTTGCTGTTGTTGGCAGTGCTGGGCATTGAAATGGTAACACCCGACCGAAAAGCCAGCAAGCAGCAAACACATTTAAAAATGCTCAAGTTAATTAATTGCGCAACGAATGCATACCAGGCAAAAGGCAACCAGACTAACAGACAAACAGACAGACAAACAGTCAGGCTGGCAGGGCATAGGACACGTCGGTAACGACCAATGATTTGATTTTTGCAGCACGATAGGAGGCCAAGGAGGGTCTCTCTCTCTTTTGGAACTGCATGCGTTTCGCTTTCATTAAACAAATATCCAAACACTTTTGCCGCTGATGCGATGACACTGATTAGCATTATTCCAACAAGCCGGCTGAGATTTGAAACACCAGGACGTGATCCCAGACGCATTTAATTTCCATTTGGGAGCGGCAATGGCGACAAAAGGTCTGCCAAAGAACTGACTCGGTGTGCACAACCTTCCTGAAATTGTTTCCCAGTCCAATTTGGCACACATTCTATAGGCACATGTGATGTGATACATTCGAGAGTGCTTGACTAGGAGATACTCTGTACCCAGTCAAAACATTTAAGCAGAGTCAATTATTGTGTACCTTCAACAATTGGCGAAAGTTAGCAATTGAAATTTGCGTTCGCATAACGAGTTTGCAACAAATCGAATCGCTCCTAAGCCCGCCTCCAACATGGGACTATGAGCACCTTCATTAGGGCTGCCAAGCCCACAACGAGAACAGCGATCAACAACAACAACAATCAATGAGAGATGATTAATTGATCAGTCGAATGCTGGAAAAAAAAAAATTCGACGCCACAATCAAATTAAGGCAGCATATAAATGTGAGCCAATTATTAAAACTTAATTTTGATGTAGACACCATCACCAGACGATTCCCAATTTCATAGCCTCCTCACCGGCACCAGACTAATGAGCCACATGCACTTTGGCTGCCAAAACAAATGTTGTTTTTGTTGTTGTTGTTGTTTCTGTTGTTGCTGCTGCCTGTAAGCTGTACAACTAACTAATCAAGCTGTTCGGGCTGCCAACTTTGATGCATTTCCCAAATTGATGCCCCAGATTGATGGGCATGCGGCGCTGGGCATTCGACTCTGACTATGCGTCTCTTCTGACATATGCAAAACATTTTGTTGAACGCTAGCGGATAATGCCAGAACAAACTATGCAAACAAATGAGCTGAAAATTCAGACAAATGACTAACAAGAAGGTGAAGAAGTTGCCTGTTGTAATGGCCGAAAATGTTCGAATGTTTCTTTCACAAAGTATCAGAATGATCAGTTTTGAAGCAGGGCTTATCTTTGTCAAAAAAGTGTTGATAAGTGTTTAGTTCTCAAAGAACTAAAATACCATTTTTTTGTACATTTAAATTAAAAATTTATTTCTTAACATTTATTATCGATAAATTGATCTCTTAGTATCCTATAAGCTAAACACATTTAAGTCTGTAAGATGTGAATAGTTAATTCTTGAACTGATATGCCCTAAAAATAAATAGTTTGTGTAGCGCAAGGGCAAAAATCAAATAAAGATATACAAAGAAATTTCAATTTCGTTGTTAGGCCAACTTGTATTGAACTGCGCTAAATTAACCGCAGGCATTCATTTCGGTTTGTTTCGTGTCCAAAACGTAGTTGGAGTTAAGATTCTATGGCCGAGGCATTTTGATGAGTATTGATGAGTTTTAATAAATTGCTGATGAGTTTTCGAGCGCGCTTGGTTTCCCAAGCACAACAACAACTATACAACAACAAGAAAGCAGATAAATACAGATACAAATACATATATATTCATCTGGTGGATTCTGGTTCTTCTACTTACTTGTTTTGGGTATCTGTAACGACTGTGGGCACATAACAAGCCTCAACGCCTTGCAACATTTTGAGTGATGCGTTTTTGAAAGTGGCGTCGAATTTCTCAACCGTGAAGCGCCATGCAGAGCAGCGGTAATTGAGATGCTGTTGCTGATGCCGAAGCTGTTATCCCAGCTAAAAATATCGGAGAAGGCTTGTGGAGTGTGGAGAGTGGTGCTGCGTGGTGCTGCGTGGTGCATGGTGCTTGGTGGAGCCGTGTAGTCGTTTAATTGCCGCCATTATTAAACTCATTTATCGTGTTTTAATTTTAACGTTGAGCTTCAGCAGAGAGCAGCAGCAGAAACAGCAACAACAACAACATCAGGTGTCTGACAGAGGAACATCTCCACTTTGGTTATCTTCTCGGCTCCACTTCACTCTATGTTGCTTAGCCGCAGATGCTGCGGTATTATTAGTGTGGCAGACGGTTACGCCGGCGACTGCAGCTGCCATGATTTGGCGCTGATGCAGCAATTTACAAGAAATTATGTTGTTTGCTTAATTAATAAAAGTAGTTTTTAATAGAAAGCCATTAGAGCTAACGAAAGACTGAGGCAACAAACTTGCCCGGTTGATTGATGAAAATGTGCGACAATTTTTGCTGCGAAATCATGCTGGAGCGAAAAAATTATGTGCCAAATGCTTTTTCACTCACTTGACCAAATATAACGGAGAGTCTTGTCCAAAAGCAGCTTCTGCTTGTTAACTTGTTTAACTCAACGTTTTTCTGTCGCTTATTAATGTGAGGATTTCTGCAGTTCCCAACTGTTTATATCTATATATTTTATATTTAACCAGTTACAGTTACATACACATATATTTTTCGCCTACGCGACCTTTGACCATTGGTTTGCCAACTCACATTTAGGCAACGTTCAAAATGTTGGCTTAAACTAACTTTAGCGTCGTAATTAATGGTCGCATGTCACACTTCCGAGTTCATCGGAGTTGAAGCCAACCTGAATTACCATCAACAAGTTTTCACTGTATTAGTTAGTGGATGACGTCCGCCAAAAACTGTCGCATATAAAATCATATAATTAACATAATCATAATCAACAAAGTATAAACGTTAAATTGAGGCTAATTACTTTATAACCGACACTCAACTGCGAAACATCGTCCATAACGATGATGAAAACAACAACAAAACAACACTTGTGGCAAACTCGTTTCAATTATGGGGAATCAAGCGCTCAACCTCAACCTCAACACAGGCCTCCAGCTCCAGCTCCAGACCCGGCAATAACTGGACAGCAACCGGATGGGCCAGAAGTGTGCGACGTTTCCACATACGAATGAGATTTCATTTCATTTTCGTCCAAAAGAAGCTATGACCACGTTTTTCATGTCTAACTTTATAAAATGCAAGTATGTGATTGTGCTCTAATACAAATGAACAAACAGTTAATGAATGCACTGTAAGAAATGGGGGTTTGCATAGTCTTGTACTTGGTGTTTAAGTACACAAATGAATACATTTTATTAGTTTTTCTTCTATTCTATAGATTTAAATATTATTTTGGAAAAAACAATTTATATTCCACGCATCTGGTTATAGATACAAACTATTTCTATCATCTTAAGGTATAATTTATTCTTCTATTAACTAACTTATTTGTTTCACTGGAACTTCAACTCCAATTCAATTGCCAGTAGCTAGAGAAATGTCTGCAAAATAAGCAAAGCAATATGGCGGCTGGCCAACAAAGATAAAACGAGGCAAAGTTAACCGTTTTAAATTTTTATGACAAGCTCATGAATTCGTGTGCAGTTGTAAATGCGCCATATAATTCACAGATAATTATTATAATTACTGGTTACTTTTTCAGTTAACATACAAGCAAACGGATTTATTAACTTTTATTTGTTGTTGTTTGCATTGAGCGTGGTTGGTAAGTTAGTTGTTGTTTTTGTTGTTCCTGGTCGAATACCCACAATTTGCTACGCCAGCCATTTGTTGTTGTTGCTGTTGCATATGTATAAATGGCAAGCAATTAGCTGAGATTTCAGATTCAAAACTAATTTAATAAAATAAACATTTTTACGCTTTAATTAGGTTTTGTAATTAGGAAAAAATGGTTATGCATTGCTAAAATACAAAGTCGGTTAATTGGCTTAATGCCCAATTCAAAAAAAATCAAGCCAAATTAATATGTTTTTTCTAAAGACTTAGAAAACGAACCTTATTTCATTGACTCTTAGTTGAATTTAACTAACAAATATTTATGGTAATTCATATTATTTTTTACATTTCTCAACTCAACTCTTTTAAACATAATTGGAAATAAGCCCAAATTAAATTGTTATAACATTTGATTGTTATTAACATTTAAAAAACTGAGATCTTGCAACTTGCTGAAGCACATGATTCATTACGATGCTACATTAATTTTAGTTCATCTCATAACGATATAGTCGCAAGCTCAAAAAAAAAAAACAGTAACAAAAGCTGAATAATGTTTGAACTGGTCATAAATAAATTTGGCAGTCAAAAAAAAAATCAAAACAAAACCACTAACAATCAATGGTCGTTCCAGGGCCGGGCGCGATAAAAATCGTTGGCAATTTGTTAAACTTTATGATTTTCGACTCAAGCAGGCGAAAACTGTGCCGAAAGTTGAGTAGCCCAAAGAAAAAATAAAATAAAACGGCTATAAACGGCCAGCCGCCGCCTCCTGCCTCGACTGTTTTATGACCAAATAAATAATTAAAATGATGCGTGGTGTTAAGTGCTGCCATGTCTTACAAAAATTCAGAGCCAGAATCGCTGGCGGCACAACAACAACAACCAATGCAAAGCCCGAGCCACACGCAGCGCGTTCATTTCTTTTGAAAATTTGTCATAAATTTATAGCTTTCGCGCAACGTACGGGTTCACTGTACTACAATACTACTACCTCTCTGGCACGTCCGCACTCTGACACTGCCCCGAACTGGGCTTAATTGCTTGTCATGTGGCACACATTTTTAACGCAAATTGGCCGACAGATATGCCAGATCTGAGCAATCGTAGTCACACACAGACCACACAACGTTCCATTCCAGTACCGCCAAAAAATTGTATGCCAAATTTCATGATAACTAAAACTTCTAGACCCAAACGTTTTTGGCTGCGGTTAGCCCTTTGAACCGCTTCTAAGTTGGCGCAATTAAAGAGAAACGCGTTGGGTTTTTAACGAACTAACTGTTGAACATTAAACTAATATGCTTTATGGCACTGCTGCTCGAGTTTTGTGAAGCTGAATGTCACTTGTTGCATCTTCTTGTCTTTGGGATCTTTGAATCTTTGTGGCCAACATGTTTTTAATGATTAAGTGCTCGTTAAAACACGGCTCCGTTGGCCTTATCAGTAAGGTCGCATAAAAAATGAGTTATCTCAGCTGATCTATGGCTCAACTATATAATTGTGTTCGAGAAGCAAGTGGTCATGTCTAAGAAATCGCTCGTGAGGTTTCCAAGTAAATTCTGTCAACATTTTTTGAATCGACATTAAAATTTAAAATTGCTGCCAAAAAGGTGCTGCGGTGATTTTGTGTAAGTGTTCGGTAGGTATAGTTTATTAAGAGAAAAACTTCAAGCTTTAATAGGATAAGTCGTAGGTAGACTTTTTCGGTGATTTTCAGTATAGATATTATTTAAACAACCTGAGCTTGGCACAACTTATTATAGCGACTTGAATTTACAAAATGTATGCTAATGAGTTAAATGCCATACTTGAGTTTATCAAACATATTTAGCGTAGTCTTTCTTCTTACTTGGCGTACTTATTTCAATTTTAATAACAGGGCTTTAAACAGCAACAGAATATTAGAAATAGATCAAAACTGTTACACAACATTCTAATTAAGCTAGAATCAATATCAACTCTGGCAACACACTTAACTGCCAATTTTAATGACTCTATTAGCAAGTATCTCATAAAGATCACGCAAAGGCCACCAAATGCTTATAAAGTTTATAACCTTGGACTCCAACTGACACTCGCATATAGAGTCATCTTCTTCCCTTTGTTTTTGTTGTTTGTATTTTGGACGTTGAGAAATTCTTGAACATACAACATAAATAATATTTTATTGGCAATTTAGTTGGGAAATTAATGTGCATACAGTTGGCAACTTAGGTAATTTATGCAAATAAAACGATCGTAAATTTGGCATTAAAACGCTTATTAAATGATCGTTTATTAGCCAAGACCCAAGCCCCATTCGCACGCACACACACACACACAATATGCAAAGGATTAACTTGCAGCGCCCCTTTTTGTACCCCTTTGTGGCATGCAACAAGGTTGCGATTTGTGGTAGCCGCATAAATTAAGTTATTAACCGAATTGTTCCTAAATGTTGGCAGCTCCTTACACGATTGATATAATTTACGATTTGTTACCAAAGAGTGAGAAAGAGAGAGAGAGAGAGAGAGAGTGATTGCTACTGATATATGTATGATTGTACCTACATACATGCATACATATGTATCTATATGTTAGACTTGATCTTGCGGCTCATTTTTAGCTGAGCAAAAAGTGTCTATAACTTCTGGGAAATGCTGCCTGGCTGACTCGGCTGGATCGCATATTGTATAATGTATTAGCTGGCGCATTGTGTGTTAATGTGACAACGAGAACGGTATGAAATTCTTTGGGAACGGCAGCAGCCACAAACAACAACACTTTGAAGCAATGGCGACAAACGAGCCTTGTTGCTGTCAAAAGTCAGAAATATAACCATATAAAATCAGTCGGCATGACCATTGAGCTGCTTCGCTCCTGTCTCGGTCTCTCCCTCACTGTCGTGCCCATCAACATCCCCATCATCGTCGTCCCCATAACAATCATCATCATCATGGTAAGCGCAAGAGGATTAGCAAATTTAATGCGGCAACAGCTATTAAAAGATTTCTCACTCTCTCTCTCTCTTTTTTTACTTGAGTCAAGGAAGCTGCGATCCCAGCTGTCAGCTCTTGGAGTCCTCAAGTTATCAGTTTGCTAAAATCAAACAATTTTGCTTCTATGTTTAGTATTCTTAACACGTTTAATTCCAGTAGAAGTCGAAAGGAATGTTAATTGATCATAAAACACTCAGCTTTTTCTTTAGATTTCTTTAAGAAGAATTACTTGTTATTTTACCTTTAACACATTTGTTTTTAAACTTTAAATTGAAAAGTCGCATAATTTCAGATGAAGTACAAATAACAATAACAAATGAAAGTTATTTACAAAAACTTTTGATGTCAGTAATCGATTTTTCATTCAATAAATTGATCAAGTTTCTCTACAAACCACAGTCTCTTTTTTTCGATCATTTCCTAAAAGTATTAATTTATGCGTAAAACGGTACTTTTGAACTGACATAAACGCAAGTTTTTTGATGTTAAAGTTCCAAACAAAGAGTTTCCATTCATGATCTTAAAGAATCCATTGTGTTTGTTAAAACTTCTTCAGACATGATAATGATGTTAATAATGATGATGACTCAATAATTGAAATTTATCAAAATAAATTTAGTAAATCGTCTTTAAATTTAAATGCCACATTAATTACAACGTCTTAAAGTATGAAAAGAGAGAGAGAGGCATTTAAAAAGTGTTTGACAAATGAGCCAACAATTTATAACAAACCCACCGAGCAGCAAGCCAACGAAATGAAAGAAACGGAAAAGATTTTCTGTTGTCTGCCCACGACAAACAAATTTATCACAACCAGAGATAGACAATGAGATCGAAGATCGAAGATCCAGCGGGATTTTGTAAAACAAAGCCAACTCCAACCTTTTCAAGCGCAAGCGAGGCCAATAAATTGCTCAACAATTTAAAATGGGCAATTCATAAATTTATTAATGAATTAAGTTATAAGATAATTTACAGTTGATGCCTGATGCTGATGCTGATGCTGATCGGAAACGCAATCTGCTGAACAAAATGATCATCACTGCTGGTCGCTGCAATATATCAAGAAGCGGTAACGTGGCCCAAGACCCGCGACCTAATCAAATTGCCAAAGCAGAAGCAGCACACAGCCAAGGCAAAAGCAAAACAACGCAAAGGCAAAAACTACAGTCGATTCTCGGAATTGAGACGGGCAAATGGGCAAAGGCTGCAAAAAAATAAAGGAAACAAAATTTAAATGAAGCTGTGGCAGGATCGAGACGAGAAGACTGGGATGTGGGATCTGGTATCTGGTATGGCAAAACTGGCTGCAGTTTGTCTGCTGGCTTATTGCTGAGCATTTCTAAAACGAGGGGGCGAGAGAGCTGCACATGATTAGCTGGTTAGCTTGGTCAGAGCTGCGGTTCCATAATCGTTATCAGCGTCACCATCACCGACAACACAGTACAACAACATTCAACAACTAAGAATGGTGCTGGGTTTTAGCATTTTGTTGCACGTTGAAGTTGTACGATGTAGTTTTCTTTTTCTCTTTTTTTTTTGCTTATAAATTGGAATTTAAAATTAATTAAGTTGTCGTTTTGCGCTTTTATCCAATTTATAACTAATATGACACCGATTATACGAAATATGTTCGCTAATTAACGAACAAACAGCGCAACCAACAGCAAAATAAAACAGCGTACCTAACCTCCCTCCTCTCTCTTTCCGTCTCTGTCGCAGTAAAAGTCATCTAACTGGCCAAGAAACAAGGCAGACAGACAGGCAACAGTCGTCGAAGAGAACTTCTTCTTTCGTCTGCAGTCCCTCCTTCACCACCTTCTTTGAATCGTGTCCGCGTGCTCGTAATCTGCTCGCTGAAGACGCGTTGTAAATTGTCTGACAAAGCTTATTTTATTAATTTAAGCCATAAGCGTTGGCCTCGTGTGTTGGCTGCAGCTTTGGCTTGTTTGTTTGCAGCCCCTTTTTTTTATTTTGTTTTATTTTTTGCATAGCATCAGCAAAGCAACGCCAATTTATTGCGCATCGTAAAAAGCCGTTTGCGTTTTAATAAGCCATGCCAAACACGCGGCGGTTGTTCTGTTCATTCGTTTAGTCGTTCTTTTGACTCTTTTGCCTCTGCTGCAGTTGTTAGCGAAAGCCGTCGATGTTGACAACGTTTTGGTCATTTGAACTTTAAGCAACCCACAACCACTGCTAAAAATTAAGTCTAAACTCTCTTACTGCATTCCTGGGCATAACGAATATCGAGTTCGAGTTTTATCCGTGTAACCATGTTGTTTGTTTGTTGCCTTGTTTGTTTTTGGGCAATCTGAGTGACATTGGTTAATGGAACTTTGAGGGGATGCACAAAGGCATTTAATGAGCAGACTTATTGAGTCAAGTAAGGAGGAGATGGCTATATAATTGAGTTATTCCACTTGTCACTTCGCGACGATAAGGACAGAGATATATATATGTTTACTCTTTAATTGGTGATTTTTATATGGATTAGTCGCTTAGTATTGGCTGTCTGCAAAATCGTTTGTAACAACCAAAATCTACAACGTTTTCTTTGCGATGGCTAAAATTTTGTTTACAAAAATGTTCTACCATTATTTTGAAGCTGTTGTAAGACTGAACCACAGCTGTGAACCCTTGACCAACACTTAGCCATAACATAATAAAAATAAATATGTCAAAATTAAGTAAGCAGCCACAAATTCGCACAGCACCACAAGTCAACAACACCAACAAACTTGCGATAAGCTTTTCCACAATGGAAGAACCGCAAACAAATGCAGGAGCAGCAAACAGGCAGAACACGCAAAAATTTTCATTGGGACTGTAGTATATGGTATATGTTTGTATGTTCAAGTTGTTGGCGAGTGAGCGCCCATAAAAAAAGGCGTTGAAATCAGGAAAAAATAGCCATGACTTAAAAATACTGGTGAATGGATCTGGGCGGGGGCGGAACGGAGGGCTGTACAAACAAGGCATTGGGCATCTAGATGAGGCCCTTGGCCATTTGGTGCGAGCAGAGTTGAGAGGGAGTTTGTATTAAAGACGAGAGATAGAGAAAGAGCGCGCGAGAGAGAGATGGGCATGCGAAAATCGTTTACAAATAAATCAGAAAGCGATAAATAAGGATTTTGTCTCGTAATAACTCAGCGGGAGCCATTTAACATGCAATCATAACGAATCGATGCTGAACGCTTTAGCGAATTCCAACACCAAGAAGTAAGGTGCAGGCACGAGGGACATGGACATGGACACGGGCCCAGGGCTGTGCGGAGAGGCAGCAAACACGCTTTCACACCAGGCATCCAAAGTTGGCAAGTGTGTGTCGAATTGTTGTTGACTTGTTGCAGTTGTCGCTGCTTCTGCTTTCCGTTGTAGTTGTTGTTGTTGTTGTTGTTGTTGAAGTTGTTGTTGTTGATGTTGTTCTCGCGCCTTAGGCTTGAAAATAAAGTTGCAAACAGGAACGTAAAGCTCTTCTGGCTTGACCACATCGCCTTATTCCTTGCAACACAATGACAAGGGCGTTCTTTGGAGTTTTTATGAGCGACGTTTCTTATATTTTCCTTCTGCTTATGCATGCCCCTATCACAAAACATACCTAAAACATGCACTTGGCTGCACTTCATAACTTGCAAAAATTACATTCCATGCCCCATACACATAAGCTGAAAACCCTTTGCGTTTCCCCTTTCCTGAGACCTCTTCAAAAAGCAACTACAACAAGTTCTCTTAATTATGTTGTAAAACAATCTGCCGTCATTTGGGCCAGCAAGCATCGGTAGTCGTAGTTCAAGCGCCTACTAGTCTAACACATCCTTCGCTTGTGAGGGAAGTAATTAAAATTATGCCCTCAACAATGGCTGCAAGACACGATAGCCGCTCGAGGCGAGCCTACACGATTTTCTATGACTAATTGCCAGAAGTGTGTCACAGGAAAAGCGGCCCACTAACGATTCAAACGAACAAGTCTGCACACCTGACAGGTGAACTACCTGGCCTGAGCTGGGTAAGCTGCGTTAGTCTATGGGGTCAGACACGCATACGTGAACGTAGAGGACTTATCTCGATAAAAATTGCAAACTGCAAACAGTTAACCTGGCTAACAAGAAATTAAATTCCATTACGCGAGCTTTAGTCAATTTGCCCACCATGGGCAATGGGGGTTGGGTTTCTAAGTAAGTCCACGTTTTACACTGGATAAAAAATGCGAAAAATAAATAAATGATTGGAAAACGCATGCAGGATTCCTAATAAGTTCACTTCCTATGCTATACTTAACCATATATTTTTAAAAAAAATTTCAAAGAAACAATAATTTTCTACATTAGGCCACTTTTTTGCACCACTGTGCATGAGCTAATGAAGAGGTGGTAATTTATGTGGCTATATTCACCTGCTCCTAGACACGTTTTAATAAGCCAGTCACTGAGCCATGAATGGGAACTAACTTAAGGCCAAATGGAGACGTAGACATGGCTAACCATAGCCAAGTTGTTTACGTGGCTCTAACTGCCACTAGCTAGCCGTTGTCTGCTAACTGCGAGCTGTACCCAAGTGCAGGATTAATTAATTGCCTACTGCTGCAGTTGCTGTTACTGTTGCTGCTGTAGCTGTAGCTGATGATGTCTGGAGCACACATGACGTACACGTGAAACTTGAGAAATGTTCAGCCGCTTAATGTGCGACATTTTGTTTGTTTTTGCCAACTGTTAACAACTTTTGGCAGCCTTGGCTGCGTTCCAACCTACTGAATGCTTGAATCTCAACAGTTGTTTATACCCTGAACCCACTGAAAATGGGAAAAATGGGCAAAATTATGTAACAGACAGAAGGAAGCATCTCCGACCCCATAAAGTATATATATTATTGATCAACATCAACAGCCGAGTCGATTTAGTCCGTCTGTCCAGAGACTATGAGAGCTACAGGCTTCAGACTTGGAACAGAACTTCTTCTAAGCCATATGCAGAACAAGTTTGTTTTAAATTATCGATAATTCTTCCCGTTTTCGATCGGTTCCTAATCGAGCTTACACGACTAAATCCATTTTACATGTACTTCTTTTTTTTAAAGGCGAACAATAAGAAACGAAAACTCTGTTTTGCATATTTCGCATCCAAGTTATAATGATGAGGAACAGCAGCATATGCATCGCTCCACTGAGTCTCAGACGACAGCGTTGTCAAATGACTTGCGTAAATTTATCGTAAATGCCATCAACGGTAGCGACACACACAATCCGAGCTCCTTACCACATTCGACATGCGTTTTTTAGCTCAAGTGTCTGCCGATTTGTTGGCCAAGTCTGTCTGTCAGTCAGTTAGTCTTGGCTGCCTGCTAGCCTAATCCTCGCTAATCCTTTTCACATGCATAAACTTAACTCTTGATTCTTTATTGTTGTTGCTCTTGTTGTTATTGTTTTAAAGGTGTCACACCGCCACCCCCGCCAACAGAGAATATGATATGCTAATGAAATGCATGACAGTGCAAAGAACCTTTTTGGCTTTTGGTCATGCGCCACTCAGCCTCAAAAAATTTGCATCGAAACTCAAAAACTTCGGAACTCGAATGGGGATATCGACAATTGGACTTAAACTTCAGTTGCGTGTTGCTGCGTGTTATTGCTGTGGTTGTTACATGTTTGTGTCCCTTGACACATTTAATTGGAAGTCAATTGCTTGGCAGGAATTTAAATTTGTTTCAGGTGCCAAATTCAGTGTTGAGAAGGTCAATAACATATTTATATCTGCAATTCTAGTTCTAATAAAATTGCGTTCATTGCATTGATTAAGTAAGTGACAACACTGGTGTACACTGCAATCAAAAGTCCTTTCTAGTTTTCACTGTTCTTCATTAACACTACCCAACTAAGAATAAAAATACTGTAAGTCGAATTTTCTTGGTGTTGCAAAAGCGGCGACAAACGGCGCTCCAGTTAAACACGCTTGGGTGACATTCCATGGGTCTGCCTCGCTTGTAGGTTGTAGTTTGTGTCTCATTGTCATGCCCCGCTTATTGATTGGAATACAATGGATCCTTAAAGTGTGCTTACAAGCGCCGTAACTCAAACAAATTGCAGCCGCCTGCCTGCAAACGCCTGCCTGACTGACTTGGAGAGATGGAGACGACGCGGAATAGGTTGAGGATGAGGATGAGGAAGAGGATTTCGACGGACAACGACACTGATCAACAGGCGCGGCGAAACCAACGTGAATACACCAAGCAACCCAATAGGATCGGGCTGGGCTGGGCTGGGCCCAATGCGTTTTACATGATGGCTACACGACAAGAGACAGGAGCGGCAAGACGGAGACGGACGCCGTTCTGTGCCAGCTTAACAAGAACAAGATAAGCCCGCGCCCCAATATTGTGGTTGTTGTTGTTGTTGTTGTTGATGATGTTGAAGTGTATTTTTTTTTTCTCTTCGTTTTGTGGCTTTAAATTATTCCAAGCTCGCAACGAACACACCGTGGACCAGAGGCGCTACTGACGCGCTTATGTTAAATTTACCAAACAAGCGATTTGTATGCAATTTTGCGATCGTCTAAGAGCCGGTGAGAAGCGAGGAGGGGTTGCACGGGGCTAGAGCATGCGGCTGAAATCCAAATCCCAGCGAGACAACATGACGTCGTGGATTTGGAGAGGACTGCTTAAGTTGCTGTTGCTGCTGCTGTTGCTGTTGCTGTTGCTATTGTCTTTGCCACAGCATTGTTGTTGTCTGCCGCACTGTCTGCGGCTGCGTCGCTGCTGCCGTCGCAATGTCTAGTTTATTGGCGTGATTTTTTATTTGCATTCGAAAATGTTTGCTTGCTGCCACAGTCAACGAGTTGTTGTTGTTGTTTGTTGTTGCTGTTGCTGTTGCACGTGATGTATGCGATGTGGCCGCCCGGCTCAGAGCCCGTCTGTTTTTGCCACACATTCGCCATAAGTTTTGCTTGGCTATGCTCCGCAATTATTTGCGGAATTCCTTTTGGAATATATATTGACTCTGAGTCTCTGACTTTCTGATTTGCTTCCAACTGGAAGCATTACGCGTCTCTTGTCTTGCTTGTTGTCCACATGTCCTCAGGCAACAGCGCCTCCGACTAGCTTTGACAGCCATACAAGGAAGCTTAACCCAATGCCAGGCACTCTTTCTTTTTCGTTGTCATTGTCATGGGTTGGATTATTCTTCTGTTAATTGTCATGAAATTTCGGATTTAGCGCAGTTTTTAAATGCAGGCAATTTCGCGTGAGAAGTTGCTGACAAAATCGATATATTAGCATGTTAAACTTTCTTTATGTTAAAAAAACCGTAAATATTTTTTGGTATTTATCGGAGTAGATCAAACCTTAAACTAACTTGATCAACCGATTAAAGTACATTCAACTGATAATATGATAAAAGACTCTTTAAGCAATGATTCCCCACAGCTGAAAGATCAATTCCCAAGAATAACGAAAAAATCTAAAACGAATGCCGTTACACAAAATAACTGGCATATACGAATCATTCAATCGATCCACTCACATTAACACCCATTCCAAATGTAATTTTTCAATGCAAAAAGAAAGGCAAAAGCCAAACAGATCAAAACGGATTGCACAACAACTGACTGCTTTGTATGCAAGTCAAAGATAGGCACAAAACAAAAACAAAAAAAGAGAGGCGCCTCGTGCGCTCCACTACCTGTCCGCCTGCAAGTCAATTGTGCAACTGCCCCAAGTGTCAAATTAGACTAAGAGCAGGCGCAGACTCAATACAAACTTGCAACTGGCAAACGAAGCTAACCAAATTCTCGCTGCTGGGTAGCGAAAAGTTGAAAAGTTGAAGAAAAAAAACTGAAAACTAAAATGCGTGGCGTCTAATTTTCCACGAATCGAATTCAGGTGGAGACAGGCGGTTTGGATCGGTTAGATTTGCATGTGGGTGGTCAGCTAAATTGCCAGAACGTGAGCACAATTTTTAAATTAACGGCAAGTGGTAAGAACAGCAGCAGCAGCAAAGGCTGCACGGGAGGTAGGTAGAAGGGCTGAAACTGGTAAAGCAGACAAAGCACATTCCAGCCACAAAACTGTTGCAATTAATTGCATTCAAAGTTCTAAAACGTCAGCATTTCTCGACCTCCCCTCACTTTGTCGCCCGTTTTTTTCCGCTATAGAACAATGGCGTCTTGTGCAAACTAACAACAGCACCAACAACAACAAGAAGCATGGCCATAATCGGAGCCACATCGTCGTCATGGTCGTGCATTTCAGTTTGTAAACGTGATCGATTGACTGACTACTTGCCAAAGCAACAACTGCAACAACAACAGCAACTGCAAATTGGTCTCTTTTAGCCATAGACGTAGACGTTGCCAAATGTTTTGGCCTCAGTCAAATTATGTTCTTTGCCTTGCTTGATAATGAAACTGCAAATTGAGGCTGTTGTTGTTGTTGCTGTTGGCTCTCAAACTGTTTGCTCACACCGTTGTTCTATGCATCATCACAAGAGCAACGCTAATGATTACGTGTTATCGTGTTTGTAATTTTTGCATAAAACTCTAATGACGATGCTGCACCAGTGCATCCATCCATCTAACCAACTGAACTGTGATGAACCAAGCGAAGAACCATGGACGTTATCCAACTAGTGATCGATTCAATGCTTGGGGTTATATGGTTTAGATCATGGCAGCCGGACACTAACTAGTCTCATCATCGAGCGTTAACAAGCTCATTTTTTTCGTTTTTTTTTCTGTTTTTGCAAACCTGACGTGCCGAGTGAACAACAACAACAACAACAACAATATCGTACTTGGCCAATTTTGTAGCAGTTACCGTGTACACAAATCGATTTATTGTGTTATGTAGCAAACACCATTATATGTTCATAGCCCAATCTTTAATATAGCTGAAATAACTGCATTTTAATACAAATATTATTTATAAGTTACTAAACGAGAACAGTTAAGCACTGAAAAGGAATTTATATAAAATAATTGAAACCTTAAGAATTTAATATAGTTTTTAATATGTTAATAAATCGCACGAAGATCAACTATATAAATAGTTCATTTTGCGGTTTTCAATAGTATGAATAATGTTAAAAACAAAAACGCGACACTTTAAATCAAATATGAAAAATGTTGATTTCACTAATTCAAAAAAATTCTTTATTTAAGACGAAAATAGTTGGATTCACCATGCTTATTATTCATTGGATTCAAATGCTTATTTGAATTTTGTCTGTGTAAACGGATTGGAAATTTGATATTTGCTTTACCAATAATAATCCAGTTTTTAACAACCAAATTCTAACTAACTCAGATCCCCAAGTGTCATAATTTTCTACAAAATGATCACATTGACACAAGCATGAACAAAGATCATTGAATCTTTAACTTCCATCAGCCAATCAACACCTACAACAAAATGCTTATACGTATGGGCCAATGGAAGATGTAAATTATTTTGCCACATTGTCCAAATGAACACGAACATGGTTATCCGCATTGATTGAACTAAATTTTCATTAACTGCCTGCCGCAAGCCCGTAGACAAAACGTTTTCCTGCTAACCCACTCCAAGCCGAAACCAAATCTCGAACTCTCGAGCGCAGCATATCGTATTAAATTGAATTTTTATGTTCTCACAAAGCCATGGAAAATTCATGGGCAAGCACTGGGAACTGGGATCAGCTATAAAAACCTCGAAAAACACTATCCATGGACACGGACATGGTCAGGGGCAGATGACTGCTGTATGTGTGTGTGTGTGTGTGGGTTAATAAATGCGCCAATGAACCGCAACGCGAAGCGCTGGCTAAATTATGGTTATTTAAATAAACAGCACACGATTTGATTCGGCCAAAGCAAAAGTGTTGCTCTTGCCGCGAAACGCGAGCGCCTTGAAAATTGGACAAGGGATCAAGTCTGATGGAGTCTGCAAGGAAATTATGTTGTAGCTGCACTGATCGTGCAACACAGGGCGCTGGCGATAGATTCGTCGTCGTCGTCGTCGTCGCCGTCGTCAACGTCGTCTTGGGGGTTGTGCCATCAGGCCATGATTGAGTAACGCCCAAGACTGGCACTGGGGCGTCTAATTATCGAGTCCAGTTTCTGGTCAACCTTGATTGCAACAGCAACAATACAAACTGGCTGTGGCAGCGTTGCCAGGCAGGCATCATTAGGTGATGAGCAGCGTTGCCTTTTTGATGAGCTTGATAAGCAAACACATAAAATGAAATGTGCGTTTGCCAAATCAGACTGGCATGGCATCATGATGCCCTTTGCCCCCATCGTTTGCACTGTTGTTGCGTTGTTGCATCAGTGAAGGGTGGGCAAGAATCGAAAGGAAGGAAGGTATCCTGTTTAAGATGTTTTTGTAGTATGGTGTTGTTGGTGTTTCGGGCGTTGCGGCGTTTTGTTGATTTTGAAGCTATAATTTAATCGAGTAATTGCACGCTGCCGGCCAGAATTTGTAACTAAACTGCAAATTAGCAGCCAATTCTCCAGCCGATTAATAACCATAATTATTGGCTCAAACGCTGACGAGCGAACGTCGCAATGCGAATGCGAATGAAGCAGACGCTGCAGATGCTGCTGCTGCTGCCACTGCAACTCCTTAGGATCTCTGCATCTTGATGAGTAGGACAGAGGAGCTCGACTTGGCTCGGCTTGGCTCGGTGCTCTGTGCAAATTGCGCAAGCTCGGACTGAGCTCAATTGCCAATTCGTGATGCAGATGCGCACAGAGAGCGAGAAACCAAGGGACAAAGCGATTGAAGTAAAGAGAGAGCGAGAAAGAGAAAAGGAGAGACGCGTATGAAGAACGAACAGCAATTTTAAATTGTGAGCGCGTCTGGCTTAATTACATAAAACTTGAAAAATACAGTGAAAACTGCCTTGAGCAGCTAGCAAAATGAAAAAAAAATATTTTCTAATAAGAGTTGTATATTGCAAAAACAAAATCCCATTAAAAAAAATCTACAAATTATATATACGAAACAGTCTACGACAAACTAAAAAGGATTTCGCACAATATCCGGCTTTATAAGTGTCCACTTTAGAAGCTTTGACTGTACAATACACTCGACTCTGTGAACATGGCCGCCGGCATTGTGTGTTGCTTCCATGTCTAAAGTCACAGCCCCCTGCTTGATGGGCATGTGTCTAATGAAGAATCCTAATTAATGGGAGCATATTGTATGCAGGCAGTTCTCATTTATACACACAGCAAACAGTCGAAATGGTAGTGTATTTGCCAAATGTGTTGAAAAGCAATGGACCCAAAAGGATTTGGCCTTTTGACTGGCCAAATTGCAGGGAACGATGCCTCATAGCCAGCATGGTATTGCGACCAGGACAAATTAATAAACGTCGATAGTCAATTAAACTGTCAGACGTAATAACGTAAGCTGTAAACTCTGCAAACTGTGTCCAAGAACGAAATAAAGATTTTGCAAGACCAAGACCAGCCAATTATCAATAACAAATTATTATTTAGTGAGCTGCAAATATAATGGCATAAGTTATTAGGCAGAGGAGGAGGAGCTGCACTTATTGCAAATAAAAGGAAAAACAAGCAAAATGTTTTTGAAGCTAATAGGAATATATATATTTCACCAGAGCTCAGTATAAAATCAAAAATTTGACAACTTCGTATGTGTTCTTTTCAAAACAAGTAAGAAGGCTCTAGTCGAGAAATCCCAACTGGACGATATCCTGAACCCTATACTTTACGCGTACAGTCAGTGCTTGCAAGTATGTGGGTGTGTGTGTACGCGTATACTGCATACTTAACTGCAATGGTCCATATCTCCGTTGTTTCTTAACCGATTTTAGTAAAAATTTCACCTAAGGTCATTTTTTTGTTTAATGTTTCAAACGGTGTTACATAGTTTTACACAGAATTATTAAAGCCTTTTTAACCATTTTTATCGGGTTCAGCGTGTAAAAACAAGTCAAGCTTATTGAAAAATACAAATAATTCACACTTAACAGTGAGCATAACGTCAAATTAAACAGGAGCACAATATTGCGTTAACATTCCAGATTTTTATGTTAAATTATTGGTTTGTGTCCTTGCTAATTATAACAGAAACGAACTCAATTTTCTGTGTATGTAAATCTTCACAACTTAAAACCACCTTTTCAATATAAGACAAAAATGTGCAATATCATATTTTGTAAAATTTTCTTTTATACATTATTATTAAAAACATTTATGTACGATTATTTGTAAACATAAATAAAATTCCATTAGATAACAGATGTCAATACATGCGCCAATGTTAACAGCTACATAAAAGACAAAACAATACACGCTTTTGTTACTTCAAAAATTACACAGTACAACAAAGTTATAGAAATGTTGGAAAAAAGGCACAAGTTTTTTAGTTTCGAGGATTATTAACATTGAATGTTAGAAGTGGACAACTACAAACAGATAACTAAGCGGTCGGTTTGTGCTGCACGACAAAAGGCACTTTTTGACTTTGTGTGATGGAAAAATTGGCAGTTGCTGACAGCAGTTCCATTTTTTCCACTAGACCTTCTTCATGGTCATCTCGTGGGCGTTGCGCAAACGGCGACGCAACTCATTGGGAAAGCGTTCGTAGCATTTCTTGCACACTGGCTTTTCATCGTACTCGTAGAACTTTGATTTCTGCGTCATTTTCGTGTCGCAGACGGAGCAGGCAAAATGATGCACACACCACGCCTTGTTCAAAGCAGTAAACACTGTGAGAAGCAAATTATATCAGAATTATTATTATTTATGATAACTTTACAAACAGAACAATGTAACATACCATCGCCTCCAATAACCTGGTTGCACACGAAACACAAATTGCCAAATAACTGATGATAATGCGTCTCGCAATATGCCAGACCGCGTTTCTCGTAATGTCGATGTCCCAGAAAAGGTTTCTCACACTTGGCACACACGAAATGCTCGACGTGCCAATGCTTGCCCAGCGCTGTAACCACACGCTCCTCAATCGGCCGACGGCAGGCGCCGCAAATGGGAATGCCCATCTTGTCGTGACAGCGTAGACAGTAAAGTTCATTCTGTTAAGTAAAAGTTGAGATAATTACGGACTTGTGGACAAAGCTAAGCTTATGCTTACCATATCATTGGCAGCAAGTCCGGGACGACTCTTAACCTCACGCGCTGTTGCATCCAATTCTGTGCCGCAAGCGGAGCAGTTGAAGTGATAGCCATGATACACTTCACCCCGGAAACGCAATGGTTCCTCGTCAATTAGGCCGCTGTAAGAAGCATTGATTACTGAGAAGATCTTAAGCATGAACATAATGCCCACTTACTGACACTTTTGGCACACATAGCGACCAGTTATTTCTGCCTTCACCTTGGCGTTGCATTCGTGACATAGTGCACGATTTTGATTGCGTATGAAGCCACTGTCGGCCAACTCTTTGGCGCACAACTGACAACGGAAGCACTGCGGATGCCAGCTGGCAGACATTGCTTTGATGACACGTCCAATTACGAATTCGCCGCACTTGTTGCAGCATGGTGCGAACAGCACATGAAAATCCCGTTCACAATACTTGCGACCCTCGAACTCGTAAAAGATGCCATCCTGGAACGGACGGAAGCACTGGGCACAACTGGAAAATAAAACAAAGTAAATTCAAATAATGCTGCACTCGCTTTACTGTCTCTTTTTACTTACACAAAACATTGTGTGTGCCAAAGCTCGCCGTTTGAGTTGACAATCTTTTCGGTGGGCTCGAAACCGTCGGCGCATCTCGTGCAATGCATTGCACCCAGCGACATACTGATAGCCTGGACTCTGAAAAGGCACAAAACAATAAGGGTTTAGTATATCATTTGATATTTGTTTGAGTTAATAGGGAGTTACACTTCAGCTTTGGAGTACATCATGATGATGGCTTAAGCGCACAACTCTGGTGTAGCGTATGATAAAGGCAACTGGAAGCGGAGACGCTGGGGGCACAAAAATATTAGCGTGCTTTGCTTATCAAGCAAACAATGAATCATATTTCTGACGAATAAACAAAAGCTCACGTCGCATTCCTTGTGGACTGAGAGTTTGGCAATGAAATCAGAAGAAGCTTTTACTATTGCAGTTACGAGCGAAGACAGTTGAGGTGCAGTCGTTAAGCAGTGCAGATGCGGGCAGGGAGGATTAATACTACATTAATGGATTTTTGATGTCGAATGGACCGCCAAAGCAACAGACATCAACACACACCCACATTCATACATATGTACATACTTCGATAGGTAAACAACCGAACGAACACTATCACACACAGAAGCGCGCGACAGCGACGTCGTCTAAAAATAAATTTGAATGTTGCCCATGACGTCATCGCTGTAGTAAACATCTGGCGC
This sequence comes from Scaptomyza tumidula, assembly GCA_035044465.1. Classification (NCBI taxonomy): domain Eukaryota; kingdom Metazoa; phylum Arthropoda; class Insecta; order Diptera; family Drosophilidae; genus Scaptomyza; species Scaptomyza tumidula. The sequence goes on from JAWNNW010000447.1 coordinate 22,410, forward strand.
GTTAACACCAAGAAAAATCCAATTTATGCGGGCAAGAAGATTCCAGCGTTTGTCTTACTGAACAGCAGTGCATGCAAATAACTCTAATGATTTGCATAATTGCTGTTTAAAGTGAGTTTTATGATGTTATTTTTGTTCATCTTTAGTTTTACAACCCTTGCCAAGTGATTGAATGAATGAATGAAGCGAATTAATTTGGGTCATATTTAGCACTGGACAACGCAACACATGGGCGTTTTGCGATGATGTAATGTCGATAATATTCCATTTTCAAAACGTTCTGCTTGTTTTGTTTGCTTACTGAACGGGCGGCATAGTTTTGGGTAATTGGCTTTCACTTGTTGCACTTGCAGCTCGCGTCAATCAAATTGTTTGTCGACGTACGCGCTCAACGCTTTCAGTTCACTGAAAAACTGCAAACAAAATATCAGAAAAGTGTCTCTTTGGCCGACCAGTGTTGCTATCTCAGCCATTTTCAGGCTGAATCCGGTTTATTAACTATATCTCAAGATGTTATTCGCTTAATTTAGCTCAATTGGCCAACACTGTTTGAATTTTTTGAGGGCAACAACAACAACACAAGTCTTGCCAAATTGGGTGTACACGCAAATCTTTCATTTATTTATTTTCACATTTGATACGTTCACAATTCAAAATATTAAGTATAGTTGTCCAATAGTTTTACCTATATAATCACTTTAATCAACTGGTTTTCGAGATCTCTGCTTATTTAATTAAGATTCTCACTCAAGAAGTATAATTTGTAGCAGAGTTTGGAATTAGTTCGATCGAACGAATCACTGAACTGAACGAATCTAGTTCATCTCGTGCTATCTGTTATCGTCGTGTCACCTGAAAATTTAACATTCAGCACCACTGTAAAAAGAACAGCGTTTTGCCTTTTCTGTAACATTGTATTATTTTAAACTTTTTTCTAATCTCCATTCTTATATATAAACAACCAATTTTTATTCATGTTATCAATTAAGTGATATATATCATTTTAAATTCGTGCTTATATTATTTTTATAACTATAGCTAATTTTGTTTTTACAGCACTTAAATACCCTGAAATAAATATATTAGTTAATTGCAATCATAAATGTGAACTGTTTTTAAACATGTTAGAATTAAAATTAATCATTTACTAATTAAAACCAATCAAATTCTCGAGCTTCAATTGTATATATTTATTGTTTTGAAAAACCAAAATTCTAAATCTGTAACTTAGTTTGGCGAGTAGATAAAAATTAAGATTCGAGTACATTAGAAAAAGAACGGCTAGACTTAATCTTACAGTTGGTTGAGCTCTGTTTACATAAATGTAATTGCGGTCTGCATGGCAGGTAAATAACACTTTTTGAGTATATGCGTATGAATATTTGTATATATTTATGTATGTATATATTTATTATGCGTATTTTTTTGCATCGCGCCTATAACTGTATCTGTATTTAGTCAGTTAAATGCTAAAGCATAACTTCCTCCACTAGCACTTGTGGATCCGTATATGATTTTGCAGTGTGCTCTTTTGCCGGAACTGTTTAGAGCAGTAGGAACAGTTGTAGGGTTTCTCTCCGGTGTGGATCTTCAAGTGGTTGTTAAGCGTGGCCACCTGACGAAAGCTAGCATCACAGATCTTGCACTTGTACGGTTTCTCTCCCGTGTGCGTCTTAATGTGGTTGACCAGCGTGCTCTGTTGCGAGAAAAAGCGCCGACAGACGCTGCAGCCAAACGGCCGATCTGGATTGTCGCTCCTCAGCATATTGATGTTGCCATAATTCAAACGAGGGCTCTGCTCGGTCGTCTGGTTGGGCTCGATTTTGGGACTGACTGTCGCTGCTGTTGCTGATGACGCTGCCGCTTGAGCTGCTGCGTTGCTGGCAACCAGAGAGCTGACTGTTGCATTGCCTTCGAGGAAATGCAGCAGCGGATGGTGGTCCAGCTGAAGGAAGTTTGGGGTTGTTCCATGTAGATTGTTGGGCAACAGACCGTTGCTCAGCTGGTGTGCTCCGGATGCTAAATGAGCCTGCATTACAGAGTGATCCACTCTGACTTGCGGCTGGTTGCTTAGATGTGTGTGCGTCTTCATATGATTGATGAGTGTGCCCTGCTGCCTGAAGTGCATGTGGCAGTAGGAACACGAATACGGCTTGTCGCCGGTGAGAATTTTTCTATAATTGGCCAGCTTCGTCAGCTGGCTTGAATGCTTGTCACATAAATATATAAAGATTTATTTATTTTACACTCGAGTTACACAAAGTCGAAGTTGTCTCAGCAGCATTAGTGAAATCGAACAACGTCGACAAGCCACCACAAATGTGGGTAATGTGGAATGCATCTTGAATAAGTTTGTATCGATTAATCTGTTACAAAGGATATCGAAAATGTCTTAAGCTCGTTAAGCCAATTTCAATTGTGCCGTTCCTAAATTCAAATTATACAACATTTTAATTTCGTATCATTGTCCTTTCATTTCAGAAAGAGTTTAAAATGGAGCCATCGTTAAACCAGTATTTTCGATACATAATCGTCTTGTGCGGAAAGCAAATGAGTGTATCAATGAGTATGTAAGTACTAGAGACGAAAATAGCCGCCCCTTTTCGTTTATCGAAAACCGCCACAGGTATTGAGAGCTCGTGGGAAAGGGGCAAGCGGAAAAAGTACCGCTTCTGCTTTCTCAACTCTCTCTCAAAGTGTGCGATGCGTGAGACAACGATAGTAATCGGCCATACTTGTGTTTGCTGTTGCTGAATTTTACAACGAAAATGCACCAAAAACGTAGGTGTGTAAACCTTTTCGTGGCAGTTGAATTTAGTGCCTTTGTTAGTATTTTTAATTGTTCTTTGTTAATGTTTATGTTTTTTAAGCTCTGTTTAATAGGTTTAAGATAAAATTGACTGAATTACTTATAAAAAATAATAAAAAAAAATAATTAACAGGATGACCATATAGATCTAAAGTGAAAGTATAAAAAATGTTCACTTTGTGTAAACCTTTTCGTGGCAATGTGTAGATCTAAACTGAAAATATCAAAATTTCAAAGTTGCCAAAACATTTGTTGGTCAAAGTGCAAGTACGAATTCAGCTCCCCAAGCAATGCAAAACGAATTAAACAGCACCAACTCAAATCAAAACAAACCATTCAAAACATGAGTAGGGAGAATACTTTGGCATGAGCTCTGATACACACATACATACATACATATGCACATACATACGTACATATTAGGTTTTCAGCAAACAGACGGTGCCAAGTACATACGACAAAACAGTCCATAATGAAAACAAAAACAAATTCAAATATGGCGGCAGGCCCAAATGTATAAGTAAAGAAGCAATAATGAAAACATTAGCAGCTGACTGCAGCCAACTTAGCACGAGCCTAAGCCCAGCCATGGCCAACGAGTATATAATACAAGAGAGGAAATTGGCACATCCACTATCGATAACCTCTCTCCATGCCATTGATAACAGAGAGTATTGACTCATATAGAGAAGAAACCAGAGTCGTCATCTTCTGTTAACTTAACATTTTTAGAATTATTATACCGTTTGCCAACTTATCTACGAAGTGTGCGAGCCTTAGATACCGATAGTGATCGGCCATTTTTAGCTTTGCTGTGATTGGTGATCGGCTTCTAAGACTACTAAGACTCAATAACGAATTTAAAACTCAAAATGCATAAAGTTCTACAACAATGGGCACTCTTCCTTATAAAATTTCCCATTTTGCCAGGCATACCAGGTCAGCAGCAAGCGATGCATAAATTCTCATTATATACATTTGCATACTTTTAGGCTGGCTTTTTTATTCATAAAATATATAATTGTGCAGCATACTTTTGTAGTTAAATATATATATTTGCATACTTTTGGGCTGGCTTTTTTATTCATATTGTCCTTTATATTTTTGTAGTTAAATATAAAAACCAGTGCTCTTGCTACCTTTTCTGTTCGCCTGGTAATTGGCGTCGAAAATACTTAAAACCTCGTGGAGATCGCAAAAGAATACCGCCGCTCTCCGTCAAGTTTTTGCTAGTTTTCTCTAGTTTTTGACTCAAGTATACCAGGCGCACAGAATCAGCAGCAAGTGAGTTGATTTGACTTCCGCGGCTATGGGTACAACAAGTGCCAACCCGCAGTCAATACGGCTTCTAAAGGCCAATCAAAAAAACATCCATGGTGAATACGCAATTTGTTAAAAATGCAAGTTAGTTTGCGACATTGAAAAATGCGCCAATACAACAAACCGAAAAATGGTTTAAACAACTGAGATGGGTTGTGTTTAATACATAACTTGAAAAACCTTTAATATACGGCCTATGTCGTATGCAATGATTTTTTTTCTTCTTTTTATCGTAATGTCGCACCAATTAAATATGAAAGATTAAGCGATTTGCCTAAAAGTATGTATTTGCCAAATTATTTTTAGAGGGTAATTTAGCCAATGCATCAACCTTATTTGTTTCCACACAACAGAGATCGAGGAACCGGTATGGGATAATACCAATCTAAACAAAAATATTTTAAGGTAATGATTAAAAATGCATTTATTTTTCTAAGAAAAACATTTTTATTTACACATATGAACAAACGAGAAGCACCTAAGTTTATATGTATATCTAATTTAAGTCCATGTCTTATATTATTATTAATAATTGATTGTAGATTTTTTACTAGATTTATTGGTTTTTGGGGTAAATAAATACGATCTTTAACGATACGAGCAATACGAAAATATCTTATTTTTCCTTTGTTGGGTGGGAATTACAATCATCCTTGACTGCAAAACCGATGGATCCTTAATGATATTGACGAATTTTGACCTAAAATGTGTTGAATTTTTTTTTAAATACTCCAAAGCCACTTTAATCCTTATGGATTTTGAAAGGACATGTTGCGTGAAAGTTTCAAGGACCTACTCTATCGAACTGCATTCAAGGATTATGGGGTCATCTAAGAATAAAAACACTTGTAAAAAATTTCACTCTACGGCCGAGCGAAAATAATAAAAACCCATAAAAGTGCAGTTTTCTCGGAAACCACAAGGACGATTTGAATGTCCTTTGGCCAGTTGGTAGCCCTGGTTAAAACAAAATGTCTGACATAGGACTCGTGCGAATCCTTTATGATTTGGCCAAGTTATGACCAATTTTCTGTTTTAAACATTTATCCTTTTATTCCAGCTGTTTGAAGGACTATCGTCCTTTGAACTACTTTGCTCGTATCGGCGGGCCCAGGCCTACCTGTGGTCCAAAGGACACCCGGATAGTCCTTAAAATACCCGAGTTATAGACGATTTTGTAATTTTTTAAATTTTTTCTGACCTACCCCCTGTAAAATTTTTCGAAATTTTTTTTTCGTGAATCCTGGAGATCCTTGTAAGCAAATCGATAGATCTTGTTGCTGCGAGTTCAAAAATGTATTTTCCTTAAAGATCTTTAAGGACATGTTCAAGTTATGGCTTAAAATCTAAAGTCCTTTTTTCCGAAAATGTATATATAAGTAAGAATAAGCGATCTGCCTAAAAGTAGTAGTACTGTATACTTTTTTTTTATTATTTTAAGAGGGTAGTTAAGCCAATGCATAAACCTTGTTTTTTGCGTGTAGTTGTCCGATTTCCGAGCCAGGAGTCAGCAGGTCCGCGGTTTTGTGTACGTGAGAAAAAGTTAAATGAAAAGCGTTTTCTTGGCTTAAAGAATTAAATTTATTGCATTTAACTTTGTGCGAAAAAAATGAACTGTTGGTGTTTTTCATGCTTTGCTGCATGCAAGGCTTAATACAAAATATGGTAAATACTTAGATCTAGAATTACATACACGCAATTCGTTGGTACACATGTACCTGTTCTTAGATAATATACGATATGTTATTTTGGTTGCTTGCAATTGTTTCAAAATAATGTACATTGTTTTTGTTTAAAAGACCGATAACGAAAACTAAAGAAAATACGAAATTAAAATACACACATGATGAAAAGTTATAGATATAGTACTTATGTAGTTAGCGAAATACCATTGTAATGTTATGTATAATGTAATGTGTTGGGGGCTGAATACAACCACCTCGTTCAACTAGTTTATACTCATTTCAGCAAAATATCGAAAATCTATATATGCACTTAATATGAAAACTTATATAGCTATAAAAGAGACTTCAGCAGTTCATGTAGTTGGGCGATTTAGTGGTAGTGGTAGCCTTTTCCTTGGCCGGAACATCCGGTATGGATGCCTCTTCCGACTGGTTGTTGCCAACATTCTGATAGACCTCTGCTTGGACCTCAATGCTGCCCACCTGGGGACAAGCGACCTGTTTGGGCTTAAATGAGCTGCAGCCGGTGCTGGAGTTGCTTTTGGTCAGTTTTCCATAGATGATGTTGGGTCGCTCATTCAGTTTGATGGGCTGCAAGGTGACACCGTTCTGATAGTGCTGCTGCTGCTGCTGAGTATCCTGCTCCTTGGCCTCCATAATGGTGTTGAGATAGCTGCTGCTCTGAGAAGAGGAAAGCGGCTGGCTGCCATTGCCATAGACAGGTATGTTTGAGGGAAACATTTGATAGTGATCCGAGCCAGTGGGACTGGTGGGCGTATGCAAACGCTGGCAGCTGGACATAGGCGAAGGAAAGACAATCTGATGGCGTTCATCGCCGGGCGTTGAGACAGGTGTGAAAACTGGCCTCGGAGGCGGTGGTACCAGATAGTTCTCCATAAGCGAACCAGGTGTGCCCAGGCGGCAGCCAAACTGACGTCGCTCCTCGTGATCCGAATGAGTGCCAGAGTCACCAAGGGAAGCACCACTGCAATTGCTGCCCGTACTGAGGCGACCCGATGAGGAGCTCGAGCTGGAAACGCTCTGCAGGCTCAGAGAGCTAATTGGACGCGCCGATGACTTAAGGCTACAACTCGTTGCAATTGAACTCTTTGTCTCGTCCAGTAGACTATCGGCACAACTGCCTGACTTCTCTGCACTGGCCGCATGTGGCTTTTGTCTGGAGAAGAGTTTCTTGATTTTCTCGAAGGGTGTCTCTCGCTTCAACTGGGACTTGAAATGTTCTTGTATTCTCTCGTACTCACGTCTGAGCTGATCGATTTGATCCTGCTTTTCACGGAAACTTTGCTGAACATCGTTGCGATGCTTCCACTTTTCCACCAGCAGCTCCACGTCTCGAATGGATAGAACATTGTTCTTAAAGTCATGCATGATCTCGGCCAGCTCGTCATCGGCATTGGCTCGTGTGCTACTGGAGGCATCGCTGGCACTGCGCTTCAATGTCCCATAACCTTGATTGGTCTGGGGCAGTCGTGTTGTGGAGCGACTGTGCCGCAGGGGCTCCTCAACCGGCCGATTAGAGGGTTGGAAAAGATAATTACCATCATCGGGCACGATGGTGGAGGGTGCAGGCACTGGTATATTAGATGGCTGCATAACATAATCATTGCCAGCTATATCCTGATTCTCTAGCAACTGGGAGCACTCATGGCTGAACTTATCCGTTGTCTGGTAGTTGGCAGCACCACCATCGACCACATCGTGGGAGAATTTGTTTTGCTCTTTGGATTGATGGTATGGTGGTTCGTTGATGCGCAGCTCATTGGTGGTCTGTTCGGGTCCCGGTGCTGGTTCCAGAACTTTACTTGACTCTAAATGCTTTTCGGCAGAGCAGCTTTGAAGATTCTCGTCCTCGGTTTCGACGCTTATATAATTGAGATTCGATATGGCCATAGTCTCAGTCTTGGTACGCACCTCTGGCGTATTCTCACGCTCCGAGCCACTGGACATTTCCATGTACTCAGCACTCGGCGGCAGGTCCTTGGGCGGTTTGCTCCTGGGCGACGGTGGCAGCGCTCCAATGACCACTTGAGCTGACATGCAGTTACCCGCCTTGGTTTGAGCTCCAGGACTGCTGGCACCACTGCTGGCATTGTCCACACCCTTGAAGTAGTGATAGACCATGGTGAGGTTGTGAAACTCCGAGAAGCTGACCAGGTTCTGGGCCAGCTTATGGTGTCCCTCCTGTTCGGCTAGCTCAGCAGGTGTGCGTCCAGAGGAGTTACGCACACCACACGCCGTATCCCCTCCCGGACACTCCATCAGCTGCAAACACAGACGATTGAGACCCCAACGTGCAGCAAAGTGGAGCAGAGTCGGATACTCCTCGGGACTGGATTCGAGCCGTGTAAAAAAGTGAGGCTGTCGCTCGCTGGGTGCGTTCAGCAGATGGAAATTTGGTGGCATGTTGCGTTGGAAGCACTGTAGCAGATGCTGATCCAAAGCATCCCGTTCCAAGGGTCCCACACCCAAAGCATGGCACATAAACTCAATTGGGGAATCCTCGATGCGTAGCAGTTGCTCCAGCTCGCGGAGACGACTCTCGCATTTGATGGGACGAGCGCCTAGACTCTTGTTGTTCTTCTCGATGCGTATCTCGATCATTGTGGAGATCTCCATGCAGGATTCGGGAATGGCGAATTGAACCGTATAAGGATTACGACACTTAAAGTTCCTTATTTCAAGCAATTCTCCCGATTTCTCCACCATCACTTTCAACGTATCGTTCGGCTTCAACGGCTCCGCAAGCATTGCCAACACTTTGTTCTGTCCCTGTTTAACCTTCTTGGGCAGCACTGTGAAACCCTCCGAGCAACTGGAAATACTACGGGAGATGCCGCTGTTGTTGTTACTATTGCTGCTGCTGCTGTTGTCCTGACAGGGAGGACGCTGGCAGAGAGCACGCCCCAATATATCTGTAGCAATGCCCAATATGTTACTGATCTGTGCCTGATCATTGTCCCGAACGACACAGCGACGCCACTTGTAGTAGCTTGGCAACGCTGTTTTGTGCATCTCTTTGACCTTATCCTCACCCACATCCAACAATATGGCCAGCACCTTCTCCACGCGTATGATCGATGTCATTTGCGCCATCAGAAAGCTGTGTGGCAATGCTAACAGAGCCGGACACAAAATGACTATCTGTAATGCTGTATTGTGATACTTTTGGGCAATCTCCTCGCTGAAGGGGCCATCATCAATTTTTATGTGCAGAAAACTAAAAGAAGGTGAACAGTGGGATATGATAAGTTTAAGATGTTAATAGAGTGAATCCCGCTAGATTTTGTCCTCGTTCATTAATATAGTTAAGTTGTGGTTGCTGAACATACTTGAATGGTTTGCGTCCGCGCTGCTTGGTGATCTTGTCGAAATGGTTCTTCAGGAAATTGGCACGCATGTAGGCGCGTTCGCTATGCTTGGCAGTAATGATTAGTATGTCGTCCATGTTATAGCCTGGTGGACCGTATCCGTAGCCCGCTGTTGTTCCAGAGCCGTTTGCGTTGTTCACGTTGCCGCAGTTGTCTGCAAAATGAAAGCAAAAAGATGAAGGCGATCGTCACGACGAGCTAAAAGGCAAATGCTACTGATAAAGAACTGGCCCGAACGACCCCAAATGTATGTGCAAGTGTAAGTGAGTGTGTGTGTGTGTGTGTGTCTTTCTTTGATAAATAATGTGTTTACTTAGGATTTGACTTTAGCGATTTATGAGCCTCGCTGTGGCTTCTCAAATAGCCAATGTTTGCCTATTGGCGCAATTTATCATGTGTGATAATTTTGTTAAGTAATCGACTAGACAACAGTTGTGTCAGTTGGGTATTTGTTTTTGTGGACTGTGTCACCTGAGTCTTATCAAATCGATGGACCGGATAAGGTTTTTGCATTCCCTAAGACATGTGCAACAATATTGAAAGAAAAAAGGTCATAGCCGGGACTATGAAAAAGTCAAAAGATAGATATCAAAATCTTAAAAAACGTGAAAGTTTAAATGTATTATTATTATGCTATTATTGTTGTGGTTTTTGTTCACAAAGGTTTAATTTTGTACACTAATAACTTATTTAAGTTTATTTCATTGCATTTTTATAAGGACAACATAAGTTAATTTTATCTTTTCAAAATTGGGTAATAGAATTTTCACAACCAATTTCACTTTGTTTTTGAAACGATTTTGTTAATCCTTTTTAAATTTAAAAAATTTTCTTACAAATTTCTCTGTTTTTTGTAAGCTTTTTCCGCAGTTTTACAAAACTTGAAACATGCTACAAGGAGAATTTACATAGAACTGTTCGGTTTTGGCCAGCTGCTGATGCTTTCGTTGTTTGAATGTTGTTTTTAAGATTTAAGCTAAACAAAACAATATAAATTGTGAATAAGCAACAACAAAAGCAATTTCGACAGCTATTTTGTCAAGTCGTAAGTTGAAATAAATTGTCTGCCTGCTACTTTAGTAACTAATCAACTTGTGATGTGGCTGCTTGGCCATCATAAATTCAGTCACGTTTAAAGCATTTAAATTTAAATCCCAAAACCTAATCGACTACAAACTCGGAAAACGCGATGCCGACACGATGCGATGCGATGTTGATGTTGATGTTATCTTCTGGCCAAACCGAAATTTACTGTTGCATTAAGACGCTCTGCACAATGTTATTTCTGAACTTCTTGACACCCACAAACGGCGTCGTCGTCGTCGTCGGCATCAGCAGCAGCAGCAGCGACAGTTTGCCATCGTCCCTATGTCTGCTATCTGTCTGTCTGTCTGTCTGTATGCCTGTCTCATCAGTCAGTCTCTGGTCTCTGTCTCTTGGCCGCAGTCTCCAATTGCGAGAGTTGCCTGCCACAGCTCCTCTTCCTGTTGCATATTCGCAGCTGCTGCTCATTATATGGCCAAGGGAGTCAAGGCACTCGCGATGTTTTTTTTAAATACCCTACTGTCTTCAACTAGAGTATGACGAAATGTAAAAGCTTCAACCCAACAAATACTATAGATTCTCGATTACATTTCTGCTGTGCATTTTACGTATAGGGTATCACATAGCCGCACTAACTCTAAATCTTACTTGTTTTATTATTATAAATAAAAGGCTGTGCAAATATGAATGACAAGTGGAGCGTTTCTGCTTTTTTTGGATTTCTGTTTTATTCCTGTTTCCACATTTGCATATTGTTGCAATTTTATATATTTTGTTTGTTTTTTTCGGGGTTTTGTTTGTTGTATTTCTAAACGCATGACAACATAATTAACTTAAAAATTGCCTTTCTTTGAGCTTTATATTTCTATGTGCCGACAGTTTTGGAGCCTGAATGAAAAAGTTTTGACTTTTGTTATTTGTGCGTGATTAATGGCCCCGTGGCCTAAATAAAAATTTGCTCCTCTGTTAAATGACTTTTGTTTCGGGCATTTGCCATTTTGCCATTTTACCATTTTGGTTTGGCTGCTGCTGATATTGCATTGAAATTTATCACTCAATTACTTGACAGACGACAGTTTGGCCGACTCTTGAAAATTGCACAAAGATATGCAAGTGCAATGTTTTCACCAAGCTGACATTGAAGTTGAGTTTGCTTTCCAGACACTCGCTCGCTTTTGCTCCTTCGCTTCCGTAATTTGAGCAATATTTCTTAGCGAGAAACGAACATCTGGTAATTGTTAAACAGTCGTCGAGGCAATTGTAAAAAAATGCGACCCTTTGTTTCACGATCGCTTTTTGCACTCTCGCTTTGTTTTCGTTATTTCGTACACAATCACATTCAACAAAAATAAAATATCTGTTTGTGTCTTTGCAACAATTAGCAAAATATTCACGATTTTTCATTTCTCATTTTCCATTTGTTTTTTGTTTATTTCTTATTTGGCGCTTGTTGATCGATGCTTTTTTAATGGTCGCCAAATGCAGCTGCATCTGTTAACGATCTCGTATCTGTCTCTGTTTCTCTCTCCGCTTAACTTACTCATGTCCACATACTCTGCATTATCGCCATTCGATTTACGGCCCAATACACAGGCGCCGAAGAGACTACAGCTTCTTTTGTTGGCCATGGTTCGTTCATAAATAATTCACAAATGTTAATTATTGCCGCTGCTGCAGAACGTAACTCGGACGCAGCGCTAATTGTCGTCTCAACATCGCAAATGGAACTGGCAGCAAAATGAGGTTGAAGCTGTTTCCATCGGCTGACTAACTGGGGGCTAACTGGGGGAAGGGCCACTGATTGCCTAGGATTGTGCGACTAATTTTAATTAATTGATTAGAATAATCAAATAGCCACAGGCCGAGAAGTGGCTGACGACAGTTTAGCATGTGGGCGTGAGCATCAAACGGGTAAGATTCAGTTTAATAGTGAGAAGAAAGAAAAATGAACAAAGAGAGAGAGAGAGAGAGCCAGAAATAAAATAGAATCTGTAATCATTAAACTAACTTTCCTTAGTTTTGGTGACCCAAGAGCTCTTTTCAAGATTAATCTTATATTAAGCCACATTCTTATACCAAGAACAACCCATCTAATGCCTTATCCTATGCGATTTCAACGAAAATGTCAAAATACCATATAATAATTCATGAAGCTTATTTTTTGGAAACAAACTTTTTGTTTTGTTGAATTTTTACGATGTGTCCCCAAAACTGCACTCCAATAAAAGGCAGTTAGTGTGTGTGTCGAGTGTGTGTGCTTTTTTCGACAATTTGAATTAATGCCAACGCGCTGTGACATTTTAGCAAGACATAAATCAACGATTAAATGAACAAAACAAATAATGCGGGCTTAAATGGACTGTCGCAGGCCATGGACAGCAAACGGGGACCGGACGATATAAATATAAACCCTCCTCCTCCCCGCATTCAAAAGTTATTCATATTAAACAAATTCTCTTTGTGTGTTCTGTGTTGTTTGTTTGTGCGAGCATAACAATTATCATTTAATTATGTCAACTGTAACTTAATTATGAGCGCATCTTTTCATTTGAGGCCACTTGATTAAAACTGTTTCAGTTTTGGTTCTGGTTTCGGTTAATTGTTGATTTCCGTCTGAGATTTGTGAATTCTTATGCTCAATTAAGCATGAATCCGTTTGAATGCAGTTAAAGTTAATATGCAACTTATTTCTGAGCCTGTTTAAGTTGTATATATAGTACTATTATCTGATCTTTTATTTATGAAATTTATGCGCGTTGGCATCATTCATCAACGGCTGGACTGTAAGTTGTTTTAGTTATGGGTTTAACTTCGAGTTCCCCTACGCCTTAAACTTACATACTTGTGCATCAGTTTCCGCCCACCCGGCGTCTAACGGCCTAATTTACCCCTCAGTCAAACCATGTACAAAAGTTTGACGTTCATTAAACTGTAGATTGTTCTCAATCTCACTCTCTCGATGTCTCTGTATTGTATTTGCTGCCGTGCTCATTTCATTGACTGTGAGAATTGGACGAATGTGTTGGCTGGACATTGCCTAAAGCCAGGCGGGGCTGGGGGATGGCAGACACACATATCAGTCACAACGATTATAAATGACATTTGGACATTGGTTTCTTTTTTTGGGCTGGCTGATGAATGCGCCTACATACAAAATTACACTGTGATAAATTTGAGTGCTTTCAATCAGTGCATATACACGTATAGTATGTTATTGTATTTGTTTTGTTCTGTTGCGGTCAACACTAATGGAAACAATTGACGACCCATCGAATAAACTGTACGATACATATGCATGTATTGTTAAACTCATAAATATATTTTCAGAAGTTTCTTTACTGTTTCACATTCTTGGGCTTCAAAAGCCAAACAAAACCTAAAACAATTTGACCCAGTTAATAACAAATTTATTTGCTTAGTGAGAAACACGCCTCATAATGAAAACATTTAAAAACACATCATAAAAAGTCTTGGTGTGTTGGTTGCATCGATGAAAATTGCTTTGCGCTTCAACAAGTTTTTCTTAAAGCAAACATAAACAACTATTTCATTTTCTGTTTAAAAAATATTTTTTTCGTTAAATCTAGGCAAGGAGTTCAGGAGGAGTTCATTTACGCGCAACATGAGCCAGATGTACCAAGACCAAAGAAGCATTGTTGCGTGTTGTTGTGTGTGCGAGTTATAAACTTTATAGCTGCTAACACAAATCTGAACGCTAGGCAAAGCAATGGAAAAATCTTTATACGATCGTGCGTGATATGAAGAGTTCATAAAACAAAGTCAGAGTCCATTATTATTGATGTTGTTGCAATTGTTGCAGTTTGTAACCAGTTAGTTGAAGTCCTCTTATAGCCACATGTCGTGCATTTTAATGCAGTTCTGTGCTTTGTAAACAACTTTGGAGGTCTGTCGGATTCTACATGAAACAAACTGCTCTCAACTCTGAATTCGAATCGGGATGTCTGAATGTTATTTTCTTTTGTTTTTGATGTTTTTGACATAAATGTTTTGTTATTTCTTGTTGTTATTGCTGTCGCTTGTCATAAAAGGGCTGGATCTGGACATGGACATGTATGTGTGTATATACGTATCGTATAGAGGGGGGATATCAGGCTCCCTCACATACAGACACACATACGTGTATACTAAATCCCACATGTTGTATGTGTGTTGTTGCTGTTGTGTGCATTTCTTATAATAATAACAATGCAACAGCAGGCAACTCTTTTTAGCTCCTATTTTTAGTACAGGGCACAAGCTATTTCGAATTCTAGATTTCCCGGTATTGGTATTAGGGGCGCTGAATAATTGTGCAGCAGGTGTCAAATGTCTTTCCCCCCCAAAAGTTGGCGACGCGAGAGGAAATTGTCATTATTCAACATAAAAATGTAAATATATTAAAACCGAGGACCAAGAACTCAAAATGATCGTGTAAAAAGCAACGTTTGTGGTCTTAGTACGAGCTCCTCCATCATCCACCCTATCGCAGTTAGGCGTTGATTAATACCCGTCCACCTCCACACCTCCACACACCCAACCCCCTTTTTGGTTGTGGTATTTTGTGTAACGACAACTTTGTCAAACACTTCATCAAACATTTCAAAGGTGTGCGCGTATGTGAGTTTCTTTTCGTAAAGTTATTTATTTGATGTTCTTCTTTTTGGGAAATGCATCTGAAAATGTGAAATATAAGTCTGGGTGGGAAATGCATTTGGTGTCACTTTGGCAGCCATTTCACAGATCTATGCTCATCTCTATATGCTAATAAATGTCTTCATAAATTTGAATGCGACATGTCAGCTAAAATAAATATCAAGAATGAAATGCAATCGAGGCGGATTCTCAAATGAAAAGAATGTCATAAATTTTCCGCTGAATAATTTAGAAAGAACCATGTCTCACACATCATTTAAGTTTCTAGAAGTTATTGGAAACATTTTGAGAAGTTTTGATTTAAATGTGCAAATGCTCTACTCTTTTTAACCAAAAATATCTATTTAATATTGCAGACTCGATTTAACAATGCGCTCAAGGTTAATTGACGTGAATAAAATGGTTTAAGTTTAATACTTTTAATACATAAAAAAAGAGCCCGCATTATTTGCATTTCTCTTAACTTAGTACTTAGCGCAGTGTCGCTTTTACATATACGTGTATGTATGTATTATTGATATGATACATATTTTTTTGTGTTGGTTATTTTGGTACAAAAACAACAGCGGCGACAACAACTTGACGACAATCAACTCAAATTTTTCATTTCCGTTTATTAAAGCCGTGCCATCAGAGTGCGGAAAACGAGAGAGGGAGTAAACGAAAGCAAGCAAGAGAAAAATATGCTGTGTGTGAGTGAGACAAACATTTTTTGGATTAGTTAGTATGCATTTCTGTATTAAGTATGTGTTTGTGTGTGTTGCGGCGTTTCCTGTGCGCAATTTATGCTTCAAGTTAGAGATGGTTGCGTGTCAACGAATAATACAAATCAGTCAGAACATCTTATTAAGTCTACCTATATTGACACATTCGTTCTCTAAGAAAATTATATCCAAATGTAAACCGATGTTTGTCGAAACAGTATAAAAACAAACTACTAGATACTAAAAATTACACAAATAAGTTGGCACGAGCTTTTGATAATAATCACGCTGCCATCTCTAATGCGTGCTTAAGCTGTGATATATATAGACACGCATGCAATCGCATTTATGCTTTCACTGCTGCTGCTGTTTCTTTTACCCTGATCTCATTAAAAATGGGAAAAGGGTATAATGGTTTTGTGCAAAAGTATGTAACAGGCAAAAGGAAGCATCTCCGACCCCATAAAGTATATATATTCTTGATCAGCATTAACAGCCGAGTCGATAAATAAACAAAATAATGAAAATCTGTGAAATTTTTATTGGAATCGGTTGAAAAACACCGGAGATATGGGACATTGAAGTTTAGTATGCAGTATGTGCGTACATACACACACACATACTTGCAAGCACTGACTGTACGCGTAAAGTATAGGGTACAGTGTATCGTCTAATCGGGATTTCTCGACTAGAGCCTTCATACTTGTTTTTTTTTTGCCTACTATGAGCGATTTCCGGTGCCTGCGTCGCTGTAAGCGTCGCTGCAACTGCAAATTGTACGTTACTTTCTGTTTATTTGTGTTATTGCTACTGTTACTGTACATACTTGGGCATGCGCACACACATTCATATGCATATTGTTGTTGTTTATGCTCATATCTTGCTAGTTGCTTGAAACGGCACCTGCCGCACAATTGCGAACTACCAGACGCTGCGCCTGCGCCTTGTGTCCCTTGTGTCAGCACACCCCTTTCTTCACCCATTCTTTCTAAACTTCTCCCTTCCATCCTCTTGGATATGCATTTCCACCACGCACCAGCCCTTTCAATTATAATTGCTGCCTGCCTGCCTGCCTGCTTGCGCTTTGCTATTTTTATCCATCTATTTTGCTTTGACGTCGGCACGCGGCCATCACAAAATCACAAAATAACATCAGCAAAAAGCAAAAGGAAAACACTACGTTAAAATACGTATAGAAATGTTAAAGCCTAGTCGAGAGCACGCGCTCTTGTTCTTGAATGCCACATCTGGTGTTTTTTCTTCTATTTTTTCGGGGTAGGCAGCTCAGCTGCCACAGGGCACCCCGAACAGTAGCGAAGGATGCCCCCTTGTATTTTTATGTTCTTTTCCACTAAATGTCTGGTCCGGCTTTGCCCCCTCATCTTTTTCATCTTTTGTAGTGTTTTTATGTACTCTGCTCTTACTTGTGTTATTAATTAAAAAACAAAAACCTAGTCTAGACGATTTAAATGGCGCAGCTTCAGCGGAAATTCAATCTCTGCTCTATTTTCGAGTGCTGTTCCCCCAATCGTATATATATTTTTGAAGCGTACACACACACACACACACACACGTAAGCACACACGTGCTGCTGTGTGTTAATTGTATTGTAATGCAGGATTATAATGCACATTGGGTAATCAATTCGTTTTTTGAGCTCCCGCACGTACACGGAAATTGAATGCATGTTTTGTCTGTCAGTTTGTTGAACGGAAATTGAAATCCTTTAATTACACAGCAGGCCCCAAAAAAAAACCCTTTTTATGTCGCTTTCCCTTTGAACCCTTTTGCTCAAAGTGACGGAATTTGCCTTGAGTTTTCTTTTAAAGACGTGCTTTAATTTCAAATTACATTTAACCAGTTCTCTGTTGTTTTTTTTTATTTTTTAATAGATTTCTCATGTCTGCCTCGTACTAGATGCATAGAATTTCAAGTGCACTTCAAATCGGATTGCATTCGTTCGAAATGTTTTGCGTATTGTTGTTCTTTAGGTGGGGTCCAGAAAAATGCACTAAAAAACTCATACTCACCGCAGCAGAACGTTTCCATTTCAATGTCTTCGATTTTGAGCAACATTTTGTCAATTGTTCAAGATGGTATTCGAGTTTTGTTAAGGGTTTATATTGTATCACACTTTAGGGAGAGACATCGCACACACACTCGAACACACACACACGCTGGCGCTTCAGTGAAGTCAAGTCAAAGTTTTTGATGCGCATGCGCAACGTCAACTTGCCACAGTCCTTCAACTTCAACTGGCTAAAAGCTGTCGGATTGAGCTAAGCTTAGCTTGGGCCGCCAATTTCAGTTTGAATGCCAAGAATAATAATGAGCAAATGATGCGAGACAGCGACGCTCATTCTCTCCCACTCTCTCTTTCTCTCTCTTTTTTATTAAATAATGCAATCACAAGATTATAAAATTATAAAAGTCACAGCTGTAGTTGTTGTACGTGCCCGTGACGTTTAATCAACACGTTGTCCATTTTAAGTGAGGGCCCATCGAAGTTCGAATCCCCATTTTCGAAGCAGGCTATAAACGGAATTATGGCGTTTTAAGTGGGCAACAGCGCCAATTTGATTGTTTCTTTGCTATTTTTATTTTTAAGATTTGCCCGATGCGTTATTCTTAAGCCGAATGCGGCGCAAGACGCTGAAAACAGTTAGGAATCGCCACCGGGAGTTAAATAAAAAAGCAACGCAATAAGACAGACAAGACGAGTGAGTGTGTATAAATAAATATTTTGATTTAAATGGCAGACGACAGAAACTATAGACAAGGGCAACAGAGCAACAGAGCAGCAAAGCTATATGCGCAATCAATTTAAATGTGTCACTATGTACATTAATCCAACTCAGCGTATAAATCGTGCAAAATAGTATTATGGATATGCGTTTGAAATGGTTTGTGGAAGAAATAAACAAGGATTTCTTTATTGCTGCACAGTAGAAACGCAAAGAGATGAGAAAAACTTCCAACTTGTCTGCCTAAATAATCAAGACTTTACCACTGTGCGCCTGCGTCTTTAACTGCATACACATGTGAGAAAAGGTTTAAAAATAGTCAGTCAACGAAAAAAAAAATGATAAAGGAAACTTCACATTGAGACGTGAGTAAAATGTAAGCGTGCTTGTTATGTTATGCTTGTTATCCTCCAGGCAGACATCATCCCAAAATAATGTAAATTAAATATGCTTCGAGTTGTGCCTCGAAATTTGTGTGTACAATATTTATATTTATGAATGCAACAGGTGTTGGCGTTTTTGAAGGAGACGAAGGGGATGAATATGGTCAAGGAAATTTTTAGCAGTGATTTTCCCTCAATAAGATTTCTGTTGTTTGTTTGTATGCTTGCTTGCTGCTTGTTATGCAGTACACAAGGTTATGGTTAGCACAGACCAGCCAGTCTATTGAACTCGAGGCAGCAAAAGGAAAAAAAAAAAATGGAGGCAGCTGTTAAAGATTTAGCTTCGGCTTCTCTTTGTACAGTGTAATCTGATGAGCAGATGTTCTGAGAATTGCTTGTTGCACTTACTTTACTGTCTGTTCAAAAGTGCAACAATGAAGTAGCAATATTAAATCTCCAAGTTTGACCCAATATCACCTGCCTTCCACATGCTACACAGTAAGTGATATGTGGCACATTGCCTGCTATGGCACAAACAATAAAGACTTAACCACAACCCACCCCACCCCACTTCACCCCATTCTCCTCCACAATGTTTACTTGTTCCCCTTTTTGTACTTTGTACTTTGATGTATGCCAAATTTGGCCAAAATGTTTGCCTGGCACGCGCTATATGCAAAACAGCTTCGAGGGCATGTTGGGAGTTCACGCTTCCGTGCCATTAACACATTTCAACAACAGCAACAACGTACAGCATATGCCTGAATAGTCGTCAATGGGCAACTGGCTAACATTTACGCTGCCGCCTTTTGGCCCCTTGCTTTATTGACAATTATGCAAAATTTGAAATTTATACTTTTTCTGCTTGTCATGGTAGTAGTAGCTACACGCACACTCCAAAACACCCAAGAGTGGATTCGTTTATTGACTGTTGTCAGTTGTTTGTTTTATTAGTTGCCTTTTCCGCGGCAGGTTGCGCATCCGCCATGTTGCACACATAAACACACAAACAATTAAAGATTCAAACAGCAAAACTGCAACTGCAACTGCACTTTGCCGGAAATGTGTGCCCCACACAAACACACACACACAAATATAAAGTGCCAATGTTTATTTCATTTGCATATTGCCATTTTATTTGAACATATTCAACACGTAAGAAGGCTCTAGTCGACAAATCCCGACTAGACGGTACCCTGGTCCCTATACGTTACGCGTACAGTCAGTGCTTGCAAGTGTGTGTGTGTGTGTGTGTGTGTACTGCATACACACCTTCAATGTCCCATATCTCCGGTGTTTCTTGACCGATTTCAATAATTCTATTCACTATTTTATCTAATGTTTTTCATTATAAGGCGAGCTTAAGTTCCAAATCAGGAGTCTCTAGCTCTTATAGTCTCTGAGATCGACACGTTCATACATACGGACAGACAGACGGACATGGCTATGTCAACTCGACTTTTGATGCTGATCAAGAATATATATACTTTATGGGGTCGGAGATGCTTCCTTCTGCCTGTTACATACATTGGCACAAAACCATTATACCCTTTTTCCCATTTTTAATGGGATCAGGGTATAAACATTATGAACTCGTTTGTGTACATTTCAACACTAATATGGCCAGCCATTGGAAATAACTATTTGTTGTTTTCATAAATTAAGGTGTTAAAATTTGAAGTTGCAAGTGGGTCAATTGCCGTACGTTCAATTGTGACAAAGATGTCTTGTTCAGTGCCTTTTCACAAATGGTCTCGCGAACCATCATTTGTGAAGTTGCTAACAGTATCGTTTTTTTGTCCTATAAGCCAATATCATAATATGATATGATATTGATCTATTGATCTATTGATTGATATGAAATGATCTTATGACAACTTTAATTTCGTTTAAATTAACTTTAACCATTCGTTTTTAAATCTACTCAAGATCACAATCAATGATTACAGTTGATACGCGTTTCGGTTTTGGTACATAAGTACATACAAATATTTTTATGCGAGAGACACACACACATACTTGCAAGCACTGATTGTACGCGTGAAGTATAGGGATCAGGGTATCGTCTAGTCGGGATTTCTCGACTAGAGCCTTCTTACTTGTTTTTTTTTTCAAGTGCCCGTCAATTCACTGTCAGTACTATCATTTGGAAACCTTGAATGCATATGAATTGTTTGCCCATAAATAATCGCTTTAGAAAAGTCCTGAGCGCATCATAAACCAAAAAGTTATGGGTTGAACTGAGCGCAGAGTCAGTACAGTACAATGATCATCAGGCATGCAGCTACACATTTCGGTGGCATACATCACAATGAGGCGACAGACAGTTAAGTCAATGTCAAAAGCCCGACTAGAACAGACCTGACCAGACCAGACTGGGATGGGATGGGATGGAGCAGCTCATTACGACTCAAAAACAATGCCAACGACATACTGGCGACTGGTTGCCACTAACAACAAGCAACAACACACTCACACAATAACAACAAAAGCAACAGCAACATCAATTGTACATGTACAATTATCACTTGCGTAAACATTTAAATGTTGTTAAATGCAGCAAAAATGGCAAAAAAATGGCAGAGAGAGCAGACCCCTGGCGCCTTTAAAAAGCAAACACAACATGGAACGGGGGTGTAAAGGGTTACGCGGAGGCGTTGGAGCTGGAGCTGGACAAAGCAACAGCGCTTAATATGCAAACGTGATGCAGTTGGAGAGTCTGAGCGTGCGCATTGCTCGGGATCGGCCCTGTCGTACTGACAGCCGCCAAAGTGCAAAATGCGAACGTTAAACGAGGGCGCATTATGCGGAATGTGTAATACAGTTACACTATAGATGCATTTATTTATTTAACTTTCTAAGCATGTTCAACGAGTAGCATATTAGTATCGCAGTAAGTACTAACCGTAAATATATAGAGCAACTTATATTTGTTCTTGTATTTAGCTCGCCATTTGTAATGTATATCATAGATATGAAATTTTTCTGTTACTTACCTCTCCTTCGGTATGATGGGGCACGAAATTTGTTGGGCGAAATTACTGGGGGTCGGGGTGCCAGCATGTTGGGCACCTCATCCGGTGAGCTGGGTACAATCGATGGCGATGTGCATGTGGATGCGGATGTGTTTAGTTGACGATGTTGTTGTTGTTGTTGTTGGTGATGTTGCTGCTGTGCCCAGTTGCCAAAGGAATGACGACGTGTGCCGCCGCTTGGCAGAGTGTGATGGCGCTGCGATTTGCTGAAGAGCGGCGAATAAGGTGAAATAAACGCACGATTAGCACACTCAATGTGGTAATGAGAATGTGGAATGGGGCATGGGAATGGGAATGGGAATAGGAATGAAAGTGCTGATGCGAAGGGGTGTTAAGAAAGGAAGTCGGAAAGTTTTGGCAAACTGTCAACAGCTGCATCCTGTCACCACACAAAGGAATGCCCCACAAGATCACTCACCTTGTATTGAAGACATCGTCGTGTTCGGCGCCGCCTCCCGGGCACTGGGAGCTGTGCGTTTCGATACAGGAGCCGAGGCGTTCACGAAACGATTCTGAATGCGAATTGGACGAATGCTGGCGATACATCAGCGGCTGCAGTTCAAACGATTGCTGTGTAAATGGTAAATGGTAAACAGAATGCAAGAGTCATTGGGCGAAGAAAAACAGGAAGTTCCCCCCCAGAGAAAGGGAAGGAGAGAGACACCGAGATAGAGCGGTAGATCGCATATGATAAATTTGAATTTTATGGATGCGGAGGAGAACTCACTTGTGAGAAACCGCCCAGGGAGTTGAAGCTGCCGCGCGGGCTACCAAATGCCATCGTTGCTGTCGTATCCAGATTGGCCGATGTGATGAGACGCATCTGTTCCGGATTGGCTACCAATGCCGGACGTGGACTGCTGCCCTTTGAGTTGCGCCTCTTAAATATCGAAAAGCCCTTGCCGGAAGACTGCGAATCCGGTGTGCGGGGCGATTTCGTGTCATTACAAAAATAACAGGGATTATCTGAAAGTACACACAACATAATAGTATAAACAAAAGTTTTGAATTTGGGTTATAAAAAGATTATATTGTGATTGTGTTCAAATAAAGTAATTATGAATTGTGAAAATTTAACATACAAATAATAACGAAAGACTAGTTCTTTCTCTGTTTTAATAAGTTTAAGACCTAAAAAACTTATTTCCCTTAGTTTACCTGAGAAGAATGCGTTTGTATTATCCATAGTTAAAAACATCTTGGGCTCGTATTTTGGCGTTTGGCCTTTTTTCGGGCTTCTAACGTTCAGTTTCGTTTGATAACTTGGACAATCTATTCACGATTGTTTCGCTCGTCTATTCACAGTTGCAATTTATCATGCATATTCACTACACTTTCACGGCGCATGCGCACGCGCCAAAAGTCATACACTCACACCAACACACACGAGCTTCGAGAGTTGAGAGTTGTGGCCAAAAAATGGCAAAAGCAATAAATTGAGGAGCACACAAAAAGTAAGCCTTTTGATTTCTCTTTGCGTTATTTGTGTGCAATGTCAGTTTGTTTGATTAAGTAGCGAAAGCGCGCCAATCAAATTCAAATTGTAACGGCTTAGTGTTATTGCTTTGAGTTATTCAACGCGCTGCCCGTGCGTCTGCATCGAAATCCCGAAACAGAATAAATTCTAAAAACTCCAACGAGAACAAAAACACTTGAATCGTAAGCGTCTGCGTCGACTGACGCGTCGCTGCTTCTGTTGCCTCTGCTCGCATAGAGAATCCCTCGACGCTATGGCTATGTTTTTTTATTATTTCTTCTTCTGTTATTCTTCTTTGGACTGCAGAGGCATTCACTCTCCCTCGCACACGCACACGCAGAACACACACATACACTCACTCACATAGATACGCATGCGGGATCAGTGTTTAAATATGGTTACCATATTGCACCCACTCATTGCCCGCTCGGCCGCTGCCCCTGCCTCTGCTTCTGCCAATCGAATGCGCAAAGGGAAAACTCAAACATGAGGCGAGAGAGCTCAGTTTTCCAAACAACTTTGTTGTTCCTGCTGCTGCTGCTGCTTCTGTGGTTGTTGTTCTTGTTGTTGTTGTACCTGCGTATGTTTTTCTTTTGCGTGCGTTTTTCGCATGATCAAAATACTTTCCGTGTCTTGAGCATGACTTTGATTCCCAACTATCCCATACCCATTCTTATCCCATACATGCGGCGTGCAACGTTTTGTCTTGTGCCCGTCGCGCATATTTGATGAGTTCCGATAGGTGAAGAGCACTCGAACCGCCAACAACAACAACTAATGCCACATACATACTGAGTTTTTGTTTAAGTCGTGTCTTATCAACGTCAAAGTTTGATATTGTTGACTGTGTGCAGTATAAATTCGTATTCCTGTTGTTTGTCAAGGAACATTTTTGAGTATATCAATGCAATCATCCTTTTCAAATTACCCTATTTGCTAGGAATAAAGTCATGGCATACTGGTTATCAATGAAATGTTTTGGCCCAAATAGAAAGACACAATGATAAAAGTCATGCAAAAGCAAAAGCGAAAATCAAATGCGAGAAAAGCCAAAAGAGAGAAACAAACGATCATCAAAGGCCAACCAACATCTGAGGTATGTACATTAAAAATATTGTTAGACGGGCGCATTGTAAAAATGTCCATACGACAGGAAACTATAGGATCGTTTATATCTATAAAAGGGAACACAAAGACGATAGTTTAAGTTGTGAGTATAGAACTCAGACTCCATGTGGCAGACTGTGGAATTTCTGAAGTGGACGGGGAATGTGGCAGATGCAACGCACATTGGGACCTATGGAATACTCGTAAAAAGTCGGTTTGTAGCGTAGAAATTGCACATTTCGGTGTTCATAAAATGTATAGAAACGGACAAGAGGCAAAAAGTGGCAAGAACAGCTACTAGAGTGCAGTCAGCCTAAATCGGTGTTCGTCGCGATCTCGCTCTTAAGGGGCAAATATGTGCGCACATGTGTGTGTGTGTGCGTGTGTGTGTGTGTGGCAAACGTGTGCCTTCAGTTGGGACGCAAATGATCTTGAAATGCACACATTGACTTCATAGTTCTTGCACTTACATTCAATTGCAATTGTGCATCTGCACATAAATGTCAAGTTGTTGTCTTCGCCTGCACGCACTTTGACTCTGTTGCAGGGTCTTGAGTGTAGGAATATAAACTGGTTCCTATGAGTCTCTCTTCTTGTTTCCTAGTCGTAAATCTGTTACCTAAGCTGGAGCACTAACAACAGAGAGAGCAAGCAACCCCTTCGCTTTCAGGCACCTCCTTTTTTTCAGTGTGGCGGCACTCGCTGATTGCACGATGGTGTTGACAGGTTAATCACTATGATGTTTGTCTTTGTTAGTAGATTTCTCTTGGGTCAGTTTTGTTGTTGCTCGGATGCAGTGATTCAGATTCACCTTTGTAGCATTGACTCAAAATCCAATCAATTTAATGGAACAAAAACAAATCAGGAAGCAATGAAAGTGCCAAATATACTTTGGAATTATCTATCCATCGAGCATAACTAAAATAAAAAGTAGGAGTGAGTGCACATTGCCTACTGCCACAACTTGGTCAGGTTAATGTGTGTTTCCGAGTTCAAAAATAGCAATAATACTTAAAACAAGCAATTATAAAACAATAAGCGCTCTAATGATTTCCAAATATGGCATGCAATTGCATAAAACCTGAATTTTTAATTTAACTGCAAAACAGCAAAGAGAAAAAAACTTACAGCAACAACTCTGAATTTATAATGTTGCCCTTTTGTTGTAGTTGGTTTTGCTGCTTTGCCTATCGACAAGAAGTTTCCATATCGTTTATTTGTTTGCTACCCAAGGCAGGAGAGTTCGCTGCCATTTGCCATACACGAGGAATTGCAGGCAATGTTTTATTTATTTATTATTATAACGTACTCATGTTTACTTAGCTATTTTCATAAGGATTCCGCGTAGTTCAGACAGCTGATAGAGATAGCTAAAGGGATAGAGAGAAAGCAGCAGCCCCCTTCAACTTCACCAAGATTCCGCTTTGTATTAGGAGTCAGTTTATGCGCAATACGAGTTTTCCTTCACGTTCAATTGAACATTTTTGTTTATTATTTTCGACTTTTTATGATTAAACCCCAAATGCAGCAAAAGGGAAAAAGTCTTAACCAAACGAACCAAACAAACACAAAAGTATAATAAAACAAGTGAGAAGGCTCTAGTCGAGATATCCCGACTAGACGATACCCTGATCCCTATACTTTACGCGTACAGACGTACTGTCTGTCAAACGGGAAGAGATATCGAAAATCGGAAACAAACTTGTACTGCCTATGGATTAGGCGAGCTTAAGTTCAAAATCTGGAGTCTCTAGCTCTTAAAGTCTTATAGTCTCTGAGATCGTCGCGGATCGATCGGATGGACAGACGGACAGACGGACATAGCTATATCAACTCGACTTTTGATGCTGATCAAGAATATATATACTTTATGGGGTCGGAAATGCTTCCTTCTGCCTGTTACATACTTTTGCACAAAACCATTATACCCTTTTTCCCCATTTTTAATGGGATCAGGGTATAACAATGGTCTGCCTACCCGGAAGTTTGGCGACGACATTGTGCGAGGGGATTATGCTGCATTATGATTATGATTATTATTATTTTGAGTTTCCTAAAAAAAAGTTACGAAAACAATTATGCTCAAGCCTGGTTATTGCAGGTGGCTTCCTTGGAAATGAAAACAAAAACATAAAAGAAATAAAATGCATTTGCATGTAGCTAACATAATCTTCTTGAAGCAGGGGGAGTGTTGGGGGTGCACGGACCGGACTACACAGAAAATCATTTTGATATGTTTTTTCTGGTATTAATTTTTAGTTCTTTTCATAAAGATCACATAAAAGAGGACATACGTAAAACGTAAGTCAAATGCTTAAAAAATCATTAAAAATGAACATTTTGAAGGTGTTATTTTAGTTGGCCATACGAAAACAACAAAACATGCCATTAAGACAATAATTTTAGAGTTCCGCCCACGCGGCAAACAACGAGCGGATGCAGCACACAACAATTGCTATAAAAACAACATTAGGAACAGGCAAATAGCTCAAATAGCTAAAAGTTGTAACACTTTAGGGAGCTGATGCGGCATGAAAACTGAAACTGAAACAGAATATTAAACTCAAGGATCGCTGGCAATAAAAACAAGTCGCGAAATGTAGGCGGCATGCCTTCGAGGATGTTGTTGGGGGTAAGGATAAGTTATTAAAAATGCACACAAAAAAGAGGATGAAGAAAAACCTATTGGCTCAAGGGAACGTGTATGCCATGCTAATGGTAGACCCTCGAGAAAATAACCAGAACGGAAATGCCAAAAAGACATAACCAAAACACAACAAGCCACAGATTATTAGTATGTGTGCGGGAAGTTCAAGCAGAGTGAGAGAGAGTATCTCTCTCTTAATTTGAAAGTGTGAAAGTGATTTTAACTACCTGATCTTGAGTTCATTCTGCGTGGGCGTAACGCTTGTTGTTAGGTGTCAGAGGTGCTATCACAAAATCAAATAAACACATTTAATGGGATTTTTTCTGTGAATTTTTGGTGGTTGACACAGACGCAGAATATTTATGCCAGCAAACGCCAACCCATTGATGAGCCACATTTGTTGTTGCTATTTTAAGGTATTGGCCGAACTGAAAAGGTGATTGGAAATGCATAAATTGGAAATGTATTCATAAAAATCTTCAATACGGACTTGGCATTATCCGCGAGTAGCAACAGCAGCCGCAAGACATCTGCTTAACAGATTTCATTCCTGTTCAAGTCATTCACTCGACGTCGACGACGACAACAACAAAAGCAACAACAGCAAATGTTAATTATTTTCTTAATGGAAACCGAGCAGCACATGACACAAAAAATAGACCGAACGTTGTCTTCCGTGTAAAAACCTAAAAAAAGACAACAGAAGTTTTGAAGCTGCGCAAAACGAGCCCCTGATTTCTCCTGATCCAAGATCCAAGCAGCACTCGTCCCCTGTGGAGCGCGTGTCTTTTTGGGCATATTTTTAGGGCTTACTGTGCGCCGTTGCATAATGTTCGTGGCAGGGGCATTACATTGCTTTCTGCGCAGTTGTTGTAAAAATTCGTATAAATTATACAAGTAGAGAGAGAGAGAATGTGGCCGGGTCCATGTCTCCATCTCTTAGCTCCTTTTGGCAGTTGCAAACCACAGGTTGATGTTAAATGTCAATTGGCGTGTACCCTAGGGGATCACTGGCGCATTAATTACAAAAAAAACCTCCCCAATTCAGAGAGAGAGAGAGAGCCAATCAGCCAGTTCTCTGCCGTTGATGCTTCTAATGATGTTGTTGATCTTGTTACGCTTTGCACTTAGCGTCGAAATTTGTGTTTTTTCTAATATATTTTTTTATTTATTTTGTTGGGTTTTTGTACAGCAAGATCACACTTCAAAATGTGATTTATATAGCTTTGACTGCACTGTAATATGAGATTATACGCAACGAAAAGGGAAGGGGGAGAGTAACGAACACACTTGCCACAAATTGTCTATGTCTTGCAATAATACATATAGAATAGCCGTAGTATTAGTGTGTGTGACAGGAGTTTAGATAACGTAAGTAAAGATAGACGAAAGATTTATTCGTAAGATTAAAGTATTTACTTTTAATCATGATATAATTAAAAACATAATTATTTCCTGGACCATTTTCTTGTTGGTTGATTTTTCACAATTTTTCCTGAATGAACTTCTGTGCAAAATACTTATGGCTAGACACAATATGCAACATTTCCTCATGCCTGTCAAAACAAATATTCCCTGACGTTCCCATAGACCGCGAAATATATAAAAGTACATATATGCATATAATTCAGTTGTTGATCTGCAACCTCAACCCACACAGCTGGTGTTTGGAACATTCTCGACATGCGTCGTTGGAATTAATTTCAGAGAAATTTGATCAAGTTTTCGGCTAGGATTAGCTCCCACTTTAACTTCTCTACTCCTACTTCAAATTCTACACTCGGCCTTCTGCTCAAGCAAATGATTATGAGGTGTGTAATTAAAATGTTTACGCTCTTGTCCCATGGCCATGTAATTCAATTATGAAGAATCATTTTTGTACCACATGAGAGCGCCTAATGTATTTCGTATATATATTATTTTTAGAAACACTAAAAGAACTCTCTCCCTCTCTCTCTCTCTCTTTCTCTCTCTCTCTCTCTCTGTGTGTGTATGTGCCGAAGAGCATCTCTTGATTTATGCTGGGCCATATATTTATCCATATGTAAGTAAATATAGTATATAGAGCTAAGTGTCTTGCATAGTTATTGCCAATTTTTAGTAAAACAATATTAAGACATCGAAAAGTCAAGGAATAATTGCATGTAAGGCCTTTTATGTCAATTTAACAATTAATGCATTTTAATAACCTACTTCGCTCTTCCAACAATTAACCATATGACGTGGAAATTGGCGTAAATATATATATGTATATTTTTTTTTTTTGCTATGACGTTGTCATTGGCAATGGAACAATGCTGTCTACCCAATCAATTGGGGCCACTGTTCCACATTTCTCTGATAGATTTGTTTATCGCTGCCGACTGCTGATTGTTCAGTTCTCTAGATTTCTGTTGCTCTCTTTGTCATTAAGGGGCCAAAACAAAAGGCAATTTCACTTTGCAGCTGCGGCAAAATATTTAATATGTATAAATGTTTACAAAGCGTTAAAATGTTAATTTAAAGGTGAGCCTTTCTTACGCAGAACTTAAGTATCGAACGCATTGATCGAGAAATTCGTCTGAGTCATATTATTAAGACCAATATTCTTGAAATTGGCAGTGAGAGATTTTTTTTTTGAGAATTGATGATTCTAATTTAAAAGAAATAGAAACTTTGGAATCATTGTGCTCAATAATTCTAATAAAGAAATTATGCAAAGCTAGCTTTTAAACTTTTAAACTTACAACTATTTAACTTTACAATTTAACTTGAATTAAATATTTTTAAACCAAGAGGCACTTTTTCAAACTATTGTGAATGAGTTTGCGGGTAAACTTTGTGGACTCTGAATTTAAAATGATGAATAAAAACACTTCAAACAGTTAATGCACCGATCTGAATGATTGCAATTAAAAAGCGCGAATGAATGAAATTAATGCAGAATTATATGAATGATTCGAACAACGCGACAACAACAATAACACCAACAATGACAACAAACTATTATATATGTGTATTGGAATAAAATTCAACGACTGACAACTGGCTGGCAGGCAGTCAGGGTGTCTGACTGACGAATGGACGAGTGGCTCAATAGCTTATATTAGCTATACCCTAAGCCTATGCAAGTATGTATCTGTGTGTATTTGTATCTGTATCTGTATCTGTATCTCTGACTGCATGCGATGCTAGAGTTTTGTGTTTTAATTGCGCCATTTCCCATATCAGCGCTGTGATTATTTGTTCTAGTCAACATAAATAAAAATAAAAAACAAAACAAAAAAAAAATATATGTATATAAGAAAAATGTTGCGGCTGCTGCTGGACATGGTTGGTATTGCAGCTAAGGTAGAGAGTTGGGGGCATGCCACACTCAGTAGGCATCCATGCCCGGCCATGCGATACAATCGTGCTTCATGCCACAAATCTGACTAATTAGATGCTTGCTCGACATTTGATTTGTTATTTATTATCATTGGCTGCTTGTCCTTTCGACTATTACGTATTGTGATTATTATTATTATTGTTTTGTTCACAAATTGATGGATGACCTCGTCAGAGTATTCTGATCGTACTCTGTCTGCAACAGCGTCTGGTTCTTGCATATCCAATGGATGGAGTGCTACAGTGTCTAGATACTGAAGTCTATGTCTCTGACAGCGTTTCTTTCCCAGGCAACCCAAAACAGAACAACTGGCGTCTCACTTGACTACGCATCATTTGCGACGCTGGGAAAATCTTGCAGTTGCTGTTGTA
Source organism: Scaptomyza tumidula (assembly GCA_035044465.1). Classification (NCBI taxonomy): domain Eukaryota; kingdom Metazoa; phylum Arthropoda; class Insecta; order Diptera; family Drosophilidae; genus Scaptomyza; species Scaptomyza tumidula. Next base: position 53,145 of record JAWNNW010000447.1, read on the forward strand.
CTTTGTAGGTGGCGTTCAATGTCTCCAGTTATCTTCTCTCTCCAAGGCGTGCCAAGTACACAGTCTTTACATGTTCTAAGTACGCCCATTGCTCTTACAATGTGTGTTTGTTTGTTTGCATTTCAATTTGATCAAAACTTTTAGTGGGATGCTCGGACTAATCGTTGGCGTGGCTTCTCATCAGTTTAAGGGTAAGGGTAATGGTAAGGGTAAGGGTAAGTGTAAGACTAGCCGTAGAAGTCCAAGATAAATGCGTTGGCGTTCTGGGAAATTGCTAATGTACATTCGTGTGGCATGTTGCTGTTGTTGTTTTTGTTCTCGTGCACTTTTCCAGTAGTTTTGTCCATGAGCTAAACACCCATTAGCACTGCGTTTTTGTGTCAAATCATGTCGAGGCGTGAACGAGAACGTCATGTTTGTGCCATGTACGTGGCATGCAACATTGCAACTACTACATATTTGAATGGGGTTAGTCTGGTAAGTCATTCGGCATCGTACACACACCCATAAGAACTAAAATTCTTTTTTACTTGACTAGGACCAGTAAGAAATATTGATATTTAGATATTTATTTGATTAAGTCATAACTGTAATGTAATCGTAATCGGATCAGTAAATCCAGAGGTTACCCCAAACAATCTCAGTTGACAGCTTTATAATATTATTTAAATTAAACAACTTTAATTAACCAGATATATCATTTGTTTAGGGGGCATTCAATTTGATTGATTAGCACTTACCCAGTGACATGATGATAACTGCTTGAAAAAATCTAGCCCAATATATTCAGTGTTCAGATTAGAGCTACTACTCTACTGTCATGTGTAGGAAGGGTAGAGAGCTTAACTTAGGGGCTTTGCACTTGTTCTTGCCCGTTAAGGTGCTTCCGGCGGATATGGCCAGTCAATGTTTTTTGGACACACAGTGTTGAAAACCTGCAAAACATAGAAAAAGGTAAGTATAGCAATTATTAAACAAAACTTTATTTAATTATGCGCATGGCAAGTAGGAATGAAGAGGTAGAGAAAAATTAAAACTTAAGTATAAACCAGGCACCTGGCAGGTACACTGCATACAAAATAGAAAAACTTCGACAAATTTCTAACGGAAACAAACGAAGTTTTTCCCAACATTTTCCCTAGTTTACACACAAGCTCTGAAGACAAAAACGGATATTGTGGCCGGAAACGTTACACCACTTTTAAAGGGGGGGGGGAAAAAGTGTTTTGAAATGTTGCCTAAAATGATTTTTAATAAGCACATGTGCTATGCACTATATGGTTTATACTTTGTTTAGTCAAGTGCCAGACAAACTCAAATATATTGTTTTTTACAACTTCCTCACAGCCCCATAACAACAACAACAACAAGAACATTAACCGCGGAGTCGCAACCACAGCCCCAGTTTAAACGATAGCCGCACTTGCCGCAGCAAACCGCAATTAGTACATTAAATTAATAAGTACAAAGTAATAAATAAAATATTTTCTAGCCGCAAGCTTTGCATATTTCTCTATAGTTGGCGCCTGGCTCCGCTCAGAAAAATACTTTGAGCACATTTATTTTGATTGGCATATATTTCTTTTATTATTTGTACAAGTCAATTAATATTCATGCCGCACAACCAGCCGCAATGTCGAATCGGTTTCTTATTTGGTGCCAAACCGATTTTGCGCAATCATTTGGGATCCACATATCAACACCTATCAATTTGGTTGAGATCGGTATATCGAGAAATTTACACTTAACCATCTTGAACTGTTTGTTGTCGAAATCCTGATGATATAGTTGATCGGATTTGTATTTCTTAGTGGTATTTCTATTTTGCTTTTGACATGAAGAGAGACATCTTTGATCCCATAAAATGCTTTCCTAAGTTCTTGATTAAAGCAAACAACGATTGATTATAGTAAATGAATCATAATTTTTGGCGCAACATATCTTTCATTTTGATTACCTTCACAGCAGTGGATTAACAATTGATCAAAAACCATAAAGTTGATATTAGTTTTTTTCAGAATTTTCAGAAAGAAATAACCAAAGTCCATATTGTTTACAACACTGTAACCCAATTTTCAAAACAAAACTGTTTATAGAATTACAAAAAAAAAGTTTTTCAAATTTTTGGCTATATTTTCGTCTCAATGTTTACATTACTATATCTAAATTTGGAAAGGAATCTTAAAAGTAATTTCATTTTCAACGCCCAACACGCTGTAAATGACATTGAAAGTGTTTGAGTATCGGTTTGTGATATGCAATAAAATAATATTAAGTAAATAAGCCATTAAAGGCGATCATAAACAAAATATATAAGCTCTTAAACATTTCGACCCTCAATATTTTACTCTCTCTCACTGTTTCAGCTCTTTCGTTTCTCTGAAAATAGTTGAAGAAAAGCAATTAAGTCGAGCGATTTAGCGACCGTTTGTTTAAGACGATTATTTCATTCAAGATGGTGACATTCATTTGCATATCAGTGCGTCGGGTCAGGGTATCAAAGAGTATATGCCGTTTCCTAAGCTTTCAAAATATATATATTTTGAGTAAGAGCAACCTTAAAGGCACATAAGGGCTTCCAGTTCTGAAAACTTTAAGGTTGAGTTATTGTCCATGTTTTGATGCTTGGTGTCACAGTGTTTGGGTATATTTTGGTCAGGCATTATTTATTTTTATTTTTTTTACTTATTTGCATTTGTGGCAGTGTTTTTTAGTGTTTCGGTGTGTGTGTGTGTTTTTTTCGGTTTGATTGCTACGATTTTCACAACGGTTTACCGGAAATTCCAATTTAGGTAAATGCGCCGTTGACTGCAACAACAACAGCAACAACAGTAACATCGGCAACAGGCACAGCAGTCGGCACGAAACGGGATTAATGTATATGTTGAATATATAGTATACCCCTGGCGACAGCGACCGCGACAAGATCAAGTGGAGCATGCAGGCTCTGCAGACAATTAGCATGCATGAGGGGAAAGAGGGGTTGGAGCAAAACGGGGGAGATCTGGGTATAAGAATAAAGCTTAATGGAGGCTTGTCCAAACAGAGAAACAAAAAGAAACTGAATGCTTTTGAACAAAGCTTCGAAATGTATACAAAAGAAATCAACTGAGTGAAATTAAATCAGACAAACGTCTGGTTAAGCTCATTTATTGCAGTGGCCAAAAACCAAATCGATACAAAAACAAGTAAGCAGGCTCTAGTCGAGTCGGTGCTTGCTAGTATGTGTGTGTACGCGCATACTGCATACACAACTTCAATGCCTTAAGGGTGTTTCTCAACCGATTTTGATAATTCATTCATTATTTTGTCTAATGTTTGAAATGCCATCTCAAAGTTTTCCAAATTCATTTCATTTTGTTGTTATCGATCCCATGTGTATATCGGAAACGGGATGAGTTATCGAAATCGGAAACAAACTTGTTCTGCCTAGGAATAAGGCGAACTTATGTTCCAAGTCTGGAGTCTCTTGTCTATAGTCTCTGGGATCGACGCGTTAACACATACCGACGGACAGACGGACGGACAGACAGACATAAATATATCGACTCGGCTGTTGATACTGATCAAGAATATATATACTTTATGGGGTCGGAAATGCCTGCTACATACTTTTGCACAAAACCTTTATACCCTTTTTACCCGTTTTTAATGGGTTCGGAGTATAACAAGTCAAAGAGAATTTTTGACTAGAGATACCGTGTGCCAATGACTTCACCGCTCATAAGGTCCTTGTATTTTACAGGTTATTTATCCTTTGATTCTTCTTACACTTCAAGATCACTTTACCTTCTAAAAAAGCACTTTTAGTTGTTCCGTGTGGTCCCGAACCATATATAAACAAGTGAATGTTCACCCCATTTAATTCTTTATAAGGAGCAGTTTGCTAATAATCGGCTATAAGGCACGTAAAAATCACATTCAATGTGCACTTACAAAATGCCAAAAATGCAATCGAAGTGATTCACAGAAAACATACTTACGATATTTGAACGAAAAACAACAACAAACACACGCTTTGATAAACAAAACAATATGTTTTTGCAATCGTGCGCGAAGAATAAAATCAAATAAATCAATTGAGGCGTTTCGTTTTTTTCCAATTTGTCAAACGGCCAATAAAGATAGTATTGAAAAATAAAACATAAAATCGCGTTTGCCGCTTGCTCAATAAATTTGATCAATAACAATAAAAATGAAACACAGTAGTCGATGGAACATCGGAGAAGCAACTAATGTGCGCCGTAACGCTAAAGATTCGTAGTATGTTAACAATTAAAATAATTTGCTCAAAGCACAAATTGAATTGAATGTCAAAGAGAGAGGAGTAGACACACTAAGAGAGAGAGGAAGAGATAAGAGAGTGTGCTGAAGAGAGCGTAAGAGAACTCGATTGCTAATTTATTTATAAATAAACAAGTAAGAAATCTCTAGTCGAGATATCCCGACTAGACGATACCCTGATCCCTATACTTCACGCGTACAGTCAGTACAGTCAGTGCTTGCAAGTGTGTGTGTGTGTGTGTACGCGCATACAGCATAGTGCATACAAAACTTCAATGTCCCATATCTCCTCATGTTTATTATCCGATTTCGATAAAAATTTCACAGATTGTCATTATTTTGTTTTATAATTCAAATTGCATCTCAAAGTTTTCAAAATTCAAGATTTTTTTGTTATCGATCCCATGTGTATATCGGAAACGGGAAGAGTTATCGAAAATCGGAAACAAACTTGTACTGCCTAGGGATTAGGCGAGCTTAAGTTCCAAATCTGGAGTCTCAAGCTCTTATAGTCTCTGCGATCGACGCGCTCATACATACGGACAGACAGACGGACAGACGGACATGGCTATATCGACTCGGCTTTCGATGCTGATCAAGAATATATATACTTTATGGGGTCGGAGATGCTTCGTTCTACCTGTTACATACTTTTGCACAACTTCATTATACCCTTTTTCCCCATTTTTAATGGGATCAGGGTATAAAAAAAGACGGCACAATCTGTTTTTAAATGAATTCGTATATTTTTGACCGAGAATGAGCATGCGAAAAGTTTTACTTGAGAAAAATTAGAGCAACAAGAAGAAGAAAAACGAGTAGGTAAAATGTAGCACAGCAAGCAGCTGAGCTGTAGAAAGAGATAAAAAAGATGGACACGGCTAGAACAGCTGCCAAGTAAAAAACAACATATAACACTCATACGAAATGTTGTACCGTTGTTGGTCCACAATATATCGCCCACACACACACAGACACACGCACACTCATACACATTTATATATATTTTGTTGCTTGGCTTTTGCATTACATTTAAAATGTTATTAATCATGCCACAGCAGATCGTGAGAATTTTGTATTGCTGTCTGCCGTATTCTGATGGATTTCAATATGACATTTTTCTAACGTGTAATCGTTTTAAATAGACACAAATTGATATCAGAAAGATGAAAAGAGAAAGCACACTCTACTCTTTTTTAAGAACATTGAACATCATTGCAAAAGAGCCGAAATTCGATCTTCGACGTGACTAAAATGGTTGATTTGATATTTTTTTGGCTTTTAGTTTTCCCCCGATTCAACAAGATTGGCATTTGGTGTCAGCCTGTTGCGACTTTCACATGTTTTTCCGCTTATCGCGATTGCTGGGTAACCGAATTTCGCGTTGTCGTTGTTTGTGCCAAAAAAAATGTTTCATGTGGGTGCACCACAACGAGCACCACCGCAGTGGCTCACAGTAGCCACGAATGTTTCACGTTCCGATCACCGATCTTCGCATAATGCGCAAACATACATACATACATACAAACATAACGTCAGACAAGCGCATTAAAACATCAATGAGATCGTCAATTTGTTGAATTTGTAAGTCTTTAACAGACAACCGAAACAACGCAAACGACAGAGACAAAGCGTGTTTGTATATGCAAAAAGGCCAACAACTTAAAAAATAGTTCAGTTTTTGAATTTTTCAATTGTAACAACTTTGTCAACGTCTCATCGTTCGCACCTTGTTGAATATGCCATTTGCATTTGGTTCTTTTGTAGGTTTCTTGGCTAAGTATAAGCCAGTTGATATATTTCTGCATTTCTATAAGATATCAAAGCATTGGTATCCAAAATATGTTGCTTCCTCTATCTTTAGCGCCTTGCTCATTTTTTCGCTATCAAAAAACACTTAAATAAACTTTATTCAGCTCTATTCGAAATGCGAAACAAAAATCTGTTTTGTTATTTATTCTCTTGCTTTGTTTAATAAAGTCAACAACTTTGACTTGCGTCATTAGATGGGTAAATAATAGCACATGGATTTAAGAGGGTGTCGAAATTTTATTCACTCCGTAATTGGAAACATATATAATCGTGATCTGGACACCTTTATTTTGTGTTTTTTTATTTATTTTTTTCCAATATTCTATACTTTTTTTAATCCATTTTAAGCAGGTAAATTTTGCTTTGTACTATAAAAATGTTTTAAACCCCAAAACAAACTAATGAACTCTAACAGTTTTTTTCGTCAGTGTATACAGTTTAGCGCGTGTTATTTTTTTACAGCTAACACCTGAGTAAATTTGGTTTTGTTTTAAAAAATCTTAGTTAAATATCTTTTCTTAAGCATTTGACATCCAAATATTTTGCTAAATAAAGTCAAATAATTTCGGCAACTACTCGTCAGTTGTTAATTGTAAAGCCTCAATATGAGAAGTGTAACTGCTTTGATCTTGTTAGTTGGCATTTTATATTGCCTGTTGGATGATGTTGCTGCTGTAACATGTGATGTAGCACCAACGAATCCTAACTGTATTAACTGCGTCCTTTATCCCACAAATTTCGAGTGCATTACAACAACTACTACAACATCCACTGCTGCACCTGAAACGACTACAGCCAGAATTTCCCGACGCCAGAGGATTTCCAAATTTTTTAAACGGCTAAGAGACCGTCTTCTAAAACTTAAAAGTAAACTGAATCCATTCTAAATACTGTGCAAATGCAAATAAATATAAAACTGTTAGATTAACAAAACCATTTTTTTTTTCAAACTAAAACTCTACTTCGGAAAGTCCTTTTTTAATTCAACAAATCTTCAAACATGATTCTTTTGAAACTAACATCGCATAAGGCGGCAACTCTATAAACAGAGCGAAGAAGAATGAATCGTAAATTCCAGTCCCAAAGCTGCTGACATTACCTTTAGCTAGGGCTAAGAAAAAGCGTGTGCCGCAATCGTTAACCATAAGATGTGTTGGGCATGCGCAAAATTCAATCAAATAGCAAATACCAGCAGGAAAAAAAAACAAAAACCTAAATCCATGCAGGCAATAACCAGCCAACAACAACAATATAAGCGAGCACAACAATAACAACATTGTTTCACTGTCCATGAGAGATAGATGGAGAAGGAGAGAGGTATTGTGATTGTGTGGGTGTGCGTGGAATATTAATTAAAGTTTGCGCTTAGTTTGATTTCTTCCCTTTTGGACAATATGTGTATTTGCATACACACAACACACAACAAGTGTTTTGCGATGTAAAAACAAGCGTCCCAAAACAGACTCGGTATCAAATAAAAACAGCGAAAAACAATGGAAATTCATTTTCGAATTAAACGCATTCCAGTGAAGAGCAATACAATGGAACGAGATGGCATGCAAATCGCGTAGCTGGAAGAGAGATCAGCACCAAGATTAAAAGAAGCGAAGCAAAAAGGCAGGAGGATAGTCGATGTGCATTTTATCATGCGTGTGTGTGTGTGGGTTCATTACATAAATGGCTGCTTGCAAATATGCATGCATATGTACATATAGGCACACATATTTTTGCATGAGCGCCCTCTTTTGCATTTAAGACACGCATCTTGCATATTTCGCCTTGATGTTGATCGACAGTTTGACATTTTATGTCGTCGCCGACTGTCAAAGGCTGTTGTTATTGTTTTTGGTTTTAATTTGCTTGGTACTATTTGCTTCTTATTTAAGCCATAACATTGAGTACTTACTAGATAAGGGCAGTAATAGCAACAAGTTGCCAATGTCAACGCCAGATGGCGCATCAGCTGGTGTAATAGATTTTGATGTATGTGAGTTTGTAAATGCACGTAAGTGTAACGTAAATCAAATTAAATCACCAACCGCTTTTACTCGACATTTTCCAAATAATTCAGTACGCGCACGTCGAATGCGAGGCCGCCAAACGGTTGAACAGCAAAACGCAAATTAAATAGTCGCTTGGCTGACGCTGCTACAGAGTCCCAGCACAGAAAAAAAAAACACAACACAACGCAGCACACACAAAACGTACACAGAGCAATAAAAATAAAAGCAGAGCAACGGCAACGGGTGAGAAAAAGTTTGGTGCGCTTTGGGCGCCTGGTCTCGCTCGTCATTTGCATTCCATCGCCGCTCTTCAGTTTTTAAGAGCGAAGCCCAGGGCGTAAGAGAATCTCAAGTGTATTTTTTGGTTGTTGTTTATTGCTGCCAGACGCATTTCAGCCACTATGGGAATTGTTTAATTCACTTCACTAATCGCGAAGTGTACTATGTACTATGTTGACTAGGTCTGCAAGATCACTATTAATTGCATTCCATATATGTTATAGCTATAGAAAGTAAGATATGAAAGCTTTTTTGTGGTAACAAAACGCCGTATAGCTAAAGTAACGGATGTATTTAAAATATGTATTGCGTAAACAACACTGCAACTCGTAGACTTAAGCAGCACTGTTTATTAATTTAACATTCATGTAAGAAACCGTGACTATAACGTTAAAATACTTACCACCGATTAATCAACTGCTAAGCAATATTTTAATTATCGAAGAGTTAAAAAATTATTTGTTGCAAACCTAGTGCTTTTAGAAAGCCATTATCTACCGCCTTGTTTGGTTTTCTGGTTTTCTTCCATAAAAAAAATGTCCAGGAATAAGCTTTTCGCATGCTGTTATTTACAGTATAGCGAAATGTAAAGCGCATATCGTTGTGTGTGTGTAGACGTACACGCGCACATACGCCTTGAAGGCGCAGCAACAGCTGTGAGTTGAGGAGAAAAAGAAAAAAGAACTAATGATTTTTGCTACGGAATTCTTCCACTTCGTGCGTATTTTAAGTTTGGAAAACAATTTGCTGCATTTAAAAACAGGCGGTTTTCGCTTAAAGGATGACATCTGTGTAAAGTTGAAATTGAAGGTAAATAATGCAGAGCTACGCAACTGTTTTGTTAGTGTTTTTTGAAAAATCAAAAAAAATTCATTAAACGAGAATTTTTGAGCGTGATGTAATCGCGTGAGTGTGAGTGCCACGACTGCGGCGCTATAGTCTCATCGTTTCTAACATTCATATACTTTAATTGATATGCTTTAATAAAGTTTAAGCTGCCGGTGTGTTTTGTTTATAATTGTGTTTGGACTTGAGGTTATGTGCAACAGTCTGGAATATAAATAAAACACAGACTTATAATTGGAAAATATCTTATGAGACGACGACTTTGGTCATTTAACTATATGGCCTGCAAAGATGGGTCCGACACGTGCGTGAGAGCGAGACAGCTGTTGTGTGTTGGCTGGAAGTCGTCGTCGTGCTGCCATCACAGTTTACAGTAAAATGCAAAAGTCACAATAGTAATTAGAATTGATTTGTTTAAAAAAATTGAAAGCTAATTAAGTTCTTAACGAGTTTTGGATATTAAATTTGCGCCCTGCTATTTGAGAAATTAGTTTTTGATGAAAAATGTAACTGTTTTTACGCTGACGATTGTCTGGCAACCTTGCGTTGCGCTCTCACTCTCCTGCTGTCGATTTTTTCCCAGAGCACATGTGCCATTAGAGGCAATTGTTGCTCAAGCTAGCGTTGTGTTAATTAATATTATTATTTCCAATTGCAATAACAACAAAAGAATCGACAATTCGCTTGCAGGGCAGTGTCGAGTTATGAACAACCAGGATTATGGCGGCATCCATTGGATACAGCAGGAAAGCAGCGCCGCCGACGACACCGACAGCGAGGTGACTGCGGCCTATTTAGTGAACGATAATGCCACCGATGAGGATCTCGACCATATGGCAGCCGAAAACCTCATCTTTATGCGCGACGGTCAGCTTAGCGAGATCATTGCAGCGAATGAGGCTGGAGGCACTGTGTTGATCACAGACAGCGGCAACGTTGCCTATGCGGAATCCTTTGATGATGATGCTCAGGTTGTCACTGAAGAAATCATCACTGATGACTGGGTGCAGCATCAAGGGGCAGAGCGGTGAGTACTATGAGTTAATTGAAAAATAAGTTTGCTTAACGTTTGCTTTTGTCAGCGTGGAAATTGCGGCGGAGCAGATAGCTGGCAATAGCAGTTCTCAGGAACTGTTGGATATGCAGCAGAATGAGTATATGGCCATGCGTCCGTATCCCTGTGACTTTTGTAGCCGTCGCTTTCGCAAGAAGGCCAGTCTTAATAATCATATGCTGGCACATCAGAACGATCGTCCGCATCTGTGCAAGCTGTGCGGCGCGCGATTCTCGCGACGAGCCGAGCTAATATGTCACTTTAAGGCGCATGCCGAGGCTCAGGCAGATGAAGAGGCTGCCGCTGCTGCCGCAGAAGCTGCTGCAATAAAATTTGAGCCACAGCATCAGCAACTACAGCCACAGATCGATGATCATCTGATCTACGAACAGGATTGGCCGCTATACCATGACCAAGATCAAGAGCAAGCACAGGAGCGCGAACAGGAGCGGGAAGAGAATGATCAGGAGAAACTGGTGCAACAGGCCACCTATGCAACAGCCAGCGCTGTAGCAGCACCAACAGCTGCCCGGGGTCGCATTAGTCGCCTCAAGCTCAAAGAGGAAAGCACCCAATTCATTGTGATTGCTGATAAGCAACAGACGGCCGACAATGCCGAATTGCGACAGTTTATAGATTGCGAGGAGCTTAACCAACCGCTTACTACAAACACCACATCAAACGATGCAACACACTGCATCCGCGATAGCCAGCAATCATCCGAAGGAGCACACGAAACTTTACGCTATCCCGTGCTGGATCCAAGCAAACCATTCGTCTGCCAACAGTGCGGATTGGCATTTGCGCGCGAAAAAGCTCTCGTCTCCCACATGAAGGTTTTTAAGAATGTATTACCTTAAGTTGTAAATTTAACTTTCTCTCTTCAATACTTTGGTAGAATCATCGCGTGGACTCACCGTTCGAATGCAATCAGTGTCAAGAGATGTTCTGGGACAATTATAGCCTGCAAGAGCATCAGAAGACTCATCAATTTGAGGAGAGCAATTCGGAATATGATCCCGCATCAGGTGGCGAGGAAAGTGTTAGTGAGTCGGAACCAGATCAGCTATACGGTGATTTTTATTGCAGTGAGTGCGGCATCTCTTTTCACCGGCAAGATCTGCTGCGTCGCCATGCCAAGCAGCAGCATAGCAAGCTGCAGGCAACTGGAAATAATGTTGCAACTGCCACAGATGCAGAGGGTGCAGGCGATGGCGGTGACGTTGGCGTCGGAGTCGAAACTGACGGTGAAAATGCCAAAGATGCGCCACACTGTTGTCATACGTGCGGCAAGTCATTTCCGAGCGTTCTGAAACTGCTTGCCCATGCGGAAATTCATAGACGTTTCCCGCCATTCAAGTTCGTTGAATCCAAATACTTTGAAACCCCTATTAATTTCATATTTTCTGCAGATGCGTCCTGTGCGGCGTTAGCTTTTATGAGGAGCAGGCAATTAAACGTCATCTACACACACGCCATCCGCACGAGCTAAAGCCCAATTCGTGCGTCCTGTGTGGAAAGGAGTGTCGCGATCGAAAGGCTCTGATCAAGCATGCCTGGGATCACTCGCGCGAAAAGTGTCACTCGTGCTCCAAGTGTGGCAAAAACTTCCATAACAAGGCTCGACTGAAGCGACACATGGCCTCGCACCGCGACAAGTCAGTGGTGTGCGAGGTGTGCCACGAGGAGTTTCCCGATGGTCGCACGTTATCTAATCATCGGCATTCGCACAGCACAACGTCGCCGGGTAAACTGTTCCCTTGCCACGAATGTGGCAAGACCTTTGGTTCGCGCAGCTCACAGCAAATTCATGTGCGCATTCATACGGGCGAACGTCCATATGGTTGTCGCTATTGCTGGAAAGCCTTCGCGGATGGTGGCACATTGCGCAAGCATGAGCGGATTCACACTGGCGAGAAACCTTATGCCTGCTCTGTTTGTCCGCGCGCCTTTAATCAGCGTGTCGTGCTGCGCGAACACATACGATCGCATCACTCGGGTCTAGATGCAGCACGTGGCACGTATCATTGCACTGTCTGCTCGGCAGATTTATCCTCATCCAATGACCTCATTAAGCATCTTATCCAACACAGCGATACAAACACGGCAAAACAACGACAGCCAATTGTGAGTAGGATTTGTTCTTGTTTACTATTTTGAGTTTGCTATTCGAATAACTGTAACTTTTAGACTGGACCCCGCAAGTACAAGCGTCGAAGAAAACTACAACCGCATGAGATTGCGCACATGCGTGAACGTGAGGAGTATGCCAGTGATATGGAGTTCTGCGATTTGGATGTGGAGAATGTTGATGATCTGCTGGATACTGCGGAACCATTGCCAGCCAAAAAGGAGAAGCGCAAACGCAATGCTGCCAGTAAAACAGTAAACCAGAGCAATGGCTCGGAAGCTTCCAACTCGCCCAATAAGTCAAACGCCAACAGCAATTCGGAACGTTTGTGGGATGAGAAATTCATGCAGTCAAATGGTGGCAATGGGAATCAATTGAATAATGATGATGCATACAAAAGTATCTTTCACATTGATTCGCTGGTGGTTGTGAATGATACGGCACTGCAGCCGGTGAGTTCAGCCGACGTTGCAGGCAGTGCCACAAAGTCAAGGCGTGGCGGCAAACAAACACAATCGCAAACAGATGAGTCAAGCAAATTAAGAAGTGTTGTAAGCAGTCGCAACAGCAATAAAAAGAAATCAGCCAAAGCAGCAATAACAGGAGTAGCAGCCGGCGCAGCAGGTAGTTCTTCTCGTCCCCGCATGATACACACAGAAAAGTCTCGTGTGCCGCAAGAAAATGCCACGTCGAAGAAGTCGCGCGGTCGCAGTTATATCACGCGCACCAGTACCAACGAACAGCAGAGCAGCAGCCTGGTCAAGTCAAGTTCGCGTATTGTGGATGACTACGAGATTATATCACCTGCCACACAGCCACCCAATCAAATCAGTTCCAGTCCGCTGCATATCAAACAGGAGCAGGAACACCAACAACACCAGCGCGTCCAGCTCATGTATGATGATACACATTTGCTGATAGATGCAGGACTGTTGCGTGAGAAGACGTACGAGAAGTTCAACCCGAGCATTGTTAATGATTTGGAAGAGATTTTGCGTAGTCCGCTCAAGCATGATCGTAATGCGCGACTGCGCTTCATCAGCGAGTCATCGACGACGCCACAATTTCTGCCCGAGGAGGAGCAGAATCTGATTAAGATAGAGCCAACGTCGCCGGATTTGCGCGAAATGGTGGAGGGTCAACAACGTCTAACTGCCACAGGACACACTACTGCCACATCATTGTCATCCTCATCATCATCAGCGCGTACTTCGTCACGCCACTTGCAACAGCTAACTGCCAATGGATCTGAAACTGGGTGCGGTTCAAGGGCAGGCACTAAACGCAGCGCCAGCAAACAAATGTCCAGTGCAAGCAGCTCCAAGAAATCCACATCAACATCTTCCATTTCCGGTAGCAATAGCAACAGCAAAACCAATTCGTACCTCAGCAGTTATGGCGTGGACTCGTACAATGTACAATGTGTGGCGACCAGTACTAACTCTTCGGATGTGAGTTCCGGTTTCTTTTCCATCTCCGAGGTGGTATCTGCTGCTGATGCCGATGCAGCAGCAAAAGCAGCAGCAGCCTGCAAAACGGAGCGCCGGGCACGTTGCTTTGAATGTGAAATGTGTTCGTCCAATTTTCCGGATCGTGCCCAGCTACTGGAACACATGCACATCCACATCTGAACGGATATAGATGAAATCGGATGGGAAGGGGTTTTGACACTGACACTGTTTTGTTTTCTAGAAGAATGATAAAAACAAACAGATATATAAAACTATTAAAGTAAGCTTCGCTAAGGTAACTCACATCGAAGAAGAGGTAAACGTATTTTTTTTGGAAATATTTACCCCCCTACTATAACAATTAACATAATAAATTTCAATTAAAAATTGAACAACTGAAATAACTGTTATACGCGGAATGTGAGTAATTAATATTACTATATACAGATTATATATTCTAATACATATAGAAATATCAGAAGATCGTTGATTAATGCGTTATTTAAATTGTATAGAAAAAGAGAGCTTAGTTATAAGGCTTTTTAAATGTGTACCTCACTTTTGTTTTTTACTTTGAAGAATTTGATATGCTGAACTAAATAAATCCATAATGATTTTTGCATTACAATCTGTAGTTGAATTAATTGCGACGAGAATGTTACACAATTAGTTTGACATTTCAATATAGACTTCCTCATGAACTCAAAATGACAATCTTAGCATTTATCTGACACAATCGATCTTAAAATTTGTTCAGATACATAATTGCCGACGTTATCGTAAGTTGTCAAAAGCAAAAGTATTCATCATATGCCAGATGTCACTGTTTGTTTCGCATTGTATCACAACCAACATGCTTGTGAGTCAGGTCTATATGTACATTTACGTTCGTTTACATATATAATATATTCGCTCTCAGAGAGAACGACGCTAAATGGGCGTATGTATGTGTGTGCTTTTATTTTGTCTGGAAACCATACAAAGAGAAGAGTGCAATGCTCACCCTGACTGTACCACAAGCTATTCACTTTTCCCGTGCTCAGTCATCGCTGAGTATTCAAACAAAGCGACATTAAAAGCAACTCGCTTTACTATTCTTGTTTTGTGATTTGTGTGTGTCTCTCTCATTCGCTCTGAAAATAGTAAATATATAACAGGTACTTAGAACTGTTGTCTGTTTCTTTGTGTTCGAATTTACTCTTTTTCTATATTGACAGTTATGACGGATCACAGTGATAACTTGTGTGGTGGAATATCGGAGCTGAAGGGTGATAGTTTGCAGCAGGCATTGGAACTGTTGAATACTTCGCTATCCACATTGGCCCACGGTGATGGACCCAGTTTCCAGTAAGTTATATGTGATATACATATCTATTATTATCTATAATAATTAAATTATTTTTCCACAGAGTGGTTAAGGTAAAGTCGGCTACTTCGCAAGTGGTTGCTGGCACACTTTACAGATTTGAGGTGCAATTGTCACAGGGTGATGTCGTCAAGGAGAGCTCCGTAAAAATCTGGTCACAGCCCTGGCTCAAAGAGAACGGCACCAATATCACGATCCAATGCGAGGGAGATGATAATGTGATCGAAAGCACATTTTAAACTGCGTCATGAAAACAATTTCTGTGTCTTTTATCTTTTTTATAATACAGCGCTTGCAATGTTGATGTTTTATTATTAAATCGAATATATATATTTTCATTTATAAATAGGACCATCTTTTTATTAACTAAATTAATTAATGTCTATTCATGAATTGTGTTATGTTATTTAGTTACCCAATAATGGGTCTAAAAATGCTGAGTAGCGATGATGACGCCATAGCTCTCGAATAGTTGGACGAAACACTTACGAATTGAATAATTACATTTGAGATATTTAATGAAGTGTTTCAATCTTTTAGTATTGTTGGTTTCTTATTAAAACTTATCCAAACGCATTGCAGTCGTTGCTGCAGATACATATCTACCCATTGATGACATTTTCGACCTGAGTGGGCCATTCGTCGTTTTGAAGAACGTGAATGCTCCTGTCTTCCAAGTTCCCATTCCCCTACCCAACAAGTAAGGAAGAAGTCAAGAAATCCCGACAAGAATTTACATTGATCCTTGAAATTAACGCCTACAGTCAGTTCTTGGAAGTATATGTGTATCTTTCTGAACCGATTTTTCACAGATTCATGATTTCGTCTATAGTTTCAGAAGCCCATTCCAAGTTTATAAAAGTTCAGAATCTATTGTTATTGTTCTCATGTGTATATCGGAAAGGGGAAAAGTTATCAGAAATGAAACAAAAAAGCAAGAAAAAAATAAAATAAAAAACAAACTTGTACTACCTAGGGACTAGGCGAGCTTAAGTGCCAAATCTTGAGTCTTTAGCTCTCATAGTCTCTGAGATCGACACACATACAAACAGACGGAGATTGCTATATCGACTGGGCTGTTGTTGCTGATCAAGAATAAATATACTTCCTTCAATCTGTTACATACTTATTACCCCGTTTTTACCCATTTTCAATGGGTTCATTTAACAATTTTTAGGCACAATTTATGTGATTTGTTTAAACAAATGTTTACAATGGCAATTTGATGGATGGGAATAGTATGATCAAGGAATGCGTTATCAATATCTGGGATGGTCTGAACACATACATTTAAATCAATTGCTTCAACGATGATCCCCAAATCAACATCACTTTTGAAATGTTTAATGTTTACTTCAACGCACTTTGTCGAAGCAGCAAATACAAATACACAAGTATTATCATTTTTGTGTCTAAGTATTAGTAGCACATACTCTCAGAGAGAAACACAAGTATAAAAGGGCTGCAACATCGCTTGATAGTTTAGTTGATTGGCAACGTTTGACCAAACAAGAGTTCTTCAAAATGATTGGAAGCAAGTTCTTTTACCTCTCAGTCTTTGCACTTATTTGTGTGGCTGCTGCTGGAGTCGTTGGCGGACCTAAAGAACTGAGCGGGGAGGAGTTGGAGAAAGCGATTGAGAATTTGAATACTACTTTGTCTAGACTGGCAACCGGAGATGGGCCAAGCTACAAGTAAGTTTATATCAATATTAGATTGGTTGTTTTTAATTAAATATATTATTTTGTGGTAATAGGACAGTTAAAGTGACCAAAGTAACAACTCAGGTTGTGGCTGGATCCCTTGATACCTTTATCGTGGTGCTATCCAATGATAATGTCGATAAGCAGTGCACTGTGAAGATCTGGTCTCAGCCATGGCTCAAAGAGAACGGCACCAATGTCAAGATTAACTGCGAGGGCGATGATAATAACGTGGATCAGACCTGGTAAACACAAACTCGATTCCAGTTCCCAATAAAAACTAAATCAGAATTATTGTAATTAAGACTTTTGGCTTAAATAAAATACCGGTTTCGTTTTCACATCTGAGAATATGAATACTATTAATATTATTTCTATACAATTTAGATGTGGCTCTCATTAGAGAACAGATGCGAAAACCGTAAACTGTTAAACTTACACCCAACCAAAAACCAGAAGCAAGATTGTAGTAAAGCTATTTACTAAAGAACTATCAGATTGAATACATTCATACAGATGACTTCTATGAAAACATATTCAGACATTGCTTTACTCACTGAGAAGTAAATTAATTATGCTATTATATGGGATGTTAGTTTTAATTTGGAAAACTATTGACACGTAATGGCAATTTAAATTGTATTCTGGGAGTTTTCGAACCTACGAAGCTTCAATAATTATAGAAATTGACTCCTATTTCTTCAAAAGCTCAACGTTTTTAAATGTTCAATATTTGTGGATTAAGTTAAGCTGAGAACAACAAGTTTTATACAATTTTTGACCATATCATAATCATATAAAGCTGCCAAATGTTTTTTATTTGTGATTTTTTTAACACAATTTTAAATGTTTCCTCGTCGAATCCGATTGTTATCACAAATGATTGTTATTTTGTTTTTATTTTTATTTTTTTCGGAAAGAGTAGGAGTAGCACAAACATATATACTATATTTTAATTACTCTAAAGGCTATTGATAATGACCAAGAATATTTATAAGTTTTGGGGCTTAAGAGTCTTTTGTGTTACGTTCTAAACGATAAAAAAAAATACCCTTAGCAAGGGTGATGATACGTTTGTATGATTGAATTAATTGCCTGCTACAGTATTAGTAGCACTACGCTCACAATTAATTGGTTACTCTCGCGAAATACAAATCTCTAGGAGAATGGAGCGTATATAAGAGATGACACAGCATTTGACAGTTCAGTTGATGTGCAACTTTTAAGCAGACAAACAGACCTCGACAAAGATGATCGGTAATAATACATTGTTTTATTTGACAGTCCTTGCACTTGTCTGTGTGGTGGTCAGTGATGAAGTCGTAATGAAAGGTGGCCATCGGGAGCTAACTGGCATTGAGTTGGAGAAAGCTATTGAGGATTTACATACGACTCTAGCTCAACTGGCGGCCGATGATGGACCCAACTTCAAGTGAGATTTTATTCACTTTTGTACTTGATGTGCACCCATTAATCATAATTGTTTGTTTTTTTTTTTGTTCTGGTAACAAACAGGGCATCAAAAGTTACAAAGGTAACAACACAAGTTGTGGCCGGCACCCTTGTTACCTATACAGCGGAGTTAACAAAGGAAAATGCCGATAAAGATTGCACAATTAAGGTCTGGTCTCAGCCATGGCTTAAGGAGCGCGGCACCAATGTCCAGATAACTTGCGAAGGCGATGATTCCAAGTTGGATCGCACCTGGTAGAACAACCAATCGTGAATTATAGCTCACGACATCTAGATCAGTGTAATTGTAATCAACATATTGAGTATTGAATAAAGTTGACGAACAATCGAATTTGAGTATGCCAATGCATAATATATATCGTTTAAAATTAGTTAGGGACCTAAAACTGTTATTGAACCGTCTCAATTAGTTGAGGTCAAACTGATGCGAAACGAAAACGTTATCCAAAAATAACCTACACCAATAACCAGAGGTTAGATTTGTTAAAAAGAAAGGGTATTTTTCGTGAAAGCCAATCAAGCAGAATTTACATTTGCCCCACACACAACAGCGCTCGCCATTCTATCGCACAAGAGCTAAATGTTCATGTACATAATTGTCTGCCCCCTGCCCACTGCTCTACAATCATTTAGAGATGTAGTAGGGTAGCCATTGTAAAGTAGTTAAGCCTTTTAATGGGCTTTCAGTGATTTAGCTGCTTAGGCTTTCAGTTCCAGCTGTAATTCTGTGCTAATTTATTGTAAGTAAGTAAACAAATACCAACAAAAACAAGTAAAAAGGCTCCCGAGAAATCCCGACTAGACGATACCCTTATCCCTGTACTTTACGCGTACAGTCAGTGTTTGCAAGTATGTGTAGGTGAGTGTACGCGCATTCTGCATACACAACTTCAATGTCCCATATCTACGGTGTTTCTTAAAATCTGGAGTCTCTAGCTCTTATAGTCTCTGAGTCTCGACGCGTTCATACATACGGACTGACAGACGGACATGGCCATATCGACTCGGCTGTTGGTGCTGATCAAGAATATATATAATTTATGAGGTCGGAGATGCTTTCTTCTGCCTGTTACATACATTTGCACAAAACCATTATACCCTTTTCCCCATTTTGAATGGGTATAAAAAAAAATTAACCATTCACTTTTACGCAATCATTCATCAACTTGACATCTGAGTTCTTTAATACCAAATTGATAAGAATGTTTTTAAAATGTTTTAAATATATGTTTTTTGATGCGTTTCAAAGTTTGTAAAAATTAAACACAATATACGACAGCTAATAATAGTTGGGTAATATTTAAATTGTTTCGCTGTTATAATCAACTAGTTGTTTTTGTGCCGTTTTGTGACCCGGTCTTATCACAAATGTTTGTATTTTTCGGGTTTATATTTCCGGGTACAATATATACATATAGTACAAAATGTAAATGTCGATTGATAAGTCATTTTAGATTTATGGTTTTAGTTTTCTATTAAGATTTTGAATACATATAATACATGAAAAAAATTGTTTGCGGTTCTATTTAATTCCCATTCGAATATGGTATAAGATTGTGATGCATGAGGTTACATTTTATTCAATGTCGTTCCCGAGGTCAATGTGACGTTTCGCTGTTAATAAAAATAAAGTTGTAAAATTCCGTTACGTACTTACATGTGATAGTAACAAAAAGGTATTCAAATGATTTTGCATAATATACATTTATTGTATCTTCATATTATAATAGGTTGGACATAAATCCTATCCTTTCCAAACACTTGGAATCTTAGCCGAAGACCCGTTCTGAGCACTAAGACTCCTAATCTTCTTAATAAGTACGGCTCTCTGGTATGCGGCTTGCTTCCTGCAACGCGTAAGGCGGCGACGCAGACGTCTTATACGACGCAGCAAACGTCTTCTTGCATTGTTTCCGGTGCTTGGAGCGGCTGTTGTTGTTATTGCCGAGCTAACCGTTGTTGTTCCCGCGGCTGTTGTGGTGCTTGCAGCTACTGTGGTGGTGGCTCCTGCTGCTTGTGTTGTTGTTGTCGCGCAACTGGGATCGCTAGCGTTGGCGGGATCTGCGCACTCGGTGGCGGTACAGGCGCCTGGAGTGGCACACTGAGCATCAATGCTGCCAATCAGGCAAAGGACCAAAATGCCAAAGCTAAAGATAACCGTTTGAGCTCTCATCTTAATTCCAAATGCTTTGGTTCGAATGCCAAACTATGGCTCGACAACATCTTTTATAGCGATTCTTGGGTGTTTTCGAGTATTTACATTTTGGATTTCGACATGTAACTTTCGAATTGAGTACACAAGTGTTCTTGTTCTTGCTATGTAGTCAGTTGTTCTTAATATTCCAGTCAGTGCTGAAACATAATTTCCGTTTCATTGTTAGCATTATGGTAATATTTAAAGGTTAAATTAATGTAAAAAAAAACAGAATTTTCAAAGTCAGCGTAAATTATGTAGTTTCCTGCTTGGTTTAAAGTGCTTTTGGGATAAATACGGTTAAAAATTGATTGACAATCAATTGGTTACATTATTCGAAATCTTGAGTATAAGTCAAAAATCAAGCAATTCGTTGTATATTATTATAATTATTATTATATTAAAAGAAGGCTTTTTTGTAAACATTGTTCAACGTCAAAATAATTCATGTCGTGACCAAAACAAAGCTAGCTGATGTACAACTCATGGTTCTGATACAACACATTTTATTGCCTGCTTTTAGGCACGTGCTGCCAAGAGCACAATCAGTCGCATTTTTTCTTTGAATAACAATTTTAATTTTAAACGTATTATTGGACAACTTTTTAAGAATTTTATTGATGATACTAATAAGTTTATATTCTTAGTGCTTAGCCGCGTCTGCGATTTCTGCGGTTGGTGTTATTATTATTGACACGAACACGACGCGTATTGCTGTAAGTCAAATTAGTCAGGCGAACAATGCTGCGTCTGGTGGGTCGAAGTGTCACAGAGGCCACCGTTGTCGTAGTGGTTGAGGTGGTGCAATCGACATTATTAACATTGTTGCCATCGGTACAATCCGTGCAGTTGGTTAGGATGGTCGTGGAGCAGGCCACCGCATCGCTACTCCTGACATGCCACATGGCCAAGATGACGCAGCCCAAGACGATTGTAGTGTATGCTTTCATGGTGCTATAGTTGGGTTTCTCAGAGAATTCCTTTGAGTTTGTGATATCGTTTGGCCAGATAACTTGGCTTTTTATAGTTAAATACATTTATTGACAATTCTTATAAGCCTTGAAAAACTATTTGCAAGAGTGTACAGCTGTTCTGAAAACTGTTGGCAAAAGCAAAATTCGCATGCTGCTGCCCTTCAGTTCTCACACATGATATACAAATAAAGAAGCTGAACTCGGAAGGCGAAACTTAAACTTTGCATTCCGCTTTGTTTGTTTAACCTACCTTCAAAGAAATGCTCGTTATATAACTGATACAGTTATAACTTCGATTGACAAATCACAATTTTAAACCCCTGATAAGACAACCGCTATGTTACGATTATTAACACGCCTGTTGCTGTTGTTATTGTCGCCACACCTTTGATTACCTTCAATATGTAAGACCTACAGGAAAATGAATTGAAAATTATATGGTCCTTGAGCGATTGTTAAAAAGTTTTTAATGTCTACAAGCATAGTTGAGGTTGTGAAATATTATTTTATTATTATTATTATTTTATTGTGTTATTATGTTTTATTTTTTTATCTGTTATGTTCTGTTCAGTTTTGTTGTTCCTAATAGGGAAAGCCCTCCATTAAAAAATAGAACTGTTTTGACTTTCCATAACGTGTTCTTTATTCATCGAGAAGAGAACATCAAAATTCAACACAGATACATTGAAAGCCTAAAGCCGCATATTTAATATTTAATTTCCAGCCAATTAACTTTGAAATTTTAACGTGAGAGTTTTCAGTCAATGAGCTTTTGTATCTCCATAGTTTTAATTATCATGACGTCACCTGTTTTATTTTCGGAGCGAAGTGGAAAAATTATTGTGACTGCCGGATGGGCTTTACTTAATGCGATTCAGTTGCAGTTGGAGCCAAGCTCTGTGTGGTTTAGCCATGGCTCATATGCGCACAAGATGCTTTTACCTGATTTGCATGTCGCTTGTGCTGCAAACGGTTAGTTAACAACAAAATATGAATTATAAAAATCAAAACAAATAATTTTATTGTACAGATATCGTTTTGTGTACTGCCCAACAATTGCATTGAGGATGTAAGAAGGCAGTAAAGTAAAAGTTAGGTATTCACAGTCTTAAGCCCGTTTGAGTCCTAATGTTAATATTTAAGTGATTTCTTTGAAATGCAAAGTTTCTGTACAAACCTGTATTTTTAAAGCGCTCCTTAAACTATTCCTAACAATAAAAGTGAGTCCAATCATGTTTTTATACCCTGATCCCATGAAAAATGGGAAAAAGGGTATAATGGTTTAGTGCAAATGTATGTAACAAGCGACGGAAGCATCTCCGACCCCATAAAGTATATATATATATATATTCTTCATCAGCAGCCGAGTCGATATAGCCATGTCCGTCTCTCCGTCCGTCGGTCTGTCTGTCCATCTGTATGCAGAGCTCTTCGATCTCAGAGACTATAAGAGCTAGATACTCCAGATTTGGAACTTAGGCTCGCCTAATCCCTAGGCAGTACAAGTTTTGTTTTTGATTTTCGGATCGGATAATAAGTATCGATATCAACAAAATCTTGAATTTGGAAAACTTTGAGACGGCATTTAAAACATTAAATAAAATAATGACTGTCTGTGAAATTTTTAGAAAATCGGTTATGAAACACCGGAGATACATGCGTACACATACACACACATACTTGCAAGCACTGACTGTACGCATAAAGTATAGGGATCAGGGTATCGTCCAGTTGGGATTTCTCGACTAGAGCCTTCTTACATGTTTTTCCTTGAATAACAATTTTTAATTTAAACGTATTATTAGACAACTTTTTAAAAATTTTATTGATGATATTAATAAGTTTATATTCTTAGTGCTTAACCGCGTCTGCGATTTCTGCGGTTGGTGTTATTATTATTGACACGAACACGACGCGTATTGCTGTAAGTCAAATTAGTCAGGCGAACAATGCTGCGTCTGGTGGGTCGAAGTGTCACAGAGGCCACCGTTGTCGTAGTGGTTGAGGTGGTGCAATCGACATTATTAACATTGTTGCCATCGGTACAATCCGTGCAGTTGGTTAGGATGGTCGTGGAGCAGGCCACCGCATCGCTACTCCTGACATGCCACATGGCCAAGATGACGCAGCCCAAGACGATTGTAGTGTATGCTTTCATGGTGCTATAGTTGGGTTTCTCAGAGAATTCCTTTGAGTTTGTGATATCGTTTGGCCAGATAACTTGGCTTTTTATAGTTAAATACATTTATTGACAATTCTTATAAGCCTTGAAAAACTATTTGCAAGAGTGTACAGCTGTTCTGAAAACTGTTGGCAAAAGCAAAATTCGCATGCTGCTGCCCTTCAGTTCTCACACATGATATACAAATAAAGAAGCTGAACTCGGAAGGCGAAACTTAAACTTTGCATTCCGCTTTGTTTGTTTAACCTACCTTCAAAGAAATGCTCGTTATATAACTGATACAGTTATAACTTCGATTGACAAATCACAATTTTAAACCCCTGATAAGACAACCGCTATGTTACGATTATTAACACGCCTGTTGCTGTTGTTATTGTCGCCACACCTTTGATTACCTTCAATATGTAAGACCTACAGGAAAATGAATTGAAAATTATATGGTCCTTGAGCGATTGTTAAAAAGTTTTTAATGTCTACAAGCATAGTTGAGGTTGTGAAATATTATTTTATTATTATTATTATTTTATTGTGTTATTATGTTTTATTTTTTTATCTGTTATGTTCTGTTCAGTTTTGTTGTTCCTAATAGGGAAAGCCCTCCATTAAAAAATAGAACTGTTTTGACTTTCCATAACGTGTTCTTTATTCATCGAGAAGAGAACATCAAAATTCAACACAGATACATTGAAAGCCTAAAGCCGCATATTTAATATTTAATTTCCAGCCAATTAACTTTGAAATTTTAACGTGAGAGTTTTCAGTCAATGAGCTTTTGTATCTCCATAGTTTTAATTATCATGACGTCACCTGTTTTATTTTCGGAGCGAAGTGGAAAAATTATTGTGACTGCCGGATGGGCTTTACTTAATGCGATTCAGTTGCAGTTGGAGCCAAGCTCTGTGTGGTTTAGCCATGGCTCATATGCGCACAAGATGCTTTTACCTGATTTGCATGTCGCTTGTGCTGCAAACGGTTAGTTAACAACAAAATATGAATTATAAAAATCAAAACAAATAATTTTATTGTACAGATATCGTTTTGTGTACTGCCCAACAATTGCATTGAGGATGTAAGAAGGCAGTAAAGTAAAAGTTAGGTATTCACAGTCTTAAGCCCGTTTGAGTCCTAATGTTAATATTTAAGTGATTTCTTTGAAATGCAAAGTTTCTGTACAAACCTGTATTTTTAAAGCGCTCCTTAAACTATTCCTAACAATAAAAGTGAGTCCAATCATGTTTTTATACCCTGATCCCATGAAAAATGGGAAAAAGGGTATAATGGTTTAGTGCAAATGTATGTAACAAGCGACGGAAGCATCTCCGACCCCATAAAGTATATATATATATATATTCTTCATCAGCAGCCGAGTCGATATAGCCATGTCCGTCTCTCCGTCCGTCGGTCTGTCTGTCCATCTGTATGCAGAGCTCTTCGATCTCAGAGACTATAAGAGCTAGATACTCCAGATTTGGAACTTAGGCTCGCCTAATCCCTAGGCAGTACAAGTTTTGTTTTTGATTTTCGGATCGGATAATAAGTATCGATATCAACAAAATCTTGAATTTGGAAAACTTTGAGACGGCATTTAAAACATTAAATAAAATAATGACTGTCTGTGAAATTTTTAGAAAATCGGTTATGAAACACCGGAGATACATGCGTACACATACACACACATACTTGCAAGCACTGACTGTACGCATAAAGTATAGGGATCAGGGTATCGTCCAGTTGGGATTTCTCGACTAGAGCCTTCTTACATGTTTTTCCTTGAATAACAATTTTTAATTTAAACGTATTATTAGACAACTTTTTAAAAATTTTATTGATGATATTAATAAGTTTATATTCTTAGTGCTTAACCGCGTCTGCGATTTCTGCGGTTGGTGTTATTATTATTGACACGAACACGACGCGTATTGCTGTAAGTCAAATTAGTCAGGCGAACAATGCTGCGTCTGGTGGGTCGAAGTGTCACAGAGGCCACCGTTGTCGTAGTGGTTGAGGTGGTGCAATCGACATTATTAACATTGTTGCCATCGGTACAATCCGTGCAGTTGGTTAGGATGGTCGTGGAGCAGGCCACCGCATCGCTACTCCTGACATGCCACATGGCCAAGATGACGCAGCCCAAGACGATTGTAGTGTATGCTTTCATGGTGCTATAGTTGGGTTTCTCAGAGAATTCCTTTGAGTTTGTGATATCGTTTGGCCAGATAACTTGGCTTTTTATAGTTAAATACATTTATTGACAATTCTTATAAGCCTTGAAAAACTATTTGCAAGAGTGTACAGCTGTTCTGAAAACTGTTGGCAAAAGCAAAATTCGCATGCTGCTGCCCTTCAGTTCTCACACATGATATACAAATAAAGAAGCTGAACTCGGAAGGCGAAACTTAAACTTTGCATTCCGCTTTGTTTGTTTAACCTACCTTCAAAGAAATGCTCGTTATATAACTGATACAGTTATAACTTCGATTGACAAATCACAATTTTAAACCCCTGATAAGACAACCGCTATGTTACGATTATTAACACGCCTGTTGCTGTTGTTATTGTCGCCACACCTTTGATTACCTTCAATATGTAAGACCTACAGGAAAATGAATTGAAAATTATATGGTCCTTGAGCGATTGTTAAAAAGTTTTTAATGTCTAAAAGCATAGATGAGGTTTTGAAATATTATTTTATTATGTTATGATTTATTTTTGTATCTGTTCTGTTCCTAATAGCGAGGGCCCTCCATTTCCTTTTCTAAACAATTTTTCACTTGCCATAATGTGTTCTTTATTCATCGAGTAGAAAACATCAAAATTCAACACAGATACATTGAAAGCCTAAAGCCGCATATTTAATATTTAATTTCCAGCCAATTAACTTTGAAATTTTAACGTGAGAGTTTTCAGTCAATGAGCTTTTGTATCTCCATAGTTTTAATTATCATGACGTCACCTGTTTTATTTTCGGAGCGAAGTGGAAAAATTATTGTGACTGCCGGATGGGCTTTACTTAATGCGATTCAGTTGCAGTTGGAGCCAAGCTCTGTGTGGTTTAGCCATGGCTCATATGCGCGCAAAATGCTTTTACCTGATTTGCATGTCGCTTGTGCAGCAAACGGTTAGTTAACAACAAAATATGAATTATAAAAATCAAAACAAATAATTTTATTGTACAGATATCGATTTGTATACCGCCCAATAATTGCATTGAGGACGTAAGTAGGCAATTAGGTTCAAGTTATGTATACGCACAGTTTTAAGTCTTCACCATTTACAGATGGAGTATAGCGACGTTAAGGAACGTTTCGCCTATGTGCTATCGAAGTATGCGGAATTGGAAATGAAGATTACAGGCGAACCCCTGGGGTAAGTTTTTAAGTAAGCACTCAAACTGTTTTTAAAATAGAAAGTTACAAAGTCACCATCGACCGCAGCTTGCATGGCAAACTTGTCACGAATGGCAACACCGAGGAGCAGCATATTGTGTTCCAGCTGATGGATAATACGCTGCACGATGTCATACAGACTTGCGTGTTTCTAGTCACCAATGCGCCCAATGAGTGCGAGTCCATTGTGACAGTCTGCAACACGTTCTTGGGACGCACTCCACGGCCGCTGTTGGAGCGCAAGCCACTAACTGTGTGTGAGGATGGCGTGCGCGAGGCGGAATTTGATGTCGGACCGAAAGCTCAGGACACAGAGGATGCCAATGACGGTAAAGAAGGAAAGGAGGAGGCAACTGTTTCAACTTCGCCGGATATCCTTGCGACCAGCGACAGTGAACTCATCTAAACAATGTTTGCTCTAGAAACTAATCGCAATTATTGATTAAGTTTTATGATAAGAAAGTAGAGTTACATTTACATTACATTTATTTGTGCTTGAAAAGCAACTTCAATAGCAGAGTAAAATCGCACTTATATTCAGCATGCCTAAAAGTATTCAGCATAATTGATGAATATGTAAAAAATTAATGTATTTTTTCATTAAATATTTATTTTGTTTGTTTGATAATAAATAATAATATTCATTCAACAAGACAGCCAATAAAATGGGTGATTTGCTAAAGCTTACAAAATCTAAGTCGCTCTTAAGTGGACAGGATATTCTCAAGATCATGTTATGAGGTCGTTCTTGGGAAAGAGCAGAATATACATTAAAGCACCTTTAAGCTCAACAAATGGTAGCTCACAAAATAAATGGCGCCTGCGCTGCAGGCACTTGTAGAAAGAGAGTGCTTTCAGTGTCTTGCACAGTGGTCTGAAAGGTTGTAAAAAAGACTAGTTGCTTTTGTGTTTGTTCACTTTGACCACTTTTGCAAGAACATCTAACCAATGTTTAAGCAACAATGTAATCAAGTTTCTAGTTCAATTCATGTGCTCTAGTAATGAAATAAATGAAATAATTAATAAATATAAAACAAGCCCGCAAACTTAGGTGTTAATATTGCATGTTATATTTATACTTTTTTGTAGTCAGCAATGAAACATTAATGAATTTGGCAACACTGTTGCATTCATTGCCATCATCCACAGCTACCTGGAAAAAGCGTGAGAACACTTGCCTACAAGAGAGGGAGCAAACGAGAGCGAACTGGAACAGCAGCGTGTGCCAAATAACAGTAAACAAAGCGTAGCACATGCTACGTCGACGCTGGCACCCAAGCTGCTTCTGCTGCTGTTGCTGCTGCTACGCATCGCCATATCAGTTGATGTCTGGCGCCAAAGCAAACTGGAGCAACAAAAAGGCGACAATTGTAGCAGCGCTGAGAGAGAGCACAAGCTGCAGAACGACACACACACACACACACACACACACAGACGGTGAGAGCGAGTAAGCGAATGAGAAAGCGCTTACAGTCAACAGCCAATAGTGAGAGGGAGTGAGAGTGCTTATTTGGGTACGTTTATAATTTAGCCTAGACCCGCACAGAATTTTTGGTCGCAACGTTGGCGTGCTCAGTGCTCAATTTGTCGTCGTGCTGTGAAAAAGTCGTACCGGAAATCGGGCAGCTTTAGTGCGAGCGATTAATCCACCCACTGCTCACCGCAGATGCTCGGACTCCAAACGCTGCGACATTGCCGCCGGTTGTAAAACAGAATTGCAAACAGTTTTGCATAATATGTATGGCAAATATAAATAAAACAAACAAAAGAAGCAGCTACAACAAACAAGAACAACAAAGCACGCGAAACTGAAACTGTATGGAAGTGTATGAATCTAATCAACAGTTTAGTGTTGTCATAAAATATTAAAAAAATATAGAAGATCAACAAGGAAAAAAAAAACAACAAACAATCAACAAACAAATAAATGCTTTTCAAGTGCACTGCAAAGCGATTTGTCGCATTTTTTTTAAATTCACAGTCAACCGCAAAAGTCGCCAGCCAAAGTGTCGTCGCTCGCTTGCGTGTTATCACAACAACAACAACAACAGTAAAAATAACAATAACAAAAACAACCAGAGAGACCACGTCAAAAAATAATGTACTTTAATATAAAGTGAAGCAAATGAGAATCGAGGCGAAATGTAACTGCATTTGAATTATACACTTAACCCGACGTTTATATCTTTATGTGTGTGCTATTATTATAGGTAAGTAGCTTACTGGAAACGCACGTGCATTTGTGTGTGAGTTTGTATTTATTTATCTCCAACTAAGCTCAGCTCGGCTCAGCTGTAGTGACTGCGCAAACAAAGCAAACAAACAAAAACACACCAAACAAAAAGCAAAACAAGAAAGAAAATAACTGTCATAGGCCCGCCGAAAAAGCATACCCTTGCAGAATAGAGTTGAGAGCAGATTAAGAATACATTCTGTTCGTAACATACATATGTACACTGCGACAAAACTATAAGGCGTTGAAAGGACAACAAACTTTATCATACAGTCACATGATAGTAGACCAAAGCAAACCAAATTTGCCTTTCAATGCAAATGTGTGTTATCGAGCGTTCATGGCTGCTACGCGGGGGGCGTCACACGGGGTTGCTGCCTAAAAGCACTTTACTTTTGAGCAATTTTTTTTATTGCTTCAAATTTCATAAAAGTAAATAAGAAAGGAAAAGATTTTTTTTCTTTCAACCGACGCAAATTACTTTAAAAATGGTTTTTTCACACAAATGCTTCTTCTTTTCGGTTTACCTCGAGCGCGCGCAATGTTCTTCTTTCTGCCCTTTTGGAGAAGCGCCAAACAACAATTCTATCCCCCCCTCCATGCTGGCCGCCTTTCCGACGGTGAGAGGCAAGTCAGTGCGTTAGTCAAATCCATTAAGTCTTCGCTTTCTTTCTTTCCTTTTTATACCCTGATCCCATTAAAAATAGGAAAAAGGGTATAATGGTTTTGTTCAAAAGTATGTAACATGCAGAAGGAAGCATCTCCGACCCTATAAAGTAAAGTGTCTGTCCGTATGTATGAACACGTCGACACAGAGACTATAAGAGCTAGAGACTCCAGATTTTTAACTGAAGCTTGTTTTCGATTTTCGATAGCTCTTCCCGTTTCTGATATACACATGGGATCGATAACAAAAAATTCTTGAATTTGGAAAACTTTGAGACGGCATTTACACGGCATAACATTCAACAAAATAATGACAATCTGTGCATTTTTATTGAAATCGGTTAGGAAACACCGGAGATATGGGACATTGAAGTATGCAGTATGTGCGTAGATACACAAAGTATAGGGATCAGGGTATCGTCTAGTCGGGATTTCTCGACTAGAGCCTTCTTACTTGCTTTTATTGACAAAACGTAGCCCTTGCTAATAACTCGTCTGTCTGAGAAAATAATACTAGATACTTTTTGCTTTGACTTAAAATTCTGATGATATATTAAATGATGTTGCGATTTGTTGACCTATTTATGGTTTCTTTTGTTTTGCAATTTTCTGCGAACTAACAGAGAAACTATAATAAGGGCTGGAATTATTTTATTTATTTATCAGAAGCTTAAATATTGCAAGCAAATCGCTAATGCAATTTGGTCTTGGTTTTTTTTTTATTAGCTCTTAAAAGTTATTTCAGCTATAAGTTGCTCCCCATACCAACTGCCTGAACTTTTTAGTGTGCCACTTTTCAATTTGTGTTCGGGTCTCGCCTCTTTCGGCATGGCTGAAACCGTCCTCTTCGGTCCTTTTTCTATAGGCATTCACGCAATTCCCTTTTTACACCACGTTTCGTTCTAACATTCGTGGCACCCGGCGCGTGTCTCTGTTCTTCGCCTCCCTTAGTTTGTCTTCATAAATGTCGCTATTTCTTTTCCTACTGGATGGACTGACGTTCATTGGCTTTGTGCGGTTCGCAGGCAGTTGGCTATATTTTTTCTTTTTTTTTGTTATTGTTCCTTCATTCTCAGCCTTGACTTTTGCCTTTGCCTGGGCATTAAATGGTGTCTCTGCTCACATTTCGCTAGTCTGGTACACACACATCTGTTGTGACAGTCATTTGCCTAGTTATACCCTAAAATTGTGTAAATGTAGTGTATATATGGGTTGTACGCAGTCTGACTTAAACATATATACTGACTCATATATATGTGAGTTAGGACTTGGGTACAGTCACAGGGTGTCGTCTAGTCAAGCTCTATCTTCCTCGAGTCTACTCTAGCACATTTACATGATTGACCTTGCCATACTTGATTTTACGGCATACACACACACACCCACATACACTACGCAACCAACACCCAAGACCTATTTGCCTATTCGCGTCTAGTTAATTGTTTATTGTTACCATTTGGCCCACTTGTTCGTTTGCTTTTTGGCCAACTTCATTTAATCAGAAATTTATTTATTAAAACGCCTTTATATATATTATATATTATTATTATATCATTTATTTTAAATTAAAATTTAAATTGCTCATGTATCTGAGATTTCTAAATTAAATTGCGTATACGCCTGGTGTATCACATATTGATCATAAGAAAGCGCATTTCGACTTTAAGCAAAATTATTTGTAATATAAAAGACAAGATTTGCGAAAATGTCTGTAAAATGAGAATCGTTGTGAAGAGGCACAGGGGCTATCGCCAAGGCCAATGCCAATTTTTAATGGTTAAACAACCTGGACTCTGTTCGACTAGTTCTTCGCATCGTGTTATTCTATTGAAGGAAACGCGAAAACTTTTATCTTTGAGCCGTTTTG
Organism: Scaptomyza tumidula; assembly: GCA_035044465.1. Taxonomy (NCBI): domain Eukaryota; kingdom Metazoa; phylum Arthropoda; class Insecta; order Diptera; family Drosophilidae; genus Scaptomyza; species Scaptomyza tumidula. The sequence continues at coordinate 85,049 of JAWNNW010000447.1, forward strand.
GTGCGGTGCTTATCCATCTTAACCGTATTTGTAGCCGTGTTTTTCTTGCCATTCTTATTGTCATTGCATGCATTGTTCAAAGAGCTTGCTGCAGACATTTTCTTGGCTTTACTCTTTTGCGCTTTTTCTGCATTGTCACCCCCCCCCCCCCCCACAGGCTTTTATTGACTTGGCCCTGCAAGTTGGCTGAGAATAACAAAGGTGAAGCGCTTGAATTCTAATAAACTCAGAAGTTAGATGGATATTTTGAAGTTTAATCTTATTATATCCGATAAAAAATTTAGTTTAAGAGCGAGGACAATCACCTCAAAAAATGAGACTTAACAAACTTCTACCTGAACCCTTGAACTTACTTGTACGGTCATGCCTGCACTACTGCATCAATGATTAATAGCGAAACTTCAATCGTCCTTATTCCAGAAACAGGATGTGTGAGGGGATACATAGGGCTTAGGCGAGCTTATGCTCAAAATCTGGAAATCTCATAATCTCTGAGATCGATGCGTTCGCACTTGACTCGGCTGTTACCTATTTCATGGGTTCAGGGTATTAAAAAAATAAGGTGCTGTAACACTTTTGCTAAATTAAAAGGGATTCAGGGTGTGGCATTGTTAGCTCATCAGTTTTAATTTTTACAAAGTTATTAGTAAGGTAGGTTCTTTACCGTTGATGCTTCAAAAAAAAGAAAGGTGCGATCTTTTACCACTTCAATATATGTATTCGCATAGTACTAAGTAAAAAGCTGTATGATAAAAATGTGTAAAAATTATGACTTAACTCAATATTAAGCCCAAAAGAGTGCTACACTTTAAAATTTGTACTTATTACGCAATCTGGATTTAATTTTACAGCAGCCAGCTGTAAACTGGCACCAATGATTTGAGGGAAATCTCGTTTCGTTTTTGTTGTTTTTTTGCCTATTATGAAAATTTTTGTTAAACAATTGTTTAAATATCAAATACAAATTATTCTATGACGTTGTATTAGCACAGCTCAAATGGCGTTTAAATATTCGGATGTTTATTATTTTAAGAGTTTGGTTGTCATGGCTGCGTGTGTTCAATAACAGCTGTTTACATATGTAATGAAAAAAGCAGCGTTAGCAGATATTTAATGCTCTTGACAAGCCGAAAATTATATCAACTCTGGGTTAAGTCCGTTAAAACTATATATTAATAATAAAAAATAATTCATTATAAATATTAAACTTTTTCGAGTTATTTCGACACGACTGATTTAATAAATTATTATATTAATTTATTTGTTCAAAATAAAAGACTTTCAAGTGGTACTCGTAAAATATATACTGGTACAAAACTGTTCTAGATGTCGTTACAAATTGGATAACATTGGTGGGGAAGACTAGTTGGTTAAGGGTAAAGTAAAATTTGCGTGATATGACAAAAATAGATGCGAGCCAAAATTGTAAAAAATATGTTTATCTAGCGTCTATTGTCACAGCTGCGATCATTTGAACATTTACCCTATTCAAAATCGCTATAAAAGGTGCTGCTGCGGCTGCAGAATTACATTCAATCCAATTCATTGGCATCGACATGAGAATCCAAACGCTGATCCTTGGCTGTGCCATTTTGGCCATGTGCTACATTCGAAGCAGCGATGCGGCTTGTGCTACGGCAGGTGCCTGTACCGCCACCGAGTGCGCAGATCCCACCAACGCTAGCGATCCCAGTTGCGCGACAACAACCACAACCACAACTCTGGCACCAACGACAGCAGCAGGGGAGACAACGACAGCAGCAGGAGATGAAACGACAACAACAACGACAACGACGACAACAACAACTGCTAGCAGTTCAACATCTAGCTCATCAGCTATCCGGAGATTGAGAAGAAGGATTCGGAGGCTGAGGAGGAATATGCAGAGGTTGAGGCAGCAACAACGTAGAAACCGCCGTAGGAACGGAAGCTCAAATGGCAGAAGGGTAAACAGAGTGAGGGCTCCCGCCAACAGGAGGAGAAACACGAGAGCCACGAGGCGGGGTTGATCAAAGCTTCGGCAATAACCTTTCCAAATAATTTGAATAAATAACTAAAGTGCATTCCAAAAACGACATTGTTCTATGTATTTTATATTTATAATTTTTTGTTAAAAATGACGGTCTAATCTAATTATTAGTCAGGCCTAACGTTTGTATATTCATGCTCATTCATGGATATCACAACTAAATATAGTTGTATAATGACAATTTGTGAAATTTGTATTAAATACATACTTGCAAGCACTGACTGTACGCGTTAAGTATAGGGTTCAGGGTATCGTCTAGTTGGGATTTCTCGACAAGAGCCTTATAACTTGTTATTATTTTTCCTGACCACTTTTTCGTTACGTTATAGTTGTTTTGGTCGTTTGTTCGTCTTCTGATTATTCTTTGGCGCTATTTTTAGTGGTCGACATTTATTTTGGTCGGCACTGGTTTCTGCTTCTGTTGTTTGGGTAATTTGGCCACAATGTTGACCCTTGTCTTGGTGACTGGCCAAAAGCTGAGCGAAAAATTCGAGCTGTTTACTTTCAATGGTTTCAATTGAATAGCATTTGGCTCGGTTTTGTTTTGCATGCGTAACAAACAAAACGGAGGACAAGTATCGTGTTTTCATATCGATTATATAATCATCATCGATGGCCACCGTCAGTGGCACGTGGATGTGTGCAATATAATTATATAAATTATCCCCATCCACAGCATGAGAGTAACATTACGCATACGTGGTATGGAACAAACTTAGTTAGACAGTTAAGTCCTGTAAATGCCTGTGTGTCCACCCCATTCTCCTACTTTCGTAATTAAATTATTTCGCGAGAATCGTCCGCGGTAACAAGAGAGCTCTCCACTCATTGAGTTAATTTGTGACAACTTGTGACGGAGTTAAAGCAGCAACGTCTGCGCTTTTCTGTTTACGGCATCGTCGGCATGCTGGTCGTCCATCCTTTCCCCTTTTGTTTAATCAAGCGGCAATAAATAGTCATTCAACAATTTCAGCTTCGTTTTTTGGCTGCAACCTCTCGTTAAATCAAAATCATTTGATTTGTGCACTGCAACACTGACGCGCAGTGTTATATTCAAATTAAATACGCACAAAAATGTTTAAAGTATTTAAAACTTAGTTTGATTTTTTTGAGGGTGACAACTTTCAAGTTTGACCCTTTTTCTAAATGCTTTTACAACTTACTAGATTCGTTGGTCTCTAATTGAATTTATTAGTGTTTTTCGTTAAAAACCCCAATTTTTAGTAGGGTGCATTTAATAAAGCTTTAATATTTATGCATTAAAGTTCGGACTTTGGTAAGTTCTTATGTGCTTAAACTTCAGTAAATTCTAAGTTTAAGTAAAAAAAATTGCAAAAGCTTAGTTTCTGTTTAAGAGTGCTAATAACCTTCCTTTCAAGTATTTAATAAGCGCAAGTTTAGATTTTAACGAACCGTTTTTACAATTTTGTATATACTCATTATTGATCTTAATTGTTTACACAGATGGGGAATGTAACATTTTAACGACTACTCTCCGTTTTTATATTATAGTCGGTTGCTGTTTATTTGACCAAGTTTTCCAGGAATATTGTCAAACGCCTTATGTAAATATTATATATGTATGTATATTTTGTTTCATGCTCGGAAAATTTACGGTAAACTACAGATCGCATTTAACGAAAGCACAAAAATAATTAGAAGCCATTAAGATTCGGGATTGTTGAAATTTAACGAAATGTAAGCAATGTAAGCAATTTTCCCACCGCATAATTAAAATTGGGAAGCTTTACCAACGTCGCGTTATGTAAATTTTTCTTTTAGAAAATGTGTTATGTGCGACTGAGTTTCTTTTAGCTTAAACACATAAATATAATATTCATATATGAGTTTGTATACCTTAAGAAGCAACAGTGCGCAACAAAAAAATTTACTTTCGCAATAAATGATTTTGAATATTTAATGCCGCTAAATGTAACTAAACACAGAAGACAAGTCGCACACAGTAAATACTTATACTCTTAGATAGTCCTTCAAGTCTGCAGACCCAGTTGGAACAGATGACATGATGAAAGTACAATTCATTTGCTTATGTTTCAGTAAATGTTAGATGAATTAATTAGTTGAACATTTAAAAATTAAATAAGTTGAACATTTAAATATTTAAAATTGCTGTCTTATATTTTTTTTTAGTCCTGCTGGGACAGTTTTATACAAATTCTGTAACAAATCTATAAAAAGGACATATGTAAAGTATTAAGTCTGTATGAATATTGTTGTGTGTGTGCTTACTGTCTGTCGCTTATGTGTGTTTTGTGGTTTTTGCTCCTTCTCAAACTCTGCGCCACTGGTGCAGTACGCGACTGTTGCTGTTGCTCTGGTGGCTGCTTAAGTGCCCACGCTCAGCTTAGAATGTTGCGCTGCCTCTTTCCGTGTCTCCGTATTTTAATTTATATTTGTGTAAACGAGTGTGTGTGTGTGTGTGTGTTTTTGTATCTGTGCGAGTCATCAACGATTCGTGCTCTTCATGCCATATACAATCGTTAGCTTTAACCGCTGCTATAGTTGCCGTTGTCTGTTCGCATATGTGTGTAAGCATGTTTGTTTGTTTTAAGGACCGTTGTTGCTGCTGCTGCGCTTTTGTTCATTCCATGCTTGTGCTCGGGCGGCATTGTATGTGCCACTGAAGTGCCAGTGCTTGAGGTTGCCAGAGCAAGCTTAAGGCCAGCCAGCTAGACGGACTGTCAGACAAAACCATTTTGTTGCTCATGTGTTGGCATTTAGTTACGGCAGTGACGGCAACAACAACCGCACAATATGTGAGCAAAAAGAGCCATAAACATTTTGCCAGCAACAACAAGTTGAACAATGTTCGTGTAATTATGCCTGAGCTGCTGTCAACTCAGACGCCAGCGTTGCCAGCACTCTTTGACTTCTGCCCTTGTTAGGCAACCGGTCCTTGCAATTCAACAGGCTCTGTTGCTGCCGAGCAAGTTTGTCGCCTGCAAATAGTAGCTGCAACAATGGCATGAAAATGCACTAACGAATGTCAATTCTTATTAATAGCCGCCAACAGCCATTATCTAATTAAATTTAGCTTATCTCTCAGCCCTATCTTTACCAGGTTTTTATTGTGGCTTTTAAATACAACTGAAGCCAAATAATTGTCTTTAAAACTTTTGATTAAAATGCTTTGCTTTATGTTTCTTCAATGTAGTAAATGCTTTACGAGCAACCAATTATCAGAAACATTGCAAAAATCAATGGCATCAAGTGAACGTTCAATAGAAAGTGCTCTGTATATATTTATACCGTGATCCCATTAAAAATAGGAAAAAAGGGTATAATGGTTTTGTGCAAAAGTATGTAACAGGCAGAAGGAAGCATCTCCGACCCTATAGAGCAGTGTTTCCCAAAGTGGGCGATAACGCCCCCTAGTGGGCGCTGGAGGTCTCAAGGGGGGCGGTAAGAGATATCAACAAACTTATTAAACAGCATCAGATTCATCTTTCACATTAGTTTTTATATAAGGATCGATTATTTAAGTTTTATTTTTAATAAAATATACTCTGTTTTAATACTATAAAGTTGTGTTTCAATAATCATTCTTATTGGCTGGTGGAGCCCGTAAGAGTTAACTTGAGACCTAAAAGCCGTGGTATGTTACCTACTGCGCTCAGGTTTCAAGTTGCGGGTTATAGTAAAAGTTTCGTTTAGAATTCTCCGTTAATAAACATATATAGGTCGGAATAATTCATTAATTTAAATTGAAGTTATAGTGGGTTTTAAATAGGTGAAAAAAGGGGGCGCTAATAAAATATTTATTCTCAAAGGGGGCGGTATACAAAATAAGTTTGGGAACCACTGCTATAGAGTAAAGTGTCTGTCCGTCTGTCCGTATGTATGAACGCGTCGACTCAGAGACTAAAAGAGCTAGATACTCCAGATTTTTAACTTAAGCTCGCATAAGCCCTAGGCAGTACAAGTTTGTTTTCGATTTTCGATAACTCTTCCCGTTTCTGATACACACATGGGATCGATAACAGCAATATCTTGAATTTGGAAAACTTTGAGACGGAATTTACACGGCATAATATTAAAAAAAATAATGACAATCTGTGAAATTTTATTGAAATCGGTTAGGAAACACCGGAGATATGGGACATTAAAGTATGCAGTATGTGCGTAGACACACACACACATACTTGCAATCATGGACTGTACGCGTAAAGTATAGGGATCAGGGTATCGTCTAGTCGGGATTTCTCGACTGGAGCCTTCTTACTTGTTTCAGTTGAAAATAGCTAAGATGGGTGCTCGTGTCGAAACTATAAACTTCGGCGTTCACTGCGTTAGTGCGATGCTAAGGGGTCAATTAAACAAGAATGTGGCTATCGTCACGTATACGCCATGTGACACTAGTTTTTCGTGTTTAATTACAGCTTTAATGGCCTCAGTTGGCACGAAAGAATGATTCGCTGGCAATGCCTAATTGGACCAGGGATCCAGGAAAAAAATGAATAACGGGCCCGAAACGGAAATGGTGGCACAAATAGGACACATGCAATAAAAATGAAATTAATCACCTTTGTGCCGCAGAGCTGGTAAACTATGCAACGCAACCCAAAAACATGTACTGTTGGTGGACATATACAAATAATGCCCCACATACTGGCGCCGCAATGTATGCTACTTTTTTTCTTTTTGAAAACTCTAAAGGTTTTCTTACACAAATCGGAACGTTCAAGAAAGAGTCAAACTGGGTGAAGACTTTCTGTGTGCTGTGTAGCAATGAATAAACACACACCAGACGCAAGTAGGAAATGAAATTTTATTTTTACTTGCCAGAGAATTGTGCTCGCAAACGCATAGGCACCCACATATACACACGCAACGTGGGCAGCAATAAAAGTGTGTGTATAAAGTTGGTGGTTGGGCGCTACGAAATGTTCAAATTGCGTCAGCCAACATTTGAATAACACGCATGTGCGTGTGGCAAGCGAAATAGTTGTATGTACACGTACATGTATATACTTGTGTGTATTTTGCTAACGTGCCACACGTCGCCATCTCCATTGCCTTCGGTTCGTATACGTTTTCAGTTCGTTTTGTTGTGTTAGCTTCAACTGTTTGCTTTTCTATTTACCATTTCACTTTGTGCTTGTTATAGCCACTTCTAGATTCAATCAATCTTTCTTGCAGCCCAACTTTAGCACGGTAACGCCAAAGGCGACTGCAACTTTTTTCGTTGCTGTTGTTGTTTGCTCAAAATATACCTGCTTAGTACTTCAAAACAATCATAATGTATAAATTAATAATCACGTTTGATTCCCAGCTTGGGCCTAACTATCCAAACCACACACATATAAATGTACATATATGATTTATGCTCCTTATCGTCGACTTCTTTTTTTCGTTGGCAACGATGTTGTGTAGCGCTAGGCAAAGACAAACAAAACATTAATCTATCAGCTGCTAATAGGTGCTTGATATGTAAATTTGCATGCCGTAGGCTACTAAGTGAGGCTACAAAAGCGATGGATAGCTGCAAATATTTAACCACAATGTGCGTAGGTGATGGCATCCAAGTATCCCAGTCGTTGTGGCATGTTCCAGCTGTTACTATGCCTATGTGTGATTGTGTGTGTGCGCAAATTTGTGTGTCCGAATTGTATGCTATTTAATTAACTTACATGTGCTTATGTGATCATCATGTGATAACTAATTAATATTTGCAATAAGATATTTTACTTATGAATGCGAAATATTTTATATAAATATAGATACTAGTGAAAATTGAATACTTTTTTAGTAATTTAATCGGACAAACAAGTATTTTAAATATTGTTGCACTTTGAAGAGCTTGCTGCATATGAAATGTGAGTAAAAAAAAAGCCAACAGTTGTATACTCTATATATTTACATAAGCATCACAGGCATATGTGTTGGTTCTTACATCCATTCACTTGCTACTATGAAACCAATTTCAATTGTAGGAGATAACGTCATCGATACGCATCTGTTGGTTTGCACAACACACCCACACTCACACACACACACAACCTTCATGTATACATGCATAAATAAACATGTCGCTTTTGGCCGTGTCCATGCGCAGATTTTCTTAGTACACAGCCACAATCGCAAACGCATGAAAATGAAAGTTGTCGTTGGCTGTGACTGAAATTGGGACAGACCAAAATCCAATGGTTTTTCTTCTTTCTTGTGCAATCATGGCCTGGTCACAAATATCAAAGGAATTTTAATGTCCGGAAAAATATATAAAATACAGGATATATAATAAAAATCAGGATGAGGGCAGGCAGCAAAACGCCTGTAAGCTGTACTCAAAATTGTTTTAAACCGAAAATTTTCATAAATTCAAAATCCATTTATTGCAACGAAGTGTTCTGCGTCTAATGACTTTTGATGTTTTTGTTTGGCTTAAATGAAATGAAAAGTTATTATTTCAGTTGAATCCCATTTGAAGTAAGTCCAAAGTATGTGTACACAAGTTATTACTTCAGTTATCAGTGTTCTGTTTATGAATTTATTCGTAAGGTATGAATAAATCGTGGTTGTAGTACTGTAAAAACTTGTAAAATAACATCGAAGTGAAGCGAAAATACCAATCTGTGCCACAATCAATTCAAAAAGAAGTTCAACTGATTTGCATCACGTAACGCATTTTAATTGAATTTCTGTTATAAGAGAGAACGCGCATAGAATTTAAATATGAATGTATGATTGACTGACTGCCGGACAGACGTACAGACTGTCGGAAGGTGATTTCTAGGCTTAGATTTGGGTTTGGGGGAACACGAACGAAGTCAATTGTGACGAGCATAGAACGAAGGCACAATAAATATGCAAAACGCAGCCATTTGATATTTTTCAAATGCATAGAATACTGATGTATGAACGCATCTCGGCCGGGGAAACGTTGCGACGCTTGAGTTGCCACAAAATTCTCACACGCCCCACAATGTGACAGCAGACTGACAGCGTCCTGACATGTGATTGATATGCAGAGTGCGACTGTTTGCTTTTCTCTCCGTTTGTGTTTCTGTGGCTTGCAACAGGACGTGGCAAAAAGTTAAAAAAAAACGATCGAATTAAGACGAACTTAATAGATAAAAAAGCTTAGTTGAAGTTGCTACTTCTTCATAAAACTAGTACTAAGCAGCACATCAAAGGCAGCAGTAGTATCAGTCACTTAAAATCACTTAAGCGACTTATACTTTGCTGTCTTTTAGCTTTTTATTTCATTTTATTTTTTTGTGTAAATGATGTTCGATGTTTTATGCATAATTGTGTAAGCCAACAACTGCCTACTGCCAAGACTAACGTCACCAATTAGACACACACCCATCCGGTTTCAAACTGTTGATTCGATTCAGATTCACGCAAGGCACTCCAGATGTTCTGATGTGCTAATTCCCAGTCACCGTCACCGTCACACAGCCGCACTTCATACTCTCTATGCGAAATGTAAATACACTTCATAGCCGCTCTATTGATTTTTAACACGCGCCACAACTCTCAACTTGTTATGGTCACATGAAAGCGTCAACCAACAATCGAGAACTGACAATTTAGAGTGCACAAGACTACAGAGAGGGAGAGAGCTCAACTCTGAGGTACCCTGCAGCTTGAAATGGAATTTGTAAACAGTTATTGTGTAATTATATTGTTTATTAACTGTTCAAATAGTTACGCTGCGCACGCATTGCTTTTTAGGCTCTGTCTGAGCACACACGTCGTCAAATTGATGTCGCCAATATAGTTTAATATTGTGCATGTATACTGTAATTAAAAACATAGTAAAATCTGAGATAAACCGAATAAATTTTAATTACTCTTTGTATATGCATATGGAAAATTTCCATCTTTTTTTGGTAATTTCAATTACAAGTATGCACAAAAACAAACGAATATGCATTAGACTGGCAGTTGCAAATGCATAAAATATGCGAAACCAAAGCCTCTTCCTCCCACTCGTTGGCCAACTTTTTCATCTGACACATTTATGGTAGTAGTTGAACTCTGTGCAATTTTAACATTGTTTGTTTGTTTGTACGGGTTTTTTTTGGGTGTCCCACCAACAAATCGTTTAATACGTTTGAAATAAATTTTATTTCTGTGACATTTTTTTGCTGTATATTTTGTCCGTTTGGTGTGGCAGGCACAAATTGCTTTGATTTTGGCAATGGCTTAAACAAATGAAGACTAGCTTGTTGTTTTTGGCATCAACGGTTTCACTCATCATCTGGCTGTGACTCTTAACTTTATGAGTGTGTGTGTGTGTGTGTATGCCGCTGCGCTGAGTGTACTCGCTATAGAGGGCTATTAACACATCAGTGTTCAAATTTAACGAGCAACTTTGCCGGCGCAATAAAATGCGTGAGGTAAGGCCGGAAACTGTAAAATATATGGCAAATGCACGCGCAAACGGAAAGTCAAAGTCGAAGTAAGTGCGGCCTGTATGGTCCTGATGCTGCTACTGATGGTCTTATAAAATGATATGCCTCGCATCTCGTATGAGTCGGGATTTTTAGTTGCCTGCGAAAAGAAATATAATGAATCGTTGCACTGTGCGTCGCCACGCCGTCTTTGTTGCTTCCTGAGGCCATTTAATTTTCGGCCCTTAACTGTAGCATTTTGGCATTTTATTTTGCTAGCTGTCTGTTCACCCATGCATTATACAGACACTTACGAACGTATACAATAACATTATATTTTATTTTCTTAAATTCCAACATCACGTACAGCAACTTGAGTGTATAACACTAAGATGCTTGAAAAGTTACAAGAGCTGTTGTACAACCGTTAAGCTTGAACGTTATATGTTTGTCAGGCTACGAGTATTTGCAATATTCAAAATCATCCTGGCATGATGTATATCGTACAGAGACACATTTATTTTATATGCATTCACATGCATGTGCATATATATGTATATGTGTGTACAGAGCCCATCTGAATGGACAGTACTACATTGGAATTGTGCTACATTTTGACTTTTATTGACTGTCTACTTGCTACTGAAAAGTTAAACAAACAAACATATGATGTTGACATGGTTTGCAACACGGTATGCCAATGTACCTGAAATGATTGTCCACTTGCTATCGGCATTGTACAATTCATTCAGTTAAAAGGGAATGCTGCCTAAATGACAATTTAATTTAAGCTGCAAAAAATATTTGTGTGTACTGGTATTATTTGACCTTAAATCGGCAACAACATTGATTTTTATACAATCTAAGTCACAATTGATGTTCAGCAGCTGCAAAAAATTACAATAATTGTGTATTGATTAAGAAAAATGGAGATTATATTTCTTGGAAAACATTACCAATCGTCCCTGAGATTGTGCAAATTTTTGAGCTCACTTTGCGTTTTTGTCCCAAACTTGTTCTTGAACTTTCATTTGAAATCTATTGAATTGAGATTTCTAAGAAGTTGTAAACGCAAACTAAAAGCCTCAACGAAACGTTTTATTTGTCTCGTTAACAAGGAAAAAAGGAAGATTCAAATGAAAACCCACGCAACTGTTCTAACAACTTGTAAAACTTCGTATGCAATGTGAAGTAAACTTAATGAAACTAAAAACTTTTCTCATGTTATCTGCTTGCGATTCCAATTCAAGCACAGTCAGGTAATAGGCAAATACAGCTATCGAGACCGTAAACAAAAGATAAGTCTCTTACCAATGTAACACCTATAGCAACCAGACGACATCCATCAACTTCAATATCAACAGAGAAGCAACCGTGTGCAACTGCTCAGGTAAAATGTGCTCACCGTTTTATTAAATTTGTTCTGCCGCTTAATGCAAACGAAGTCCCTGAATTGTACCATCCACAAACCAAGCATTTCATACAGCAAATAAATAATAGATACAATATATCTCTTCAGTCCCGTTTGGTATTAAGATGAACAGAACTCTTGCAATGTTCACTTGTTGGTATTTCGTTTCAAACTAAGAACTTTTAAAGTTACACCTCTTGAACAGAACATCTATTTTTGTTATTTTTTCGATCACATGTGTATATCGGAAACGGGAAGAGTTATCGAAAATCGAAAACAAACTTGTACTGCCTAGGGATTAGGCGAGCTTATGTTCCAAAGTCTCTACTTCTTATAGTCTCTGAGATCGACGCGTTTATACAAACGAACAGACGGACATGGCTATATCGACTCGGCTGTTGATGCTGATCAAGAATATATACACTTTATGGGGTCGGAGATGCTTCCTTCTGCCTGTTACATAGTTTTGCCCAAAACCATTATGTTATCTTTTTACCCATTTTTAATGAGTTCAGGGTATACAAATGTTGTATGGCTACTGAGTGTAAGGACTTAAATTCAAATGGAATTATTAGAAGCACTCACTCCAACATGTGTGCGTGAGTACAAGTTTGACTGTAGTTCAGGGCTTTAACTATAGGCTCTGAACTTAGTTCACAGAGTCCTTGTGGTTTGTCTCAAAATAGACAGGCTTTTTTATTTTACATCTAATGTTTTACTCTAATTGTTTATACATCTTTTTGTAGAACATGCTATTTATTAAGGTAAGTTGAGCCTTACGTCAATACGTCGAACTCAATGAAATGCACAACTTTCGAAAACAATCGATACACAATGTTTTTCAGTTAATTTGAGTTCGTGTCGCTTGCCAATGTACGCGTTGATGTAATAAGGCAAGTTAATAGCATTATAATTAAGCGGTTGACAGGTCCGACATATTGTTGTTCTAATGAATGGGGACAAGCTGCCAAATTGCAAGTAACGTGACCGAGACGCTCAAATCGCTCGTGCTCTTTAAAGTGCCCAAAGGAGGGTTTGGCCAACATTTATGGTCAAGTAGCTTGCATTGTTGCTTAGGCTGACCCACATAGACGGGTTCTTTGATAAGAACTTCCACAACAAGCTACGGCCGATACACTATAATAAAGCCAATATATAAATAGAAGGGCGACGAATCGTAACGTTGCGCAACAATGATCCAAATTCATTTCAACAATGATCCAAATCCACTTGACTTGATTGAAATCGTAGTCAACAACATTTTCATTGTGTTTGTTTGTTGACGTTGTTTGGCCGAAAACTGGAAAAAATAAAGGTAAAATGGCAAATTTTGTGGTGCTTGAATACATCAATCACGTACGTCACATCTGACACGCATGCACATAAACATATACAGATGCATGTATATAAAGTTTGCCAAATACTACTCATACGCACTGTAGTAAGTGCGCCAAATATTGTAGCATGCTACTGAGGGCGTGGGGAGGGAAAATGATATTCATAAATGAAATTCATTTATTTAAAAACTGTTTCGTTGCTGTGGGTCCAAAAACTATCATAAAGCTGCCACAGTTAATGCGCTGTGCGAGCAATGCCACTCCCACCGTTCCGTTGCCTATCGTACAGTGACAAACGCAATCGGATTCATGCCGACGATTAAATACTCTTGCAGGGTGCTAGAAACTAGCACAGACTAGACATGATTGGATTTAATAATATACATTTCTATTGGATTTAAATACATTTTCCTTAATTGATACATACTTTACTGCAAAATTAATATTTCATGTGTAAGGGTATGAAACGAAGGTCAATTTGGTTGCCCGTTGGATTATGGTGATGTCAAATTTCCATAGGGAAATGACGAACTGACTGCTTTTATTCCATAGCTATATGACTATGGCTAGCCAATTTACATGGCGTTTGCGCACATCATACACAATTGGGAGCCCAGTTAATATAAATTCCTGTTATCTGTTGTTTCCCTTGCTGCCGTTGTGACTGCCCAAGACATCAATTTCAAATGTCAACTGGTCAAATATGCAATTACACAAATGTTTATGTGCACGTGAACCTATTTTCTATATACTATATATATATACGGTATTATTTACACACGGCTGATTGATGTTAATAAGGCGTTGCGTCCAACACATTTTATTGGCCGCCCCAAGCCATTCGATCAAATTTGAATGGCAAACCCAATTGTATTGACTGACACAGCAGGGCGTTTGAGAATAAGAAATAAAAATAAACACCCAACGTAACACATCAGGATAATTTGAGTGAGTCCAGCGAAAGAACGAACGATTTCGTTGGCCATTATAATCTTAATTATTTACTCAGCTATTAATCTCAATGAAAATTAATGCTTAATGTTTAATGAAACTAATGAAACAGCCGGCGTCTCAGTAGGTTGTTTGCTCCATCTCGTTTCGCTTCCTTAAAGATTTATGCCCTTGGCTTTTGTTTTAGTTGACTGAGCTGCCAACATTTTGCGGTATTTTTGGTAAATCTGATGCGCTTTGTTTTTATTGGCAGTGCTCTAATTTAACTTTGTTATTTTAGGTCTTCGTACTTACACACCAAAGACGGGATGGAAAAGCTTAAATACAATTATTATCAATGGTTGGGTTGTTAAAATAACCTTTTTTTATCATAGTTCATAGTGGTGCAAAATGCAAATGTTGATTAATGTCTACAAGCATTTAATTGAACCCTAGTTAACTTGCTTAGCATTATCGTTAACAGTTTTTTTAAGTTTGCTGCGCACTTAATGTCTGATGCACAACATGCTTTTAGGCGCATGCGAAAATTGTGAAATGCAAATTTTGTTCAGCTTATTTAAATAGCGCGTAGCAATATCTTTTTTGTGAACAGTCAACTTTAAGTCTAGACTTTTTCTTTCACGCACAAACGGCTCACGGCGCAAATTCGAAACCTCTTGCCGAACGAAAAAGAATCTATCCTGGCGTTCAAGCAAATTTTCACTTGCATATATATACGGACACTAGTAACTTTAGGTGTACATATAAAAGCCAATATATTCGGGTTTGAAATAACAACCGTTGACCGTTAGATGGGATGGCATCACGCCAATCATCAGTTGCGATGACCACTAAGCTTATCGCCTAGTTTTACATGCAGTTACCAGGACTACTTAAAGTGAGCCATAAATAGATACATAATATTTATGTCAGATAAATAGACCTTTACATAAACGCCTTAAATCACAGCTGTCAATTCGTATTTTTGTGTAGTTTTTGTGTTGAAATTTAATATTATTCGGCACACACGTGACATTAATGAGATTTAGATGCGGCAGCTGTGACACTCGAACATGGGAATTAAGAAACATTTAATTAATTAATTTGCTTGTTTTTTGTGATATATGTGTGTGTGTTTGTGTCTGTTGCTTTTCGTTGTTCAGTCATGTAAGTTGCAAGATAAAACATTTATACCTATCATCTGCATATGGGCTTGCAGTTTTTTCAGTTCTACAATAGAAACACGTTTTAAATTCTCGAAAGCACACATATGTTCATGGCTCTGTTTTATTGTGTGGACATGCTACACTTTTTGTATAGACCATAATTTCAACATTCACATAAAGCAGCAGCTTTAGCGACAGCAGGAGCATAAGCAGCTTCTGACATTGTCGTTAAAATAGTATGGTTTTAAAATATCATTTTTCGACATTTCATCGAGTTCTGATTTGCGTTGCGGCTGCATCTGGCAGCTCATTGTGTGTGCTTGGGTAAATAATTTAATAATGTTTTAAGAGTTTAAGTTCTCAGATTTTGTGTGCATTTAAACGATTTCCATGCAAAATACAAATATATTGTTCATGATGTTGTGCTATACCGATACCTATATATATGTTACTACTTTAGCCAGTAGTTATAATACACATAACTGTTTATATACGTGTACATATACATTTTATATAATCCTCTTTGGGCCGCTCTTTAATGTCGCTATTAATTTGCCAATCGTAAGAGCTTTTAAATATTTATTACATTTGAACGATGGCAATTTAAAAAGCTCAACTGAACTGAACATCAGGAAGTTATAAAAATTAAGTTCCATTTAACGTGAGTCGAAACAGTTTCTATATATATATAATTTCACATAAGTATCTTGCTGTCTCTGCAGTTGTCTTGCCCTCCGCAGTTCAGCCAGTGTAAGCAGTTTAATACTCTTATGGATGCCTGCTTGACAGCCTTGTTGAGAGTGAGTCTTCCCCCGCTGTGCCTGTAATTTCCATTAACTGCGACCACTTTACAAACATTTCAGCGACAATTTACTGTCATTAGGGGTATAAGTCTGTAAAATTACATACTAGAATGACTAATCGATAAGTAGAGCATCTTCCGCAGCGGAGCTCAACTTCCGACCTAAGCCTAAGCTGTTATCAACAATTCATTGAGCTCTTGACATTCACCCCTGAGCACCCCAAAATTCTCTGCAAGTGCACTTGAATAGTTTTTAAGTTGCTTTTCGAATCGTGCCGCAAACTAATTAGATTAAGAATGAGACCACAAATGTTGCCTGTTGAGTGCCGAGCTTAATGTCAGTGTCAAGTAGTTTCTCTAACCCAATCCCAATCTCAAACCCAACATAGCCGACAAATGTGTTTAATTATTAAAAATTTAAGTAACACGGCCGTTGGTAAAAAGAACTCTTCAGCTCAAAGGCAAAAGTTGTTAAGGCAATGTTCACCATTTAGCGGCAGCTTTGCAAGTGAAAAGTTCACATAAGTAGCTCAAGTGTAAAAATTTTCTAAAAACTTTCCAAAGTTTACCTTTTATCAGTGAGTGTTAGTGAGAGAGTTAAGAGAGTTGTTCCAAAAAAGGGGAAAAAATTACGCAACAATGTGTCAAACATTGTGGAAAAGATTGTCTGAAGTTCTGTTCTTAATCCCAACAATACGAACTGACAGAATTTTCCCTTAAGTTTAAAATGTTTACGCTTATGCTTATTTTTATACCCTGAACCCATTAAAAATAAATGTATACATATATATATATTCTTGATCAGCATTTACATAGTCGATATAGCAATGTCCGTCTGTCCGTCTTTCCGTCCGTCTGTATGTATGAACGCGTCGATCTCAGAGACTATAAGAGCTAGAGACTCCAGATTTGGAACTTAATCTCGCCTAATGCCTAGGCAGTACATGAATTTGGCAAACTTTGAGATGCCATTTGAATTATAAAACAAAATAATGAAAATCTGTGAAATTTTTGCATACACTAACATACTTAAAATTGACTGTAGCATAAAGTAGGGTATCGTCTAGTCGTATCGTTTCTCGACTAAAGCCTTCTAACTTGTTTATATTGGGAAGGGTTTTATAACCAGAATTGAAAACCTAAGCTGCTCATATTTTTGCCGACTCAGACCGTGGCTAAAAGGCATTAAGTGCCCAGCGTTTAAATGGTCTGTAGCTAGTGAAAAGAGTTCGTTGAATATCTGCAAAATATCATCAGAAAACACTTATCGATAATATAAATTCTGATTAAGCCGGTTATTTATGTAATGGCTAAATGTACATATGTAGTAAAATATATAGTTATTACATTTATATTTATTGATTATTCTCTTTTCTGCGCTTTGAGTTCACAGAAACACATCAAACAAAGCTGCATATAAAATACTTCTATTAAAGCATAAAGCTTAAGTGATTTTCGCTTTTTGTGAAAAATGACATGCGACGCTGTGATTTGCTTTATAGCGTCCTATTGAACAGACAGATGTATACTTACATATATTGTTTGGTTGTGTAAGTGTGTGGGCTGCATAATAATGAGTTACAGTTGGTGTTTAATTTTGAAGCATGTCATGACATAAACTCACACACAGTATTTATATTGATATAAAGTTCTCCTTTCTGGAAGTTGGGCAATTCATGCCCTTTATACTTGTCATACTTGGTGCTTGGGGCTTAAGCAAAAGCCCAACTCTCTAACTCTCCAATTGTGCACAATCCCGTGACCTTTAGTCTTTGCAGTTGTGTTAGAGCTTCAAAAACGTACTGAGTGTATCACATAAGCTTTTCACAATGCTTATAGTGAGGGGAAAACTGACATTGCGAATTGATTTTTTATATAACGATATTCATATAAAGTGCGCAGTGAAAGCTTTTAATAATGCCAAAGGCACAGCCAAAAACTTTTAAGTCAAGTGCGAAATGATTTATTATTCCATATTAGTTTGTATGCTTACAAGTTTTATTTGGAAAGTTTTGAACGAATTACTTATGTCAAACGCGGTATTACTATATCGTCAAATTTTCGATTTTGCTTGAAATTTAAATTACATCTTTAAATTTGCCACAAACATTGCTTAAGGGCTAAAATTGTGAGCTATTTTTATGATATGCCAAACTCTCTGTATGTATATATGTGCGGCTATAGCTGTACAAATACGAAGCAAACATGCACAGAATGGACATGGCCGGCTAAAGAACAAGTGCGGCTAATCAATCAATGCAATCTAGCATAAATTGTGTCTAAAACAAAGACCAGACTAAATATTGTGATGCCATTAACAACAACTGTCAATAGGGACGATATAAGCAGCTAGCAAGACAAAAGCCACGCCCAGACATTAAGGGCCGCCCCATGCTCGCAACAATGCCGCACGGAAACGGAAACAGTTTCACAGGCACAAGCAGAGGCACGAGCGTCAGCCACGCTTCTGCATTTGCTGTAGTTGCTGAAGGGCACAATACAACAGGCAGGCAGACATTTTGCCAGTGCCAATGCCTCTCAGGTGTGTGCAAACATACAGGCGACAATCTCGACGCCATCAACGTGTCGAGACGAGGCATCTTTATCGACACACAGACGATGCCTTTGACTTTGACAACCACGCGCTTCCACTTCCTTCAATCTTATGAAATTATGCATGAATGTATTATTGTGGCTTGTTTGCCCAAATATATTTCATATGTTCATTTGCGACGGTAAATTAAATAACAAACGTCGTAACAACGCATATCGAAAATTGCTTTTAAATTGGTCCTTAAGGCGGTTAGACAAAAGGCGCAACAGCCTCTCGCAACAAAAATACCATGAACTGAAATCGTACTTACATATACCCCTGCATATGCAAATTGGCTTATGGCACACAAAGTATCAGGAATGCGCATAGCTAACGGCTTAAGTCAATGACACTTACTGAAAATACTGCAAGCTAACTTAAATGCAATTAACCAATGAGAATATAGTGTAAATTTGGCTCATGGCATTTAAGTGGCTCTCATAAATTTCCCATTTGCACCTCAAATTGCATACTAGGAGGTTGGCTCTCGGTCTCTTCATCTTCTGTGTCTGTGTTTGCCTTCCATAATAAAAGCTTGCGTCACTCGAGTGTCAACTCGTTGAGCCGCTTGACCTGCAGTGACCAGTATGTGCCGCATCCCGAGTGCAGCCTGTCGCATTCACTTTTGCTTAGTGCCTGAGCCCCCAGCCGCTTTGTTATGTGCCAGCGACAACAACTATTTGCAGTCAACTTTGTTGAAATTTATGCGCCTTCTGCTTGCTGTTGTTGTTGCTTCTGTTGCTATTTTTGTTGTTTGCCTGGCTGCGTCAGCAGTCACGAGTTCCTGCACCCTTTGCGCTGTGCGCTTTGGCTGCTGTAATGCGGGATTACCCGAATGCCTGCGATTTAATCGCAAAATGCGCTCACTTAGCAAAATCAGACTGAAGGTTGAGTAGAAAATAGGTAATAGTGCTTTACCCCAATGCATAAAAGAAAGCGAGAGAACAAGTAAGAAGTTTCTAGTCGAGAAATCCTGACTAGACGATACCCTGAGCCCTATACTTTACGCATACAGTCTCTGTTGTATGCGTGTGTGTGTGTGTACACATTCAAAATGGGGAAAAAGGGTATAATGGTTTTGTGCAAAAGTATGTACCAGGAAGAAGGAAGCATCTCCGACCCCATAAAGTGTATATATTCTTGATCAGCATCCACAGTCGAGTCGATATACTATATAAATAATACCTTGGTGATTGTTAGAAATCATTTAACCGGAACTATCCCTAATAAAAAGCAACATAATTTGAAATGATAAAATATATTGAAGCTTTTAATGATTTCTTACTTTAAGTTTTTCCAAATGGCAAACCAAATTTAGTATATTTTTCCTTCAGGCACTGTCGTTTGGCGCTCAAAAAGTATTTTTGCAATTACTATGCAACAAGTATTGTCTGTTGAAAATGCCAAGCAGCTTATGCCGTGTTTTAATGTATGTATGTATGTTATGCACGTGTTTGTGTGTGGGGAAATCGCTGTGGCAGAATGCAGAATTAGAAGTAGAATAAGAATTACCGCAGCAGCAGTGGAAAACCACAAAAAAACATGCCTGTAAGCTGGAAGACGTTGGGGGATTTCTGGCACTGAGCAGCATGTCAACACCATTGTTGTACATGCCGCACAGCGCTGACTTTGTTCCTCCTTTCCTCTCTTCATGTCAGTCTTATCTTGGACGCATTTGCCCCTGGTACGCCACTGCCAAAAGGGCAGGCCCAACAACAGGCTTGGCGGTTGTTGTCAAGCTTTTATAAATAGTGCATCTAGTGTGTGCGTGTGATGACTATGTCCCTGTGTTGCCAATGCATCTAGCTTACCACATTTTAAGCGGCGCACCGGCGCACTGTTAGTGTCGCTTACCGCCCGTTGATGGCCAAGACCAAAATGCAATGTTGCAATTTTCCAAATTGAAACACGAAAATGTCAGCGGCCCCGACAAGCCAAAACACTACAAAGAAGCCGCAAATTTTCGCTTACGTGTGAGTTGGTTTGTTCGCCTGCCAGTAGCACAGTGGCCGTGCACCGTGTATCCTAAGTTGCCATCACACGCACGTCATTTACTCGTAATGGGCACTTCCCTTTGCGAAATGGCGCCCCTAATTCACTAATTTCGAGCTGAAGTGCACATGAACAACTACAAAGCTCACTCGGTTAGCTATTTATGGATTCACGATGCTGCTGATGCACGTGGTGCAGGTGCTACAGGATGCAGTTGCAACTAATGACGTCGCTCCGGCCAACATGTTTGCTACGCATTTTAATTAAAATAAGCTGGAAAATTTATATGAAACAAGTAAGAAGGCTCTAGTCGAAAAATCCCGACTAGACGATACCCTGATCCATATACTTTATGCGTACAGTCAGTGCTTGCAACTATGTGTGTGTGTGTGTGTACGCGCATACTGCATACACAACTTTAATGTCCCATATCTCCGGTGTTTTTGAACCGATTTCAATTAAAATGTCACAGATTGCCATTATTTTGCTTAATGTTTTAAATGCCATCTCAAAGTTTTTCGAAATCAAGATTTTGTTGTTACCGGCAACGGGAAAAATTATCGAAAATCGAAAACAAACTTGTACTGCTTAGGGATTAGACGAGGTTAAGTCTCAAATCTGGAGTCTTTAGCTTTTATAGTCTCTGAGATCGACGCGTTCATACATACGGACATACGGACAGACAGAAAGACAGACAGACAGACAGACAGACGGACATGGGTATATCGGCTAGACTATGCTGATCAAGAATATATATACTTTATAGGGTCGGATATGCTTCCTTCTGCCTGTTACATACATTTGCACAAAACCATTATACCCTTATTTTTCATTTTTATTTGGATCAGGGTATAAAAAAACTTTCTGCCACACGACTAAAGCAGTTCCGTCTATGTATATAAACGCCTCACCGCTATACAATACCAGTATATATACATATAAACAAATCTCTTAGCCTAAAGGCACATTTAAATCTTTATCTATAGTGTTCCCATTAAATTAACAAGCACCATGGTCCAAAAATGAGCGCAAAGGCCACACCTCTACTAGAGTAACAGCAGTATGGTTGTTTAAAACGCCGGCGAGGATAAAGCATACACACTATATATACATTTAAATATAAGTATAAATACATATACATATTTACAAGCAATAGTTAAGTCCGTAACTAGCGCGGGTTCAAGAATTTATAACCCAATTCAATTTTGCAAACGAGTGCGTGATAAGCCTCGAGCTATCTCTCGATGTCATTGTTGTTTGCATATACCCTGCATTTCGTGCAGGTAAAAGGAAGTGCATAAAAGGTTAGGGAATCTTACTGCACAAAAGTGTACGCTGAGCCATCACATTTCCACCATTTGTTTATCATTTTATTTCCCATTCAAAACAACGTTGTTAATGACAAACGGAAAAGCAGCCAGAGAAGAAGAGGATGCAAATGCAAGTCAATCCACTGGTCAAGGTAAACGGACGATAGATAGGTTCGTGAGAAAACAGAATGTGATAATGGAAACCAAAGTACACACACAATGCAAACATTTTCAACACACACGCAGCACAAACAGTATAGAGAAAATTCTGAAATCAATATAAATGTGATCAAGGGGCATAAAAGGGAACCATAAAGCAAAAGCAAAAGCACTTTATGCCCGCAAATGTTAGTTAAAGTTCAAGTCAAAGTAATGTGGCAAGAACTACAGCGACAGCTCGTGGCAAATGCCGAAAGCCTTTCTCTATGCAAACGGCAAAAGGCTATTTTAATGCAAATGCACATAAATGTGCAGCTGCTGCCCCTCCACTCCCTATTTTCCTATCTGCTTCCGTCTCTCCGTTTTGGTACAGCGCACACCATTTTCATTTAAATACTTTTTATTATTCCCTGAACCCATTATAATGGGTCAAAAGGGTATAATGGTTTTGTGCAAATTTATGTAACAGGCAGAAGGTAGCATCTCCGACTCCATAAAGTGTATATATTCTTGATCAGCATCAACAGCTGAGTCATTATAGCCATGTCCGTCCGTCCGTCTGTCTGTCTGTTTGTATGAACGCGATCTCAGAGACTATAAGAGCTAGAGACTCCAGATTTGGAACATAAGCTCGCCTAATTCCTAGGCAGTACAAGTTTATTTTAGATTTTCGATAACTCTTCCCGTTTCCGATATACACATGGGACCGATACCAACAATGTCCTGAAGTTGGGAAATTCTGAGACGGCATTTAAAACATTAGATAAAATAATAACAATCTGTTACATTTTTACAAAAATCGGTTAAGAAACGCTCGAGATATGGGACATTATACGTGTTAAGGGTATCGTCTAGTCGGGATTTCTAGACTAGAGCCTTCTTACTTGTTTTTGTCTGTAGCTATAAAACGTAGACGTGCTCTAAGTGGTTATTCGTTGATGCACCCTTCAGCCATTTGGATTTGAAGTAGGCAGTGCTTTCTCTTTCCCTCGCTCATCTCTCTCTATCGCTCGATTCGTTTTGACTGACTTCGGTTTTGGGAGAATACAACTTGTGGTCATAAATATTGTCTTTTGCTTCATTGAACTTTTCAAACATATTTCGTAGTCGCTAGATTCTCGAGCTACCTATGCTTGTATTTAGTCTATGCAAACAAATTTATAACCCCCAAAATAAATTCGTGCATACTGCTTTTATGGTTCCTCAATACGCATATGAAATGCATTTGGTGTGCACAGACAATTGAAACTTCAAGAATTTGTAAGATTCAGAAAATGACATATAATAAGTATAAATATAATTATCTATAATATAATTATTATATATAATTTCGTTTATAAAAAGATTGCGTCAAAAAGAAGCTATGCATAAAATTATTTTTGTCCAATATACATTTAATACGAAACTTTTGAAGTTTTTTAGGATGATGTTAATCCTATAATGCTAGTCTTTGGAATCAAGTGTAAATGTTCCATTCGTCCAGCTTTCTAACCTGCAACGAAATACAAACTTTTTTTGCAACACACTTTCAATATCTCTCATTCTCTCTGTTTTTTTTCTTTTTCTTTTGTCACAGGCTGAATCAAACAGAAATGAACTGTTAAATGTCTGTCAAGGATTATTTAACGAGTAGATGTTTAAAGCCGACAAAAGAAGTAAAGCAACGTGGATAACCACAAATTTAGAGGCTTATGTAACGGGCAACAGCCAAGGCCAAGATGTCACACAACCAACACAGCATGTTGGAGTTTGAGTCAGTCTCATTGATAACCATTGTCACCTGCAAATCGTTGGCCACTAAAACATAAGGTAAGGCAGCACCACAGACGTTTGCAACAGGTAGCCAAAACTTTGTGAGCTCAAGGCGCACATAAGTGGTCTTCTACGTGACTTAATCAGTACACTCAGCAGGAGCGGAAGTCACGCGCTTAACTTAAGCAGAGGCTTGACTAACAAGCCGATGTTTGAACGGATGCCATGAATAAATAATAGAACGTTTATAGTCGAGTCCATCACTAACTATCATGACCGATGTGTCAGCGGCAGCAGCCGGTGCCGGTGCCAGTGGTGGAGCCAGTGAACGTACGCGAACTCCAAATTCTGAGGCGCACGGCGTCTTGCCGGCGTCCAAGCCAACAACAACATCTTCAACAATGTCCTCAGCAAAACCGCTAACCAATGGTGCCAACAAGACGCCAGCAGCAACAGCAGTGACTGCAACAGCTGCAACAACTGCAACCACAGGCAATCAAGACAAACTAGAGCGTCACTTGCAGAGCAACAACAATCAACATGTAGCAGCAGAAGCATCGTCAATGGCTAAGCAAAAGCTCTCAACTGACAACAACACAACGTGCACAAAACTTGCCAGTTCGTTCAGTTTGAGTTCGAGTCCAGTTCCAGGTCCAAGTTCCAGTTCGAGTTGTGTCAAAAGCAGCAGCAGCAGCAGGTCTGCGGCGACTCAGCAAGATGTGGAAGAGGTTGCCCGACTTTTTGAGGAGAAGCCCGAGGCATTTGAGAAATGGCTAACGGAACGAGCACCACCCGAGGCATTAAGTCGCCTGCACGAGTACATTGAGAGCCGCAAGATTCACAAACGACCCTCAGTCACATCAGATTTGTTTCAGCAATGGATGGCCTCACCAACAGTGCAGCAGGTATGTGTATAACAAGTAAATTGTGTTTTTTTCAAAAAAGTTATGCAGAAACTGCAACTGCAAATGTTATAATTTAATTCAATTGAGGTTGATAACGCTTCAAAACGCCATTCCTTATTAGTTTCAGTTTTTCTTTAGCTGCACTCTCATTCCGTAGTTTGATTTGAAAATTTTCTTAGCACAAGTTTTTGTTTTGTTTTGCACTTAACGAAAATCCACATTTAAAAACTACTCTAACCCATGAAACTTTCTATCAAGAGAGTTGTTTTTTTTTATCAAATCACACATACGCAACAAACCATTCAAAAGAGCAAATTAAAATAAGATATTAGAAGGTTGACTTCAATATGCAAACATATAAGAAAATACAATTATTCTTTCTTGGTGTAGTTTTTATACCCTGATCCCATTAAAAATGGGAAAAAGGGTATAATGAAGTTGTGCAAAAGTATGTAACAGGTAGAAGGAAGCATCTCCGACCCCATAAAGTATATATATTCTTGATCAGCATCAACAGTCGAGTCGATATAGCCATGTCCGTCTGTCCGTCTGTCCGTCTGTCCGTCTGTCCGTCCGTCTGTATGTATGAACGCGTCGATCTCAGAGACTATAAGAGCTAGAGACTCCAGATTTGGAACTTAAGCTCGCCTAATCCCTAGGCAGTACAAGTTTCTTTCCGATTTTCGATAACTTTTTCCGTTTCCGATATACACATGGGATCGATAACAAAAAAATCTTGAATTTTGAAAACTTTGAGATGCAATTTGAATTATAAAACAAAATAATGACAATCTGTGAAATTTTTATCGAAATCGGATAATAAACACCGGAGATATGGGACATTGAAGTTTTGTATGCACTATGCAGTATGCGCGTACACACACACACATACTTGCAAGCACTGACTGTACGCGTGAAGTATAGGGATCAGGGTATCGTCTAGTCGGGATATCTCGACTAGAGCCTTCTTACTTGTTTATTCCTTGATCCCATTAAAAATGGGAAAAAAGGGTATAATGGTTTTGTGCAAAAGTATGTAACAGGCAGAAGAAAGCATCTCCGACCCCATAAAGTCCATATATTCTTGATCAGCATCAACAGCCGAGTCGATATAGCCATGTCCGTCTGTCCGTCTGTCCGTCCGTCCGTCCGTCTGTCCGTATGTATGAACGCGTCGATCTCAGAGACTATAAGAGCTAGAGACTCCAGATTTGGAACTTAAGCTCGCCTTATCCCTAGGCAGTACAGGTTTGTTTCCGATTTTCGATAACTCTTCCCGTTTCCTATGTACACATGGGATCGATAACAAAAAAAATCTTGAATTTGGATGCCATTTGAATTATAAAACAAAATAATGAAAATCTGTCAAATTTTTATTGAAATCGGATAATAAACATGGGGAGATATGGGACATTGAAGTTGTGTATGCAGTATGCAGTATGCGCGTAGACACACACACATACTTATAGTATAGGGATCGGGGTAGGGTCTAGTCGGGATATCTCGACTAGAGCCTTCTTGCTTGTTTTATCATGAGCAAATATTATTATACTGTCTCATTTTGAGATTATCAATTTATTCAAACAGTTATTCAACAGTTATGGCTGCAGTATTTACATTGATTTGGTTTAATTGATTTCTGAAAAACATATATCAATTGGAGCTCTAGCAGCACGGTTTCACCTTCTGTTTCCGCTCCTGTTTCTATTTCTATTCCTGTCCTGGTAATTTGCCATCAGTGAGTCTTGTCGTCTTTGGGTAGTTCGTCTATTAGCAAAACCTTTCATTTTCTGACGCAATCTAATGCGCTGTACTCTGCCAATGCTGCCGCTGCTGCTGCGTTAGTATATGCTGCGTTTGAATTAGTTGCAGATGAGCTTGTGGTAGAACTGATTCCGCTACTACTAGCCGTTGTTGTTTCTGTACTTAGCAGTGTTATCGAATCACCTTCTGGTGCTACTGTTGTGGTTGTGGAAGTTGCTTCTGCGCACTCGGTGGCGGTACTGGCAGTTGGATCGACACAAGCCGCATCGTTGTTTCTTATTAGGCAAATGTCCAGAATGTTTTAAATTTTACGCAGCTGCGACAACAAATGATACATCATTATTCATTTAATAATTTTATTTCATTTGCTAGAGATGAGGAAATGTGATTAAGTTCTTGTGTGTAAAGCTCACACACAACCCGCAGTAACGTCAAACTATATATTTACTTGCAAATTAGTGGAATGGACGGGGATACCAAAGAAAAAAATAAGAAAAAAATCAAAACAGGAATTATTAATAGGTAGTTTGAAATTGATACCAAATAAAATGAAATGCAGATTAAGCCGATATATTGCTGTTATCTATCTTAAATTATAGAACTAGTTTTAACGCAGAATATCTTACATTTCTTTCACTGCATTATTGTGATATTCGCTAAAACTTTATTTGATTAGTATTATTTTTATTTTCCACTCATAATCATCCAATGGATTCTCTTATGGCACTTGTATTGACTATAGCAAAGTGTCGGACGAGCAGACGGAGACACTATTGTGGTGTAATCTTGTCAACATCGGAAACGTCTGGTTTAATTTTTAACAAACTCTTGGCTAAACTATAATCTATGGTTTGTGGTCTTCTTATTCTAGCGTTAATCTACGAGTATTTATAATTTATGCACAGTGGAGATAATTTGTTTCGAATGTACAGCGCGGAAATAAATGGATTATTCACAATGTTTGGGGTATGCATGTTAATATTTATTAAAAATTATTGATATATATTTATATAAAGGGAATAGTTCATTAGTTTTGCGAAATTGGGTACTGAAAGAGCCTTAATTAATCCGTCTGTTTGTCCTGTTGGTTCTCCTACGCCTTATTCTAATCACTGTTCTTTTGTGTTTTCGCTTCCTTAAGTTTTTCTTTTGCCACAAACAACGATTAAATTTGGCACGAAGTTCACGAATCTTTTTTCGCATTTTTTGCATCTTTTTAGAATTTGCTGTTGAGGAGGAAGAGGTTGTCGCTGTTGTTGTCGTTTCTTCTTCTTCTTCTTCTTCTGCTGCTGCCGTTGTCTCCGCTGCTGCTGTCGTTGGTGCCAGAGTTGTGGTTGTGGGTGGGCAACTTGTTTCTGCGGCGTTTGCAGGATCTGCGCACTCGGTGGCGGTACAGGCAGTTGGATCGGCACAAGCCGCATCGCTGCTTCGAATGTAGCACATAGCCAAAATGCCACAGCCAAGGATCACCGTTTGGATTCTCATATCGAAACCAATGAATTGAATTGAATGTAATTCTGTGGTTAAGACCAGGCCTTTTATAGCCGATTTTTCGCTCACATTTACTTATTTTTATACCCTGAACCCGTTGAGAATGGGTAAATGGGTATAAAGGTTTTGTGCAAAAGTATGTAACAGGCACAAGAAAGCATCTCCGACCCCATAAAGTACATATATATTCTCGACTCCAGATTTGGGACATGCAATCGATATAATCGACATTAGAATCTTGAATTCTTAAAACATGGAAATGTCTTCTGAAACAATCGACGAATCAATAAATTTTTGTGACTTTTGGTTGAGAAATACCACAGATAGCGAACTTTGAAGTTAAGTCAAGTGTGCAGTACACACACGAGCACAAACTTGAAAGCACTGACTGTTTGCGTTAACTATAGGGCTCAGGGTAACTTCTAGTCGGCATTTCTCTACAAGAGCCTTCTTACTTGTTTGTTTTTTTTTTTAATACTTTTAAATTTACTTAGCTGTTCTAACAAATGCAACTTGAAAACAATAAAGTAATTCATTTTGCTAATACTTTCGATATCATGCAATTTAACAAACATAATCAAATAGAATTGCCAAAAAGTTGTCCAAGGACAGTGGGTACAATCACTTTGTGTCACAACATGTAACGTCTATAAAGAAGCACGGACCTAGATCGACAATCTTGTTATCCCAATTTGAGTGACGTTTCTCTTATTTTTATGGCCTCGTAAAGGCGGGCTATCAAAAATATACCGACATCTTTATATTGTTCCGACTTGGTCAATACGTCACCTAGAATTTTCTTAGACATATATACACATATAAAATGTACTTATTATTTTATACACTCACATCTGTGGTTGATTGACATTTGGTCTGGATTTTTTTTTTTTTACTAATTTTTCTTCTTAAACACAATTTTGATTTGGTAAGGGCATTTAGTCACATAGCAGAAGACAGCTTCTCTTATTTCAATTAAATGTGTAATCAGTTGTTCGTTCAAGAATTTTAGCACAACAACAGTAACTTGAAAACCAAGCAAACACTTACTCAAGAAACATTCAAAGTGTTTTTTTTACACACATATTAATCATCTACATCTATTGACATTGTTAAAAACACAAATTGTTTATGCCATTTTTGTATGCATTAAATGCTTTGCGAATATGAATACCGAACGGTATGGCAACATTATCGCCTAAACGTTAGCAACATTTTCATTGTTTCTTATATTGAGTGATGAATTTTGTATGTATGTATTTTGTTAATGGTTTAATGTATGTTTGATGTTTGATTGAACGTATTTAAATTCGAAATGTTGCGTTGGCACTATTTATTTACAAACAAGAAATTTATAAAATTTATTGAACTGTTCGATTTTACACTTACAACGGCAAAAATGTTAAAACTAACAGTTCTATATATCGGAGCTTTAAAACAATTGTGTCAGAATATTACTCTAAGCCTTGTCCTACAAACTGACTCAAAGTTTTAGTTTTATTTTATGTTTTATTTGCAATCTGTCTAAAATAAAATAATTGAAAAAATTATTAACATTATATGTTGACTAAGCAGATATAGTTATCCCAATCCTTATATTTTCATACTCTTTTGAGTTTCTTCTTCTGTCTAATAGAACAAGTGCTAAAACGTTAAAATGCGTATGAAACCTTATTATGTGTCTCTCTTCGTTTGACTTTTATCGTCTTTGGCCAGGAATATATGTATATCTATATATGTGTGGATATCATTATTGGTCAAGTTATGGTTCTGAAAGCAAGTGACAGGCTTGTTGTTAAAGCATTAGAATTACATTTTTGAAGAAATTAATATCAAACCAAATCAAAATAAGTTAACAAATGAGCTTGCAAAATGTTCTTAAATGGACATTGTCGCCTTAAGTTGTATTCAGTTCAGTTCTATGGGAACACCAAAAAGATAACATTACTCGTAGAAACTCTTAGCTGTAAGCCGGGACAAATTGAACGTTGACAGTTTTTAGGTGCTTCAATTAATGTTTAAATAATCTGGCATATATTTTGGCTGATAAGCTAACTCAATTGGATTGAATATTGACTAATAATCTGTGTAGATGGGTAAAAAGAGCTGCAATTTATAACAGAAAATTGAATCGCTGATTTTTTAGCTCCTTTAAGGGCAGCGGTCGGGAATCCGAAGTAAATTACCCCAAATGGTGTAAAATAAAATTTTTGGGTGTACAAATGAAACTTTTGTGAGTAAAAATATATATATTTTTAATTTGCTGTTTTATAAACCTGTTAGTATTTGTATACCCTGATCCAATTAAAAATGGGAAAAAATGGTATAATGGTTTTGTGCAAATGTATGTAACAAGCGACGGAAGCATCTCCGAACCCATAAAGCATATATATTCTTGATCAGCATTAACAGTCGAGTCGAGCAGGACAGAACGTCGTTTAGGGGAAATGATCGCTACTCGTTCTGAAGAGGAGCTGGTTTTTAGCGATTCATTCGACAGCTCTTTAACGTGGCTGTTTCTTATACCCATATACATAGCTTATTAGTCTAGGACAGTGGTCGGCGAACCGGGGTAAATTACCCCAATTGGGGTAAAAGTGCAATTTCTGGGGGTAACGGACATGATTCTGGAAAGGTTTTCAGCATTTTCTATTCGGGCGAATTTTTTTTTTTTTAGTCATCACTGGGTTAAAGTGAACATGTTCGTGAAAAAGAGTTTCTGCTGACGTTTTTTTTTTTTTTTGCTCATCAAATACAAATACAGAGCATATTTGGGGGTAATGGCAACTTCCACAACAATATTTCGGGGTAATGGCAACTTACACTTCAAATTTTGATCTTCAACCTTTTTTTTTTTTTTTTTTAAGTCTTCAACTTTAGTCGTAACGTCAAGCTTGAGAACAGAAATTTGGGTTAATGGTTCAAAAAGTTCGCCGGCCTCTGGTCTAGGAACATTAAATATACAAACGTTACTACTATTTTAACACTGTAAAGAAAATATATAGAACGATGTCATTTTTAGAATGCACTTTAGTAATTTATTCAAGTTATTTGGAAAGATTATTGACGAAGCTTTGCTTAACCTCGCCTGCCTCTCCTGTTGTTCAACCTGTTGGCAACTCTACCGGAACCCCTTACATTGTTCCTTCTATTGACGTTTGATCCTCGTCCCATAAGCCTTCGTCTGTTTGCAGTAGCTTGTTGACGGCGTCTTGCCGCCCTTCGCCGCCTTTGCCTTTGCAGCCTTCGCCGCCTTTGCGCCCTTAACAAACGACGGTAACGGGTCTCAGCGGCACTAACTGTTGCACTGGCAACTACTGTTGCTGTTGTGGTTGTCGTTGTTGTCGATGTTGTTGTCGTTTCTTCTTCTGCTGCTGCCGTTGTCTCCGATGCTGCTGTCGTTGGTGCCAGAGTTGTGGTTGTGGCTGGGCAACTTGGATCGGCAGCGTTTGCAGCTTCTAAGCACTCGGCGGCGGTACAGGCACCTGCCGTAGCACAAGCCGCATCGCTGCTTCGAATGTAGCACATGGCCAAAATGGCACAGCCAAGGATCAGCGTTTGGATTCTCATGTCGATGCCAATGAATTGGATTGAATGTCTTTCTGCAGCCGCAGCAGCACCTTTTATAGCGATTTTGAAAAGGGTAAATATTTAAATAAACGCAGTTGTGACAACAAACAATAGATAAAATATCTTTTATTGTTTTGGTTGGCATCTTTTTTTAATATCACGCAAACTTAACTTTACCATTACCCAACTACTAAAGGTGTTATAACTATGTTTTCAAATATGTAACGACATCTAGAACAGTTTTGAACAAATATATATTTAACGAGTACCACTTTTCGTCCGGCGAACTTTGATTGAAAATAATGAAAAACAGTTTTATTTTGTAACCATAAGGCTATACTATTTATTTTGAACAAATAAATTAATATAATAATTTGAATTTATTTATTAAATCAATCATGTTGAAAGTAAGTTAAATATTTATAATGCTTATTACGCTGCTTTTTTCAATGAATATGTAAACAGCTGTTATTAAACACACGCAGCCATGACAGCCAAACTCTTCAAAATTAAACACTTCCGAATTTTTAAACGCCATTGAAGATGCACTACGTCAAACCTTAACTTATAGAATAATTTTTATTTGATATTTAAACAATTGTTTAACCAAAATTTTCACAATAGGCAAAACAACAACAAAAACAAAACCAGATATCCAAAAAATGACTGGCTGGCTGCTATAAAATTGAATAGATTTTTTTATAAGTAAACATTTTACAATATAGCACTCTTTTAGGCTTTCTGCTGAGTTAAGTCAGAAGTTGCATTTCAAAATGTTCGAATACTGATTAAAAACACCTTAATAGGCATTTTTATTTTATTTCATATCGTGCAAGTACATAAATTGAAGTGGAGAGAAGATATGGCGATATCCGGCGGAAGGTAATGATGAGCGTGGCGGATTTTATTAGCTATATTGAAACAAATATAAGTGGCCTTGCCCTAAAAACTGTGGAAGATATGGTCATTTTCGGTTTAACTAGGTGAACTATATGGGTGGGCGTGGCATTCAAAGTGGTTCTTTTAAGGAAGTTACTAGCTGTCTTCCCATTGAATTGTATGACTCTAGCTCAAAATCTGTGGAAGATACCTGCATCCCCGTTTTGGCATTGGTGGGCGTGGCATCTAAACTATATGGATGCAGATCTTCTGGGGAAGTTACTAGTTATCGTCCTACCAATTTTGATGACTCTAGCTCAAAAACTGTGGAAGATACCTGCATCCCCGTTTTATAAAGGCGGCACTTATGGTGGTATTGGTGGGCGTGGCATATAAACTATATGGATTTACATCGTTTGTGGACATGTTTAGGTATCGTCCTACCAAAATTGGTGACTCTAGCTCAAAAACTGTGGAAGATACCTGCATCCCCGTTTAATAAAGGCGGCGGCTGTGGTGGCATTGGTGGGCGTGGCAACCAAACTGTATGAATGCAGATCTTTTGAGGAAGTTACTAGGTATCCTACCACCGAACTTGGTGACTCTAGTCGCTTTTGTCAAAGTATGTAAAAACCACTATATCATATAGCTGGCATAGTGTGTGTATAATATTTGGCAAGCTGGAGATTGCTTCCTTACTCGTTATAATTGTAACAACGTCGAATATGTATTTATTTTGTACTTTGTTATGTTTATTGAATTTGATTAATTGAAATGTACATTCATATAACTAAAAAATTAAATTACTAAACACATTGTAATTATAATGACAACAATGGCCTTGATTTCAATTAAAAATCAAAAATGTATTTGGTTCAATAAAAATTGGAAACACATCAAATAAAATATATAACAAGTAAAAAGGCTCTAGTCGAGAAATCCCGACTAGACGATACCCTGAACCCTATACTTAATGCGTACACTCAGTGCTTGCAAGCATGTGTGTGTGTATGTGTGCGTGTGTGTGTTTATACGCGAATACTGCATACTTGAGTCAACTTTAATGTTCCATATCTCTGGTGTTTCTCAACCGATTCCAATAAAAATTTCACAGATTGTCGTTATTTCGTTTACAGTTTCAAACGCTATCTCAAATTCGAGATTTTGTTGTTATCGATCACATGTGTATATCGGAACCGGGAAGAGATATTAGGCGAGCTTATGTTCCAAATCTGGAGTCTCCAGCTCTTATAGGCTCTGAGATCGACGAGTTCATACATACGGCCAGTCAGACGGAGATGGCTGTATCGACTCGGCTGTTGATGCTGATCAAGAATATACATATACAGAGGGAAGCATATCCGATCCCATAAAGTCGGTCGGAGATGCTTCATTCTGCCTGTTACAAAATTGCACACAACCATTTAACCCCTTTTTACTCACTTTCAATGGGTTCAGGGTATAAAAACAATTAAAATATGGTGGTACGGCACAGAATGTGAACAAAGTCGCAACTCGCTCCAAAGAGGAGCGGGTTTTCAAGCGTTGTCAAATGTTAAGCCTGACTAACAATTAAATCCGAGTTGGAGACTTTCTATTTAAAATACGTAGAACAATGTCGTTTTTGGAATGCAATTTAGTAATTTATTCAAATTATTTGGAAAGGTTATTGCCAAAGCTTTGATCAACCCCTGATCGTGGCTCTCCTGCTTCTTATCCTGTTGGCAACACTGACGGGAACCCTCACTCTGTTTACCCTTCTGCCGTTTGAGCTTCCGTTCCTAAGGCGGTTTCTACGTTGTCGCTGCCTCAACCTCCGCATATTCCTCCTCATCCTCCGAAGCCTTCTTCTCAAACGCCGGATTCGAGTAGCTGATGAGCTAGATGTTGAACTGCTAGCAGTTGTTGTTGTCGTCGTTGTCGTTACTGTTGTCGTTTCTTCTTCTGCTGCTGCCGTTGTCTCCGCTGCTGCTGTCGTTGGTGCCAGAGTTGTGGTTGTGGGTGGGCAACTTGTTTCTGCGGCGTTTGCAGGATCTGCGCACTCGGTGGCGGTACAGGCAGTTGGATCGGCACAAGCCGCATCGCTGCTTCGAATGTAGCACATGGCCAAAATGGCACAGCCAAGGATCAGCGTTTGGATTCTCATGTCGATGCCAATGAATTGGATTGAATGTCTTTCTGCAGCCGCAGCAGCACCTTTTATAGCGATTTTGAAAAGGGTAAATATTTAAATAAACGCAGTTGTGACAACAAACAATAGATAAAATATCTTTTATTGTTTTGGTTGGCATCTTTTTTTAATATCACGCAAACTTAACTTTACCATTACCCAACTACTAAAGGTGTTATAACTATGTTTTCAAATATGTAACGACATCTAGAACAGTTTTGAACAAATATATATTTTACGAGTACCACTTTTCGTCCGGCGAACTTTGATTGAAAATAATGAAAAACAGTTTTATTTTGTAACCATTAGGCTATACTATTTATTTTAAACAAATAAGTTAATATAATAATTTATTAAATCAATCATGTCGAAAGTAACTCGAAAAAGTTAAATATTTATAATGAATTATTTTTTTAGTATTAATATATATATTAAACGGACTTAACCTAGATTTGATAGCATATGACTTGTCAAGAGCATTAAATATCTGCTAACGCTGCTTTTTTCAATGAATATGTAAACAGCTGTTATTGAACACACGCACACACCATGACAGCCAAACTCTTAAAATAATAAACATCCGAATATTATAACACTATTTAATAAGTACTACGTCAAACCTTAACATATAGACTTATTTTTATTTGATATTTAAACAATTGTTTAACGAAAATTTGCATAAATAATATCCAGGTGGCTATAAAATTAAATCCAGATTGCATAATAAGTACAAATTTTAAAGTGTAGCACTCTTATAGGCTTCCTGCTGAGTTAGGTCAGCAGTTGCATTTCAAAAAACACCTTAATTGACATTTTTATCATACTGCTTGTAAGTTAGTACTATGCAAATACATATATTGAAGCATCAACGGTCAAGTACCTACCTTACTTATAACATTGTAAAAATTCCATTTGATAAAGTTATCAAGCTCCCCTAAGCCCTAGGCATCCCCTCATACATCCCGTTTCCGACACACGCATGCCATAGGCAGCAATAAATAATAATAATACAATTACAATAATAAACTATAGATAAAATACCATTTATTAATTATTTAAATTTAAAGGTATTAAAAGTTGACGTCACCCCCTTAAATTTTGCATAGTTAAAAAATTGTTTATGTATATAAATATTTGCTTGCATAAAGCAAATAGTTAGTTTGCTCATTTGAATGTTTTAACAAAAACATAGAAATTTTTAAAAATTTTATCAAGTTTTACCCAAGTGAGAGTCTTAAAGAGTCTTTGGTTCTGTTTGTACTCCGATCACTATATTTTGCAATTAACAACATACAAAAGATAAAAAGTATGTTTCGCGTTGTTAACAACTTAAAAACTAGAGTTGGATGGCGAGATAAACGGTTTGCTTGGGCTTAATCAGATCTAGTCTATTTCAACTTGCACACGCACATAAATAAGGAACAAACCTTGAAAGAGCAGAATCTAACATAATGTGAACAAAGCTAAAGGATTCTGCAATTTCTCAGGGGTGTGTGTGTGTATGTGTGGCAAGTCTGCTCACACATAAAACAAACAAGCATCGATTGTTTTGGCAAGTGTTTTACAGGCGACAATGCGCTGCGGGGAAATGGGTGTAAAGATGTAACATTTTTAAATTATCGCCAAGCTAAGCGAGTGGCTTGCTGCCAGACCCTTGCACACAACTGCAGCAGAAGTAGCAGTTAAAAAATCTGTTGAGATTTTTCATACTTAACCTGGCTGCTTTCCTGCTGAAACGCAGCGTTGTGATTGTGTTTTAGTGCATGTTTCATAATGCAGGTTTTAGTTAAAAGTCGACAGTTGTTGTTGTTGCTGATGTTGTCTTATTAACTTACTTGGCTGTAGCTTTGGCCCCCAATTTTCTCAGCGCTACAATATGGGACCCAACTTTCTTAACAGGCGAGCTGGTCTATTTTGTGTTTTCATTTGCTTTTATCTGGAGTAAAGGCTTTAAAAAGTTTTGTTGAGTGTCCATGTAGTTTTTATTGTTGTTGTTGATGATGTTGTGGCTTTGCGGCAATGAAAAAAGTTCAAAGCTACTTGTTACGGTTCGACTTTTTAAAAGGATCCTTACGAGGAAAAGGTAGATTCAAAAGCAAACTTAGTTTGCCATTTTCCCACTCCTTTCTCTTTCTTTCTCTCTTTGACTCTATCTGCTTCTCTCATTCTGAACTCTGCATTGCTATTGCAAATATTTAAGAGATTATTTGAAGAAGAATGTGTTCAAGCCTTGTATAATTGAAAGACTTTAGAAAGCTAGAAATTTTCTTTGATTTTACTTGAACACAAATTTAAAGCTCATCGATATTTTATGTATACGACACGAAAATTGATTGTGTAAAAGCAGAATAAGAAAACAAGAACACGAGGACAATAACAATAACAATTTCAATTTAAATAGCTAAAAAACAATAATAAATTGCCCTAACTGTTCCGGAATTGTGCCACAACACACTTTTTGTTTAGGGAGAGAGTATATCCGAAGAATGAGAGAGAGCGAGAGAGAGAGAGAGAGAGAGAGGCAAACAATTGTGGAGGCAGTGACAAAGGCTAAAGCGAATTTTAAGTCCTGTTCGTCAATAGGCGCACAACACGCAACCTGCTACTACTTACATACTTACATACACTACATTGTTAAACAAATACTATATACTATATAGATATAAATTCTCTCAACTTGTAGCTGACACGAAATAAGTTTCTTGCACGCAGCCCAAGCCCATTTAATATTCAATTACCAGTTTGGAAGAAAAAGCCACTTAGACCAAACTGCTAATGGTCACCTTTGATCATAGGGCGGACTCACTTTCATACCGAATTGAACGTTGGCCATATGACCATAGTCGCATGAACTAAATGGTCAGCCAAATATACTATGAACGTATGCGTATTCCATATATATTTTGAAACGCCCCTAATAATGCTGACTGGCAAAGCAATTATAACAGTTAATTAAATATATAAATATCGAGCAAAGAATTTAATTATTTGTAGGGCAAGAGGGGCTCATGAGTTTAGTGTACTTTGTACACAGCTTAAGCCTTCTTCTGTTCGACATTTCATTAATTGTCCATGTGCTTGGGTCTTTCATTATTAAACAGAAGTCACCGCGCAGGCTGTCCAATTCGTCGGTGCAAGCGCTGCCCGAGAGTCGACGGCATTTAATGGATTTGGACGAGGGCGACCTCTTCATGGAGCTGATACGGGACGTGGCCAATGAGCTCGACATTGATGTGCTTTGTCACAAGATATTAGTCAATGTTGGCCTGCTAACCCATGCGGATCGTGGTTCCCTATTTCTGGCCAAGGGCACACCTAACAACAAGTATCTGGTGGCCAAACTCTTTGACGTCACTCAAAAGACAGGTAAGCTAGCAAGTGCAATTTTTTCGATTAATATCTAGAATTGTACAAATGGAAAAACTGAAAACACTGTAAGGCACTCTTTAGTTTAATTAAGTGAGCCCCCGAACACAACAAAACACAACACAAAAAGATCCCAACTAACAATTGAATGCCGAATGGTTTTAATGAATGCAGATGTGCAAAAAAAAAACTCTTTCAAATAGAATCCACATCATAAATCCGCAGCACTTAGTCCCTTCGTTAGAATTGAGTATAAATGAAATAAGGTGCAAATTTCAATTTCATATTTAAGCCATTTCTTCATTTGCCGGGAGACTGTTTTTATACCCTGATCCCATTAAAAATGGGAAAAAAGGGTATAATGGTTTTGTGCAAAAGTATGCAACAGGCAGAAGGAAGAATCTCCGACCCCATAAAGTATATATATTATTGATCAGCATCAACAGTCGAGTCGATATAGCCATGTCCGTCTGTCTGTCCGTCTGTCCGTCCGTCTGTCTGTCCGTCTGTCCGTATGTTTGAACGCGTCGATCTCAGAGACTATAAGAGCTAAAGACTCGTACTTTGGAACTTAAGCTCGCCTAATCCCTAGGCAGTACAAGTTTGCTTTCGAATGATTTATTTTGAGACGTGCATTGGTGTTGCATTAAATGATTAAAATGCTGCCTCGTAACCAATGTCTTTTAGCACTCAAGGATGCGGTGACGAGGGCGCGAGCGGAGGAGATTATCATCCCATTCGGCATTGGTATTGCCGGCATGGTCGCCCAAACAAAGGAGATGATTAACATTAAGGAGGCATACCAGGATGCGCGCTTCAATTGTGAAATTGATCAGAAAACCGGCTACAAGACGAACGCCATACTTTGCATGCCCATTTGCAATTACGAGGGAGACATCATAGGCGTGGCACAAATCATCAACAAAACCAATGGTACAAAATCCCATAAATAAGCTTCATTGTTCAAGGCGCTAATCAATTTATGCAAAATAAATTTTCTGCTCAAATAGGCTGCATGGAGTTTGATGGACATGATGTGGAAATCTTTCGCCGCTATTTGACATTCTGTGGCATTGGCATACAGAATGCGCAGCTTTTTGAAATGTCCGTCCAGGAGTACAGACGCAATCAAATCCTTTTGAATCTGGCACGCAGCATCTTCGAGGAGCAGAACAATCTTGAGTGCCTCGTCACCAAAATCATGACTGAGGCTCGAGAGTTGCTCAAATGTGAACGCTGCTCGGTGTTTTTAGTGGATCTGGATTGCTGTGAGGAGGTGAGTCCTTAACTGCCCAAAGGCCTAAATGCCAACACAATGATAGACATAACAACTTCAACTCCTGCTGTGACATATTCCTTTAACTTGCAAACAATTGTTTCGATAATACTTAGCGACAGTTCTTTAAATTGTTGAGCTTCATCCTAAAATGAAAAGCTTTTCTCAGTTGAACTTACTTGTTCGCCCCTCCTTTTTGGGCATGGCTTGTGTGGTTATGTTTCTGTCAGTTTAATTAAAATTTAAACACCTTACACGCCATTTTGCTTGTGTGTGTGTGTGTGTGCGTTCGTCAAATTAACAGTGAACGCACCGCAAGGAAATTAAAATTTAAATAACGTTTTTTTCGATTTTTCTCGGTATTGCCAGCCCAACTCCCAAAGGTAAAAAAAAGAGACAATTCAAAATGAGCTACTAAGCAACGACTTTGATTGCGCTTTTTATTTAACATTTTTCTTCATTCTCCTCATTATGCAATGCATAAAAAAGACGATTTATCGTCATGCACATTTTTTCTGGCCTCTTGCTCATTCAATCGTTGTGTGTCAAGTGTGTGTGTGTTACTTTTAAACAAACCATATACTTTCGAACTCATAAACAACAGACAATTATGTAAATGTCAACAGCTTAAATATTCGGAACGTAGCATTCAGCCCTAATATATGTAAACTTTAATTGGCTTTAATGTTTTTTCACACCCGTTATACGATATTTAAAGAAAATCTATTTACAATGTCGTAAATCAACCAATTTTAACTTATAAATATTTACTGTTTTTGCTGACTGATGTTTATTTGTTTACTTTTTCAAACCCCTAATAATGCATTATTTATATAAGCCACAACATTACAAATCATATTAATATATTCTGATATAAGTATTTTAAAGTTAAAAAATACAAATATTTCCCAAAAGATAAATTTAATCAAAATATTACATCACCATTTATCATTTTGCATAACTATTAATATATACAGCTATAATACTAGAGTGACAAAATTCTGTTACTTTTGCAAGTTTGTGTATTACATTTTATTAAAAAAGGCCGCATTTATATTTTGAATTTATTGCATGCAATCATCAGTCAGTTTGCATTTATTTATATATATTCTTTAATTACATAACACTACAATGATACTAATGTCTCCATAAGATATTAATGTCTTTATACGAAAACAAAATTTAACTAATTACTGTTAACTAGGTCAAGCATATAAATAATGTTAATATTGACCCTTTTTATACCCTGAACCCATTAAAAACGCGTAAAAAGGGTATAAGGGTTTTGTGGAAAAGTATGTAACAGGCATAAGGAAGCATCTCCAACCCCATAAAGTACATATATTATTGATCAGCATCTACAGATTTGGAACATAAGCTCGCCTTATCCCTTGGTAGTACAAGATTGTTTTCGATTTTCGATAACTCTTCCCGTTTCCGATATACACATGGGATCGATAGCAAAAAAATCTTGAATTGAAAACAAAACAAAATATTTACTAAAATCGGTTAAAAAACAACGGAGATATGGGACATCCCATTTTTAATGGGATCAGGGTATAAAAATATGCCAAGCCATGTGCAGCATATCTATTTAATTATGTGCATAAACTACTTACTACATATGGGTGTGGAGAAAAAAAATAGGTGAAAGGTGGCAATAGCGCAAGCACTAAAATGTCCGTGTACTTTGCATGCAACTTTTTGCAGAGCCATTTGGAGAAGATAATTGAGAAGCCCCAACAGCAGGAGCAGCAGCGTCCCATGCGTGCCATTAAGGGAGGCGATAGCTTTGAGGAGCAGGTAAGGCTCAAGAGGTTTATTTTATATGCATTTGTGTACATATTTAAATCTTTTTTTCCTCTCAACCT
Source organism: Scaptomyza tumidula (assembly GCA_035044465.1). NCBI lineage: Eukaryota > Metazoa > Arthropoda > Insecta > Diptera > Drosophilidae > Scaptomyza > Scaptomyza tumidula. The sequence continues at coordinate 126,179 of JAWNNW010000447.1, forward strand.
AAACCTAGCAAAAGATGCGAAATCGATTCACCGTGCTTTTCGAACTGGGTGGCGAATATCAGGCTGCAAACGTCTCGCGTCCCTCGATTAATGAGCTTAGCCATTCGACCCTGGCGCAGATAGCACAGTTTGTGTCCACCACGGGTCAGACGGTCAACATATGCGATGTACATGAGTGGGTGAGGGATCACAATCAAATTCGGGCGGAGAACGAGATCGATAGCACTCATGCCATACTCTGTATGCCCATTGTGAATGCCCAGAAGACGGTGATTGGTGTCGCACAACTGATAAACAAGGTGGGTAGAAAAATACTAGGGCAGTCCAATTTACTGCATGCAGTACATGCTGATGGGCCGATCTTTCATGCAGGCGAACGGTTTGCCCTTCTCCGAGTCGGATGTGTCCATATTCGAGGCATTCGCTATATTCTGCGGACTGGGCATCCACAATACCCAGATGTACGAGAACGCCTGCAAGCTAATGGCCAAGCAAAAGGTGGCGCTGGAGTGTCTCAGCTATCATGCGACGGCCGGTCAGGATCAAACGGAGAAGCTTACCCAGGATCCTATTGCCGAAGCCGAATCCTATAACTTGTATAGCTTCACATTTACGGGTAGGTTAAAGCCGGCAAATGACCTATAAAATGTGAACATCTTTTCATTTTGTTTCCTGTAGACTTTGAACTGGTGGATGATGATACTTGTCGCGCGGTGTTGCGTATGTTTATGCAATGCAATCTGGTCTCACAATTTCATATACCCTACGATGTAAGTACAATGAATCTGAAGCAGAATCAATCTCACAGACACCTATTCGAATGCATTCTTTAGGTGCTCTGCCGTTGGGTTCTGAGCGTTCGCAAGAACTATCGACCCGTCAAGTATCACAATTGGCGGCATGCTTTAAACGTGGCTCAGACAATGTTCGCCATGTTAAAGACAGGCAAAATGGAGCGTTTTATGACAGATTTGGAAATATTAGGACTGCTGGTGGCGTGCCTGTGTCACGATCTGGATCATCGCGGTACCAACAATGCCTTTCAGACCAAAACAGAATCACCCTTGGCTATACTCTACACAACCAGCACCATGGAGCATCATCATTTCGATCAGTGTGTTATGATACTCAACTCCGAGGGCAACAACATATTCCAGGTCAGCGAACACGGAAACATACCTTTACATACCTTTACTAAAAATACACGAAACATCATCCTATCTGGACCGTTTAAAAGCATATTTGAATACCCTGAAAATAGGAGAAACTGGTTCAATGGTTTTGTGCAAAAGTTTGAAACGGACACAAGGCAGCATCTTCGACCCCATTAAGTATATATATATATTCTAAATCAGCATCAAGAGCCGTGTCATCATAGACATGTCCCTCTGTCTGTATAAATAATGTATGACCGCATCGATCTCAAATCTCAAATTCAAGGGATCCAGATATGGAACATATTCTCGCATAAGCCCTCGGTGGTACAATTTTGTTCTCTTCCCGTTTGCGTTATTCACAATCGGTAACAAAAAAAACTTGAAATTGGAAAACTTGGAAACGGCGTTTGAAACTAAAGACAAAAGAATGACCATATGAACATGGAACATTGCATTTAAGTCATGTATGCAGTATACGCGTACACACACACACATAATTGCCTGCACTGACTGTACGCGTTAGTTATAGGTTTCAGAGTATCTTCTAGACGGGATTTCTCAATTAGAGCCGTCTTTCTTGTTTGTAACATGCTTTTCACATTGTTTTTCGTAGGCTCTCTCGCCCGAGGATTATCGGTCCGTCATGAAGACTGTTGAGAGTGCCATACTATCCACCGATTTGGCTATGTACTTTAAGAAGCGTAATGCTTTTCTAGAGCTAGTTGAAAACGGGGAATTTGACTGGCAGGGTGAGGAGAAAAAGGATCGTAAGTACTCGAAGCATTTGCTGTACCCAAAGTAATTTTAAATTATTCCCCCCCTCCCGTACTGTAACCAAGTGCTGTGTGGAATGATGATGACTGCATGCGATGTAAGCGCCATAGCGAAGCCATGGGAAGTGCAACATCGTGTTGCCAAACTAGTTGCAGATGAGTTCTTCGATCAGGGAGATTTGGAGAAGCTGCAACTGAACACGCAGCCAGTTGCCATGATGGACAGGTAAGACGCTGAATAGTTTATAACATAGTTAATCGACTTAATTAAATAACTTAAATACAGGGAGCGCAAAGATGAGCTGCCAAAAATGCAGGTTGGCTTCATTGATGTTATTTGCCTGCCGCTCTATCGAGTCTTGTGCGACACATTCCCTTGGATAACGCCTCTGTACGAGGGAACCCTGGAGAATCGACGCAACTGGCAAGATTTGGCGGAGAAAGTGGAGATGGGTCTCACCTGGATCGATCATGATACGATTGACAAGCCCGTGGAGGAGTTTGCCGGCTGTGCAGATGAGGAGATCAAGGACATTGAGTTTACGGTGACAACGCTTAATTGCACTCAGCAGTCGCAGTCCCAGTCACAGCATGGTGGCGACGATAGCCACACACCCGAGCATCAGCGCAGCGGGTCGAGGTTAAGCATTAAGAAGACAGGTGCTTTGGGTAAAGTGGTGCGCTCCAAGCTATCGAAGACTCTATACAACAGCATGGATGGCTCGAAGCCGAAGACATCGCTCAAGCTGCTCGAATCGCATGTCAGCGAGGATACGGACGACAAGAGTCCCACAAGCTCATCCCAGCCGCATTCGGGAAGCGTGGGGCGCATGTCTGCCTCCTCATCCACATCGTCCGCTGGCACCGTCGACAAGACCAAGAAACGTTCCAAGCTGTGTGCTCTCTTATGACGAAAACCGTCCAATTAGAGTTTGCTGACCCCCTCAACAGCTGCTGGCAGTGAGACTGACAAAAGCGGAGGGGGGCTGACGGACTTCTAATTAGCTTTGAAACTAAAACAAGTGGCTGGACAGTGTGCATAGCAACGGAACGCCGGCCAAACCAAATTCTACAAATAACTGACATGTCTATATTAACTACTAATACAGTATCTACTTTATGAGTTGAGAAGTTGAATGAAGAAAATATTTTTGGTTGCTGTTTTCATGGCATTCCAATGAACTTGGTTGCTTTCTCTACGTGTACATGCCTATAAATAGAGAAGCCACACACAAAAACAGCAAAGATAAGTGCAATATTATACCTAAGTAAATGTCAAATCATGTGATCTATTTAAGGTCCTGAAGGTCAAGGCGCGTTTGCGTTAAACCTTTTGGTATAATCTCTTTTTCTCTCACTCTCTCAGTCTTTCTTTGAATCTTAGCTCTAAGCTCTTAGCTGCTTGCAACCACTTACAGCTAGAAACAAAAAACGAAATTAAAACATAAATACTTTCTAAAGAGTTTTCTTGCATAAACCGAACAGTGCTAGTCAAACGTATAAAATACCAATTTAACAGAATTGAAATAATTAAAATAAAATATTTTTAAAATATTACATTGTAGTTGCTTAAGCAGAAAATACTAAAGTGAGGCTATTTGCTGCTTTCAAAGTTGATGTAACCAAATTTACTTTATACAGCTAGTCCGCATGTGATAACTCTATGTACATGTGTTGTACTTGTGGTTAAAGCTCTTAATATCTATATGTCATAACTTATATATGCATATAACAAACTACAACAAAGCATATGATCGTAGCTATTTAGTTAAACCAGAATTTGTGAAAAATACAAACAAATAGCAATATTATATGATATTTTCAAAATAGCTAAACACATTTGCATATGCACATACAAATATGCTCTATGTGTTTTGTATGCATATTAAAAGACACTCATTTGCGAACACCGCACAAAATTGTTAATGTGTAAAATAAATAAATAATTTACTAAACGCACATAAAATAAAAAATGGCAATGAAAAATTTAATTTAAAAACTATTACCAACTAATGAAAGATATTTGAAAACACAAAAAACTAAAAGAATCGAATGTTAAACAAAAGAAAAGTTTGTGTATATGGAATGCAATGTCAATTTTAAAATTCACCTTAATCCAAATGGCAAATAAGCAAATATCTTAGTGAACACTACCATAAGCGACTTTTAAGCTAATGATTAGCACATATTCTCTCTAAATGTTGAGTAAAACAATTATACTTAATGTGTGTATAAAGCGATTAAGTATATAGCATATTATATAAACATATACAAACATATGTCTTAGTGTAACTCATTTCTAATGTTTCGATAAAAATTAATGGCACTTTATTTGTCCGAAATTGCAGATTAACAATAAACTGCTATTCTAGCTATTCTTTCGAGCCCCTGAGAATCAAAATCCAGACAACTTTACAAATACACTTAAGCTCAACTTGTTTACGAATGTTTTCCAATTGCTTCAAGTTGAAAAGCATCTTAGTTAACGTATTTCCTTCAAATATCTTTCCTTTCTTACGCCTTGGTGTAACTGTTCCAAATGTAGTAAATCAAATATGTACATACTACTTTTGCGTTGGTCTCTTAAACAATATATCAATACTATAAGTTGGCTGCAATTAACAAACTAATTATTAATTTATGTGTAACTATGTACAAGAATGCAATTAAATCAAAAATAAATCACAATCGAACATTCCACACATTGCTGTTCCACAAATTGTATCTATTTTCAAAATATTGTCTTCGATTTTTGCTAATAAGGATAGCTTATCGTCGCTAGGACCAGCGACACAAAGTTGGCATATGCCTTATTATTGTGCCGTAACTGCGGGTATAAAAAGTGTAGCTACTTCAGGGTCTTCAAGAAAATTAGATTTTAATTGGTTCCTTTTTTTAAAGATTTTTTAAAAGCATGGTTCAAGCTGCTTTTAAACTATAATAATAATATAATAATATAAATATAATACATCAGTATTTTTGAGTGCCAGTTTATTTTATTATTATTTATTCATATTTTTTATCTGCCAAATAAGGCTTTTATATCGCTAGCCCACGACTATAACACGAGCGTTGTTCGTACGACGTTGTCTACTTAGGTTGGCGTTGGGTACACGAACTCTACGGTAATTTGTGTAGCGTAAATTTTTAACACGTACTATCATGCGCCTAGGTCTCCTTAAAGGCCTCACGGTTGCTGTCGTCGTTGCCTCAGTTGTTGTTGTTGTTGTTGTTGTTGTTGTAGTGCAGTCATCATTTTCCGCGTTAACAAGATCTTCGCAATCCGTACAACCTGCCGGCAGGCCATCTGCGTCACATGCCTCTGCCTTTGTCCCTTCAATCATGCAAATGGCCAGGACGGCACAGCCAAATAATAATGTTTGGACTCGCATTTTCGATTTGTTTTTCTTTCTCTAACGTTTTTGCTTTTATACTTGCGTAAAGGCTTATAAATTTTTTTGCAAATTTGCACAGTTGTTTTTTAAATTATTTGCTAGCTAAGAATTCATTCATTTTGTTTGCATGGTTTTTTCCACAATGTGCAAAAATTGGTTTTTTTCTTCATATTGTTTTGGAATAGCCGTAAAGATCAACAAAACCAAAGACATTGTGTGTTTCTAAGCTATCACAAAAATCAAACCATATATCAGAATACTTTTAAGCTTACAACTGACTTAGCCTTAACTCCAAATATAAGCTCTTACTTTTTCAGGATACCATAAGCGTGCAGATTTTTGAATTCACTTGCGAAGGCTGTTGCGCAATCACGCCGAGGCTTAGCTTCGTTTTCAGATTATTGTGTAAATATTTAAGTTATGCTTTTAGATTTCATACAACTAACGGCCAATAAAAATATCTCTTGTTTATTTAATCTAATTGTAGGATGAAGGGACATTGATGAGTAATAAAGCCGAATGCTAGGACATTTATCTATTTTTATTGGGGTTTAGTCTAAAATAAATGATTCGAGGTCGCCTACACACTCGTACACACATATGTCGCCAAACCCATCCCCCGGGATGACCCGCGTAATCAAATAGCGCAACTTCTCTGTCTATCTGTCTATCTGTCTGTCTGGATGTTGATTCTGTTTCTGTTGGTTTTGCACACGCAAAACGCACATAAAATGGTGCATAATCAAATATTAGCTGTGGACTTGGCAGGCAGTCAACCAATCACCTTTTGCTTATTTGCCTGCGCCTGACATATTTGCCCTGAAAACGACACGGATGCGCTGAATACGCGTGATGCGCTTTCCAGCTGTGATTTACCTAAGCCACCAAAGTTAAGCAACATTGTCAACCAGACAGCCAGGCCCTATATAAAACATTGACGGCAACTCACATTTGCTCATTCGCAAGTTTCAAGTGCTTGGGTCCTGTTCCTGTTTCTGTTCCTTGATTCTTTTCCTGGCAAATGGCGCATTACGCCCTAGTGTTGTCTCTCCTGGTGATGGCCAGCTGCTCGGCCGTCCTGGCAGCTCCCGACGAAGAGCGCTATGTGGAAAAGGATTACAATCGGAATCTCTATGATTGGTTCAATGCCGTTCGCTATGCACCCGCAGTCCAAGCATCTTCGGGTCCTTCATGCAAGTATCCATACTTTTTGGGCAACTCCTTGCCAAGCAATATGCGTGTACCAAAGCGGAACTCCGAACTTATAAACTCTCTGCTCAGCTTGCCCAAGAACATGAATGATGCAGGCAAATGACGAGCTGTCTGGATATTGGATCAAACTTGATTGGTTACGAAAATAGAAACATAAAAACATCTTAAAGTAAATGCTATGAAATAGAAAAGATAGACAGTAAATACATATATAAAAAAAAAGTACATACATATATTGCTTCAGAATAATACATTAAATGAACGTGTCTACAAAACACCATATATCCTATTCTTCTTAACATTATTTTAACTTTGCTTTCATTTTTCTGTGCAAACTAAATGCAGCAGTGACTCTCAAAGTATTCGTCAATTGTCTAGTTCTTGAAACTATGTATAATTCGTTCTAAGCAATTTTATTTATACTTTAGTGTTTGGCTGCTGAACTTATTATATAAATTATAAAATAAAGTTTTACCTAAAGATACCTTTTATCATTTGAAATTGATTAAAGACATTAAAATTAACGTTGAACCGCTTAGGAACATATTTTTTTGTTTATCTAACAACCATATGTTTGGTTTGTTTACCCCGCAATTGTTAAATAAATAAATACATAGATGGCATGGAAGTCACATTTTACTCGTGCCATTTACCGCGTATAGTTTCTAAAACAAACATATAATATAATATTAAACATTTTCTAATGTTGTAGATTTTTTTTTATTAAAAATGAACAATTCTTTACTGGTTATAGGTTGTATAAATCTGTATGTTTAATAATTGTATATAAGTTCATTTGGCGCTACTCGAAATCGTTGAAGACTCTTGTTAATAAGACTTTGTTTGCATATGTAATTTAACTATTCAATTGTTTTCTTGTATCTGTGCTATATTTTATACATTTGTGTTTGCACTAAAGCAGAATGTTTTAGACCAAGGTCAAATACGGCGCAATAAGAAATTGCATTACATTATTTTAAACTAAGACACTTCAAATGTTTGCAAATGTTTGTGTATGTTAATGTGTTTTTGTTTTTGAAAACTTATAAAACTATAAGTTAACGTATGTTTTTTTTTTAGCGCAAATGCAATTTCTGTAATTTTTTTTACCTTATCAAATAGCTTGATAATGCATAAATACTCGTACTTTCTAACATGTTAAAGATAAACTCTTTCTTGCCTGGCTAACAACTACACAGACAGACCTTTAAGACGTACTGATTTTTGACTGCAACTGTGACATATTACAGACAGCATAAACTTATAGCTAATTCACGTGCTCGCTGCCATGTTAAATATATGGATATGGATACATCCGTGGGGTAAGTAAGTATCGATCTTGCACATTGAAATTTTTATAAAGCTTAAGCTCCACAGCTTATGGAGAGGGAACACTGTTGACTGAACATTGTTGACTGCTGTCGTTGCTGTTCCCGTCTCACATGAAAAACTCATTGGCTGAATGGGAAAGCGGAAGTCACGTTCGCCCCGGACGATCGAATATGGTAATTTCTATGACGCGAAGTCCACGAAATGTTGGATCGATCAATTGTAGACCTTTTGGATTAAAAATACGCTCATTTTGGGAAGCAACAAATTTGGATATCTTGCGTAGCGTCTGAAAGAAAACAACCACATTGTAATCAAGTTCTCAAAAGTCTATAAGTCAGATATCAGATCTGCTCACCTTTTCGTAATGTGTCTCGGAGCACATGTAGATCAAGTACGCCGTAATACAACCTATGCATCCCTCACAGTAAGTGCCGCAGGAACCTTCCTCTGCCTCGGCATAAAATTCGTTTAACCTGTTAATCGTTGCCTCAAACACCGGCCGTTCAATCTGTCACCAAATAGGGATATGAAATATTTTAGTTGGTAGAATTTGTATTTTAAGTTTTACGTACCACGCCATCTAGCTCTGCGGGCAATCTTGTATGGAATTTTACGGAAGTGCCGTCACTGTAGTCCCGCTGTATGAAGACCTTGCCGCCATGCAAAATGGTTGGATTGCCACCAGATGCTGAAGGGGTTCCACCGCCTTGGGACATAATTCTTCTTCTGCAAAATTTCCATATGCCAATTATAAGCTTAATTTGCAACACACGATACATATGATAATTTGTTATTACAAACCAAAAACAAAATAGTACATCAACAAAACACAAAATAAGTTTTGACACAAATTTTCTACTTTCATCAGCAAAAAAAGGGGCCGAAGAGAAGAAAAATGTTTATTGGGCGGGGTTTTCGACAAGGTCGCTTTGTCACGCATACTGATAACTTTACTAAGTTTACTGATTGTAAGCATTTTTGTTTTAAAACTTTTTAAGTTTATCATTTTAACATCACTTTTTATTAAAGGAAAGCAATGCGCCAATTAAAAAATAACATTTCTTATAGTTTGCAAAATAGACATCACAATGCACACAAGGTCAAATTTGTAAAGTTCAATATAAATAAACAATCGAAATATATATTTAAGAATGTTATATTTGTTAAAAATATTAAACAAATTACACTTACAATTTGCAACTCACGTAACGTGTGCACAATGGCGTCTGACCATTCACAGATATCGCGAACAACTAAGCAGCTGTTCAACATAAACTGTATGACCAGATTCATGACTGCCATAACAACACTAGCGCTGCCAGATCGTTTACTGATATTTTTTGTGTGACCCTTCATTTTCAAGATGTTTAAATTCTAAAAAGGTTTAATAAAAATGTAAATACAGTTTGCGCTTTTTGCAGTTGCAGATACGTATACTGTTGATGGGCCTCTTTTAATTATACTTATCTTATACTCTTTACAAGTTTGTTGATGCCTCCGTAGTAGAGATTTCAAAACATTCAAATTGAGCTATTTGCACAGCCTGTATCATTGTTGGCGCTTAAGCTTGTTTGTTGATTATTATTTTTGTTTTTTATTAACTGCTGACGTTTTTTAGTATCTTGTCAAAGTTCCAGCATGAGGGCTGGCTATAGTTACCATCAAATATGTGTCATACCATTTGTGCTTATTAAAATCCTTGAATATCAGGACTGCTGGGCAGTACCCATCGTCAACGGACGCATCGTTTCTACCGTGGGCAGTATTAACAAACAAAATTATTTTCAACAAATTTATAAATAAAATATAATCATAATGTAGATGGATATCCGAAGTATCCATTTATGGTATCACTACAGGACCTCTCTTGTGGTAATGGAATTGGTAAAAATGCCTCCCAAAAGCGGCATTATCAACATTTTTGCGGTGGAAGTTTAATTAGTGATCGCTGGATATTGACGGCAGCCCATTGCGTTTGGAGAAAGTGGGTTTATAAAGTTTTCTTATATAGTATGCTACTCTTTAACAATAATACTTTCTACTATAAGAAATATAGGAAAGATTGTCGCTTTTATTGGATATGAGAACATTGAAAATGTATATAGTCTCGAACCGTATCATATGAAAAGTGCCGAGTTTATATACTTTCAACCGTAAGCATATTTTAATTCAAAATATTTTTAGTGATATAAAAAAAGTGTTTCTAATACCAAACAGATCCAACTATCGCAACGATATCGCTCTACTATATTTGAGTCGACCATTCAAACTTCAGCTAGGAATGGATATGCAGTTTGCCCGACTGCCTCCACTAGGCATGAAGCCCAGAAGCAATGGTTTGAAATTCCTTTATTAATATATTTCTCTCTAATGTATTTAATTTTAAGAATCCTGTCGAATCATTGGGTATGGAGCCACCCGGCATGCGGGACCATCTCAGAAGCAGCTGTTTGAGGCCGAGGTACGTGTGATTGACAATCAGCAGTGTCGGGATATTATTGGACACATATGGGCACCCAAGAATGGGGCTAACACTGTATGTGCGTTGGGCAACAATCAGGACTCCTGTCAGGGTGACTCGGGTGGTCCATTGCTATGTCAATATGGAACTGAAGGCCAGGAATATATTTACGGATTGGTATCACATGGCTTGACCTGTGGCATTCCGGGTATGCCTAGCATTTACACCGTAACTAAGCCCTACTACGACTGGGTGCAGTTACTCGTACAGCAATCTTGATGGGGTTATTTATATATGTATATAATTTACTAATTAAACTATATATGTATGTATATATATGAAACAAAAAAGACATTAATACGACAACGCAAAGGCATATACTAATTAAAAATTAACAACAAATACGAATAGACAAAACTTAGGTCTAAACTAGTACTGGTAGTAGTTGTTTTTATAACCGAAGTAACATTGTACAAAATAATATACGTACAAGGTAGGTAGCATGGGTAATCTTATACTAATCTTAGCTTAATGCGGAACCAAAACATTCTCGCCTTAAATCTTACTGCTTCTCAAGCTTCTTGCTTGTATTGGTAACATCTTCGATGGCGATAGAGGGTGCATCTCCTACCACCCTGTCGGATAAGTTACTCTTGCCCGTCTCTGGTAGGGTGAGCGTTAGCAGACCTGCTACTAGAACGCAGCAGCCGCAGATCGTTGTTGGAATGTACCAGCCAAAGGAACCCAGCACATCGACCACATACGGTGCCGAAATGGAGCCCACGTGTGCCCATGTCGAGCAGGTGCCCAGCGCCGAGTTCCTTATTTCTGTCGGATATAGCTCCGCTGTGTACAATGTCACCACTGAGTAGGTGGCACTAATGCCAAAGCGACCCAGCATTGCAAACGAAACGATCCATGTAGTGCTGCCTGCAGGCACAGAAAGCACCAGCAGCAGCGAGACTCCAGTCCACATAAACAGGAACATTGTCGTTATGCGACGACCCGTAAAACGCAACATAATCACTGGCACCAGATATGAGGGAATATCCACCACACCAGTGGCTATAATATACAGATAGCGACTGACCGACAAATTGGCAGCATTCAGAGCTAGAAACAAGGACAAATATTATAAATTAAAATTGCGATATGTTTTTGTATTTCCAATATCCTACCCGTCACATAGTAACTCAGTGAGGTAACACAAAACATAAAGTACGAGGTGAAGATTAGTTTGCGCACCTTCGGATTTGCAAATAGCTCAATGATTGACTTCAATGGACCATTCTTAAGCTTCTGGCCAAGCGTATCATTTGTGACCGGATCTAACTACAACGATTCAATAAGATTTAATTGCTTAACACGCATTTGTCTTTGGACTGACCGTTTTCTTGTCGCTAACAATTTCGGTGGATGGGGAAACTGTTGTCTGCACCTCATAGTGGCTGGGCTGCTTGAATAGAATTTTATAGACACGATCGTAGCGCTTTTGCGTTATAAGCCAACGCGGTGATTCATTCATTAGGCTGCAATAAATACGAGAACAATATTATCAATGGTCTATGATGAAAAGCATAAGGTAAACCCACTAGCAGTTCAGGATTAATAGCAGTGATGGAATTGTGAGAGCCAGTTGCAGATAGCGCCAGGGCTGTATCAGATAGCCGGTGACGGCCAGCAGGATCATGCCAACAGGATACGAGGCAGAAAAAGCAATAGACATCCAAGACCGATGCTTCAAGCAAATGTTTTCAACAACTAAAGCAACATCGATAGACATAAGCAGGAGGTTGAGATTTATTTTGAGATTGAATCTGCAAGTCAAACTTACTCATTGTAAACGCAGGATAGAACAATCCAGACGAGGCAGCTCCCAAGGCGAAGCGACCAATAAGAAAGAGGCTGTACCAAGGCGAGAAGCTACAAAAGATGCTTCCAACAATAAAGAAAGCAGCGCCCAGCGTAAACGAAGACTTGCGACCAAATCTGAAAAATGGCATTGAATTAATGTCAATTATTTACTTAGAAGCTTAATCTTACTTGTCAGCAAGAATACCGAACGAGAAGGAACCACAGAATTTGCCCAAGGATATGGAGACTTGTGCTGAGGTGCGTTGAATGCTTCGCTCACATGTCAGCTCCCAGTCGGCGACAAATGTAGTTTCCGGATGTGCATACTCGTAGTTTCCTATAGCTTTGCAGGATACCACTGCAGGCTGATTGATCTGGGACATGCGACTGGTGTAGTTAAGAGCCGCATCATAAGACATGCGACCCAGTTGCTTGTAGTCCCAATCCCAGACGGTGCAGCCACCGGTGTTGAGGTCACGTTCGCTGATGCTTCGCTTCTGTGCAAGTGTCCAGTTGGTGTCCCGCAGATCCTCAATGCCACACCATTGATCGTCGGGCAGATGGCCGAGCAGTGTGTACGAGGATACATGGAAGCCGTTCAAGATATTAGGCGTCACGCAGAGAAAGAAAATTACCCTTTAAACATAAATGCATATACGTCAGCAATAAACTTATGTTCAAATTTTTTAGATAAATAACAGTTTCACCTGGCGCTAATTAAAATGTGTTTGATAAATATGTTAAGTATAACAGATATAATAAATATAGCTCTCTATCTGTGGCTTGTTTTCCGACACGCAACTTTAATCTTTCACACGTTAGCACAAATAATGCTGGCAATTTTGTACATTACAGTTTTTAGTTTTGTAAACGCCAATAACAACATTAACAACAACAATCAGAAATAAAAAATATGAACACAAAACTGATTACTGCGAAAACACAAAAGTTGTGAAGGTTAGTGACACATTCGAAAACATCACAAACATGGAGACGGGCTTAAAGTTTTGCCTATTGAGAATTCAGCACATGCTGTCTGTTATATTATGCCCCATACGAACTGAACTACGTAAGTCAGTAAAACATGTATTGAAACTGTTTTCAATGTAAATGGGCAACAGGGTACTGACAAATAATCAAACCGGGCAACCGGAACGCAATGCGCAATATTAACATATTCGACATTTTTTTTTTTAATAAAAACCAAAAATTCGATCATAAAAATTCAAAGCACCTAGAAGGTGTTGTTGTGTTACTGTTTTCAAGGTCTTTTTTGGGCAGTTAAATAAATTATTCGCATCCTTCGTCTATTTACATCCGCAATTTATACTAAATTCTCCTTTGCAATTGACTCCTGTCATTTCAATGTTTTAAGCTACGTACACATATGTAAGATTAGTACCGGTTTCAACTACGAGACTGTAGATTACTGACACGATTCTTTTGAATGGTGTTATCAGGGTTTCATGTGTGTTCCATGCATTATCGGTAATGGACCCGTTTTTTTTTATTTTTTATTTTTTTAATTAAATTGAGTCGGCTGATTTGGCACTTCTATTAATAAATATACAACCGTCTATCCTCCAATTAGGTCCATATATAAATAACATATTTGGATCGAAACATTATACTTATATACATGGCAATCACATCGCGTGACCGAAAAGAGCATCGGGAAACATTTTAACTATTAATTACCCGTGGATATTGTCGCTACGTGTATATCAAGATTTATTTAACATTGTTATAGTTCGTGCTTGACTGTAAAATTAATTTAGATTTTAATAGTTAATTGTAACATTGCTTCGCTTAACTTAACTAGAATGAACTGCTTGTGTTCTAGTTTGTGGACTTAATTCGAATGCTAGATAGGAACTGAACTTCAAATTTCAGAATAATAAATCGAAACTGTTGTGTGGTATAGGTCATGCTATTCGATGTTCATTACATTGATTTGTATTCGTATATACTTTCATTTCCTATTTGTAATCACATTTTTTTTAAGAAACAATTGAAGATTATTTTCTTAAGCCGCCTCTGCAAATGCTGTTAACATTTTAACACACACATCTGCATTGGAAAATACCCTTGAACGGACATACCAAACAAAGGTGCCGCCACTGCCAACAATTTCTAGCTGCTTTGTAAGCAAATCCTTCATGCCTTGCTCACTGATGAGCTCACGCGTTTTCTCCAGGTTCTCCTTTGAGTTGGTCATTTTATCACAGTTTATATTTCACACACAACGAGAAACAACACAGATTTTAGAACATAAAACAGCACAGCCTATTTTTGATAGCACTTTGAATTCACAATCTGTTTTTCAAGATTTGACAAAAAATGTATATGTATGTATTGAAATTCAGTGGGTCGTTCACTCCTCCGTATATAGAATATGTTTATGCTGTGCACATTTTGACACTGAACTTGGTTTTGAAACCAGATTTTCGCTTACAAATCTTTTTATAATCAATGGCAATCAATTGCTCAATTGAAAAATCGCTCAAAACAAAAATTCGCGATTCTGATTTTGCTATATACTTTGAAGTACATAAACGTTCATATGTAGAATCATAGAATCTATTGCAGTCAATTGACGGGCGATTACGAGTGCATTAACACCGGCGTATAGCCTCTGACACGGCTCTTCCTCTTCTTTTACTGTCTATCCAGTGCCGCTGATAGTACGGAATATATTCCGTCCAAAATACCGATCAACAAATGCAATAGCTATTGCTATGGCGAAAGCAGCTGCAAATATATTTTCTATGTATTTATACTTTAATTTTTGAATTTATATATTTTGGTTTTCACTTTCACGTTTTTTCGAATGTTCTTTTGGGTCTTCGGCCTTTGTGATTTGGTTTATCTATTTGTTATATTTTCACTTAATTTGCTTTATGCCTTTGTTTTTCGGTGACACACGTTTTTTTTTTCTTTTCGCTCGTCAATTTATTTTTACATATGTATGTTAAAATAAACATAAAATAAAAATGAATTGGATTGAATTTTCTGTTGATGCTGCTGTTGTTTCTAATTTTGAATGAACTCTCGAGCGCGTGTAGCGTCTGCTACGATGCACGATGCAGTCTCGTTTTTAAATTCTGCTACCAACTACTGGCCGCTTCGCAGGCGTCTCACAAACTAAGCCCACGGGCGGTAGATCGCAACATTTTGTACTAGCTGTGAGACAGACGGACAGACACAAACACTCACCCATAATAAGTAATACATACGCACGCTCATTACAAAAATACGAATCAGCTTCACTGCTGTCTTCGGCTGTGATTTGCTGTGTTTATGTGTCTGGCTCTGATTCGGATTCGGAATCGTTCGGCTTCGGCTTTTCCCGTTCCATTTTACTTATGCTGGGAATTGTGTTTTGTGTGTGCTACTGCAGTCCATTGTCGAAATCATTGAGCGTTTAAAGAGAGAGAGAGAGAGTGAGAGATAAATAACAAGTGGCACTTTCCATAATAATCATATGCACAGAACTTTTATTTGTATGTAATTCTGATTGAACCATGATCATAGCGCAAGCATTTTGCAGCTGCTAAGGTACGACTAAGGGACATACCAATGCAGTTTCCTGCAATGCCAAACGAACCCTTATTCATAGTGCACAGGATCTCTATTGCAAATGCGAACACCGCAATAATGCAAAAAACCTATGCAACACTTCAATAAATACTATGTGTGTATGTATGTTCTTGGGTGCATAAGCACCGAAGCATTCACTTACATGGCGCTTAGCCGCAATTCGTATAATTCGTTTTGGCTCTCTTACATTACAATTTACATTCGAATGGGCGATAATTGAGCGCCGGCTTTGTATACATTTGAATTCCGTTATTCGGGAGAAAAACTATTTGCATGATTAAGAGTCATGACCTTACTTTTCGACTCTTTAAAATTCAAAGAGCAATTGTCAAAATAACAACAACACAAATAATAATATGTGAAAAATGTGAATAAATGCTGTTTGCGTATGCAATGTAAATAGTAAGTTAAATCAGGAAAGCGGAAGACATTCGAATTACCATTTCTGCTCTGTTTGTTCTGAAAGCAACAACTTGCATATGCATGTTTATACGTATGTACGTGGGAAAATGTTAACGCTCGAGTAATTCTTATCGGTATCTACAAGGGCGCTTTTAAGCATAAATATCTTGAATCGATTTGATGAGATCGACAACCTTACTATGTGGGTTATCTCAAAACACAAACCAGACGTCTATAAAAATGACACAATTGAGGAATACCAATTGAGGTTAACGGTAATAACGGTTAGATCACATATGATTGTATGTTCACTTGAAGAGCTCTCAACTGCTGCTCAATTGATCGATACATATTATATAGGACGACCTCAAGCGATTAACCGATAACAATACAAAATACGTAAGCAACAACCATGGGGTCTGTTTTTCTAAGCAGATAAAGGGTATTCGAAGAGCGACATTGAAATATCAATCAATAAATTCACAGTGACCTGTGTAAGCAACTTGACGATATGAAGACTTTTATCACAGGGTATCTTCTCGTATTTTGTTGTTCGTATACGTTTTGCTATTATTGTTGTATAGTTTTTCTCATGCATGTAATCATTCTGCACTCGTAAATTGCAAAGCGCAACAATATCGAATATTGAATACTCTGACGCAATTAGAGCTAGTATTGGTCGATATTTTGTGTTTTCTTTTTACAATTGAATTTATAATGCATATGGGCGTGCTCCGTTGACAGTTTGATTGTGTTTTGGGTGGGTCGGGCTTTGTCTTTGATATTTCTTTTGTTGTTGTTGTTGTCGTCGTACGTCCAGCTTTTGTTTTCTGTTTTGGTAACAATGTACAGTAAATGCCTCAGTGCCTACACGTACTCGCGCTCGCACTCATACTCTTAAATACTGTTCGAAATGATCGTACATCCAATGCACGTAGAAACCTCGTGAGCCCAATAGCCACGCCCACTCACTTTCACTCTCAGTACCCAGTGCTCAGTGCTGAGCAGAGCGCCCATACATCTGTCATAGATCTGTCATGTTTAGTTTGGCACTAATCTAATAAAACTGAGTTGATTCAATCAAAAACAAAATTGACAAAAAAAAAAAGTAATACCTTTATTATCCAAACATGCAAATGACACACAAATAAAATTAAGCTGTGTGCAAAATAAAATGTGACAATGGCTTTGATTGAACTCAGAATTTTATTACATTTGCCATAGAGATGAGCGTTACGAATTAGATAAGATTTAAGACTCAATAAAACAATTTGACTCTATCAAATAAATCGATATTTAAACTTTCATTCTAAAAGACCAGAAGCAAAATGAATGATTATAAATTTAATTGATATTCACGATGGAACGACAGGTATTTAGGGTTAGGCTTGCTCATCACCATTAAAATAAGAGACACTCGGTAAATGATTGAAATTTATGAAACCGATTTTGTTGTTGCATGCGTGGGTGGCGTTGGCGCTGGTTGAACCTATTAAGGCGTCGTGTCTCGCCTCGTCTTGTTTAGGGGTTGCTTAAGTGAATGATTACTCAGAAAATATTCGTACATAACTGCCCAGATGTGGACTAAGCTTAGTGAATTAAATGACAACGAGCAGCTACAACTAGCTAAACCGTCCCTCTGGATTAGATTTGGAGGTATAAGTAAGTGCCCAAGTGCCCCCAAGCATGTGCAATGTCAAAAGAATTAGAGCAGTTAAACAGATTAAGAGAGAGAGAGAGAGAGAGAGAGAGAGTAAATGTACATTACAGTTAACCATAACCATAGTTAAGCAAACAGATAAGACCAAGCGCGAACACGCTATAGAAGGTGATGTTGTACAGATTTAGGCGACTGCATAGACTTGATAAATAGCCTGAACTGAAGCCAGCATAACGATCCCTCTCTTGCACATCAAGCAGATCCTTCCAGCCCACAACCTGGGGTCGTATAACAAAGAGTGCATTTACTGCCGCCCTAATGCCGCTCTCCACTGCCCCGCCCATTAAATTGCGATTGTTAGTAGCCACCGCTGATGAACTTGACCAAACGATGCGATACCAAGGCTTGACCTGCGGCTTGTGTAGCACCACATTAAGCTCACAGGTCTCCTGCTTGTACTCTAGGGGATCCAGCATCTCGTCGCCGAAGTGCTCACCCAGCAGATTCAATACAATTTCTTGTACATCCGCCGACTCCAGATCCGCCTCATGCATCATGTAGCCGCTATACTCGGTTGGCTTGTGCTCGCGGCCAACCACCAGAGGTTGCATATTCAAGAACTTACCGGAATAGCCTTGGGTAAGCCAATGCGATTTTTCGTAGCGCATATGGAACTGGGTGATCACACACTTTGGCCTCCGACTAAGCCTTGCCGGGGTGCGATACTGTCTTGGCAGCTGTGGCTTGAACTTAAGCTCGTTGACCTTATCCCAGGGTATGGCCATGATTACAGCTTCTGCTATGTGCTTGTTACCATCCGAGTCGGTTACCTGCACATAGTTTTTGAAATGCTCCACAGTAACAGCCTTTACTCCGCTCAGAATCTCAATATGGCTTAACTTTTTAAGCAGAGTGTCCAGCAAATTCTTACACGACACACTCATCACGGATGGCGGCATTTGAACATAGCTGCAATCGGACTTAGATACTAACGCAATGGAAGACAATAAGAGAGCGAAGGATAGAATTATCACTCACAGATCGATAAGGACTTTTAGGCCACCGGAATTGCTGCACAGGCACATGAACTCATCATAGTTAATATCGCTGGCGGGCATACCAGATGCCAACTGCACCACACTGTACATAAATTGGCGGGAATGACTGAAAAATAGATTTGTGCGAATATGACGCTCCATTGTCGGAGATCGCTTCCGAAACCTACATAAAGAAAAATCAACTTTACTTAATTCCACTTTAAGCTTGATTTTCCCATTAACCTACTGAAATTTTAGTGTACTAAACTTATTCATACGCAAGTCCAGCATATCGATATACCGCCATAGCTCAAAGTAAGCAAACGTTGAGGTAAGACCACGGTCCAGATTCCAGCAGCGATTCAACTGATTACTGGTTAGGTCTCCTTGACGCATTGCCACATTCAATTGGGTTAGGAATGTGATTAGCTCTGTCTGCTCCTTGTTTACAAACCGAGTGCCATGGCTACCCAGCTGTCCGCCGGGTTTCTGATTTTCGTCTATAATTCGCACATTTAGCGAATGCTCCTTCGATAGCACTTTAATGGCAGATGTTAGTCCTGACAATCCAGCGCCCACAATGAGTATATCGAGCTCTGGTAATTCGTTGCCAAACGGTAAATCCATATAAATTGCTAAGGCATATTAAATTTAAATGAAAACTGAAAGAAAAAACATGGCAATTAATGACATGCTAAAATGTAACACAATCATAACGTTCCTAAAATATTTTTGGATTTTTCTTAACTTTTGTTCGCAGCTCCTAAACACTAGAGAGACTTTTCGGAAAATTTGCGCATGTCCTTAACTGGTTTGCTCTTTCTGCTTGCATTGCCATATGTATCATTAATATTGTTAAATTCAGTCGCGCTCGCTCGGCTCGAGTTTAGAAAGCTAACGAAATGAGAACGATCAAATGTATTCCAATGCTCATTCGCCTTAATAGATTCATTCATTCACACACACAGTACAAAAAAAAATTTATTTGAAAGTTTAATTGAAAAACCTATGGATTTTTGTGTTAAATTTTATTTGTTTTAAAACTGCCGAATTAAATTAGACCCTTTTGGTTTTTTCTTTGTAACGCTCATTGGTTGATGAGGGCCGTTACTCATTTTAAGGCACTTTTGGATTTTATATACCTTTTTCAAAAGCTTTTTTTAGCTTTTTTTAGCTTTTTGTATTTTGTAAGTATGCAATGATTTTAGGCTCTATCTTCAAAATGCAACGAAAAACTAAATAATCTGCAGTTTTTGCAAAAAAATATACTACATAATATAAAATTGGTTGATGGGGGCCGTTACTCATTTTAGGCACTATTGGATTTTGTACGACTTTTTTTAAAAGCTTTTTCAAGCTATTTTGAGTTTGTTCTATTATGTAAGTATGCAATGATTTTAGGCTCTATCTTCAAAATGCTACGAAAAACAAAATTTAATCGACATTTTTTGTAAAAAAAATATATATTACAAAATATAAATATTAAAATTAATTAAAATTTTCGAATGATTAGCTCAATTGGATATTTTCTTATCAAACGCACATATATACCTAAATACATTGCCAACATATTTAATTTTTAAAGTTAAATAGTAATAGTAATGGGAGGAGTATTATATAGTTTAACTGATAAGTGGTTGTTAGAGTTCGTGGAATGAACTGAACGTAAAGTTTAAGTAGCATTCAGTCTCTTATCGTTATCAGCAGTGTGCGTCGTTTTACGGATCAGTCCGTTCCATTACCCAATTTCCCAATAGGCTCACAGCTAATCGCATGTTAAGTGAACTGCTTTGTTCGCTGTATGCCAAACAGAAGCAAAAAAACAAAAAAAAAACGACAATTGAATTATTATTGTGCTTTGTTTTTAATGGACAATAAATGTAAACAATATAAAAATTGAGTTTCTCTCTCGCCGCTGGAGAGAATTGTATACATTTAAATATACATGCATATATACATAAATATATATGGGTTGGAATACTTTTTCCTTGAATGAATAAATGCAAATTGCTTTAACTCGTTAAAATTTCTAGAGAGTCTTCCCCAGTTCTCTTTCTTCCTTAATCTCCCTGTCAGTATTGTGTCTTGTCACTGTATTTGCCATTGAGCATTGTCTTCAGCTCCTCGGTATCCAGTGTCTGTTGCTTCTTGCCAAAGTTCTCGCCATCCTCGATAGTCTCAGGCATCGGCTTATTTAGAGTCTCCGGCAGCAGCAATGACAATAAGCCAGCTGTCAGCGAGAGTGCACCACAAATAACCAGCGGCAAGGGTCTCCAAATCTCGCCAAGCAGATTAAGATAAGGGGCCAGAATGCCACCCATTCGAGCGACCATCGAGGAGGCGCCCAATCCAACATTCCGCACCACCGTGGGAAACTGTTCCGCCGTAAAGATGTACACAGTGCCGTACGACGATGTTATGGCCAACTTGCCAATCATTGCACAAGCTATTAGCAGCCAGTTCATATGGCTGGGTACAACCACGGTTGCCAGCAGGCTAATCCCCGCCACCAGCATGGCGCCACAGAGTATGGTGCGACGACCCCATCGGTTAAGTGTAAAAAGGAGAAGGGTATAGGCGGGGATTTCCACTGCGCCAGAGATAACAAAGGTAAGCAACTGATTGCCACCTAAGTTGTTGGTGTTCCACGATAGACCATAGTAGACGCCGCTGTTCACAAACCAATCAAAGAAGATGAGCAGCGTCTTTCGACGAAGATTAGGATAGCGCAACAGATCAAGCACAGATGCGGATGGCTGTGAGGCAGCAAACTGATCCTTGCGCTTCTTCTCTGCCGCCTCCTCGATGAGCTGTTCATAGATCTCGCTTGGTATCTCCACACGATTGACTTTGGCCGCCTTCTCAATGATCACGAAAGCCTCATCCTTGCGTCCCTTGGAGAGCAGCCAGCGTGCTGACTCCGGTATTATCCAATAATAGCACATAAAAAGTAGTCCAGGCAGCGTCAAGGCAATCTGCAGCCAGCGCCATTCGTGAATAAAGTAAGCGAATCCCGCTGTCAGCATAAATCCAACCGAGAAGAACATCTGCACAGCAACGCCGGCAAAGAGACGATATGTGGCGCCAACCATTTCCATGGCTATCACATAGGCCACCAGGAATACACCTGATGTGGTGGCTCCCACAATCAGTCGTGAGATGGTGTAGCTCAAGTACTCTGGTGCCACACCAGCAACAACACCAAAAATCAGTTGAATGACGAGCGAGGCAAAGAAAGTGGGCTTCCGTCCGAGCTTATCGGACATCTGACCAAAGATGATGCTGCCCAAGAGCACTCCAACCATGAAAAGGGAATCACTTGTGGCACTCAACAAACTTCGATTGCAGACCATATTCCATTCCGTGACTGCACTATTCAAATATTTGGATTGATCGTAGACATAGCTGCTGCACTGCAACGTGCCATTCTCTGTGCCTATCTGATTGCCACTTAGATACTGGTCGGTGTAGTCTACGTTGTAGTACACACAGGTATCCGACTTGCCGGTCACACTATCATTGGGATACGCCAGCATCCATTGCGACCTGGGCAGCGATTCGAAACGTGCTGTTGCTGCATCCTCGTGTGGCAGCAGGCAACGATAGTCAGGTCGGGCAAGCAAAAATACGCCGGCTAGCTTGTGAAAAGCGCAGACAATGGCTGGCAGACAGAGCAGCAGATAGATGCGTTTCTGGTAACGACCGAATTCGCCCAGGTGTGTGATAACGTCGTCGTAGCCCATTGCCGATACCAGACTAGATCTGTCTTATAACCGATAAGAGCTGATTTGATTGCTTGTCGTTTGCTAATCACAGCGGGTCGTATGATTTGGAGCACAGCAAGCGCGAGGTTCAACGCTCCACACGCCAAACAATGTAAGTTTGTTGCGTATACGCCGCGTATCGCACCGATAAAGTGTATAATGGTTTAAACAACAACAACAATGAATTTGGCGCGAGCTGTGATTTTAAATAAAACGTCGCCCCGTATTAAGCGCTCGAAACAACCGCTCGCGATCTGTGCCAGTGAGCGACTAAGAGCACGCTGTGCTGTGTGCTATGCATTCTCATGAACTCAGAAACGCAATCGCAATCAGCAATGACTATCTACAACAACAATCTATCTATAACAAAAACGCTCGGTCGACACTCAAAATTTACACCCTGAACGTCTCAAAAAACGACAAACAAGCATAATCCCAATCCACAACTCAGGTACATTTTTATTTGAAAACATTCAGTGCTCATCAGCTGCCTGAAATGCATGGCCAAGCGAAGGGAGCGGGGGGTGTGCCAAAGATTCAATCGAACGATCATGAACATGTGCAACATAATTGCATTCTCAGTTGCCAATAATCCATACACACACACACACACACACACATACCCTCTCACTTTCTCTCTTTCTCTCTCATGTGCTCTCTTGTAATCGCTTGCTTTCAGCTCTGTCGAGAATCTAAGAAATATTAAGAACATGCGAGATCTTAACAGCATGTGAATACAATGTACAGAAAAACACACATAGTATAGTTAAAATGCAAATAAACAAAACTTGACTGAGTGCACTATTTATAAGGCGAGCCTAACAAATGTAAATTAACAATATGCATAATGACAATTTGCACACACATATTTATTTAATTTGTTGTGTCAGCTGCCTTGAACAGTTACAATAATAATAATCTAGTTGAATGCGTCGCTGTTATCTATATATATATATATACTATATATTATGCTTTCAAGATCAAGTCATTCAGTTATTACCTTATTTCTTTGAGTGTAGCAATTACTGTTTTTAGGCAGGGTAATAAAGCATATTAGAGTTCTCTTGCAGTCTGATATTAAGAATTTTATTTGTTCATATAAATGTGTATACCAAAAATAATAGTTTTTACTTTGCAAATCAAACTACGACAAACATTTAAAGTTGTAGGTTAGATATGAACGTACATTGTCAATAGAGTTTTTAAAATCGTATCAGTAGATCCATCGATTATTCGCTACAATCTTAAACACTACCTCTTTATAATATTAGACATATGTTAGTGTAGATTTCAGTTTCTGATTCTAAAACTTGTATTCACTAACGATACAATAAGCCCACAAACGGTGAGTTCAGCAGTCGGATACGTCAACAAAACCAATTTATTTTCTCATTAGCTTAATATTTAATTTTCGCCTTGCTCGGAAATGAGAATCTTGTGTTTTGCTGATAAAAAAAAATCATTTAGGCAAAACCACACAAAATACTTGAAAGTTAAGCAAACGGAAATAAATATAAGTATTTTTAAGTTTTACTCATAATTGAATTGAAATTGTATTTATTTATTATTGGTCTATGTAAACATAAGGTTTGAAATTCACAATATACACGTAAGTAAGTGCAAATAAGTACATTGTTTAAAAATTCGATAAGTGTAGTAAAAGGTAAGTACTTAGTTACTTTAATAAGTAAGAGGTTTGGTATAAAAATACATATCTATATGTTAAATACATACAAAATACATAGTGTCGTGGTGATTTGCAAGCAAGCAGATCGCTCCGTAGATAGACAGGTAAACTGGCCCCTTTATAAGACGGCATTATGCTCAAAGCTAAATGCTTGAAGTAAAGAATTTTCTATGCGCTGTTTTGTTTTTTCCTGTTTTGTCTTACTTTTTTGGCATGCATATGAGATTTCAGAAATATAATACTTTGTCTTTTTTGTTGTGAGTTCGATTTTTTCACTGTAGGAATTGGAGTTAATGCCCTCGTAGCATAATTATAACAAATATTTGTTCAATTAATTCCCTCGTTAGCTACCAAAATGTTCTTTTAAATAACCAAATGCTAAGACTTTTCTAGGATTTGTGACCATTGCCACTGGTTACGATGGCGTTAAGTGGTTGCGTCTCCAACTCCTTACCCGTCTCCAGATAGGCATCCGTTTTTACCTTCTTACCAAAGCGTTCGCCATCGGCAATCGTCTCCAGCGTCGGTTTGTTGTGTGTCTCAGGCAACAGCAGCGACAGAAAGCCGGCGCACAGCGAGAGTGTACCATAAATGACTAGGGGGAGTGGCTCCCAGATGATCTTCAATTCATTCAAATACGGCGCCAGCATGCCCGTCAATCGGGACACCATAGAGGCAGCGCCCATGCCCACCGTTCGCACCTCTGTGGGAAACTGTTCGCTGGAAAAGAGATAGATAGTGCCATACGATCCGGTGATGGCCAGTTTGCCAACCATGGCACAGGTCACAATCAGCCAGTTCATCTGCTGTGGCACAACGATGGTCAACAGAAGGCTTGCACCAGCAACCAGCATGCAGCCGCAGAGAATCGAGCGACGTCCCCACCGGTTGAGGGTAAGCAATAGGAAGCAGTACGCAGGGATCTCCACGGCGCCAGAGATCACAAAGTTAAGCAGTTCATTGCCACCGAGATTCTTGGTGCTCCAGGACAGGCCATAGTAGACACCGGTGCAGACCAGCCAGTCAAAGAATATAACCAATGTTTTTCGGCGCAGATTCGGATAGTGAAGGAGATCCCACACAGACGCTGGTCTTGAATCCTGCTCCTGATCCAGTTCTGATTTAACTTCCTGATTGCAGCTGACACCCTCGTCCAGGAGCACCTCTAGTGCCTCCTTGGTAATGTCCACACGATTAAAACGTGCAGCCTTCTGAATAACCTCGATAGCCTGGTCCCTGCGTCCCTTGGAAAGCAGCCAGCGCACCGATTCGGGTATTATCCAATAGTAACACATGAATAGCAGTCCAGGCAGCGTCAAGGCAATCTGCAGCCAGCGCCAATCGTGAATATAGTAAGCAAAAGCCGCCGTCAGCATGTAGCCGACCGAGAAGAACATCATCACAAAGATGCCCGCATAGAGGCGCTTAGAGGGACCAACCATTTCCATGGCTATCACATAAGCAACCAGGAATACACCCGATGTGGTTGCGCCGACAACCAACCGAGCTGACGTATAGCTAAAGTATTCCGGTGCGATGCCTGCCAGTACGCCAAAAATGACCTGAATGACCAGGGAGGCAAAAAATATGGGTTTCCTTCCATACTTGTCGCTCATCTGGCCAAAGATAATGCTGCCCAGCAAGACGCCCAGCATGAACATCGAATCGCTGGTGGCAGCCAGAAATCCTCGACCGCAAACCAAATCGAATTCAGTCACAGCACTATTCTCATACCGTGACCGATCGTAGATATATCGGCTGCAGCTCTGTGTTTCATTGCTCACCCTAAGATAGCTGCCGTTGGCGATGTCAAGTTCGTAATACTCGCAACTGTCTTCCGGCGGATAGGCGAGTTGTTTGAGCTGCGCAGGTAGCTCATAGCTTCCGTCATGTTCCGGATCTGTGGGAAGGGCACAACGGAAGTCCGGCTTGGCAAGCAAAAAAACGCCGGCGAGCTTATGAAATGCCACGGGCATGGATGTGAGACAGATTAGCACGTAAATAATCTTTTGGTAGCGACCGAAATCGCCCAATTGCATGATAACCTCATCGTAGCCCATTTCGTTTTATTTTTACGTTATAGTTCCGGCTCAAGTCTGCTTGTAGTCCGCGTTGTGCACTTGCTCCAAACGCGGCCAGTGAATCACTAAAGGTTTGCTTTAGTGTTTTTGCGTGTGCCTTCTTTGACTGCGTATCTCGTGATGTTTCGCGAGCGAGCGAGCGAGCGAATTATGACGTGTACTTTGTACCTTGGCCACACACAAACATACTCACACACAAATATTGAGAGCGAAGAGCGCAATTATGCTGGTGAACAACAATGAGCAACACGTGTTGCCAAACTAAGTTTCTAATGTAAGCCGGTGCGGATCTTAGTTGTGTTAGTGTCTGTCGGCAAGCAAGAAAATAAATAAAACGCTTCTTTTTTAACCGGCATATGGAATTCGCATATGCGACAGCTTTGGCAAGCAGAATGAGAATAAAGCTGCACGATTGAAGGCCAGGCAGAGACTAAAAACAATAATGCTGACGATACCTTTCGATAGCTCTGTCCCATATACACATATGCCCAAATCGTCGAGTCTCCATCATGCATATATTGCCAGACAGCTGCTTTCGCACACTCTCTTTCTTTCAATCTCTCTCGCTCGCTCGCTTTTTCATTACACACATGTTTGACTGGCAATTAGGCGCTCTGTTTGCGGCTGCTAGACATATCCAGCATAATAGGGAAGGAGAGAGAGAGCGGTTTCGATATGCAATAGCTCTTACAAAAAAAACAACAACACCTTTAAAGAACAACACAAAGTAACCCTAAAGCAAAATTTGTGGTAACAATATTAAAGAGGGTTTCCAGCGTGTTTTCAAACGGTCTTTTGGACTGGCCAACTGACATGCGATGACGCATAACTGAAAAATACAAACATACATATGTACATATATGCGTTTAGTTATTCAAGTACTTTTTTTATTTTTATATATCTAAGCACATACATACATTTAATTTGTTAGTGGAACTATAATGTTTTCATATTGTTAGTGGTAAGCTTACGTTTTAAACAAATAAGCTTAGTAAATTATGAAGTGATTAAAATTTGTTTTTATGTTTTACTTCCATTCTGAAGTACTGTCTTTAACCTTATAATCGAATGTTATTGACATTAAAACAAAGCCAAAATGATCACTTTAATCACATTATTGCATTGCCAAAAAATTTTAAAACAAGACTTGTTATAGAAGCTTTCACTTGTGATATCGGAGGGAGTAAAAATTCTTTAAATCTTAAATATTAAATTTTGTTGAGTTTAGTTAAGTTTTAAATACCATTGAACTGTTTATTGGAGTTGTACATATATTTGCCCAAAATTCTTACAATTTATTTCTCAACAATTTTAGGAGGATTTAAAGCATTCTCCAAAGTCGTTTAAATAAATAATGCTAATCGTTTTGGGGTCGTTTGTAATAATGGTTTTAATTTCGATATGCATATTACGGATCGATACGGATGTTGAATATTGGAGTTCATTTAAGCTCAAATTTCAATTGGATCGTGTCAATGGCAATCATCATCTTTATTTTGTTTTATGGAAAATCAATTGAGAAAATAAATGTTTAAAATCAAATCGTGAATCGTACAATATCTGCAATAATATATGTTCATGTAGCTGTGTTCGTATGTCTTTCCATAGATTCAAACAATCTCAATTAGACTCAATTAGTCAACGTATGTCAATTTCATTTCTACTCTTTCTCTGTAGCGAATCGAAAGCCAAATATGGAAACGGGTTAGAAAATCAAGGGTGATGCTCTGGAGCTGCGAATATCCGCTTTATTGATCTGTTTGGTTTTTGTTTTGCTTTGTGTAGAAGTGTCAAGAAAGGGGTTATCTGAACTTAAACTTTAAGCGGCTTTTTTTTGGCTAAATTCGCATTTTGAATTCAAAAAATAATTATATACACCACTCAATGTATGCAATACACAACAGATGCTACAGATATTTCGCGATCATCACGATATAACCAAAACGAAATAACTTTACATTCTTATTGATGAAACGTTTAGCAACATGTTTTTTATAAGCAACCTTATTTTATTGATACATGTTGCTAACAACATGCCACACAACACTAACGCCATTGTGCAACACTCTTTTTAAAGTATCGATATTTTTGTTATGCCATTTTGAGCCAACGAGTAATTAAGCGATTGCGATGTGTCAAATTGGACATCGCGCGCAGTCGAAATAATAACATCGAACGCATCGGTCGGGGCACGCACTTAGCGCAGTAAATAGCAAGATCACATCCAATTTCAGTTGAAAAACAAAACACTTTATTAAAATACGTCAAGCTACAAAAAGTGTGTTTATTGTGTTTTGGCAATTTCGCCTTCTGCAGCACATAAAACTGCCAACTAGCAAACACAAACAAAAAATCTATGGTGCGTGCGTGTCCAAACGAAAGTTTTTTTTTGCTAAACATTAAGCCCGGCTGTGGGTTTTTACTATTTGCCAAAACGGAAAGGGCGGGCGAAAATTAAAGAACGACTGACCCTGAATTCGAAGCGTAAACACCCGAAAACTCACGCCAGCGGAAGCAGCAACAACAACAGCAACAGGTAAGCGCAACGGACTTACTACAGCTACAGAAAAAAAAATCAACAAATCGTATATTTGCCCTTTCTGTCCGTTTTCAACCTGTGTGAGTTTTGTTTGCTCAGATTCGACTCTCGAATTCGTTAATGTATTTGTGTTCTGATGCGTTGGCGTTTTTTCGTTGCAATAAGCAAAATGAATCGATACAAGAGAGAACAGAAGCAGCACAAAACGTGATCATGAAAAGGGCGCAGTCGCGACATCCTCGCTTCCTCGCGTTCACCCCCAACAGACTAAAATTCACCACCAGCCGCATCAGCAGCTGTCTCACCCACACACACGCATCCATACACAAATGTTCTATATATAGAGTTTAATGTCAAAAGGCAGTCAAGAAGAAGAAGTTTGAAGCAACTGAAAGATAGATTTTTTTTTGTATTTAAGCAGGCGTACAGCGCGTACAAGGAAGGAGTACTGATGCCAGGCACTTTTCGTTAATTCTATATACGTTCCATGAAAATGCAAGAGAAAACCGGAGACGTGAGAAACTCCTTGCGCTTGCATTTTACTTATACAGTGCTGCTGCCAACTGTTTAATAAGCAAACAAAACTAGTTTCAAGCAGAAGTGAATATTACTATTTTTTTTTCCTTGTTAAGTTCGCGCAACTACAGAAAAAAGTTCGTTTAAAGGCTATGCACATAGCCCAGGAACTGTGGTGAAAAAGTCGCAACTGACAAAACTTTTCGCTAGTTCTTCAATTGTGACCGCTGCTCTGCTCTTCTCAGCATGTGGTCGCACTAACACTTGCAAAACCTACACACACACACAGAGGGACTGTTTGGGTGTAAACAGAATTTGAAAAACGTGCGTTTTCAAGCCAATTAACGGGTTTAGCTATTCAGAAATAAAAACACATCTCTTGCACCGAGAACCCGCCCTCGTTTGAGTGGTGTTGGTGTTGGGAAAGGGGGTAGTAGAGATGAGGGATATTTACTGCACGCGCCGCGCCACAGCTGACAGCACGACTCGTTCGCAATACGATCGCCAATTGTTGTTGTCACACATCCTTTGTTCTCTTTCAGGAGCGGCAGCGGAACAGCTGCCCGAACTTCCTCTGCCAAAAAAGAAATATTGGTCAGATAACAATAGACTTTGAGATGCGTGAGATGCTCGTTAACCCTAGACCGCCCCATTTGGTTAGTTTAATTCACGGCAAGCCCATTTAAAGTTTCTGCATTAGAGTTAATTTGCATATAATAAAAGTGAAAAAAGTTGTGTGGAGTGAAAGTTAGTGGATTAATTTGTGCCATTGTTTTCTAAAAGTTTAAGATTAGCATAAACATCTGATTAGTGTTTATGTTTTTGCATCTTGATTGCGTTTGGATTTGGAGATTACATCAAACTCGAATTCAAATGCATTCAAACGTATTCGAAACTTCGCTTACCTTATCTTTGGTGTATCTTGTTACTGTTATGTCACAAACTATAACAGTACTCATTCACATATAAGTGAAACTTGACCTCTTCATAATTATAGTAGTATAGATTAACCGCTATATTCTCTACTATATGAATGTGTCATTGTTGTTACTAGTATCTTCATTTGGTATACGTTCATTTTTCTGAGTGTCAGCTGCACCATGATAGATAAGAAGATAAGATTACATTAGATTGATAACACAGAATGCACAGTTTTGACAAGACCAAATATAAAAAGACAAACTCAATGACTATAATATTTAAAAAAATGTATAAAATGTATTTTTTGTTTTCATTTTAATCGAATTCTCTTCGACCAGCAAGTATAAGATTTAACATCTGCAAACAGCTGGTGCAAGCAATTGTTAATGTTTGTTTATTTACTCTGTACTTAGTGTTGAAAATGGTTTCAGAAGTGCACTTTGTTTGCTTTTTTTTGTACATCCAACTTGTGACAGGCAAATGCATCATGCTTTTCACACTCTAGCGATTTGGGGGGCTAAAATGAATCTCACTCTCTGGAGCAACATATAGAAAATCAGTATTTGTGCAAGCGAGTGAAGAAACGGATATATTATGGTACCCCAGTGAATTTATCAACGCATTGGACGGGGACTCCCCGCTTGGCAACTGATGCCTGTCGGGCCAATTGTTGTTGTTTTTGTTGTTGTAATATGCCTCCTTTTAACTGTAAAGACAGAGGAAATGGCGAACGTTAATTGTTTTAGTTTTGCAATTGTTATATTGCTGGCTGCTTTTGTGTTTTAGTTTTTGGTTTTGTTGTTAATTTGAACACTTAGTGTCTGCATTAATTGCTTCCACATGCAATTCAGCAATTTTTGTAGCTATCAATCTGTGAGTCATTGAACCCACAAATACCCGTCGAAAGCAGGATAAAATGCAGCTATTTGTAATTTTGTTTTGTTTTTGTTGCGACCTGCATTGCATTGTTGCTGTCCGAATTAAAACCAAAAACCCAAAACCAAAAACCAAAAACGAACTCGTTTTAGGCATGCGCAGCGTTTTGTTAGCCGCTTTACGGTACAGTGAACTCTACCCTAAACCCCCTTGGCCATGTAAAATCATGTTCCTGTGACGTTTGGGCCATAAATTTTACAGCTGCTCCAGCAGCCCCCGAGTATCTATCTTTTGTTGTTGCAGCGTAGCGTAATTGCTATTTGAGCATTTCCTCTGCTTTTGTGCTTTGTTAGCTTTTTTTCAGCCTATAACTCTGGCGGCTAGTGTTAGCGGGGATGACTCATCAACGCTGACAGCGCGTATTTTGTGGTCGTTTTTGTTGAATATTAATTTTTTTTTGTTTTGTGTATGTGTAGCATGTTGCGTCCAGAACGAAACTGCTGGGCAGGTGCTGCAAATCGGTTGGGAAAACAAGTTGAACTGGTTGTTCACTCACTTGCTGCAACCATTGCAAGAAATCCGTGCAACTGATATGCGCAGTTGCAGTTGGATGTGGATGTGGATGTGGATTGCATTCGAATCGTTAACCTGCCACATGGACTGCAGCAGACCGTTAGCGTCCCTGAGTTGAGTTGAGTTGAGCCTGCTGCGCTTGACTGGTTGAACTTGATATTGAACAACTGACCAAGACTTTTAACAATGCTTGACCATGCGCAAAACGGGTTTGCGTTCATTCCTCTATGTTACCATGTTACATGTTACCATAGTTAGAAGCGTTCTCGTTTTATTAAGATTCTTCTTTTTGCAATCATCTAACTAAAAATTCCAATGAAATTCTTCAGTTTTCCTTTGCAAGTTCCTGCCGTTCTTGTAATCTTTTGTTTATCATTATGGCGTCACGCTTCTTTGCTGCTCTCTGCTTTGACATCTTTATGGCCTTTTAACTATAGAAAATGTCGCAATTATTACACAATTTTCGTCGTCTTGACTCAGTTTTCGTTTTTGTTGTTCTCTTATTTCTTTGGTGGCACAAAGCAGTTGAAATTAACTTTTTCACCGTTGAAGAATGGCAAGCAAGTTTCGCTTAGCTCGGGGCTATGAAATTATTGCAATTGTTTGGCTTTTTTGTTGTCTGCATGCAATCTTTTTTGAATATATATACGAGTGTGTGTGTGTAGGGAAGTGCTGCGAACTAAAAACCCAATGTATAGTGTACATAAGTAGGCTAACAAAAGAAATAGGCCAAAAGGCTGTAAGAAAAACGCTAGATTGGCAACAAATGTCACGTGTTATTTATTCAAAATCGATTAGCGTATTGACTTAATCGGACACTAAGCAATTTAAAATTAAAAACTCAAAATGAATCAGCGTCTTTATCAAATTGATCAGTCTCGAAACGATTTGATTGTGCATTGTTCAACATTTGAAAGATTAATGGCCACATCGTCGCGCCAACGAATAAACAAATTTCCAATGCTTAAACCGACAAAAGATCTATATACATACGCTTGACAAATTGATTTCCCTTCAGCGCCAACAAATTTTCATTTATTTTCATATGGCCCACTGGGTTGGCCCAACTGTTGAACCGTTCCGTTATACATCTTTTTCACCCGTTTTCAACGTTGTGCAATGCAACCGAATACATAACAAGGCACAAAGCACAAAGCCAAAACAATAGACACATAACGAACGAACGAACGAACAAGCGTACGAAACTAGCATGATTGTTAATTATACAGAGTCAACGGCACTTGCTGCCCTGGCCCTTTGTTGGGCTCGAGCCTCGACTTGGTGGTCAACCGGAAGGTGTGCATTGATAAAATAACTACCATTTACAGGTAGTTTTTTTTCTTTTCTATCAGCACAGTTACAGAATGCTATTGCAGTCAAGTTATGAATCATCTTTAAAAAACATGTTCCTCTACTGGTAACGTTATCAGCATAACTGATTAATTGACCCAAGGCATAGTTTTTTAATGAATTTGAAACCAAACAATCGGATCTGATCTAGTATGTAAATATTGTATTTAAATTTCATGGAAAAGTTACCAAAAACCACAAAACAGTTGCGGTTGCTAATGCAGATGGTTTAACTATTTGAATAAAAATTAGAAAAAAAAGTAAAAATAAATTTTCCGACTTGTCAGGTGTGGGGTTCGAACCCACGCTCTCTCTCGAGAACCAGAGCTTAAATCTGGCGCCTTAGACCGCTCGGCCAACCTGACTTGTTGAACGAGTCTGTCTAAACGAGCTACATAAGCAACACTGTCGGCATTGCCAGTGACAGTTTTCAGGTATACGTGTCACACGCACACAAACATAAGTTCCACACAGAGTGCGTGTTTCATGGTATGTGTAAGAGCGAACATGCGTCGGATTTTTTCGTGTACCAATGCTTTTATGCTGCTGCAAGTAGGCGGGTGGGTTTTATATTCTGTTTTTAGATTAAGAATTGTAACTCTGAAAAATATTCCAAATAACCTTTAACAAATGTAGTTCTGTACATGATTCGCAATTACAATCAGCGATATACGGCTATTTTTATACCAGACTTGCTCACTCTATCGCCAAAAGTGCCTTTGAAAATTTGTTGTTGGTTAAAAAAAAAAATAAATAATGCTTGGTCAGGCAGCTGAGGAGTGTTCAATGTTCATTTGTCTCCCTCTGCCTTACAACGGGTGTCAACCCTCGGCTCGCCTCTCACACCGCAAATGTTCGTGGCGGCAGTACAGCGCGTAATGTTCACTTTTTCTCCCTCGCCTTGTCTCTTTCGCTGCATCGTCGGCGTTTGTGCTATCTAATTAACATACAAAAGCTATGTTAAAGCTTTTTGGCAATGCTTTTACTGCTTACCTGCATGTGTGGGGGATGTGATGATTATTTATCATATGAAAATTTGAATTTGCACTTGTAGAAAGCTTTCAAAGAAGCTCGCCCTGTCTCTGTCGAGCAGCTGTTGCGCCTGTGAACTCTGAAGTACTTAATTTAAACAGTTAAAGAAGAATGAAATAAAACATGCGCAGCTGGAGCCGGCATCAATTCAACCGGAAGTTGTTATGTGATGCCAAGCTCTGTTGCTATATATATATTAAAATATGTATTGTTGTGCCTGTGTCTCCATTGTGCTTCCTGGTGACGAGTCCAGCAGCACTTCATCGAAGTGTTACAGTTTTTGCCATTGTTTTGGTTTTACTTGGATGACAATTGAATTGCAGCTGCATAGGGCGCAAGCAATGGCAACTGGCACGCCAATGGAATTATGACTGTGCCACCCACTCAAAGCCACACACACAAACTGTGACTCGATTCGGCGCAGTTAATGCGGCAGCTGTATATCGTTTACGATATGCGATGCGCAACAACAACCCCGAAAAATCAAATACGAACATCCTGTTCCGAGCTCCGTTTGTTCGATTCACAGAATCCACACCGAAACGCATCAGTGCAATTTTTGAGTTCGTTGATTGCAGTCGTACAATTGCATCGCACGTGGTTCGTCGGTTCGTTCGTTCTCCAAAGGGAGGGGTATCCAAAGAACTCGGTTACTAGGTGAAAACGACATAAGCAACGAAAGCAACAAAAACAACGACTCAAATATTCATCGAATGCCGTCAAAACACGTATACGAAAGCTACACCGATTATACACATACAGATACAGATACATATATAATGCGCATATGGTGCAGCAAATCTGCGTTTCTCAATCTCCAGCTAATCTGTTGTCGATGAGATGATATGTTGGTGCATGGTAATGTAGGTCAGCATATGCAGTAAATTGTGCAATAAAGTTTCCACACACGTTGTGTGTTTCCCCGCCAAAGATAATTAAATTAATGAATATTTGCTGTAGTCGTTGTTGTTGTGAAAATCG
Organism: Scaptomyza tumidula; assembly: GCA_035044465.1. NCBI lineage: Eukaryota > Metazoa > Arthropoda > Insecta > Diptera > Drosophilidae > Scaptomyza > Scaptomyza tumidula. The sequence goes on from JAWNNW010000447.1 coordinate 161,382, forward strand.
TGCAACGAAAAGTGAAAAGAAATTCTCGCTTGGAAATGATCCAATTGAGCCAAGCTAAGCTAAACGTACGAAAGTGTAATTGGTTGGTAAGCAAGTGAAAAGTGTTTAATCGATAGTGAAAATCAAACAAGGAAGCAGCTGCCAAGCCCAAATCAAAATAATAGCAACAACAACACACGCACGCACACACACAGTCACAGAACGGTTTCAGACCCAGGTCAAACTCCTCACAAACAACTGAATTCTTTAGTCAAAGTGCACTCAACTGCAACCCTCTGTGAATCTCCTTTCTTGCCTTGCTTGCCTTCCTTGTTGACTCCTAGTTGACTCAACCCCTATGGCCTTAGTGCATTGCACTGCAATTAACTCATTAGGACACACACTCACACACGTACAAACATAAAGATAACAACAAACATGGATTTCTATACGAATAACAGAGAGGGACATAATCCCAATTCTGGTAAGTTCAATAAATAAACTGATTAATAGATATGCGTTCGTAAGGGGGTCCAACAAATGTTGCTGAACTCGACTCGATTTTAAGAAAAAATGCATATCTTAATTGCACATAATCTCGGTCATTGAAATGCGTTCTCGTTCATTTTAATATTTTGAGAGAATAATTTGTGGTAGTAATAACCGTTAAAAGCATTTATAATGCGATAAAGCACTTCTTCGGCAAACAAAGCATTCTGCTAACTGACAGATAACACCTGAGTATAAGTGCATTGTCCTAAAAATAAAATATTAACGAAAGGTACTGAACCTAAACAGTATGCTCAACCTCGATATCGATCGTGGTCATAAAAAGAATCTTTATTGACTTTATTAAAGGTACAAAGCAAATCGGTTAAATTTCTTCACAGCACTTTGTCTAATGCGTAAAAAAAGTGACCGATACTACCATTACATTAATTAATACTTTGGGCTAGCACGAAAAAGCTAGGCATGCAACATTGAAATTGTGGCTGCTGATTCACTGAAAAGGATGAGACGATGTACCGATGATATCACCACATGCGACAAATCACAGACACAGTGAAGCGTCTACTTGTTTTTAAAAGCGCGTTTGGCTAATTGGACCTTTAGCTGCTCGGGTTACGCAAAACGACCTGGTCAAAAAGAAATCCGACCGATAAGCCGCTTTCTACGTGCCACGGATAACCAAATGCAAGGTGCCATCCATTTACTGAGCATACACAAAGGCCGCGGCTTCACATTTCATAAGTCTTTATGCCTCCTTTCAGCCCTCGTCTACCGCTTTGACTTGACATGACTTTGCTGTTTCTCTGTTCAACAGTCGACACATCGAGAAGAAGAAGAAGAAGCCTTCGTCTTGTGTGTGTTCTTGCCACCTTGCCCTGTCCATTGTCAATGTCGCGCCCTCAAGCACTTCCTCCGTCATCAAGTCATTTATGCTTTTTGCTGCTGTTGCTGCTTCTGCTGTTGTTGTTGTTGTTGCGGCCACACTTGGCAGCTTGCCCTGTGACTCGGTTTCTTTGAGTCTCTGCACGAAGATTGTCTTGCATTTGCTATGCAATCTCAGCCAGGCAACTTCTACACAACTCTACGTAAGCGGCCATCAAATGTGGCACATACACACAGCTTATATATTCTTCCCTGTTGTTGTTCATCATAGGCAAACTTCATTTATGTATTTATTTTTTGTCTTTTGCGCAATTTGTAATTTATGTGGACGGCTCCAGTGCAGAAGGCAGAGCGCAACTACTCCAAGGGCTCGTCATCATCGTTGCTGCTGACGTGCATACAAAAAAAACAAGTTAAGAACAGTTTGAGTGTCGGCAACGCGGCTATAAACATACCCTCTACTCATTTTATTGTGTCAGGTCTAGAAACCACCACTTGGTGTTGAGTTCGCACTGAACTAATAAGCATTATTACCACAACTTAACAGGGTATTTCAAACTGCATGTGGCAATTGTGCAGCGTGTTTTTGTTTTTTCTCTGACTCTGTGCATAATCAAGATAATGTTAAATTGTCTGAAAAATTGTTGTTAATTTGCCATGCACATTATAAAGCCATTTCAGTCATATGCTGATGCTAAGTTCCACTTTCCTTTCACAAACTGGGCTAATTGTCTAAGATACAATGCAGTTAACGAGCATTCTATATCAGCATAAAAGCGTTTGTCAATTTAGGTCTACAAAAAAAAAAAATGATACACCGATGAGAGGAGACGCAATCATTTTGACACGAACAAACATTTTGAATATCCAAACAATGGGCATTATTGATAAGAGCTTTTGTATTTGAATGGAATTGAGTATTTGCCTAGAAAAAAGAAGTGATATGACCAAAAGCTTTTAAGGTAGAATCTCTGATCGGTTTTTTTGTCTTCGCATAAAATCATTTATTTAAAGTTTCTTATACATTTTGTATAAGAATCACAAAAAATGAAGCCCAAATCGTAGTTTAGCAGTTAATTGAAACTATCTAACGCAAACCATATAACAGGCATTGTAAATTACACCCACGACAACACATTCAGCATGATCATTGTCATCATACAATAATAAAACTTGCTTAACAATCATTTAATAATATAGCACTTTTGCAAATGTCATCTAAATGAGAGATCTCATTGTTTTCGCTCTCCGAAAAACCGCAAAATCGTTTTGCATTGTTCTACCGAAAAACCCACCAGTGAAATGAGTGGAATGAGACTCATCAAAAGCAGGGTCTAATAGAGTGTGTACCCGAACTAAAAGCCGAACATATCCGAACCAAGCTGTATAAGTAAATGAATTTCACCTTGATGTTTCTCAACGTGATTGTCTCGGGTTACCCTTCCCCACTATATACAAATTATAGTAGGCAAAGGGGTTAAGAATGATGTTGCTGTAAACGAGAGCTTGCGGTTTTTGCATAGCGCCTGTTCGTAGTTACTATTATTTTGTTTGTATATATGTGCCCACTGGGCCCCAACAACAACAACAACAATGTCTATATTGTTATGGGTCGGTCGGTCGGTTCTCTCGATTTGTCAACACCTACACGGTTGGCGGAGCCGTGCTTATCAACAGCACAACGCCCGTGAGTCAACGCATGACCAAGAAAGGTAACCAGCAGCAAATAGACAAAAAAAAAATATATATATATATGTATAAAAAAGCGGATAGGAAAAGAAATTGCCACAAGGCGACAACGTCAGCGAATAAAGAAAGAACAATAGGCTAGTGTAACAAACAAAAAAGGAGAGAGGTTAGTGTCTGTTTCGCTCTCCCTCTCACTCTGTCACTGTGTGTAGCGGCACAGGTAAAGTTTGAATAGCTGAGCAATGCTCAACAAGAACTGCCATAAAACACCAGCCCGGCCCTGCTCGACCCGACTCCGACTCCATCCACTGGCAGCTGAGCGGCAAAACGGCCTTAATGACTGCTACTCAAAGAGACTGAAAGAGAGAAAGAGAGAGAGAGAGAGTGGGAATCGTTGAACCGATCATTGCTTTTTAGAGATGTGCACGAAATGACGATGAATTTGTTTTCAATTTATAGTGTTTAAAATCTGGGATATTATTGCTTACATGAATTTGCTTATAAGTAACTGAGAACAGCAAACAAAAAAATGGTCAACTGGTTAATTGTACGTGCTCGTGACACGAAGGAACGACACGATCCGCAAGCAACTCTGCCTGTTGCCATAGCTCACCTGTTTGTGATCGCCCGCTCAGTTGCTTTTGTGAACTCTGACGACGCGGCTCATAGGCGGAGCGTGAGCACAGTTTACTGCTAACTGTTTACCCGTGTGTGCGTTGACGGTTGACGGTAGTTGATAAGATTTTCGTTTTGATAACTAAATACAAAATCCCCAACTAATTCGTTATTGAACTGACTACTTAAATTCTATTTCTTTGTGCTTGCAGTGCGAAAAATGTTGGAGGACACCCAGCTAGTTTGGGTGAGGGATCCTGTGGATGGTTATATACAGGGTCGCATTACTGAAATCGGCGCCAAGGAGTTTGAGGTCACCCCCATCGATCGTAAATTTCCCAAGCGGACGTGTCACTGTGATGACATACACTCATCATGTGATGGACCCCAGGATCACGATGACAACTGTAAGTAAACGCAAACACAGACACAGAGTGAGAGCACACATATACACGTATATGTACATATTCATACATACATTACTGATGTTCGTTTTGTTTTTTTGCTTTCGGGCTTTTATCTTTTGTTAAGCTTGTTTGGTGCATAGAACGTGGTTACATAAAGTATAAAAAAAATTGGATATTCTCCATAAGAACGAGCCGCTGCCGAGAGGCAAACGTTTAAAAACAGTCAACAATTTTCTGTCCGTTGTTAATCTGAAAAGTGTAACTAAAATCTTATCTGAGCAACTAGAACACAACGAAAAATATGTTTAGTTAGATAATATCAAACGCAAAATTGCAATAACTTGTATACATGTACGAATAGTCGTTTTTTCTTGATTGTGTAGAAGTAGCAACTTTTCGAAATATACGAAGCAGAACGAGATAAACCGTACTGTTTCCAGAGAAACTTCAACTTATGCGATTGTTGATCAGTTAAGATCTTTTATTCCAGGTAATTGTGCAACTTTCTGCTAGGGGGAAACTCACGTGCGGTTTGATGCTCTACTTTGTTTTGAACATCATAAACCTCTATTGTAGCGCTACTTTTTTGAACAACGTTAAAATCTTGTTGTGATCGTTAGCTACGCTTGCGTGAAACACTTGAGCGGTATAGCACTTAAACATAACCCTAGACCCGGCCCGACTTCGACACCGAGTCGAGTGAAAGTTAACTTGCACCATTAAAAAAAACATATTATTTAATGGTTGTACAAAGAATTAAACGGCAACTTACTTACTCTAATTTCCAGGTGAGCTTATGCTGCTTAACGAGGCCACATTTCTGGACAATCTGAAAACTCGTTACTACAAAGACAAGATCTACGTAAGTTGCTTAAAGCCCCATTAACCAAATTCCATACTTAGAGTTTTTTTTGCCTGCAGACATATGTTGCTAACATACTCATAGCCGTAAATCCGTATCGTGAGATTAAGGAACTCTATTCACCGGACACCATCAAGAAATATAATGGACGTTCGTTGGGTGAACTGCCGCCACATGTGTTTGCCATTGGTAAGTGACTGACATACTCAATTTTTTAACTCTTGACAATTGAATTCCCTTAAATAGCGGACAAGGCCATTCGCGATATGCGCGTCTACAAATTGTCGCAGTCCATCATTGTATCGGGCGAATCAGGTGCAGGCAAAACGGAGTCAACGAAATATTTGCTCAAATATCTGTGCTACTCGCACGACAGCGCTGGTCCAATAGAAGCCAAAATACTGGATGGTAAGAACTGATTTAACTCGCAACAAATGTCAGTCACTTACTAACCTAGTTACTTGCCCTTAGCTAATCCCGTGCTGGAAGCCTTTGGCAATGCAAAGACTACTCGCAACAACAATTCGTCACGATTTGGCAAATTCATTGAGGTACATTATGATGCCAAGTGTCAGGTTGTCGGTGGATACATATCGCACTATTTGCTGGAGAAAAGTCGTATTTGCACTCAGAGTGCCGAGGAGCGAAACTATCACGTGTTTTATATGCTCCTCGCCGGTGCCCCACAGCAACTGCGCGACAAGCTGAGCTTGGGCAAGCCGGATGAGTATCGCGTAAGCAATTAGTTAGACAAAACAGCAAATTCTTTACTTAAAAGGATTCTCTCCTTTGCAGTACCTTTCCGGTTGCACGCAGTACTTTTCCAATGCCAAGACTGAGCAGCTTATACCCGATACCCAGAAGTCAAAGAGCCATCAGAAGAAGGGGCCGCTCAAGGATCCCATTATTGATGACTACCAGCACTTTCAAAATCTGGATGAGGCATTGGGTCGCTTAGGTCTCTCCGCCACAGATAAAATGGGGATTTACACGCTTGTTGCTGCCGTGTTGCATTTGGGCAACATTACGTTTGAAGAGATACCCGACGATGTTCGTGGTGGCTGTCAAGTTTCGGAGGCATCAGAGCATTCACTTACAATTACAAGTGGCCTTCTAGGCGTAGATCAGACTGAGTTGCGTACTGCTCTGGTGTCGCGCGTCATGCAGAGCAAGGGTGGTGGCTTTAAAGGCACGGTTATAATGTAAGTTGAAGAACGAACTGGCTTCGATTTTTATAACAAATGACATTCTTCGATTTAGGGTTCCACTGAAGATCTATGAGGCGAGCAATGCACGCGATGCCTTAGCCAAGGCAATTTACAGTCGCCTTTTCGATCGCGTTGTGGTATTGATCAACCAGAGCATTCCCTTCCAGGCATCTAATTTCTATATTGGTGTCCTGGACATTGCGGGCTTTGAGTACTTCACCGTTAACTCGTTTGAGCAGTTTTGCATTAACTATTGCAATGAGAAGCTTCAGAAGTTTTTCAACGACAACATCTTGAAGAACGAACAGGAGCTGTATAAGCGCGAGGGTCTTAATGTGCCGGAGATAACGTTCACGGACAATCAGGATATTATTGATCTGATCGAAGCCAAGTCGAATGGCATCTTCACGCTTCTCGACGAGGAATCTAAGCTGCCCAAGTCGTCGCCAGCGCATTTCACTGCCGAGGTTCACAAGTCCTGGGCAAATCACTATCGTCTCGGACTGCCGCGATCCTCACGCCTCAAGGCACATCGCACTCTGCGCGATGAGGAGGGTTTCCTAGTACGGCACTTTGCTGGCGCCGTTTGCTACAATACGGAACAGTTCATTGAAAAAAATAACGATGCATTGCACGCCTCGCTTGAAGGTCTTGTGCAAGAGTGCGAGAATCCGCTGCTAAAGCTACTTTTCCCATCAGGTAGCAGCACATCTGTGCGGGGCAAGCTTACCTTTATATCTGTCGGCTCAAAGTTTAAGACGCAGCTGGGTGAGCTAATGGAGAAGCTCGAACAGAATGTAAGTGATGATAAAAGGCAGAATGTAAGTGATGATACCTGTTCAACAACTAACTCATGATTTTATGTCTCAGGGCACCAATTTTATACGTTGCATTAAGCCCAACAGCAAAATGATTGATCGTCAATTTGAGGGCTCTCTGGCACTGGCTCAACTCAAGTGCTCCGGCACAATATCGGTGCTTGAGCTTATGGAGCATGGGTATCCATCGCGTGTGCTCTTTGCAGATCTCTACAGCATGTACAAGTCTGTGCTGCCACCAGAGTTGGTTTCGCTGCCGGCGCGCACCTTCTGCGAGGCCATGTTCCAATCGCTTAATCTGAGTGCCAAGGACTTTAAGTTTGGCATTACCAAGGTTTTCTTCCGGCCTGGAAAGTTTGTAGAGTTTGACCGTATTATGAGATCTGATCCAGAGAATATGCTGGCCATTGTTGCCAAGGTTAAAAAATGGTTGATACGCTCGCGTTGGGTTAAATCTGCGCTGGGAGCTCTTTGCGTCATAAAACGTAAATAGTTAACACTTTTATCAAGAAACCTGCTCTGGCCATATCAATCATTTTGGTTTTTCTATTCTTTTTCTCAGTACGCAATCGCATCATATATCGTAACAAGTGCGTGTTGACCGCGCAGCGCATGGCACGTGGCTTTTTGGCACGAAAACATCATCGGCCAAGGTACCAGGGCATTGCCAAGATCAACAAGATACGCACCAACACATTGAAAACCATTGAAATTGCGAACGGCCTTAAACTTGGTCGCGATGAAATTGTTGGCGGTGTAAATGATATTTACAAGCAGATCGATGAAGCCATCAATAAAATAAAGGTGAGAGTACTCTGTTGCTGTATTATTTTACTTTGTAAACGTACTTAATTTTTTGCCTACAGCATAATTCACGCATTACCCAACGCGAAATCGACTCCATGTACACGGTAGTCATGGCAAACATGAACAAGCTTACTGTGGATTTAAATGGTAAACTGAAGGAACAGCAGCAAGCCGAGGAGCAGGAACGTTTGCGCAAAATTCAAGAAGCCTTGGAGTCGGAACGTCGTGCCAAGGAGGCAGAAGAGCAACGATTGCGCGAGGATGCCGAAAACAAGCGTCTGTTAGTATAATTATATTATGGCGATTGATAACCACGATTTGCTAACCAAGTGTCTTTATGTACAGAAAAGCCGAAATGGAAACCAGACGGAAAGCAGCCGAGATTCAGCGTTTGCGACAGGAAGAGGAGGATCGACGCGCTGCGTTAGTGCTGCAGGCACAGCTAGAGAAAGAGGCAAAGGACGATGCTAAGTATCGCCAGCAGCTTGAACAGGAACGGCGTGATCACGAGTTGGCCATGCGTTTGGCTAGCGAATCGAACGGACAGGTGGAGGATAGTCCACCAGTCATACGCAAGTATGTTATCTACTAAAAAAAACGAATAGACAACAAAAAAAAAAGTTTAATAGTGTACATGAATAGTCGATTGGTGAACTAAGTAGTAGAACTTTGGTGCAGGTGAAGAGCGAAATGTTAAAATTAGAACAGAAAAACCTAAAGATAGCTTCTTGAGAGTAAGTTTACTTAGATTATACAAAGAAATAGAATAAGTAGGATTTTCTTGATTCAATGATTAGATGAGCTATTTTATTCAATATTGCATTTGTACATTACAGTTTAGTTACCTTATTTATATTTGTTTATGTACTATATTGAAAGATAGAATGAAAACAAAAACTCACCAACTGTTTCCCTTCCCTTACACGACTTCTTTCTCTACACCACACCCCACACACCCAAAAAAAAAACACAACAAACCAAACAACAACCGACACAGTGGTGGTCTGAATGACGCGTCTCCCATGGGTTCCAACAAACTGATCAGGTACAGCACGCTTTATAATTTATTATTTTCTTTGTTCTGTTATAAAATTAAAATCATTTTCTTGCTTTCTCTAAAATGCTTTTACACAAACTAATTGAACTATATTAAAAAAATAAAATAAAATTCTACTTTACTTTTCTGTATACAAAGTTTTTCACAAGTTGTGTCAAACATTGCTTCGCGATATTTAAATAAGTGAGTTGGTGCTGGTTTTAAAATCCTTTTAATTCTAACGTAATTACTAAACAATCTTCACGTAACATTTGCAGTTATAATTCATACTAACACAACCATCGGTAATACTGCAATATCGTAGATTGACTAATACTAGTTCCATTTCAACCTTATTTAACTATTTTTTATTCATAACAAGTATATTGAAACCCATCGATAACTCACTTTTGCGTTCGCATTTCGAATCCTCCATGCTTTGTATCCACAATTTGTTATATATATGCCTTACTTATTCAATCATGTTGTATAACGTAGATCGGAGAACGTGCGTGCACAGCAACAAGCACTGGGCAAACAGAAGTACGACTTGTCCAAATGGAAGTACTCGGAACTGCGCGATGCTATCAACACGTCCTGTGATATTGAGCTGCTTGAGGTAATCATTGTGTTTTGTGTCTATTTATAACAAAATACCGAATGTGTAATATTGCAGGCTTGTCGCCAAGAATTTCATCGCCGCTTAAAGGTCTATCACGCCTGGAAGGCAAAGAACCGCAAACGCACCACTATGGATGAGAATGAGCGTGCGCCGAGAAGCGTTATGGAAGCCGGTAAGTTTGTTTATAGTCCCACTCGACTTGTGTTGACTATTTTGGATCTTGCAGCTTTCAAACAACCACCCATTGTGCAGCCCATACAGGAAATTGTGTCGGCTCAGCATCGCTACTTCCGCATACCCTTCATGCGAGCCAATGCGCCAGACAACAGTAAAATACAAATAAACTCAAACACAACTTGCAGTGAAATTAATCTTTTTTTTATTGTGAACCTTACATAGCTAAGCGCGGCTTGTGGTTTGCCCACTTCGATGGACAATGGATCGCACGACAAATGGAGCTGCATGCGGACAAGCCGCCAATTTTGCTAGTTGCTGGCATCGACGACATGCAGATGTGCGAGTTGAGCCTGGAGGAGACGGGCCTTACGCGCAAGCGTGGTGCCGAAATACTGGATCACGAATTCAATCGAGAATGGGAGCGTAATGGTGGCAGACCCTACAAGACCCTGGGAGCTAAGCCAAATGGAGCTGGCATTTGAACATAATCATTCACCTAGATGATAAGCAAAAAACAACAACAAATCAAAATTCGCCGATAAAAATTAACAGTCTAAACAAATATTCCATAACATTTTTGCAAAAAGAGAAAAGCTTTGATAAAAACAACGTCCAAAATTTGATGCTAAAATCTAATGCATAATTATAAATGTTGACACGATTTTTAAATTGCATATATTGTTTAAATCGCTCATTTTTAGCGCCAGCTGTTTGTGGGACCACATGTGCATATGTAAATGTACTACATACATACATACATACATACATATGTGTTGCACATGCTTGCATGACTATTTTTTCAACTAATTAAGTGAATATGTAATTAAATTTAAAAGGAAACGGCAAGTTTTATTTAGTATTTAATGAAATTGTATTTAAATGTGTATTTACACAAACTGCATATATATATTTTACAGTATTTTAAATTAAACATTTAATGCTCGAAATTTTGATGTTTCTTTATTTTAACTTTACTTCAATTGATATTAAAAGTATGGCGCAGTGTATGCCATCAGCTGTTTTTAATAAAACGATAGGTATCGATAGCAATCATTGTGAACTGTGATTTTAAACTCACTTTAAGTCAACCAATGAGTATGTAAGTACCAAAAAGTATTTAGGTACAAGAGACGAAAATAGCCGCTCCTTTTTGTTATCGACGGGTATTTAAAGCTCGTGGGAAAGGGGCAAGCGGAATAAGTACCGCTTCTGCTTTGTCAACTCTCTCTTAACTCACTCTCAACTCTCTCTGAAAGTGTGCGATGCGTGAGACAACAAGTGATCGGCAATACTTCTGTTTTCTGTGTGTGGGTGGCCAAAGTTGAGATTGTCAATTTTCGACTTTTGATTCTATCTGCTTGCTAATGCCTAACATGGGAGGGTAGTATAGATTTTATATGAACTTTGTGAAATTGTACGGCCAAACGTTAGATCCTGTATATATTGGAAAAAAGGTAGAAGATTATTAAATTATTGAACAGGTTTAAAATGACTTAATTCCAAATTAACCCTAACCATAAAAAAACACATTTTGCATTTACATACTTGTCCCTGTATCAAAAATATACCTTAATAATTCATTGACTTAATTGAATTTTGTAATAAAGGGTATTAAAGCATTGAGCAGAGTGTGCGTTTCAGCAATGTGAACCATCACATGTTGTTATTTGTTCTACTGCGTTTTGCCTATTCCCCGTTAGACGCAGGCACATGCATACACAAAAACACGGCCCAAGCCGACATGCAGCAGACCAGCTGCAGACGATTTGCCTTCGACACCAATGAGCATACAAACACAAACATACATAAATGTACTCATTGATCGGCAACAACAAAATTTTCAAATACAAGTAAGGCTCTACTCGAGAAATCGCGACTAGACGATACCCTGAACCCTATACCATCTTGGCTATATCGACTCGGCTGTTGATACTGACCAAGAATATATATACATTTTTCCCAGTGTCAAAAATGTACGACAAAGCATGAGCAGTACATACACAAACCAAAAACAAATTCAAACGGCGGCAATCATAGAGTAAGAATCTAATTGGGAAAAAAAATTAAAGGGGCAATAGGAGCTACATTGCAGAGCGGAATTTTTTTTTTTCTGTAAAGAAGAGGAAGATCTATTTTCCAGTCTTGTACTTTTGATAGTTTTTGGTATTTATATACTCGTTGACTTTAAGTCAGGTGGCAACTACGCAGCACGTGTATTTGTTGACAACAAAAAAAACAATGTCACGAAAAACATGGAGAACCCTGGACAATCCGGCACTGTCCGAGCCCGTGCTGGAGGTCCTGCAGGATTTTGGCTTTCAGCAAATGACTCCCGTGCAGACAGCAGCAATTCCACTTCTGCTTGCACGCAAGGACGTTTCCGCCGAAGCAGTTACAGGCAGCGGCAAGACCCTAGCGTTTCTCGTACCTCTGCTTGAAATACTGCAGCGAAGACACAAGGAGACTCCTTGGGGTTCCACGGAAATCGGTGCACTTATCATATCACCCACACGAGAGCTTGCTCGCCAAATCTCCGACGTTTTGGCCCAATTTCTAGCTCACGGGGAGCTAGAGCACCTTAATCAGCAGCTGATAGTTGGTGGGAAAAGCATTGAAGAGGACATAGATGCACTAAGGCAGCAGACACCATGCATCTTGGTGTGCACTCCAGGCCGTCTTGAGGATATATTCCAGCGCAAAGGCGTCGACCTAAATTTGGCGGCACGTGTTAAAAGTCTTGAGTTTCTGGTACTCGATGAAGCAGACCGTTTGCTGGATTTGGGATTCAAGACAAGTGTAAATAACATACTGGGCTACCTGCCGCGTCAACGTCGCACTGGCCTGTTCTCGGCCACACAGACAACAGAAGTTACAGACTTAATACGCGCTGGGCTGCGCAATCCTGTACTGGTCACAGTCAAAGAGAAGGCTTCGGTTAACACGCCAGCAAGACTGCAAAACTTTTATAAAATTGTAGAGCCTGATCAAAAGTTTTTGGCACTTCTGCTGTTTCTGCGTTCGCCAACCTCCACTTCCGGTAAGGTGATGGTCTTCTTCCCCACCTGTGCCTGTGTTGAGTACTGGAGCGAGGTTCTGCCTCCCCTGCTGCCGGAGCGCACTGTTCTGGGCATTCATGGCAAAATGAAAAACAAGCGTGCCAGCGTCGTGGAACGTTTTCGCAGCGAAGGGCAGTCAGTGCTGCTCTGCACGGATGTGCTGGCCCGAGGTCTCGATGTGCCCGAAATTGACTGGGTGGTGCAGTGGGGTCCGCCATCGAATGCGTCCAGCTTTGTACACCGCGTTGGACGCACTGCACGACAGGGCAACGAAGGTAATGCGCTGGTATTTCTGCTGCCCAGCGAAGATGCCTACGTTCAGTTTTTGAAACTTAATCAAAAAGTAGAGCTTTCCGCCCTGCAAGATAAACAAGAAGAGAATGAGCCAAACGAAGTGCTGTTGCAATCCACATTGGAAAAAGTGCATCAATTGCAGAAAAATGATAAAAGCATCTACGACAAAGGCATGCGGGCCTTTGTCTCCCATGTGCGTGCATACACCAAACACGAGTGCAGCGCGATTCTGCGACTCAAAGATTTGGATCTGGGCAAAATGGCCACGGCCTACGCGCTACTGCAGTTGCCACGCATGCCGGAGCTAAAGAACTACAAGGGTTCTGGTTTTATTGCACCCAGGTTTGAAGTGGATCTTGCCAAGCTGACCTACAAGAATTCACAGAAAGAGCAGGTTCGCAAACAGAAGCTTCAGACTTACGAGGAGACGGGCACTTGGCCGGGTAAACATAAGCAGCACATGAAGCGCACCGAGTCGTGGGATCAAACAAAGAAGGCCAAGGTGGATGCAAAAACTAAAAAGGAGCTGCGTAAGGCCAAAAAGGAGCGAAAGCGACAAGCTCTAGCGGAAGCGGGCGAGAATGGTTCACAGCGAAAGCGGAAACAACAATACACACAGGACGAATTGAATGAGCTTGCCAGCGATATTCGGCTCTTTAAGCGACTCAAAAAGAAGAAAATCACCGAGGAAGACTACGACAAGGCGATGGGTATTGATGATGACGACGGTGACTAAGAGACTACTATTTTATTGAACGTATCGTGTACATAAATAAAGGACTTATAAATGTTCAGCCTAAAATATTCGGACAGCATTGAAAGATTTTAATTTTATAACAGAAATTTTGATTTAATATTTTTTTTCTCCGGTATTGGGTTGAACACATATCATGTTTCCGTTTATTTTCAATTACAAGAAAATTGTACTAACATATTGTACTATAAATTGCTTATTTGGCTGCATCCTGATTTGTTGCTCCTGAAATGAAGACTAATAGCACAACGGGCACAATGTACATCCAGTATTTGGCAAAGAAGCCTCGAGTATCCCGCACCTCGCCACGCTCCCTGGCTTCACGTTCTCGCTCAAATTTCTGTATGAAGCTACCCGTATCCGGGACTGGAGCCAGTTCAGCGTGACGAATTATGACATCAGAGCTGAACGTGTTTTCCTTAACTTGTTGGACTTCTTCGGTTGAGCATTCAGAGCTTTTCGGCGAAAGATCCTGGGAGGCTGTTACTCCTGTCACATATCCATAGGAGTCAAGAGATATCCATAAGACATCGTTGAACTGAGCCATCAGCAGACTGCACGCTTTGCTGGAGGTCAAAAAGCGCTGAGTGTTGCCATTGGGATAGGTGACTGTTGCCCTCAACCGATAAAAACCATTCTGCTTGGCCAGGACTTTTATATTTTCTAGTTCAGTAGCTGTTAATGTATTTTGCACAACGCTTGATAGGCCCGCATTTAAGCTTGGTATAGAGATGTTACCACGATGAGAAAAATAATCCGGCTTTGATATGGATACGGAATGGTGCAAATCAATTGTTACCCAGCTATCATGCTCCAAAAAGCTGAATCCACTTGAAAGCAAGCTCAGCAAAACAATTCCCATATAAAATATTTTACGAAACATTTTTTGTGTTGAAGTTGGCTGCACGACCGATTAAAATGAGTTCTTTATTTCTATTTCAAGGTTTCTAACACGAATTACGTACGTTTTCTATCTTTAATAAGTCTTTTAATTTGTTCCCATATGATTTACTACCTTCAAAACTATCGATTGATGGTATTAATCGATTGTGCCAGCAGAGATTTGTTTCGTTGTTTTGTAATTTAGCATTGCAAAATATCTCGTTATGTGAGTGGAAATCAAAACTCGAAGCCTGCTAAATTGAATAGGGATACTGAAACTTATTGCTTTATATCAATGACTATGTAATTATCGTTGGCTGGCTGGCTGCTGACTGCAGCCAGCTTAACACGAGCCGTAACGCATCCATGGCATGAAGAAGTTATCGATAGTGGGCGTGCCAATTTCGGCTCGTGTATATATACTCATTGGTTTGCACCGCATGAATTAATCGATAAGTCGATACTGCTCCAACAATTTTGTGCGAATTTAAGAGTTAAATTAGCTAGAGGAAAGTGCAGTAGCATGGGAAAAACATCAAAGGATAAACGTGATATATATTATCGCCAAGCCAAAGAGGAAGGCTGGCGTGCACGTAGTGCATTTAAATTATTGCAGATTCACAATCAGTTCTTAATTTTAGATGGTATGTATTGTAAAATTGTATTTTGAATTTTATACTCATACGAATCTATTTTCAGGCGTAAAACGTGCTGTTGATCTTTGCGCGGCACCCGGCAGCTGGTCTCAGGTGCTCTCGCGCCAGCTTTACGAACCCTGCCGGACCGATGATGAAAAATTGGCAGTAAAAATTATTGCTGTTGATTTGCAGGCAATGGCCCCCATTCCTGGAGTTGTACAGATACAAGGCGACATTACACAGGAGAGCACAGCCGAGGCAATAATTGCTCACTTTGGCAAAAATGACGGCCAGAAAGCACAGTTGATTGTCTGCGATGGAGCACCGGATGTTACAGGGCTCCATGAAATGGATGAGTATATGCAGAATCAGTTGATTGTCTCGGCGCTTAGTCTGGCAACCTGCGTTCTGGAACCAGGTGGCAAGTTTGTGGCAAAAATATTTAATTTCTCGGAGAACGAGTTGCTCGAGACGCAAATGCGCACTTTCTTTAAACACTTCCACATCTATAAGCCGGCCAGCTCGCGTCCTTCAAGCTATGAAGCGTTTGTAGTTTGCGACGAGTTTCGCTTGCCCTCTGGCTACATTCCTCAAATTATAAATCCATTGCGGGATAACATTAGAGAAATCGCTATGAAAACTGGATCTGAGGTTAATAAACGTCTAGTGCCGTACATTGCATGCGGCGATATGAATGGTTGTCAGGAAGTAAAGCCATTGGAATTCACAGACAAACAAATTGAACAGGGCTATGATGGTATGATGAATGAACCCGCTTTTTCTGAAAGCACAAAGCTAGTGTTGGAGGACTATTACATAGATGAATTCATTAAAAGAAACATACCCTTTGTTTGGACGCACTCATTGTGGTAGTGATATGAAACAACTTGACTCAAAAAGTCTTTCTGAATCAGAGGGATTATAATTTAAATTGTATTCACAAATAGTTAATAAATAAAATGACGATTCAACATTTTTCCCCATAACTTTTAAATTTGGTGAGTTTAATAATTACCAATGTCTTTATTAGACATACTTTAAAAATGGAAACAATACATGAGCGCAACTTACATTAGATGAAATGAATAACGTGAACATACATATAAGTGGTTTTTAAAGTTTTAAGCAGCGCCGTCGACAACAATCTGTAGGATGGTGCGACGTTTAGGATCGTAGGAGAATCCATTGCTACGAAAGCGTTCCGATTCGTAGAATGTTTTTAGATTGCTTATATCCAGCTGCTTGGCGCGCTCAATTAGGTCGCGCTCCATGATTTCCACATGGGTGGCACTGGGTCCATCCTTGCAGCGTATGTATGCCAGCTGATCGAGTGTGAGTTGACGCAAAATAAAGAACAGTAGCTCTGAGTGATCCTTCTGGAAGGACAGATATTTTTGGAATGCGCTGCGCATCTTTTTCATCACACTGAACTTTTGCGCTTCAATAAAACTCTCCAGCATCATGCGTATAGCCATGCTAACATCCGCTTCCAGCACATTCTCGCGCAGATGCAGGCGCGCATGAGCCTCCGACATGCGGATGACACTTTCGATATGACGCACGGTAATGGGTAACGAGCCAGTCGCAAATGATTCCTGACGCAACTGAGCATACATTTTGGCAATCTTGTCTTCGTCTATATTCTAGAAAGAATAAGTCCAAAAAATAATTTAACAATAACATTATTAGTTAGTTGTGAAAAATTTACCGTAAGTTTGGGTCGAATATTTTCCTTGGCGTAGACGATGTACTGGCGCAGCAAATCCTGTGGAATCTCATCGACTGTCTTGAGTTGTGGCTCCTCGAGTTCGGGATGTTCCTCTTCGCTGGGATGATGCTTCATGTGTGAATGCACGACAAATTTGGCCAGCTGCTGATCCTGCATAGGATCAAACTCATCTTTGACCACGCACAATATATCAAAACGCGAGAGAATTGGTTCCGAGAGATTCACATTCTCCGAAAATGTCATCGAGGGATCGTAGCGACCCCCAATGGGATTGGAGGCGGCTATAACCGTACACCGCGCCTGCAAGGAGGTAACAATACCTGCCTTTGATATAGATATCGACTGCTGTTCCATGGCTTCGTGTATGGATGTGCGATCCTGATCGTTCATCTTGTCAAACTCGTCGATCAAGCACACGCCCTGATCTGCCAGCACCAGAGCACCAGCCTCCAGTGTCCATTCCTTCGATACCGGATTGCGACGCACATAGGCAGTTAAGCCCACTGCGCTGGCTCCTTGGCCGGTGGTGAACACTGCGCGTGGTGCAATCTTTTCTGTGTATTTAAGGAACTGCGACTTTGCCGTGCCTGGATCACCGCATATAAGCATGTTGATATCGCCGCGTATTTTATGTTTTTCGCCAGGATTTTTGGACTCGCCACCAAAAAGAGCCAGAGCCAGGGCGCGCTTAATATAGTCATGGCCATAGATGGACGGCGCCATGGAAGCAACAATACGATCGGCGATGCGAGGATCTTTGCTCAGCTTTTGTATGGTGGCGATGTCCTCATCTGTCAGCGATTGTACCACCTGCTTGGAGTCCTTGACAAGCACATGGTTGGCAATGATGACCGTTGCAAAGACGGGAAAGCCCTGATCCGTGTTCAGTGAACCGTCATAGTTGTTGGTGTAAATGCCAGTGACCTCTAGCTCATCGCCTGGTTTGCATTGATCACACAGATCAGCCAGCAGAATGACATCCTTGCTGCGTGGAATACGGCCGGCAGGAATACGTCCCGGGGATTCCTGCAGCGTTATCTTCTGATAGTTGCGATACAGCGTCTGTTCCATGTTAATCGAGAAGGGTCCTGTGCTCTGGCACTCCGGACAAGAGCCTGGCTTTACCTCGGTGTTCTGAGATTGCACAAAGGGACCTAAAACATAGCCGCATTTAACACAATCGTACTTAATCACGGAGAGCTGTGGCAGCACGCCAGTGGTTGCTGTAACCACGCCCAAAGTGCGCACCAACTGATTTAGATGCAGCTTGCGGAACGTACGCAGCTCCTCGATCAGAGGCAGCTCCGATATGCGCACATGAATCTCTGTGGTGACGCGCTCGTAGGTCGGGAAAATGGACAACACCATGTCCTTGGCGACTTTATCGAATATTTCGAGCATCTGGAACGGGGCCTCAGGTAAAAAGTAGGCCAGCACATGCTCTTTGTTGGCCAAATCAGTGTAGGACACCACAAATGAGGATTTGTTTTGCTCGCACATCCGACGGATGCGATCGCGATACGTGTAAGCGCCGCGTTCGTCCACAAAGGTTCGCAGAAATGATTGAAAACGATTGGCGATCTCGGTTCGTGGGCCAAGCATGCTCACCCACTCTTTGGTCGAGTGACCCTTGGTGTCCTCTAAATTCTCAATGGACTCGATCATTTCAGTGTCCTCGACCTCACCGACGGCTGCCTTTTCCCCAGCACGTCGCTTGGCACGAGGACCCATATCATCTTCGTCGTCGTCGGACTGTCCAAAGCCCAGATCCCTATCGTCACGATGAACACCGGCGGCACGATCGCGACGCCTCATCTCCGACTCGGCAGCAAAGCGTTCGCCCTGTGACATCTCTGAGATGTCATCCTCATCGTCCAACATGGCAGGATCATAGTGGTCCAATTCAGGCATCTCACGATAATCTGTTTATACGAGCATATTTATGTGCATTTAGTTTCGGGCACCTTATTTGATCCCTTGTTTTAACAACACAAACCATTTTCCATATTGTCTCCAAACAGTTCTTCGCCATCGTCCTCCTCCTCGTCGCGCACCGTTTGGTCGCCGAGAATCTCATCCTCATTCTCAAATGGTTCAAAATCGCCCACGGGCGATGTCATCGCTGCCCGCAAATCCCGACGCTCGCTGGCATCGCTTGGCGTATTTGGGGGAGGTGAACTCGGATTGTCCTATACAGGGTAACTTATTTTATTACTACATTATTAAACACATTTAATACAACTTACCATTTTATGTATGTGTTTGCGCAAGCCTTCTGTACGATAGTAAAAATCTTTAGCAGTATTTGTATGTGCTTGGCATTTGTTGTGCTGCTTCAACTGTTACTACCACGGCAGATGGGTAAAAAGTTGGCGTGCAATTTTGGCGGGAAAAATGCCATTCGATGTATTTCGATATAAATATATAGATCCGATAATCGAATATGACATATGGAATGCATGTCAATATGTCAGTAGACAAACCATTTAAGTAAACAGAATATAAATTTTTAAATACATATGTACATAAACAAGGAACTGCAAGATATATTTTAAGGAAAAATACAATTTTATATAGTCGATTGTTATGATAATGCTAACGCCTAAGAGCTGCTTGCTATATCCACTGTGGCATGTAACAGATGAGCGATTGTGTAATCGATTGTTTTGATACTGCTAACGCATAAAAGCTGCTTGCTATATCCACTGTGCCATGTAACAGATGAACGCATTGAAGGTATCATCTATATTTGGTACGCGCTCATTAGCCGGCTCAATGGTCTAGGGGTATGATTCTCGCTTTGGGTGCGAGAGGTCCCGGGTTCAAATCCCGGTTGAGCCCGTTGAACTATTTTATACAAATTTTGTTGACATTTTATGACAATGTTTATTTGTGATTTTAACAGGGAAATATTTTTTAACGTGACAAAATGTATCTAGACGTAAGTGGCTTTAAACACTTTTGCACAGTCTGTTTCTACAAATACTCTCGTATAACTATCGGGACGGTACGTGTGTGTGTGTGTTGGGACAATTTTTCTAATTCCTTGCGTCTTTCACTTAATTATAAAATAAAGGGCCTGCACGAGGCCGGCTGCCGGCGATTTATTGCACCGGATGGAGTTGCCTTGCCAGCGTTGCCACTGCATTTGCATAGGAATTGCATGCAGCGACAATGGGTCGGTCGGTCACATTCAGAATAATTGCGGTCACACAATGACATTAAAGCGAAGTCAGAGTCAATTGGAGTGTTTCATGTGTGTTTTCTGACTGCTACTGCAAAGGACACTAGCTTTATGGTTTGGTTTTCTTTTTATGCCGGTTCCGCAGACAAAACTAGGGAGCGTGCTGAGTAATTGCAGCTTTAAATGACATTAAACGCGCATCGTGCAGTTTTTGTGGCTTATATAAATATATTTGTTGTTTACTTAATTTTTGTTGGTCCTCATTACTTTTTTTTTTGTGCAGGCGCCGCTGGAGAGCGCATTTTTCAATGCTGCCGTGTAACGCCTTACTTACTGTTGTGTTTGTTGTTGTTTTTGTTGCTAGCGTACGTGCCATGAAGCCAAAAGTCATTTGTCGATGCGGAATTGCAAGACATTTTATAAGCGAAGTCACTTTCTGAGACAGGGAATTATTTCTTATTAAAATCTAAAGGCAACAAAGCGCCCCAAGGTGTGTACTAAAAATATCGGAGTACCAGGTAAAAGGGGCAAGCGATTGCAAATTGAGTCATTTTTCATTTCAAGCTCAAATGAATAGACAGTGGCTTAATGGAAGGGGAACCGTGGGTTGTGGTGGTGGTGGTATTATTTTGCCCTCAATATGTCACATTTTCGTTGCTTACTTGAACCATTAACAAATTGAACTGCGGTTCTTTTCTTTCCCTCTTTAACTACGTTCATATACACATGTATGTACTAGAAAGAAATTTACTCAATAACCGTGTTTACGACACATTTATGCTTATGTACCTTATTAATTATGCAAGTACACATGTGTAGTAGTTGTTTGTGTGTTTATGTGTGTGCTTTACTTATCGGGTAACTAAGCTTATGGAGAGTTTTTCTCAAAAACAGTAAATGCACTTGGGATAAGTAGACGAGTGAAATTTTAAACCATGAAATTTTGCTATCAAACGAAACTTTTGCCGAAAACGATGCTGCAAATTGCTGCAGGGTTGTGTTTCGAGGCAATCAGGCGAACGACTAAAAATATTCAATGTTTCATTGTTAAAGAAGAAGGAATGGTAATAACAACAAACGCACTTTTCATTATTATACTCTAATGTATTTCTCTATTCCTTAAATAAATACATATCATATAAGATGGCGAATCGAATTGCCATGGTTATAAAAATCAAAATAATTTCAGAATGGTAAGCGAAAGGTTAATCAGCTCACTTGAGTAGAGTATATGACCCTCATCGTACATAAGTGTAACCTCCATCTTCATTATTCTGCACTTTTGTGGTTTATTCTTCTGAATTCGTGGCAGGTGAGAGGCGTTAATAAGCACAAAATCACACATACACCACGCACATAAGGTTTGGGAAAATCAAGAGGTACACAAAAATGGCATCTTATTATGGTTCATTTAATATTTCATGGGCAATTTGCCAGGATTGAAACCGACACACTTCAAAAAATTGCGTATACCACACACACACACACACACTCATGCATTGGCATTTGGGCACTCAAATTCAGTCATTCTTCATAACTTTCTGCCACATAAATGTGTGAGCGAGTAGGCAAAGGGGTAGAAGAGGATGTGTTGCCACCACTTTTTCTTCGTACGAACGTATGAACATAAGCTGCGACTCATACAAATTTAAACTCAATTAAAAGTTTGCGTATTAGACTGAAAACTTGCGGCACAGCGTTGTGACACGTTGATGAAACGACCACGCCTATAACCGCCCACTTTAATGCCGCCAGTATGCAATTTACCAAGCATTGTCGATGGCTTTGTAAATGGGACGGCAGGGGGCGTCAAGAGGGCCATTTGCAAAGCTAAATGACATTCGCATTTAGTAGTTGTCATTAAAAATGTTCGCGATAAATCTAAATGACATTTGCTTGACATGGGACCACCGCTAGAGAGTGCCTTCCTCTTGCTTGCTTCACCTCTGCTTGCCCTCGCTCCACACCATTTCTCTCACAATCTGTTTCAGTGCGCGTCTGACATATGCAGCAGATTCCTCAATTGAAAGTAACAAGCCATTGACACACATTGATACGCTTTTTAGTTACACTTTGGATGGAAAGACCTTGTACGAAGCTTGAAGTAAAGCAAAGAGTATTAGACAGTTTGATGCTTAATTGTGTTTATTTCATAATGTCTTCAAAATAGCTGGATTTCGTCAGTGCTTAACCTTTCTAGCAACTTTTATATTCATTTGATTAATGCTTATGTAAATATGAAGTGTTCCATTGTTTTCTTAAGAAACTTTCCGCACTCTAAGTAAGTATTGTTATTTCATTTGCTTTAGAAGCGATAAGAAAAGAAATAACGATTTCCGTCTGCCTTCTGGCATTTGAGGCAAACTTCATAAATGCCCGAACACATCACAGAGCCAAAGGATTTTTTTGTTGATTTTTTTGTGGGCAATTTTCTGGCTGGCCCAAATTGCGAATGGCAGGCATATGAATAATGGAAGCAAATCGGCAAACAGCAAAAAGCTAAATGCTTCTAATGACAGAAAATGAAGCAAATGACGAAAAATTGCGCAAAACAAAAGAGACAAAATAATAATAATATAGCAAAATGGCCGACCAGTTGGCCGTCAGACTATGGCTGACCATGGCACGCACTGTTTGGCTGTGTGTGTGTGAGTTTGTATGCGGAAGAGAGAGAAATAGAGTGAAAAAATAGCTACTAGAACTCTCCAAGGAGCAGAGTAAAGGAGACGTGAATTAACAACAACAACAACAAGCAATCTGCGAGAGCAAATCGAGAAAAGCATGTGCGCGGCATAATTACGAACCAATTAGAAGAAATTATTATTGAGGTCACCCAACAGGCAGCGAATGAATGCCAGTAATGGATGTAAGTAGGGGGGAAAGGGAGACGTTTCTGCACAGAACATATGGCCTGTGCTAGTGGGAGGTGTCGGGTACTCATCCGGCTATTCTCTGCTTCTCTGCTTCTTAACATGACGGAGGTGCCAAAAGGATGCGTACATCATTATCATTCATGGTACAGCGGCAAAGGCGCAGCATAATAACCACTGGGTGAAATAATACAGAGAACACTCAAATACACTACACTAGCAATTATTATTGCTCACTGCGATATTTAAATACTGTATGCCAAACATAAAAATAAACAATAGCCTTTTATAAAAGCTGCTAGAGGTTTTAGAGGGATTTTTTCTTTCTAAATGTCAAATTAAGTTCACCGAATATTAGTTGAATGTACTCTCTGTCTTGAATTACTCTGGTCACTACTAGAAATATATTATACTCTCTATCCGGATAATGGAATCAACAAAAAAAAGCAACAACAAAAACAACGCTTGTGTTGCCTTTAATGAGCATGCAATTTGCAGGCGCTTAATGGACAATGTTTGATGTTTGAACAGCTGCCATTGGGACTAGGGGCTGGAAATGGGATGGGAATGGAACTGGTTAGTACAAATATGTACAAAGAGCGGGGCAGGCAGGACAGAGCACTACTGGCCAAAAGGTATCGCGTGAAGCAATTCAATTAGGCCAAATGGCTTATAAGGCAGACACGTGAGTTTGCATTTAGTCGGGATTCTGTTGTGGACATTTTTCTGTGCCTTGGTCAGTTCGATATGTTACTTAAATATCCGTCAACGTCGCGCTCGCGTGCCTCAAATTTAATAAAGCAGTCAAAACATAGGGAAAACAATGACAATGACAACGACATCGACTAAAGCTAAGGCAAAACCAGCCAGTGATGGAGCGGGGTGGAGTGCGGCATGACCTTAACTGTCGATAGGCAGGATGGTAGGAAGGGACCTTGCTTGCATGTTGGTTGATTGTCCTGACTTTATTTTGTGCTTTGCTGGCAGTTGCAGTTTAACAGTATTCGTACATACTTTCAGCCGTTCAACTTTGCAGGTCGTTGAAAATCGAATATCGTCATATCGCAAAATACCCCAAAACAGAAAGCCCCGTTGACTGTAGGGCTCGATGAAGGTTACAAGGTTTTAACATTGATTTTGATTTCGACAATACACAGAGTTGCAAATACGCGTATGTATGTGCATTTACAACATTACATATGTTCATGTGTATATGCCACATGTGGCACTGACATTTCAACTTTGAAGGACTTGGAAACATTTCGTTTGCTGCTGAGAAGTTTTTAAAACATGGTGGAAACTAAAAAGTTGAAGTTTTCATTCTAGCAATCTAAAGACCAATTGTTATTCAAGTTTGTGAACTACTCCTAGATGCAAAACACAAAAAAATTAAATAATAAAAAAAACAGTCAAATATGCGTACTCAGAAATAAGTCAAATTCGTATTGAAAGTTTTAACGGTTTTGGTAGGCGTTTTAGGTCTTTGGGGTTCTCAGCACTTCCACAGCTTTGAAATCTGACTATGCAAATTGCATTAAAACTTTAACGGACGTGGAAAATGTTCGAAAATCACGCACCCAACTAAAGCCGGACGGAAATCGAGTTAGTGGGCGGCGGGGTCGACTTGGCACTAGGTGCAGTTGCAGCCAAAACGGAAGCGGAAGTGTGACGTAAATAAATACCGCAGTACCACGCACACCCCTTGCCAGCAGCAACAGCAACAGCAACAACAACACCAACAGATGTTGAAAAATGCAACAGCAACAAAATTAATAATAAAAAAATAAGCATTTGATGCATGCTACAAAATTTACACATTTTTCTATTCAGCATTTGGCTTTATTGTTGTTGCAGTTGCGTTTACTATTTTTGTTACCCAATTTAATTTTTTTTTCGTGTTGCGTTGCGTTTTAATTAGTGTATGCAGATTGTTAATTACATTGAGGTAGAAAAGGCTACGTATTTTTGTAAATTGCATAAATTATGTACAATTTGTAAACACACAGAAGCATTTGTAAGTATTTAAATTTGTAGAAGCGTACTTTGAACAACATATGCGTGTAAACGGCACGTCAAACCGATTATAAATATATTTCAAGTTATTTAAACGAAATTAATCTTATATTTCCAAAGAGAAAGAAACAACCTTACTTCCTAAAAATTTGCTAACATTTCATTCAAATTAAAGTAAGTATATTCTATGAAGCAACAAAACTGTGATATATCTTAACTTAAAAGAAGTTTATTCAAATTATTGGTTCTTTGGTGATCAGCAAATCAACTGGTGATATTAGCGAGAGTACAAACCCTAGCACAGACACATCACCAACAAGAGCTTCGAGAAAGTTAGCAGTCTTTAACACGTTCCTTTTTGCTTTACGCTGTTGCACTGATTGCAACATATTTGCGGTTTCCAATAATAACAACTTGCATAACAGGTGGTGTCAGTTTTGTGGCACGGACGCAAGAAGCATCTAATTCCGGCTGCTCGTTTGGCAAATGTTGTTTAATATCCAGGTCTGCCTTTTGATTAGTTTGCGCACTTCCAACATTTTCCTTCTGCCCCGTTTGAACCTGATAGCACTTCTAGAAACAGAATACCAAATTAGATTTAATTTATAAATCTGAAAATATATCTTTTAAGCTTACTGGACAAATATAGATCTTCTTTAATGTTTCACTATCTTTAACGACCTTACGGGTTCTTGCCTTGCATTTCGAACATATAGAAAACGGTGCCATAATTTCATAAACTCCACAGAATCGTATTTTTTGCGTTAGTGATGCAAAAACATTTAGGCATCATCGACACTATCGATGGTAGATTCAGGAAATGAACATAAGAGTATTCTTTCAACTTATGATTTTTGTATGCCTGTATGTTTTTTTTTCATATGATTATGCAATTCATTGTTGACAAAAAAAATATATTTGTAGGTTTGTCAATCTATTAACCTAGTACTTTGTATATTTAATATATATGCGATATATACAAAATATCGATAGCTATCTTTAAGCCCAAATGAGCCTCGATATTTGCATTATTCGAAGTATTTGCATCACTGTTGTGAATATGTGTTTGTGTGTGTGTGTGCTTAAAGCGAGAGAGTAACTTTAACGCAGTTAAGTTGTTTACCTTTGCCGAATTGGTCGAGTTTCTGAGTGCATGCATTTTCCTTGTAACGCTCTCTTGTCTTATAACAGTCCAGAATTTCTGAAAAATGGCTTAGTAACTTGGCATCCACTGATGGCCCGTATGGTTTCAAACTACTGCTGCGGTTGGTGCTGGTTTATTCAGGACTCGTATTCGCATTAACGCCATTAGGCCAATTTGGCAGTTTGCCCTGACAAACACAGGCGCATAAGAAACTTTTCCAAAGGTAACCAAAGGCGAAGCCCACATGCCAGGCAACTGCAGCCTGCGAGTACTGCTCTTGTTCTTTTTGTCCCCATTCAGCCCCTGCAACTTCAAACACTTCAGTTGCCCGACTGTGACTTGTGTACACATATCTATGCAAGTTCAAATAAAAGTCAAGTCAGCAAAACAGAAAAATGTCTGCCACACCACAGTCGCAATGGCAGAAGTAGTTGTTGTTTGTTGTTCTTGTTTGTTGCCATAGCTGCAGCATTTCTCTTCGTTAACCCAAGTTGGCTTTAATTACGAACCCAGACAGCCAGTTAGCATCTGTGTCCTCGCAATTTAACGGACATTTTTGCGTTCTTTCCACTTGCTACATGCATCAATTTATGTGCGTTAGAGAAAGCCCTTTTCGCTTCCCTCCTCCTTGTGTAAAGCGCCCCAAACCGATTCCCGTTATATACAGATAACTTGTTGAACAGCAGTGGATGACAATTTTAAGACCAACTCTGTGCCATGAATTGGCACTACATTGGCTAAATTTTCATGAATTACGCAGAAATGACGAACATGTTTTTATAATAATTATATATGTACATAAGTAAATATAGTTTTTATTCAATTACAGCGAAAGTTTGATCAACTCGTTGAGTTTGATGTGAGCGGTTATCGATAGATTATCGACCCATCTTCAGTTGATAGCTGTCGCTATAATATAATATTAAAACAATGACATCAGCTATGGGCTGGTTCAATCATAGCAGTGACCAAAATGGAATGTAATGGCCACACAAAGCATTTGATTTATTAGTTTTGTCATTAAACAAATTGTCGAACAAAAACTGGCCCAATGCACATGTAAATGTATGTTAGTACGCTATGTACAAGCACTTATTTATGCAGTTTGATATTTATTTGTGATAAACACAAGCATTGACGCAAATTAGAATAAACATTTTCATTACCCAAAATGTGTACGAGCCCCAAAGGTCCTGAAACAGGCTGTTTTTGCTGTAAAAGCAATCACTTTGCTTCAATTGCTTTTCGACTGGTCATCATCCTCGAATACTTTAGCCCCTTTTGTCTATATATATTTATGTACGTGTATCAGAAACTCAGAAGGGTTTTGTTATTAGTGGCTAATGATAATGACCCTGGAAATGTTAATTACTAAATGTTTGATTTATGGCTAGAGTATGTTAACATGAATATCTATAAATAAAAATAATATATTTGAAGATCTTTAGCGATAGTTATTCAAGTTGAAAATCGTCTCAGTCTTTACAAATTATGATTGTCAAAAATTGGATCACGAAGGCAATACCAAATCATAATAAAATGTTTAAGCCAAATATTATGGTTCTATATTTAAGCAAGTACTACATTCAACAACTTGCTCGATCAATGATTTTAGTCATCATTAACAAGTCAAAATTTTTTGAATTTGTCACCGAATCCAAACAAAAAAATGAAATTAAAGTTTGCACTCTTATTGCTGGTGATCGCCGTTTGTGGCAACAATGAATTACGGCGTATTGACGATGACTTTGCGAAGGGGCAGCTATTGCCGTCCTGTGGATCAAATCAAATGGATAATGAATGTAATGGCTCAGCTGGAGCACGTCAGTCGGGTGCCAAAAACTGCTCTCAAGTGGCAGCAAACATTGCAGTAAAAGCTGCTCAAGTGGCAACCGCAGCGAACGAGGCACAATCCAGTGCCGCCGAGTGTGCCGCGAAGGAGGTGCGCATTCAGCTAGCATGTAAGGCGCAGCAAGCGTCGCGTGCCGCACAAGCAGTGCTCGCGGGAAAGCAGGCCTTGCTTGACAGAATACAGCGAGAGTTGAGCAATGGCGAGGAGTCGGTTGGTCGGCTGAACGAGTCGCTTGAAATAAGTGAAGCAAATGCAAAAAAGGCTGAAAGTGCTGCAAAATCGGTTGAAGCGCATTTTGGTCATTTGAGCGATATTGTGAAGCTTGTGGGCAGTAGTTTGGGTGATGTGGATGCGCTGACTGAACTCGCGCAAAACGACTTGAACGAGAAGAAGCAAATGCTGGTGGCGGCCGGGGAGCGCAGCGAACGCATCCAGAAGCAGCTCGCATGCGCTCGTGAAGAGTATCAACAGGTTAAAGTCGCGGCCTATCAGGCGGCCTGTGCTGCCGTTGAGGCCAAGCAAAAGGCAGCCAAAACAGCTGATCGCAACAGCAACTGCAACAAAAACAGCAACAACAACAACAACAACAACAGCAACAACAACAAGTGCAATACACAACTTAAACGAACACGACGCAAGCGTCGCAATCATCAACCGAACCAGCTACACGAAAGAATTAAAAACTAATTCTCAAAAGACTTAACTTTGCGTTAATACCTAAGAAGTATTATTTCGATTATATTTTTTTGTTTTAAATTATTTTTGTACTTTGTTAACAAAAACTGTTTATCACAATTACAACATTGTCTATAATTAACATTACATAAAGCTAATTGGGTAACAGTCTTATTTGTTTCATTTGTTCATAATGTTATTGCTTTTAACCTATTAATACATGCCCTTGGTGGATGCAAGCAGGTTACCTTGAAAAATTTCGCGGCGCTTACTAAACATTTCGACTCTGTCTGTGCGGATGCGTTCTTGCTCCCGGATAGCATCTTGAAATGTGGCATCCATATTTTCAAGGCTGTTATCGTTTCGACTCATCCTCACAAAGACCGCCTTAACATTGTCTTTTGTTGTGCACATCAGAGCCGTGCAGTTATTTCTTGTCCAAATAACATTGCACTGCGCGCAGAGGCCAGTAACGAAATTGGTAACCATATTGGGACACATCTCACATATAGGCACTGACCACATTGTATCGCTCATTTTCAAGCCCATGCTGCCGCTTATCTCGACTTTTTTTTTTAAATTTGCAGACAACTGACGAGCAGTGTGGTTATGTTTGCTTTGTCTGAAAAGTTTCCACGTGCCAGTCTGCGTTCAGCAGATATTTCGAAATCCTGTTGTGTGCAAATTATTTCGTGAAAAAAATGGCTTCCACGCGCTTTGCAAATAAAATGTGTATAAAAGATCCAAGAGGAATGACGTTAAAAATGTTCTGTGGTTGTGTGCAGCATGGTATAGTTATTTCTTAACACTTTTGCTTCTGCTGAACGCATGCATTGCAAAGTGAAAAGCAGTATTGGATAATTCAATTATAAGTGTTGTATTTTACTTTTAAAATGCCTATTGGAGTAACATAGAAGTTTGAACGTTATTCATCAAAAAATGACTCAGCACTAAAGAAATGACATTTTAAAGGATTGGCATTGGCGCCAAATTAACAATGTTTGTAAGCCGGAACTATGATAAAAAAAATTAATCTCATGTTAAATTTTTCTTGTTATATGCATATGAAACAAGTACAGAATAGCAATTTAGAAAATATGGAAACCATTGCTTGAAATGTTGGCTTTCGGTTTTGCGATTTAATATTTTTATTAAAGCCTTGGTACTTGCTGTTCGGCGGTTTTCTGATTGTTTGGCTAACGATGTTGGGGCATGTTGGGCTGCGTGGCTCTTTTCGTTTCAACGAAATTCGCTTAATTTCTTAAATTGAAATTATGGTAATTTTCTGTAGTCATGCAAACCTTTAGCGCCCCATTTCGTGTCTGATCAGATGACAAGGACAGGGAGGGATGTCGGGTTTTTTCGGTTAGCTAACCAAAAGAGTCAAGTTCATAAGTTTAAAGAGCGAAACAAGCAACTGCAGTCGTAGTGGACGCCTTGAGCCCTCCTCCCCTACTTAAGTTTGACAGCCGATGAATAGTTTTGGGTTGTTGCTAGGGTTTTGTTATTGAAGTGCCGTTCTCAAGGCTACCCAGCCAATCAATAATAGCTCGCACCCGTTTCACTCGTCAACTTCGTGTCAATTTATTAACAAAGAAATTAATCAACTGTTGATTTTTGATTTACATGCACAATTAACACCACACACAACGAGGACAAAAAATGACACATTGACATTATTGAGATCCAAGTATTCCAGTATGCCAAACGCAAAACCAAAAAACCCAAATAATCTTCAGAAATTCGAAGCGAAAGCTGTGAACAAAGTGTTCTGCCGTCCAAAAGGCAACTTGTTAAGCTTTGTTGTTCTCTCAATTGCTCCCCTTTAGTGGCGGTTTACTCGAATCAGCACACCTTTTACTCCACTACAACCACCCACCACTCATTCACTGCCCGCAACCCTAACAAACAAATTGCCATTTGCATGGGCTGGTGAGCGTTTTGCAAGTGGGCGGCATTTTCGATACCTGTTGAGATGTGTAGCACCACGCCTGAGGGCAGTTTTCGATTTGTACGAGCAGCAGGTAGTAAGTAGCACAACAGTCATGTTGAGAATGATTTGCACGATTATTGGGCGTCCGCCACCGTTCATTCACAACCTGTGAAAAGGAGACTGCTTTGGTTGCCATGTTGTTTTCGAATATTCGAAGAAACTTACACAGAGTGTGAGTATTCGAACGAAATTCTAATTGCAAATGGCAACGTTGGTTTTAAATACTCATAAATTCAAGCAGTCAAGCTAAGCTACATATTATTAAAAAAGTTGGGCAAGCCATAATTCAAGTAGGTCCCTCTATTATTTTTATAAGATTTACAGGAAATATGATGATTAATGTTAGTTATGTGTTATGATGAGAAAGGCTTGATTTCGACACACCCTGAACTCAACCAATTCTTATTTCAGAATGGAGTTGGTAATGTCGTATTTGGGGAAGCACTTTGTACTTTCTCTGTATTCGCTAAACCGCACTAACCATAACCGTACTATTTTGTTTTGAGTATTTTATACACAAAGTGCTACCAAAAAGTCAAGCAAACTCCTTTTAAAATTTGAATACAAACCCCAAGTAAACAACTTTGAGCGTTGCGCACTGAACCTCGGATATGAATATGTAGAGGTGTGCACACATGAACGCATAACATATACGCCAGTTAGTTGGGAGGTGTGGCCCTGGTATCCTTGCTACGCTTTGCGCTGCACCTCAACTGTTAAGAACATCATTGCTGGTTCTGCCTGCATTGTGGCCCGTAACTGGCAAGGATAGTTGCCTACTCTTCGATCCCAACAGCTGTCTCTTTTGCCATGCGTTGCTTTCTGATGCCGACAGCGCCGATGGATGCCTTTGATTTCATTTCACTTCATTTCATTCATGCTGTAGAGGGAGCAAACTCGCGACTGCGTCGCCGCTTTGTGGAAAGTCATGTGGGTTACCACCCCACAATCCAACAGAATCAACGGCCAGGAATTGCTGAAAGCAACAACAACGACGGCGACGATATACATTTTGTTGCTGTAGTAGTAGTAGTAGTTGTTGGTGGTTTAACTGGTGTTACTTAAGTATACATTTCGTTACATGGAAAATGCATGGGATTTCGGTGATTCACTTCATGGTAGTTGGTGCTAAATCTGTTGTTACTCCGATGCTCACGCAGAAGACAGACACCAGCTTAAAGCTGCATCGTTATTATTATTGTACAGATTGACCGAGAAACTTTATTCACTTGGAACTTCACCTTCCTTGTATAACTTACCGATTCTGAAATTGTTTCAATTTGTTAATAAGAAAACATGTCGTTAAGTTCATGTTTGTTCAATAATATTTCTTGTTTATTTTTCAATATGCGCCTAGTTCTATTTGTATTATTAGTATTTTATTATTATATATATATATTATATATAAATAACTGTTATTGTTCATTGCGTTTTCATTTCAATGCTTACCATTTGTATTATTTTATTATGGTTTTCTTCATACGGGTTTTAAATGTTTTTTTTTTTTAATTGCTTGTAAAGGATATTCTTATCAAATGTTCAAACCATAGTCCAAGCCAATTGTAAAAAAGTGTGTGTTGTGTGCAAGTGTAAAATTTGTAAAGTGTTCATTATTCATACTAATATGATTGTACATATGTATGAATGTATGTATTTATTTAACAACGAAATTAATAACGAGCATGTTCAACATGAAGCGTGTGTGTATAAAATGTGTTTTTTGTCATATTTTGTTTGATTTTATATTAATCTGCTGATTCTTTGAGGCATACTCTTTAGCCATGCAATGCCTAATTTGAAACGCGTGACTTAAAAATGATTTCAATTCGTTAAACTATCAAAATTATATATGCGATTCCCACCTATGTAGCTTTTTAACTCAACATATTTACAATTTGCCTTATCTTTATTGTTATCTCTTAACTATGAACATTTTGATGATATCATAATCATATCATATGATTTTGACTTTATCAAATTGTGTTTTTTTTTTCATGGTATTAATATTTAACTACACGTATATAAAAACTATTCGATTGCCAAATTCCAATCATTTCTGCACCACTCACTATACACTAAATGTTAACATTCAATATTTCAATAACCCAATTAGGCTCAACATGAACAAACAAAAAGCATCGTCAGCGTTATTTAGTAAGTGGTTCTGTGAGCGATAGTATGAAATGCTTTAAACCCAAACAACAAACCAAAATAATGGAGTATTGTTTTATAGAAATTATATTGTCAAGCACAATTTTGTATTGTGGGGCATACAGATATCTTATCGAATTTTTAAGGAAGAAACTCAAAACAGTATATAATATTTGATATTGCGTACCATCGGAAAATAAAAATAGGGATTTCTAAAATTGTTAAAATGTTTGGTTTTTATTGCTTAAACATTCTCATTGGGACTTAATGCACTATTTAGTAAATTTTTAAATTAGACATTATATATTTAATATTGAAGCAAGACTGTGAATTTAATTGCTTATGATTGTTTATATGTAGTGTTTCTATTTTTTTTAAATGTAACAATAAATTGTTTGTTTATATTGTTAAATTGATCACAGTCAAAAACAATAACGAACTATGCCTGAAAAAGATTTTACTATGCATTTATATACAAAAGGTGTTTCTGCTTCTTCGATTGAACAAATTTTGGTATTTATTTCTAATATAACAAAACGATGTATATTCAAAATAATGATTTTTACCAAATTTATTAACTTGGGGCACTTTGTGAAGGGCTCTAATTAACATTCTCATTGGCTCAGACAACAAATAACTTTATTCTCGGTATTGTACAAACTTTCGATGTGAGAGGTCAAAGGTATTCGAAATAGTTACCGATGCATGTACTTTATGAAATTAAAAATAATTTTTGCAAGAGTTTTATTGTAGTTACGAGATGAAAAAGAGTTTTGGTTGTGGGTTTTTCAATTTATTGTTGCTTTTGGTTTTCTAATTTTAGTTTAACGCTTGCCATTGTTTTTTTAATTTTCATATATTTTTTTTATTACTAATGCATTACAAACTTATATATAAACTATGCAAAATTGTACATCTAATGTTAAATCTTGTTTGTTTTATTTTAATTCTTTTCAGCAGTACAAAAATTATCCATTGCATTTATATACTCACAAATATTGAAGCATTATTAGTTGTTGTTATTTTTGTTTACACTTGTCTTTTAATTGCACATAACTAAATTTACATTTTCGATACACATTGCAAAACATTTTTCTCGTTTTAACATACACGTAATACATATGGCAAAAGAATTCAAGCACAACTCTTATGCTCTTGCCTTCATCGCTCTAATATGAAAATATGCGATGCTGCATTGCCATGCGTATAATTATGTGTGTGTAAGTATGTATGTATATTAAATACCCTAGAGCTTAGAACTAGATTCCATTTGTTTTCTTTTTTGCTTCTCTTGCAGCATTTGTGTGCTGCCACTCAGCCAGGTTTAAAAATCATTAACGCTAAAAAGTAACTAAATGTAATCAATCTTAGGAATTATTCAGTTGGATCAATTAATATTGTTAATATTTATGTGTTTTTGTTCTTCTTTGTTGCTTTTAGTTTGTTTGTGTTTGTATGTGTTTTGTTTTGCTTAAACTTTTTAGGTGTTGCGTCCACTTTAGTTAAAGGCGGCCTGGCTTTGGCTCTTGGGCGCCTGAGAAGTTGTGCGGCCGCCATAGCCGCCAATGGGTATTTTTTTTTTGTTGAGATTTTCAGTTACCTATACTCTGGATTGACACTATGATGGAAGAACAAATAGATTATCCGTAGTTAATTCCGCAGTGATGATTAACTTCTGCTAGAAATCGCTACTCGTCGATGGATTCCCTAAATTGCTCTCCACAGTGTCATCTTTGTGTCAGAGTGGTGGCTTATAAACTTCAATAGCAGGCGTGAGCATATCCACCCGCGTTGATATTGAAGTGTCACTGTAAGGCAGAAAAAAAAACAAATGTATTAATTGTAATTTATTACAACATTTCTTAAAAGCTAATCTTAATGTTACAAGACTAAAGAAATTATAAGCTCGGCAATTGAAACTAAGCACAGTCAAATGTTTTTATTGTCAAGCTCTGATATTTGATATTTAGTTCTGATTTAATAGTTTATTGATATATTGATTGGTTTTGATAAATTAAAAGAGACCAAAGTCTGCATTTCAAACAAACATCAATATGACGGCCATTTGTTGTATAACATTTTAATAAGAATGTTACGCATGTGCAGTCGAAAATCTCACTGCTTCATTCGTGATCTAACCACAAAGTAGATTTAAGCGAAAATGATTAAGTTTAGCTAAAAGTGTAGAATAAAAATTTCCATAACTTTATTTTCAATCGAATGTTGATCGCGTGTGTAAGGTTGTGAAACACATCAAACGCGGCGACTGTTTAACATTATGCTATTGACTATGGCAGCTAAAAGTACATAAATAGAAAAGGAAAACAGTTCAGAATACAAAGTGAGCTCCTTGTTATGGGGCATATCCGACGCCTTATTTCTGAGATAAAAACCAGCTGATAACGACTATGCTTGGGCGGGTAAATAAGGTTGTCACAAAACGAATATACCCGTCTGTATAAGTGAGTAAGTATAAGTGAATACAGTTCAAGCAGCTGCTGCCGTATCCCCATATAGTACGCCGTATTCTTTATTCACTGCATTGCGACAAGTATTCGAATCGCTGACCCACTATCCGATAGCAGTTTCATGAGCTTTATATTTTTTCAAACATTTGTGTTCAATTGTTATGTATATTTATTATGTTGTTCTTGACGTTACTTGCTTCTTTCTTTGTGTTCAGCGACTGTCTGTTGCTTTCTCTTGTTGGCCAGCTGGCCGCCATTTTGCCAGCTCCCCCGTCAATGGCGCCCTTTTGTTTGCTGGGATTTGGTTTCGCTTTGCAAATGAAATGGCATTAAATGAAATGTACAATTTATTGTTTTTAGGGGATTTCGAATTGCTATGCGCCGAATGGCAAATAGCAAACGGCAAACTGCTAAGGCCAAGCGACGTTGAACGAGAAACAAAACCAAAATCGCATTTCCGCTTCCTATTTCATTGTTATATATAATCGTAGTTCTCAATGTGTGATTGTATTTGAGTGAACATGTTTGCCCATGCATAAGTAGTATAAGCGAATGAGCGTACAAGCTGCTGTTCGTTTTATTGGCATTTTATTTTAGTTTTATTTGTATATATACATCCTCATTCCACATTATTGCTGCTCGATGCCACTTTGCTGCATTAGCAGCGTATATTGAATTAAATAGACAACTCGCTTTGTTTGGTGAGAGTTATTATACCCTGTTCTAAATCATAATTGACGATTGTAAAGAGTGAAGTGAGTAAAAATAACGCTATAAACTGGGAATGCAGTATTAACCAATATGCCATGCCATGACTTTAAAGGCGTTATATTCGGTTGAGTTTTAAGGGAGTTATGACTTCGGAAGGTTCTGACCCATCTTCATGGTGATTTTTTGTTAAAAATTCTTTCATGAATTAGAGTTTTAAATTAGGTTATCAACTGGGTATTTATCTATATACCAAGCCAAAACTTGAAGGGTCTTGCGTTTGATAATCAGTTGAGTCAAATCCTTTAAACTTTTGTGTCTTTGTGCAGAAAACGCAAATCAACCAGGCTTTTACAAAATGGTTCGTTAAGTTTGAACGCGGCATCTAGCTGAGGCAAGATGACGGATCTGGCGATTGGAGCCGAAGGTGGTGCATTAAGTGTTGAAGTGCTTCATTCAAGTGCCATCAAACTAAAAGTGGCAAACACTCGACAAAAACGGCTATTAAAATGTATACAAAAGTTGCCGATCTAGTAGAGCGAAATGCAAGTTTCAGATAAAAATGATTTGATTTGAAACAAATAACTTTTGTTTTTTATAAGCTTAATATAAATACCAGTAAAAGAAAATTTTTTGTTTTACGTTGAAATTCTATGCTGTGTGTTATGTTGCTGTGTCCGTTTTTCTTTACTTACTTACTGTAGCACACTGCTTTAAGTTCTCGAGGTGACTTCCGTTCTGACGACTGACCACAAATTGTAACACTTGCCGGACCATTGCACCATGTGTGCCAGACATAATGTACACATGTTTGTTTGGCGTTTTCGCTTTGGGCTATTGCGCTTGGGGAGAAGGGCTCGAAAAACGGTTGTGGTATTTGGTGCAGCAGCAACTTTGGGGACTTTTTTGATTAAGTAAAATTTAATGTGCTAGTTCCGGCTCAAAAAGGCCCGCTAAACAGCCACCTTACAGTCGACACCCGACATCGTCGCGCTTGTAATTTAATTTACACGAAAAACCGCAGTGTCAGTGTCGCATTTTAAAATTAAATACATACGAGTATAGCAGAAGTTGGCGAATAGTGTGTGCGGAACACCTGTTTGACCCAGATCTATACTTTGGTCCATTTTAGCTTTAGGTGCGACACCTTTTGTCCATGACGAGCTATCCTTGACATGACATGTTTTTGTACCCTGATCCCATTAAAACTTGGAAAAAAGGGTATAATGGTTTTGTGCAAAAGGATGTAACAGGCAGAAGGAAGCATCTCCGACCCCATAAAGTATATATATTGATCAGCATCAACAGCCGAGTCGATATAGCCGTGTCCGTCTTTCCGTCCATCCGTCTGTTCGTCCGTATGTATGAACGCGTCGATCTCAGAGACTATAAGAGCTAGAGACTTCAGATTTGGAACTTAAGCTCGCCTGATCCCTAAGTAGTACAAGTATGTTTTAGATTTTCGATAACTCTTCCTGTTTCATACACATATTTACACATGGGATCGATAACAACAAAGTCTTGAATTTGTAAAACTTTGAGATGGCACTTAAAACATTAGATAAAATAATGATAATCTGGGTATGCACACACACGCATACTTGCAAGCAGTGACTGTACGCGTAAACTATAGGGATCAGCGTATCGTTTAGTCGGATCTTCTCGACTAGAGCCTTCTTACTTGTTTAAATATCAATTGAAAAGCTCAAGTACTTTAATGAGCTCCATAAATGTTTAACAAAGTACAGAGGATACTTAAGGATACTTTGTTCTTTAAAACTACAACGTGAGAGGACTGCAAAGCCAGTGTCAAAGTTCGAGCTACTTAAAGAAAACTTATATTATTTCAATTAGTAAATTTACTGCCGGACCCAAGAAGAGACTTAAATTTACTTTCAATTAAAGCCAATCATTATACAACGCACTTCTCTTCAAACACATTGTTTAAAGAAATCAATTTTTTTGTACAGATTATATGCGTGTGTTTTTGTTATGTTGCTGGTGGGTGTGTGGTTGGGTTGTTCATGCCATGCCATACCACGCCCTAAGGGCAACACCACACCACACTGTTAGCCATATGCCAGCACTTTAAATGCAAATTAAAGTTGTCCTCTCCGTTGGCTGTTCGCCGAGGTCACATTCATTTTGCGAAGTGTGTTTTCTGTTTGTTGTTGTTGCTGCTATTATCTGTGTGTATGTGTTCGTGCTTTTTTGTTTGCCTGGGACCGCTGATGTTGGTTTGAATTTGCATAAAGCTCCAAACTAGCATGCATATTCGGTTAGGCTTTTTGGCCGCACATCGTCTCATGGGCTGTGCGGTTGAGCTTTTTGTGTGTCAAGGCGTCGTCGCAGCTGCACCAGATACTTGTTGAACACAACCTTGCAACTTGAGAAACGCCATACAAACACACAGCACACACACATACAGACTCGCTGCCTTGAACATTTCAATGACTGCTGCTGAGAGGTCGTGTTATGGTGACATTTCACAGCGAGGCGTTTAAATCAATGCCGCACAATGTATAAGGAAAGCGTATAAACAGACTTTAGTTTTTAAACATTTGTCCAAGCGATGATTAAGGGCGGAAACTTTTAACTGTTGTTGTTGGTGGGGCGGAACGAGTGCGTTGCCAGTCCAATTGCCAACTTGCATTCAACTCAAACAAAGCGCCCCAGCCGCAGTCCCGTCTTGGCCAAGCTAATGTCAACAATGGCTATCGGTCGATACTAAATAAGTGCCACACACACACACAATTTATCGCTCGTTTCTCTTTCATGGCTTTTGTTGTCTTCGTCTTATTGAAATTTTTGGCAAATCTTGAGAAAAAGTTTTTGTTGTTCTTGTTTTATTTGCCACTCATGCATGTTCGTGCCCAAGTGGGTAGCGCCAAACACCAGCACAACTGGGCCAACAAATCGAAGACGCGCTTGCCTGTCGGCCATTAATCAAAATCAGCCCAAATACGTGTTTGCTGCGCCCAGTGCAACGGGACTCATAAATAACTCGATCGTGCGCGGGTCGATACGTTTTCAAATTGGGCCCCTGGCCCAACCAACCGAAAAAGATTTGTGTGCTAATAAATGTATACATTGTATATTAGAGAAAAAGTGTTGTTGTTGCTCGGCAACCACGGAAATCGGGGGAAAGCCTTCGCCACTCAGACATTTAGTTTCCGTTCATTAATTTCCGCTTACAACTCAATCATCACTTTGCTTTTTTTTCCAATTCGCCTTTTGCCGGGGACAATTTTGCGCATATTTCAGTTTCCCTTTTTTTGTCTGTGCTTTTTTTTTCGTTTCGAACGGCAGCTGCTTCGTTGAAGTGTCCGGAAGTGGCTTGGAGTCAGCTCTATGTCCAATCCCATTTCCAATTGCTGACCGTGTTTGCGGTTCATACTACATTGATTTCAATTTTGGATTTTGCATTATGGGTTGTAAGTGCAATAAACCCATTTTGTATGTATGTCCTGCTTAATTGTGAAATCGACAACATGACGTATGCGTAATGCAATTATAAATGTGTTGATAACAATCCGATTAACATTATGATTGGATGCACATTTTTGACAATAATTAATGTTTATTCAAATATCACAAGCGAGTTGAAAAGCGAGTTTTCAAAATTAATTTCACAACACAGTTAAGTGAATAAACTAAAAACTTTATACATGTTCTGCTGTTTTTATACGCTGAACCCATTAAAAATGGGTAAGAAGGGTATCATTAAAGCATCTCCGACCCCATTAAGTATATATATTATTGATCAGCATCAACAGCGGAGTCGATATAGCTATGTCCGTCTGTCCGTCCGTGTGTATTAACCCGTCGATCTCAGAGACTATAAGAGCTAGAGTCTCCAGATTTGGAACTTAAGCTCGCCTAATCCCTAGGCAGTAAAAGATCCGATGTACACATGGGATCGATAACAACAAAATCTTGAATATGGAAAACTTTGAGACGGAATTAAAAACATTAGACAACACAATGACAATCTGTGAAATTTTTATTGAAATCGGTTAAGGAACGCCAGAGATATGATACATTGACGTTGAGTATGCAGTATGCGCGTATACATACAGACACATACTTGCAAGCACTGACTGTACGCGTAAAGTATAGGGTTCAGGGTATCGTCTAGTCGGGATTTCTCTACTAGAGACTTCTTACTTGCTTTATTCTAGCCGTCGAAAACTGCAAGTCCCAGGAGTTAACATTTTGATTGTCCATGCAATATTTGGTCGTTTATGTTGGGTTTACTCGCTGAAATGTGTTCTAGATTTTTCCAGGCGGCAAATAAACAACAAGCGGTTACCAAATTGTTCGCGCCCTAACCTAACCTACCGACAGAGGCAACACTCAACTTTACTTGGCGCTTGCCAGCCACATCGTTTGCTTTGTACGTTCCCAAGGGGTGCTTGGCTGAAACAGAGGCAAATTTAACGATTGGCTGCATCAAAGCTAAGGCAAACAACAAAAACAAAGCCATTTACACGTTTTTTTTTTTCGAATCTCAGTTCAGCAAATGGAAAAAATACCCATTTTGTTATTTTTGTAATTTGTTTTGTTTTGCTTCAGGTAAGCACTGCACGTGTTAGTTGACGCTTAACCCAAAAAGTACCTTGCCTCCCAGTGCACGCAGTTGAATTGCAGTTTTGACGAGGCCAACTACTGCTATTGCAGCAACCATTAAACAATTGACAGACCAAATGCTGCCAGCGGCCAAACTGTTTCTCAAACCCTTAAGGGCCGAATTTGAGCGATTGCTCAGCGCATAAATGGCATGTACTCTAGGCTATAGCTGAAAGAAAAGCAACTGTGACCGCGACTTCACTATTTGCACATTTTTGCCACAATTTTTGCAGCTTACGAGTTTTGAATGTTCTCAGGAGAAATATGTCTGTACATTTAGTGGTTATATGCGTGCTTTCCAAAGGCTTTGTATTGAAAGATTTAAAAGCGCATTAAGTACGATTTACGCTTGTTTCATACACATTTGAAAACAGGTTTAAGCCCTAAATTTATTAAAAATTTTTACCAATTCAATTGAAGTCTTATTAACTGTATATTTCTTTAATTTAAGTTTAAACAAGTTCTGAAAAAGGAGAATTAATATAGAAGCTTTGACACAAACATTATTCTTTGGTTTTTGGCCAGTTCCATTGAAACTTTTTTTTATTTTAAGGGGTAAGCAATTGTAAACTTTAAGTTAGACAGCACTGAAAGGACTTTAATGACATTCGCTGCCTAGACAAACATAACTGCCCAGCAAATTGCCAACATTTTTGATCGCCTCTCAGCAATTTTAAGCGATTATCGTTTATCCCGAGTAAGCATTGTCTGGCAATTTGAAAACGTATGCAAACACAGCTGCAACCTCAACTATGATAAGCGCTACCAAAGCAAGGCGTTACCAATTACAAGAACAGTCAACAAAGCACGTCAGCAGATTGTGGGCCAAAAAGTATTGAAGCATTTGCGTACGCACACATGCACTTACACTCTCTAGTCAATGAGCTGAAGTAAGTTAGTTACTTGTAATTACCACAAAATTCAATATATACATGCATACCCTCAGTTGTGGCACCCACAAACAGTGGCAGCGGCAGCAACAACCCAGCCATCTCCCAGTCAGTGGCATCTGCTGCTGTTGATGCTGCCGTACAAACATCATTTGGCTTACCCATTCCGTTTGCCTTAACGACTGACAGTCAACAGTATCGTCATACGCCAAGTCTCTTTGAGATGCTAAGGACGCACAGATCTCACGCACACACAGCTGCCAGCGAACTGCCACCCAACACCCGCAAAACCTAAAAATTTTGACTTCCTTTTTTCAACCCTCCTCGAAGTGGCAGCTGTAAAAAATCACAGCATCAGCAGAAAAGTACTTAAAAGCAGCCGCCGTGTCTTGTGCTCGCGTTGTCATACCCTGTACCCATTAAATATTGTGAATAAGAGGGGTATAATAAATCTTTATGGTTCTGTAAATGTTTGATTTCTGGTAAGCATTACTACCAAGTCGATCTAACGATGTTTTTCTGACAAATAGACTTAAGATGTTTTAAGAGCAACGAATTAAAATTTTAAACGTTAGTAGAACGCTTTGGAAAAAAATGTACTGCAGGGTACCTCATAGTCGAGCTTCTTGAACCAGAAAACTCGTGTTCTGATTATTTTGTA
The DNA here is from genome assembly GCA_035044465.1 of Scaptomyza tumidula. Classification (NCBI taxonomy): domain Eukaryota; kingdom Metazoa; phylum Arthropoda; class Insecta; order Diptera; family Drosophilidae; genus Scaptomyza; species Scaptomyza tumidula. The sequence goes on from JAWNNW010000447.1 coordinate 203,585, forward strand.
GATGCTTCGAAATTTTCAGATCCTCCATTTAAACCATTTGGTCGGGCCAATGCCACTTTTGTTGCAAGTTTTAAGCATTTTGGTTATCTATCTGATTTTTGCTTCCAGAATTTTAGCAGCTGGTTAGAACTTTAAGAAGTCAATCTTCATGTTCAATGAAATCTGACACTTCTTATCTTTCCATTTTACACTTTAATCCAATTATTAACAAGAAGGAACGATCAAGTCAAGTAATCTCGACTAGACGATACTCTGATCCCTATACTTTACGCGTACAGTCATTGCTTGCAAGTATGTGTGTGTGTGTATGTACGCGCAAATCAACTTCAATGTCCCATATCTCCGGTGTTTCTTAACCGATTCCACAGATTGTCTTTTATTTGTCAAAGTTTTACAAATTCTTGATTTTGTTGATATTTATCTCATGTGTATTTCGGAAACGCGAAGAGTTATCGAAAATCGAAAACAAACTTTTACCGCCTAGGAATTAGGCGAGCTTAAGTTCTGGAGTCTCCAGCTCTTATAGTATCTGAGATTGACGCGTTCATACATACAGACAAACGGACGGACAGACGGGTGGATGGACGGACAGACGGACGTGGCTATATCGACTGGGCTGTTGATGCTGATCAGGAATATATAACATATATAACAGCCTGTAACATACTTTTGCACAAAACCATTATACCCTTTTTTTCCATTTTTAATGGGATCAGGGTATAAAAAGCACATATAATTAACCGCACTGATTTCCACAAAACTGATACAACTTACAGTCAACGACTTTGACAGGACTGAGTCCTGTTTATTAAGTTTATGCCCAATTCTGAGAAGCGAATGTTTTATGGAAAGGCAAAAGAAGCTGCTAATGCGGTAACTTAATTCAATCTTGCTTTTTAATCCAATCAGCAGATTGAAAAATGCTCGTAATTGGTAGAGGCGGGCTTAAAGTAGGCAGCGTTATGAGCAGATAATATTACCATTTGCATTTTTAATTGGGATTTACTAATTAAAAAGTTTTCAAAGCAACAAAAAAGCAAAACAATGAAAATTTAATAATTGCTTTGCAACAAGCCTCAATAAAAGCTTTAGTTATAAAACATTAAACACATAGCAAGAAAAGGATGAATAGTCAGCCGATAAGTTACACTACTCAACTAACTTACAAGCAAACAAACATTTAGAAATCCATTAAATTCAGATCAAGTCGAATAATGATGTGGTACAATATACATTATACACTAAAACTATAAACTGTATGCTTTTGAACAATCGAGTGTGCGTGACATATTAAAAGAGAGCGCGACAAAATAAATCGACAATATTGTGCATAAATGTGTTTAAAATTACGCATTGCTCATACGCAGCGTATGGCAATATTTCCGCTTCATGGCATTTTATATGCATGCAGGCAAGCAAGCAAGTAAGCAAAAATTCAAGCCAGCCCAAGACCACTTAGTATTCAGCTCATAGACACAATGCAGACGCTTCGTTGGCTAATGGAGAATAGCAACAGCGACAGCAATAAGGACTCCATCCAACACACCAACCCATCTATTGGCGCAATGAAATGGGTCGCGTTGCCTCCGCTGCCGCTGGCCAAATGCAATGGTATTGATTTTTTCTTTTCATTTTTGGTTTCATTCGCTGCCAACAATAACAATGGGCCAACGACAAATGCCAAATGAAAATTAGCCAAAGAACGAATACGTCGTTTTCGCTTTGTTTTATTATTTTTTATTATTATTCGCTTTAATGCCTGTTTTGGTCGATTGTTGTGAGCTGGCCATCGCATTGGCTCATCGACACGCTGTGCTAGCGTGAACGAAAAAGAAAAACTAACACATACACACTAGCACCCTCCCACACAGGGTCACACGATTTATGAGTGTCTGTGGGCTAGTCACAGGACTACGGTGACTCTTCTGCAAACATTAAATTTCAAGTCAGGTAATAAAAACGCCTGCCTGTTACACTATATGTGTTTTCGTAAGTGTTAGTGTATTAGTGTGTGTGTGTGTGTCGCGACTTTTGGCGAGTGGGTTGCCAAACAAAAGCAACACCAAAAAGGTAAAGGCAAAAGCAAAGTCAAGCAAACCAAAATTAGTTTCATAAGTTTTTTATGAGTTCATCGCTTTTTTGTGTGCGCCCTACTACGCCCTAAGCTACATACATACATGTTTTTGTATATGTATGTGTATTTGCATGTGTGTGGATGCGTGTGCGTGTGTTTGAGCTGTGTATTTGGTGTATCGTTAGACATCCACAGTAGAGCTGACTGACTAACCAGCTTTTGTGCCAAGGGTCGAACGACGGGGCAGTCATCGCGTGGGCGCCGCCTCTTGCTTTCCTTCCCCTGCTGCTGTGCTGGCACTTCCGCTGTTTCACACACACACATATATAGACGAACACACATCTGTGCACTATGCGCCAGTCAAATAATTTACAAATGAAATATAAAAGTATATACATACGTAAACATGTTATATAGAGCAGGAAGCCAAGTAAAATACAAATATTGCGAGTAAATTTCTTTTGTTGCCTGGCTAGACGTTTAGTCCTGTTCGTGTGCGTGTGTGTTTGGGTTTGAAAGAGAGAGCTTACCAAAAGCTATCAAGAAAGCGGCACAGAGAAACAGATGAAAACACATAGAAGAAAAGAGAAAGCGAAAACGAACAAAAAAACGAACGGTGGCGACAATTTGTTAAATTGTTATTGTTATTTCTATGTTAAATGCTCCACTGCCCACACAATGAGCCCTATGGCATAACCCACTACCCTCTCCACACCCATCTCACATACAGCACCCATTGCAAAGTCTTGCTTTGCCGCTGGTAGCTGCACGTAGCGTCGATCTGCATAAATTATGTGAAATTTACAAGGACAACAACAAGGGACAAGCTAAAACAACAACATCAACAACAACACAATAGAAACAACAACTGAGGCAGATTTAAGTTTGAAAAAACTTATTACGAAAAACAAATATTGTACAACATTTTTATTTTGATGTTCAGTTTGTTTTTATACCCCGATCCCATTAAAAATGGGGAAAAAGGGTATAATGGTTTTGTGCAAAGGTATGTTACAGACAGAAGGAAGCAATTACGACCCCATAAAGTATATATATTCTTGGTCAGCATCAACAGTCGAGTCGATATAGCCAAGATGGTATAGGGTTCAGGGTATCGTCTAGTCGCGATTTCTCGAGTAGAGCCTTACTAGTATTTTAAAATTTTTTTGTTGCTAATCAATGAGTATATACATATATGTATGTTTGTGTTTGTATGCTCATTGGTGTCGAAGGCAAATCGTCTGCAGCTGGTCTGCTGCATGTGGGCTTGGACCGTATTTTTGGCGTATGTGTAACATGACATTCTTATTGAAATCGACTTAGAATCACCGGAGATATGAGACATGTAAGTTGTTTATGCAGTATGCAGTATATGCCTACACACACACACACATACACATTCTTGCTTGTTTATTTATGCTGTCCAATGAAAACTGATATTTAAACGAAAGCACAAAGACAGGAAACTTCAAACTAAGAGAGAAAAGAGTTCAGCACAAAAAACCTTTGAAACCATACCTGATTGGTTGTTTTTCTTGTTCTACAAAATTGTGTAGACTTTTGTCTATTAAATCTTTTGCTACTTACCTTAATAACAAATAAAATTAATTATTCGATAGGTATCACAATAAAAACGAGTAAGAAGGCTCTTATAGTCTCTGAGATCGAAGTGTTCATACATATGGACGGACAGACGGACATGGCTATATCTACACGACTGTTGATGCTGATCAAGAATATATATACTTTATGGGGTCGGAGATGCTTCCTTCTGCCTGTTACATACTTTTGCACAAAACCATTATACCCTTTTTCCCATTTTTAATGGGATCAGGGTATAAACAGTAGGAAATCTAAAGTATTACTAGCTAATTTAACTTTAGAACGCCCCTCTGAGATCGCATAAATCTGTCTTAAACTAAGCCAACTTTGCATATACAATATTCACATATTTTGAGTCCATTCATTGCATGCGACCAGAACGAACATACAGTTGAAGTGACTTGCAAACAACTCAAAACAACTGCAACAGGACTACGGCAAGAGCTGGAACGGGAGCAATACCAGCACCAATTATATATAACGAGTGAACCCAAATCGTGTGAAGCTCGGCGATTTACTGACCTAAGTAGCCTATCTGGTAGAAGGCCTGGCCAACCACTGGCCACATAGTTGTCTGGCATGACCTATCGTGGCCTTTTTGCCGTCCGTATAAATTGATTTTCTCACACCTCACATATCAACAACGACAAGTTGATTTTCGATGTTTGCGCTAGAGTTGAGTGGTATTTGATTTTGTTCAGTCGTGCCTGTGCGTATATCTTTGTTAAAATAAATAAGTCAGCATGATTTATAAGATAACATAATACAATATAGCAAAGATACTGCAACCACATAACATCAAATATTAAACGAAGCTTGTTAAATGTCTTCAAAGTTCATTACCACTCGTGCCGACAAAAACTCATCTCTAATTGAAGAGCACGTTTATGTCGCATGTGATGTACGTTATAATATCATCAGCAAGGAGAGCTTCTGTTTGATACAGTATTTAATTTACATAGTTGTCGGTGTAGCAGGTGTCAATTATGTAGGCTGATGGAACTTGACATATGAAAACAACACATTAATCCATGTGAGATTGAGACATGAGAGTTGACAGCCCAAAGAGGGTAGCTTCATTGTGTTCGTTTTTCATACAAGTTAGAGCTTAAAATGTTTAAATATTATCTGCAAGCTGTCATTATGCTTTTACAGTGCCTAAAAAAGATGCAGTTCAATAACATAATCATGTTCGAGCAAGAAGTAAGCATTTAAGTCACTTTTAAAGGGTAATATATCTTATCAGCATTATTGTACCATCACATTGTACATTGAAAGGACGCGGAAACAAACATCGATCGAATGGGATTACTTTATTATTGGCAACTCCATAAATTCATATATTCAGTCAGTTGGTCGGCTTACTACACATTTTTTGGAACCAGTGGATCCGCATTATTTTTTGCATTATTGAGGTTTGTTCGCAAATGAATTTATAAATAACGTTGACGGAAGGGAAGAATATATTATTTTGATTTCATCAGCTGGCTGCTGTTCATTATTTCGGGTTTTTATAAAAGTGGTCTTCGCTTTTGACTAATAAATTATGAACTACAATACGCCTGCGACATAGAAAGAACTGACCAAAAGCATTGAATAAGCTACTAAGCGGCTAATCATCGACTGGACGAGGGTAGAGAAGAGGATAAGCGTCAGTTGAGTGCCGAAAGATGTGAGTTGTGAATGTGCCAAGGTGGTCCGGATACGATTGAATCTGCTCCCGTACAGCACCTGTGTTTATACAGTTTACAACACACAATTTTGACAATGTGTGTAAATATATGCTTTGCCTGCACTGTCTTGCTGAATGAAGAAGTCATTTTTATTTACTGGCCATCCGCTGTAATAATGACGAGTAATATTAATTGACATGAATAACAACTCACTCTGCTCGGTGGATGATTCAATTATTGATTTTAATTAATTGTGCGCATAAAGTGATTAAAAGTTGAGGATATTCCCATTTCCATTGCCATCTCCTATGGCTTCATTTGATTATGTTCAATTTAAGTTAACTGTATTTTGTTCGGAGCTATCCTTGGCATATGCAACTGAATGGCGCTTCAATTATAATTCAATGAGAAAAGACAACTTAATTGATGTGTGGTTTCCACACTCAATAATTGTATTCTCTCGAATATTTACGTGTATCAAATGTGCAATGTAATCATTAGTATTGTCGATGCTCAGATGGGCTTTACAAGTTTATAATGTAACAAAAGGTTTTCATTTAATCAGTTTACAGTAATTGGAATTTCTAGTGATATCAAGCAATTTAAATGGCAGGATAAAAGCTAATAACCACCCCAAGTCAATGAATTTGCATTAAATAACAAGGTGTATACGTAATCAGCAAGTAAGTATTCGCAAAAGAGTGAGTGTGCCTGCCAATGTTTAAAGTATCACAGTACACGGAAACTATAACTTTTTATTATATTTGGTGTTAGAGCTTTCAGCTTTAACTTGTTGCGAACATTAGCTGAACTTCAATGGCAACACAACAACAGCACATTATTTATTTTATGAGCTTAGAATAATGAACCCAATCATTTAATTGCATTAAGCACAGTTAAATTGCGAAATGTAAAAAGTCCCATGAAAGCCTCTTACGTGACGAGATGAAAATCGTGTATGCAAGTCATGTAATTCTTTAATGTAAGAGGCTATTTTTTGTAGTCGTAATCCAAATTAAAATGGCCAAGAGTGACAGGCATACCGCACAAACACAAAAAAAAAACACGTTTAAAAAAAAAAGATAAATTAAATAATTGTACCCATGAACTGTGTCGCCAAGAGTCGATAAACTGTTAAAGATCCAAAAGCCAAACGCTAAATGCAACTGGGTCGCAAAATTAGAGGCAAATGCGACGATTTAAATGCCCAATAAATCGATTTGCTGTTTGTTGCAATGGCTTTCAGCCTGGTCTCCAACCCAAGTTGGATTCGTGGGCTTATACATATGTATGTGTATAGAGTGGAGAATGTGAATGGGAACGGTAGCTGGAGTATAAGCTTATCGGCACGCATGCACGCCAGCTGGCGGCAATTTGGATACGCAGATAAAGCATTTATTGGCCACATAAAACGGGTAAAATTACTTTCTAGCCGCTACTTCCGCTGCCCTCTGGTATCAACCAAAGTCGAATTCGCTTTATTGTCCTGTCGCCTCGGTTTTCTTGACTTTCCCCATTTTCCATTCCTTGTTTGACCGCTGTTCAACTTTGCTTTTGTAATTTCCTTTTGTTGTCGCTGGCCCATTAAACTTAGCACAAAATCAATTTGCTATGACATTTTCAGAAAAAATATTCAAAAATTTTTGCCAGATTTTGCCATTCCCTTTTCCGCAATGATAAAAATGTCAGCAAATTAGACAAATTGTGCGAAAGCAGTAGTTATAATCCTGAGAGGATATCAATTTTGAAACTTACCTGAAAGTAAACAAACAAATAAAATTTTAAGTTTAAGTTTTGCTGCAACTACTTATATATTAATCATTTATTAAAAAATTTATTTATCAGAGCAACTGAGAACTACATTGCTTTATGCTCATCTATTCTTAATTACTTTGCTGCAGATTTTTTTTTTTTAGATTAATAAGATATATCGTTAAATTCATAATTATGCTTTTGGTTCATAACATTGATTTAGTACATATGAGGTGAGCGTGTGGCAAGTGGACCATTTTCATTATTGCTATTGCCTAATATTTCTTATCCTGGCCCTTGTCCATGTTGATTGTCCTTTACAATTTGTCATTTTTTTCAACTTCAAAAGCGCGCGACGGAAACTTTTGTGCTTGTGAAACGGAAAAAGTTAAATTAAAATGCTATGCGAGCGACAACAATGCGTTTGGAAAAAAAAGGTAAAGGGAACTAGTGTAGAATAAACAAAAGTTCGTTCAGGCAGCCAGCCAGACGAGAACGAGACGCCCTGCAAATGTTTAACAAGGTTTCGGTGGCAAATTAAAAGCCACCAACGTTGCCTTCATAAATCATGCACAATGCCAACAGAAGGATGCATGAAAAACAGGCCCTAGACACAGGCCAACACTTCAAATGTAAGAAAGAATTTTAATACCCTTTGCTGTCTGTGAGAGCAGCAACTATTACGGACTTAAGGGCACAATAAAGTTCTAAGCGGAATAAGCTTTCAATGTGCTTAAAATCCCTATAAAGTGTCTTAAAAAATTGGGATTTTCTTTCCTCAAGGCAAATGTTTTACAGAGTATCAGCAGGTGTGCACTTTCCATTACCATATTACTTCTGCACTTTATTCTGATTCGAGTCTGTGAGCTGGCAAAACAAACAAGGAGACTACTGGCAAGAGCACGGCACGATGACAATTTAAAGCAATTCGCAAGTTTTATTTTTCAAGTGTGTTCTTGTAACAGTTGTTTGTAGTTTCCAAGTTCTGTCGCGTTGGAAAGAGGAAGCTGGGAAGGAAGAGATGAGGAGAATGAGAGAAAGGGATGTCCAAACCCCCACAGACAAACAATTTAAATTGTGAGGGAGGCCCAAAAACCGGGCCATGGAATTGCGTTGAAAGGTCCCGAATGCCCCATTCGGAGTGCCTTGCGAAAAAGGCCAGCAGAACACAAACAAGAAGCAACAACAACAATGGCAAATAAAAATATGTGACACGAACACAGCGGCAACGACAACGTTCCGGAAAGCAAACGGAAATTTTGAAATATACAAATGTGTTCGCCATCTATACGGTGAACAACATGAAAAATTCTCTTTTGGCTCCCTGCTCCTTCACCTTTGGCATGTTGTATGTTCTAGTAGAAAACAAGACAAGACAAAACAAAGGAGCACGAACAACAAAAGCGGCGTATACAATTGTAGTTTTTAATAAAAAAAAAAAATTTATATATATATTTATATATATATATAGAACAATCTGGACAATCGTAACACGTCACATTGTGTGGAAAAAAAATGGGTGAGAATTTCGGACTTTACCGACTGCTTTATAATTTGCTGCCATCAAAACATGAGGCATTGCAGATAGTGGATGACATTTGACATTTTATACAAATGAAGTAGTCAGTCTGGCCCTTATTTATTTATGATTTTCCGTGCTTTCATATTTTAAACATTAATACACACTCTTACTTATTTTATCAGGGTGTAAAACACAAATGGGATGCTTTGTAAATAAGCTTGTAAAAACGCTATGGGCTCTGTTTGGGCTTCGAGTATAAATTACGGATTGGAAATTGTTGGGCAAAGCGGAAGCAATTTTTTTGATGATTAAAAATAAAAAAAGGAAGCGTCAACACCTTCGAAAAATATTATAGTTGCTAAAAGTAAGTTTTAAAAAATATCTACAACAAGAATTTTGATTATGTTCACAATGTGTGAGTACATAAGCGCTGAAACAGATCTCAAAAATGTCATAATCGCTGCTCACTTTTGACTTTTTCATATTGGTGTAGCAAAGTCTGAAATTTAATTACGAATCTGTTGGTGGGGCAATTACCACAGGCAGCCGCAGCAAAGGGCTTTCGAAAATCGTTGCAAAATATTGAAAAATATGAGAAAGCAAATCGAAAGCTGCTGGCATGATGCCAAAAAAATAAAATAGCAAAGCAACCACAAAGGAGGCTGCTGCTGCCAAAAAGGAATTGTAATTACGAAATTAAAACTATGACAGCTGCATGATGGACTTGTTTGAAATAAATGAATGGATGTGGCATAGACGAATTGACAAGCATAGGCACGGTGAATGGGTGCATGAGTGCATGGGTGCAGACCACTGATCAGCCTTGGGGTATGTCTCTACCACAGTGTGAGAGCTTGAGCGTGCCGGCTAAAGGGTCGGATGTGGCATTGGCAAAGCCAACGTGTCCTACCCCAGGCCGCAACACAGGCATCGAGCCACAAGCAGAAGAACCAAGTTCCAAGTGGGCAGAACAGGTCCCAGCTCTTACCCTCTCAGAGGTGGCAGGTGGAAGGTGACAGATGCCTCTTATTGAAATTTGTTGCATTATGGTCAGTGGGCTGGCGCTTGTTCGGGATGCTTGATAAATGACCTTGCACGACACTCACTGCACTTGATTGTCAACAAAATTGTTTTGCAGTAAAGCTCGCAGCTTGCTTGTTGGTTTTATTCGTATTATTTTTTTGTGGGTTGCGGCACTTCGTTTTGAAGAGACTGCAACTGCTGCTGCTGCTACACAGCTGGCAGGCAAAAGGACATGCGACAGTAATTAAATTTGTTCATCTTGAACGAATCAAGCTCTTCAAGTTGAACAAGATCTCTCGCTCTCTGGACTTGAAATTCAATTTTTTTTTTTAAATTAGACACGAACAATGTCACATTGTTGGTATTCATACATATACATATTAGCATACATATGCATTCACATGCACTCACACTTAAACACACACACATAAGAAAACACTTGAAGACGGCCATAAAGATAAATGTTTTATGTACGTGAATTGCGTTGAATAAAAGCATTGTTTGCCTGCTTTATATGCACAGAGCGAAAGAGACAGACATAAAGGGAGAGAGACAGAGAGAGGCAAACAAACAAACAAACAAACGTATGAATGAAGAGTGTGCCGCACATCGTGTTCCCTCTTGCTCTGGTTTTCAGTGGCCGTCATCTCTAACTTTTGCACGAATTATGCGGGATGGCATTTGCTAGGTTTGGCCACATTACTCATCACGCCGCACCACCCTTCCGTTCCTTTTGTTTGGGCTTAATTAAAGCACATTCACGTGCACATTTAGGCTTAATTGTTTTTTGAATGAGGCCAAATAAAAATAAGTACGCGAAACGTGCGTTAAACCAGGTATAATGTTGTTCATTTGCAACTAGTAGGCTGTTTTAGTAAGTAAAGAATGGATTTCAATCCGTTTACTTGCAAATTCATCGAGTTCAGTAGAAAGTTTATGTAAACCCAATTTATAAAATGGTTTTGCCAATCTTCATATAATGATTATTCTATTATTTCGTATGATAATATACTGCTGTGTGCATTTCTTTAATGTATTATGGGTTTCTTGGTTCTTGTCGCTGCCATAAGCTCAAAAAACGTTAATAACATACTTAAGTTAAGATATTATCTCAGCGCAGTGTTCATAAGTATTCGGAACATTACTGCCTGTATGCCAGCGTGAGACCCTGGCACAGACTATATTCTCAATGGAATCACAGTGTCTGATGCTTGGCAGCGTTGTTGATTTATGTGCTTTACTAAATTGTCTGGGGCGACATACTACTACTGTCTTATTTATTATTAAAGTTTCTCACGTGCTTCTTCAAGTGTTATTATTCTGTAATTTAAAGTTGTTTCTTTATTAGATACTGCACACATCAACTCCTATTTAAGCTAAAAAGTTCGACAATGATATGGAATACTGTTTTGAATTTATTAATCTTAGTATCGAATTTTCATTGCATTCTCTAAGGAGCTTGCTAAATTTAGTATTTAAACAGTTTTTATATTATCCTATATGTTTCTTGTTAAAGCCAAAAACGAACTAATTGTTTTGTGCATGCGCTGCTGTCATTCCCGACACTGACGATGATCAGCTTGAGGGCTATAATGTACATTACTTAGAGCGACTATACGCAGTCCCAGTACGTTATTTTTTCTTCTATATGCTATCATTTGTGTGTGTGTGTGTGTGTGTTTTTATTGAATCGTCTATCAGACAGAGAGAGTGCTTGACTTTTGTTGTTGCCAGCTCGCTGGATTTGCAAAAGATTTACTCCAATGAAGTGGCATCAAAGAAAATATTTGCCATTGCTTGTGCTTCATTCAGAGCCAGCTTGCAGCTGGTACTCTATCATCTTTTGCTATTGTGCTCATGGGATGAGCGTCTTATTGAGATGGTCACGCCTGTGTGGGCGCATTGTAGGCAAATAACAAAATGATTTTGCAAACGGAAAACGAATGCTTATTGAACGGCACTCATATGCTGCGCAATATTAATATTGATTTGGGGAGGCGATACTGACACACTCAGTGAGCGAGTCAGCGAGATGGCACACACAAACACACACACCCAACTATACATGGTTATAGCCATTCTTAACCATCTATATTGTACTTGTATGAGTAGTGTATTTTCATGTAGCTGATAAAAATAACAATAGCGACCACATCTTACGCCGTGTTTTCCTTTTTTATACCCTAAACCCATTAAAAATGGGGGAAAAGGGTATAATGGTTTTGTGCAAAAGTATGTAACAGGCAAAAGGAAGTATCTCCGACCCTATAAAGTATATATATGCTTGATCAGCATCAACAGTCGTGTAGATATAGCCATGTCCGTCTGTCCGTCTGTATGTATGAACGCGTCGATCTCAAAAACTATAAGAGCTAGAAACTCCAGATTTGGAACTTAAGCTCGCCTTATCGCTAGGCAGTTCTTTGTTTTCGATTTTTGAAAACTTTTCCGGTTTCCGGATCGATAACAACAAAATCTTAAATTTGGAAAACTTTCAGACGGCATTTGAATTATTTAACAGAATAAGGAAAATCTGTGAAATTTTTTATTGAAATCGGTTAAGGAACGCCGGAGATATGGAACATTGAAGTTGTGTATGCAGTATGCAGTAAGTGCGTACATAAACACACACATACTTGCAAGCACTGACTGTACGCGTAAAGTATAGGGATCAGGGTATCGTCTAGTCGGGATTTCTCGTCAAGAGCCTTCTTACTTGTTCGTTTTCTTGTTTTGCGACCTTAGGCTAAAAGCGACTTGTGCTTGAGTATGGCTTGCAACAGTGTTGCCACGTGACACGCTTTTAAATTGCAGTTTAAAACTGCCTGTGTTAAACGACAGTTACACAATAAGCAAGAGTAAATATATAGTTATTTGATTATTGCTGAACGCATGAACAATTTACGAATTTGTTTTCATATTAATTTTTTTTGTAATTTTGTTATTAAAATTATTTTGACATTATTTTATAAAAATTAAGATTAAGAGTAATTAATCAATCTTATTATAAATAAACTCTTTTCATTATTTACCATGAAAATATAAGAAAATATTTCAATCCTATTCAAAATAATAAGCATTTAAGAATATGGGAAAAGACGTGATCTTTCCAGCATTCTAAATGGTTGGTTCCGTTGTTATAAGCAAAAAATTGATTTTTTTGTTGTTTTTTTTTTCATATGAAAAAACGTTGCAACAAAATGAGATACACACAAGCAGTAAGTAGGCCACTTTAAAGGCAGCAACAATGCAGCATCTTCTACACAATTTCTAATTTTTGCCTTGAGGTACACTTTAAGAGCCTGGTTTTGCATCCGACCAAATGATTTACTCGGCTTGAGAATAACTAATGGAAGCGAATGAGTAAAGACGATGGGGTTAATGGGATTATTTGAGTGAAAACTTGATATTTATATGTATGTAAGTCTGCAACGTGCTTGATAAGCGACAAATCCTTTTGAACAGTAACTGAACTGAACTGACTGCCACATAAGGTAAGCTGATTATGTAACGAATACAAAACGTACTAACACAAACACACAACAGCACAAGCTGACGCCAGCGTGTTTTCAAACTTTTCAACACCACTTTTTCAACTGTTTTTATTAGTGATTTCCGTTGGAAAGAAGCAAAATTATAAGTATTTGCTTTTGTTATTGTCATTTTGCTTTGCTGGCAACACCTTTCGTTCAAGTTGAAATAAAGCTTAAGAACTTAAAATGAGCGCCACAATAGTGAAAACTTTTTCAATCGTTGATGTACTTGGGCAAATTTGGCTTTGTTTATAGAAAGCTTAACAAAAAGTACACTAGTAGCTCTTGAAGCTCGGCATGTTATAGAAAAAATGTTTACTTATGTTTACAACAGTTTAAACTTAAATTGCATGAAGGTCTTAGTTGCGTTTGATAGTTGTTAAGCAAAGCAAACAGTTCGAAATGTACTAAACAAATTTATGAACATCAGTTCATGTGCATTGGCTGCAATTAGCGTTATTGATGTATTTAATCGGTTTGGTCTTAAACACGAAAATCTTTCTTGCACAATGGAAAAAGATAGAGATAGAGAGAGAGAGATAGAGAGAGAGAGATAGAGAGAGAGAGATACAGAGAAAACCCAATTCAGCTGCTAATTGATAAAGCACGTGGCCCCACAATCAATGAGTGAACAGGCCAAAACCAATGAGAGAGAAAGCCAGAAAACAATGGGTGCATAGCTTGCACCGACCGTTTGTGCCCGATTGTGCATGGTTGTGCTTGGTCGTGCATATGAAACTGACACTAGGCAATTGAATACAGCAAATGCACGTGTCCTGGGATTATGGCCAGACCGATTCCGTATCGATTATATAGCAAAATATTCAGAGACAACTCATAATATGACAACTGCATCGCCCATGAAAGAGGAATTCAATGAAGTCGTCCGATTAACAAAAAAAGACTATTATTATGAGAATCAATGGCAATGACGTCGCACTAAATAAATAATTTTGTTTTGTTTGCATTTAACACTTATAATCAATTAAATTGTTATTGTTGCATCCATCAATCCATCACAAAACCTCATTCGAAAGATGGTTTCAACTGCTTAGCGTAGTTTGTGCTTTGCTGACTGCTAATGCGTGCCTTTGAAGCATTTGTGGGGACACACATGAGACACTTGGACTTATAAATAACAAAGCCCAATCATTACTCCAAACAATACATGTATGTATGCATCTAGGAGCTTGCTGCCAGTTTCTCTGGCTACCGATTTCAGGCATGTCATTGTTGAACTATTTAAGTTCCGTCGAGGGCACCCAAACAAACATTGGACAACAAATTGTTGCAAGAGGGTGGGTCGCTGGTGGCACCTGTTTTAAGTTCAGTTTGGAGTACATCTACAGAAGTAAAAACAAAAGTTTAGAAAGTTCTGCCAACTTCATTAATTTAAATGAGCTTGGCATTTGACGTCAACTGAAACTCAATGCGACGATGCATGCAAATTAACTTAAGTTCGACAAGTTGGCAATCATGTTTACCACTACGATGTTGTGAAGTAGCCCCTGACTAGACCTCCCCCACAATTCGCACGTATGAAGCGAGCAAACTATTGGATAGAGATAATTACGTTTAACATGAGAAAAACAGTTTATAACCAATGTGCAACTTAGAATCTCAGAAAGTCCGAAAGTACAACCGCCACCAGCTCCGATAGGGCGAATGCGAGAACCAGAGCTTGCGATCATCAATCGTAAATCGCAGTGAGTTGAGTGCGAGTGACAGCGGGACTCGAACTTAGACAGCACTAGTGAACAGACGAGACAAGGCAGGCACAGAGAAGAAGGAACAGTAAACACTTAATAGTTAATAGGAAAAGAGAAAGTAATTGAAGCCTGGCCAAACTGAGACCTATATTCTGGATTGTAACTCCTTTTCTCCTTTACTCCTTATGAATAAGCAGTCGCAGTTTTGTTGACAACAATCTTTACCAGCCTACAGAATTATACCAAGGAAAAAAGTCAGCATAACAAAGATATGTATCATATCCGTTTAGCATCACTGATACATATCTACCCAACCGATAAACAAAAACTACGAGAGTAACAAGTTACTAAGCAACCAATTAATATAGTGTTTATTATATTAACAAATAAGTTATTTGTCAACATTTTAGAACAAATTTTTATAAAATTAACCTATGTGCAATTCTAGAATTTGATGTCTTACGTTTGGGGCAATTTAAATTATTATCTTGACTTGTTAATGCTTTGGGTTGTTTATTTAAAGTGCTTAAAGTGAGTGCTCGTTAGTTTTGTTAACAATTTAATGCGACTGAATGGATAAAATGTTACCTGAGATTCTCAATGCGAGGCCTACGGCACTGGGGACGATTGCGTCGATGGCTGCGATCCTTTTTACATCGGCAATCGCAGTGCATTATGCATAGGGCGATAGATGAGATGACCGTTATCACAAAGGGCACCACAAAAAAATTAATGATCATGGCCACCTGATCGTCATGATTGTAGTTCGTTAGGACGACCGTCTTATTTTTGCGCGAATAGAAACACGGATAGATGGCACCCTCGGCACCAAAGTAGCCGTTAAAGTTCTTGCACGTCACTGTGGGCGGATAGCCGCAACCCTTAATATTGACTAGGAGTGTAGCCTCGTGTGTTGTCTGCTCCATCCCGGCGGTGTAGTTAGTAAAGTCGGTCATATTTTCGGGTATCGTTATGTTTTGTTCGATAAAAGACACATAAATGTGCACACAACGATACAGATCGGAAGTGCAGCCCTCGCGGCACGAGCTCCACGAGCAATTGAATATGCCAACGAGATCCTCGCGACGCGTCGTCGTGCACAACGTTGGTTTCTCGACAAAATCGTGGCTCAGCGTCGATATCGCTGGGTCCACGTACAGCGGCACCAGAAACAACAGAGATGCACCCGCCGTCACCGAGAAGAAGGCGAGTGTCGATGTGCTATAGAAACGCGCACGTTCCCGCCACGAACGAAAGCGCCGATTGCCATTTTTCTTTTTTGGAGCCAGTTCTCGGATTTTACGTAACCGTAGCTCTTGTTGTTGCTGCTCGAGTAGTAATTCCGAACTGCCACTCCTCATATTATTGTCGGTGCACACAGGGCGCTGATTTTGCTGCTGATTGTTGCTGCTGCTGCTGCTGCTGCTGCTGCTGCTACTGCTACTGCTACTGCTATTGCTAATGTTGCTGTTGTTGTTACTGCTATTTTTTCTGTCGCTGTCGTTGTTATTGTTGCTTGTGTTAACGTCGGCGTCGCAGCAGCAGCTGCAGCGACGTCACCACCCGCACCAGCCAAAGCCTGCGGCTGGGCCTGAGAGCTGTTCCTGTGTTGAGTCGTTGTTGGCGTTGCACTCGTCAAATTGCCTACAGAGGTTGAGAGACAGAGAGCGAAAGAGTGGGAGAGCTGCAGAGAGAGAAAGCTGGACACTTGCAGTCGAATGTCGACGCTGCTGTTAACGTTGATGCTGACGCTGACGCTGACGCCGACGTTGCGTCGCTGCCTACCGCAACATCCAAGAGCTGAACGAGAAGCAGCAGCACGCAATGGATGCGACGACGACGACACACGACGAACTTCTGATGTTAATGATGATGACGATGATAATTAAGGTTATGTACACACGCGTCGACGCAGAAGGAGGCCGGATAAACAGCTGTTTGACCAATCAATCGCTCACACTTGCAGCATGCAAATATGGTTATAGGGTGAGAGCAGCGCGTTAAATTCGCGAGAGAGACACAAATACGAGAGCGAGAGAGAGCGCGCGTGGTAAATGCTAGCAAGTGTGGGAATGTCTGAGAGATAAGGATAGCGCGCCCGCATAGAAACTGAGAGTGAGAGTAAGTGAGAGACAGCGACAGAGACGGAGAGTCAAAGTCAGTCAGTCAGACGACGGCGAGAGGAAGACGCTTGCTGGCGTCTTCATTTGTATTGAATGAGGCGATTTTAATTTTGACTTTACTTTTAAGTATCGCCGACGGCGACATTAACACTTGCATTATAGTACTATTATTTAACACTTGTTTGGGTATTTGAATATTCGACTCGTTGTTGTTTCAGTTTTTTAATTCGTTGATGATGCTTTTATTGTTGTTCTCATTTTTCGCTGTACCACTAGAATTGACAAAAAGAAGAGCAACCAGAGAGCATGAACAAAATGTGAATGGCAGCAAGCTATCGGAAAATGTGCTTTTGCGTGGGCGCCGCTCCTTACAGCTGTTGATGTAGGTTAGTTTAACGCGAGAAACACACAGATTGAGACAAAGAGAGAGAGAGCGAGGGAGAGAGAGAGATAAAGAAAGAGAGAGTGTATAAGCCAGTAGCGAGTAGCGAGCGTCGGCAGCGACTGTCAGCTTAATATTATTATTTTCTTTTTCTTAGTGTGTCGCCCTAGTGACTGTAATTTTATTTTCTTCTTTTTTTTTTTTCGTTCAGCTTTTGGGTGGAATTATTTATGCTACACATTTTGTGTGGCAACCACAATGCTGTTGCTGGTTTTTTTTTGTTATCGCTGTTGCCTTCACTCAAAAGCATTTTATTATTATTTTTCAATTTATTTGCATTGCAAGATATGCTTCACTTTTTATAGCTTCGACAATCTTTTGGTCAGAGTTGATTTTTGCCATAAACTAGACTCTGTACTAATACTTTATGCAGACTCGATCCTTGTTATTGGGTATCAAATCTTTGCAGTGCCTTGTGTGCCTCGATTTATAAACTTGAAAATAGTTTGACCTTGAATCGAGTTTAGGCAGATGTATTCCCTCAACCATTGAATTTGTATGCTAAGCGGGTGGCTACTGTTGCTACGATTGCTGTTGTTGTTGCTGGTGTTGCAAGTAGCAGTAGTGTTGGCTATTCTATTTACTTAAGCCTGGACAGTTTTCATACAGTTGCAGTACTCAGCTTGATACTCATGATACCCATTTCGTTTACCCACATATTTTTATAGAAGCAGTCCTGGTATTGTTAATCTTGTTGCTATTGTACCATTGCGTGACCCTAAACGTTGGTCACTTTGAACATTCGTGTTTTTGCTGCGGGAGTTGAACGCATTTCACAATTTTAGCACACTTACACGAATATAAATAAATATGTTCATATGCACACACCCACGCTAACAGACCATGCACGTGTTTGTCTGTATGTGTGTGTGTTTGTGTGTATTTTGGATGATTTCATTCATATGTATGTTACACATTCCTTAAATGCGAACCCTACACACGGCGAATGAGTAATATCATGACAGAGCTAAACTTTCAACACCTTCTCTCCATATCGTTCTCTCTGTTAGGATATCCAGATATATTTTGCTATAGCACTTGTTACAATTACTGTGAATTTATGTTCTCACTCAGGTGAACACAGTTGCTGAACCTCCCACGCCACGCCTTTTGGCACTGTTCAATGCTTGTCCAGTGCCAAAATCAAAAAGTATACATTATAAATGTGAAGGAAATAAAGGGAAAGAACAGCTCTCGGCACAAGAATCCAACTAACGTTTTTGCAGTTGAAATTTGTCGTTGCTGCCCCGCACATTGTTGAACCCCCCTTCTAAGCAATTTTATTCATTTCTCTTGTTGGTTGTTGCCTCCAGGTTATTAAGTTGTTGTTGCTGATGTTTTATAAGTTGTTGCTCTTAACTGGCGCACTTTCATTAATATTTTTTTGCTTTTGCTGTTTTTTTTCTTGCACAAAATATAGCCGATTACAGCATGAATTTGCCACAGAACGGGAATTTGCTGCCTCATCTGGCAGACTCTCACACAAACACTCACACACACACAGAGGGCACAACACACACTGATTCGAGTCGAGAAGCGCGCACGCTGGGCCCTGACGTGCCTCTCGGAGTGTTTGTCCAAAACTGACGCGACGCAATCCGACTCCACACAGGACTCGCCACAACTGACTTATCTACGTGAGAGTGCGTTTTTGTATGTGTGTGTGTGTGTGTGTGTGTGTTTGAATGTAGGTGGGTGGCGTCGACTTCGCACAGTCGACATAAGCTGCGCTGGAGACGTCGACGCTGGCAGCGACTAAAAGCAGCGCTCCACATAGAGTGCAAACGTTTCGCATATGCGCATTAAGACTAAGAGCAAAACACTCGCTGCTTTGCACTGCTTGCCTTTACAATAAGTATTGCTGACTGAAAATCTTCAATTTTATGTTGATTTTAAGTAATTTAATTTCTAGTTTCATCTATGAAATATCTTTTGCACATTTCGCTTTTTTTATGTAAGGCAATGGACTTTAGATACAAATCATATGGACACTGCTTGAAAACATAGACTTATAATAGTCAAGACCACAACCATTATGCACTGCTTGCTATTGCAAAAACGTATGTGTGGGTTCTTGTATCGGGTATAGTGCTGCAGATTGAGACTCTTACAAGCCAAATTTGTCAACAGCAGCTAATTTAACCATTTAAAATGTGTAAAAAGTGTCTAATGGTTTTGTGCCTAAGTATGTTACATACATTAAATATATATGTTCTTGATCAGCATCAACAGCCGAGTCGATATAGCGATGTCCGTCTGATCTTCAGTCTGTATGTATGAACGCCTCGATCTCAGAGACTATGAGAGCTAGAGAATCCAGATTTGAAACATAAGTTCAAATTATCCATAGCTCGTCGCGCTTATGATGTACACATACAATCAGTTACAACAAAATCTTGAATATTTAAAAACTTAAAAATGTCATTTAAGACTTAAGACTAGTATTTTTTATTGACTAGTATTTTTTATTGAATGCGCGTCACACACATATTTAAACAATTTTTAATTAACTATTCAAATGTTATATTTTTTTTAAATAATTGCGAACCATTGAATTGTAGATTCCACATCTTTCATTAAAGTTTTACAAATTTCAATTAATATTAAGTAACTTCATCTATCAGGGCTGCATAATCGATAAGTGCCGAATACAAATCGGACTTGGAATATCAATTACTGTCTATACAAGCATAGTGAAAAGGCAAAAATTATTAACATTTATTCAATAAAAGAATAACTAAGAACAATATAAGTTTGGTTTCTATTGTTTGTTAATTAATTGCTGCTAACATCATTTTCAACTTATTGAAGTTGTACTCGTTTTAAAAAAGCATATATCAGTAAGTTAAATACAATAAAAAAAAATTCCTTTTAATATAATGTAGTGGAGTCTTATCTTTTGTTAAGCTTTACTGCAAAAAATTATATTTTTTGTATTGATCTCCTAAGAGAATGTGACAATAATATTAAAATATTTTTTTCTACTAAAGCATAAACGATAATGTCAAGCAAAAAAATCTATTAATAGTTCCAATAGGAAATGTTAATACTTCTATTCTATATATATTGATATAACAAAAATCGTATCTTGTCTGAGTAAGTTTTGCAGTTTTATGGAAGAAAATCAATTAGCTAACAATTGGACTTAAAACAACAGTCAGGCAGCTTTAAAGTAAGAATTTTGTGCGGTGTCTCCTTAAGATTGTTATGGCGCTTACGTATACATAACATCTGTGCAGGTCAAACTGTGTGCAAAGGAGAGCGTTCTACTCAGTTCATTTTACCACTGAAGGAAAGATCAAAAACATCCGTTAAACTGGCTGGGTTGCACACTCGTAGACAGCATAGGGCAGTTGGTTTCTGTATGGCTATAACCTGTTTAAATTGGTTAAAACGTGGTATTCGATACAGGTAGAAGAAGTATAGTTTGTTCTCATATTGGTTGCACATTTTTCGATCTGATAACCATAATAAGCTGTGAATATATTCCAGTGTGATCTAAAATTATTGTAATTTTAATAATGTCAATGTTAAGAATGTAATTAGTATTAAGCTAACTTAGTTAAAGCATTACCACGATCATCCCAAATTTTCAAGATTCTTTGTCAAACCAAACGGATTTATATATATTTGAGCAAATTAAAAAAATGTACGTGCATCCTCTTTAGCTAAATATCCGAACTTAATGCGAGTAAATGTCGGAAAACATCGACTTTTAAAACATTTTAATCTTTCGAAGCGCTAAAAACATATTTATATATAACCAGAATGTGTATACATAAATGTGGATTTGCGGGTATATGAATTTATATGTATATATATTTATATGTGAACTGATAGCACTGTTTTGCGATTAATTCGAAAAAAAAACATATATATTAAGAGACCCTAACATACCTAAAGAAATACAATAAGAATGTAAATAACCAAGAGAAGATTCCAGCGCGCCCTTCCGCTTAAAAGAAACCTTATTTTGGGTTATTAGCTCGAGCTCGAGTTGGTTACTTACATTCTCATTGATATAATAATACCCAGCATTCATTGTTCGAGTCGAGAATGTTATAAATATAATTGTATAAGTTCTTCAATGTCTAACGTTTTAAGCTACAGAGAAAGTGAATGTCTGCATTTTACTTAACCTTACATCCTCATTTGCTGACACTAAAATTGTGACTAATTGTGACTTCATGTCTGAAGAAATGTGATTGTAATCAATAAATGCTTACCAATTTTACAAAGACAACCCTATCAATAGATTAGATAGATACTAGCTGATAGGGTTGCACTTACACAATTTAGTTTAATTTACCAATAATCAGAAGGTAAATGTTTCGTTTAGCTCTAATGCAATTTTTTTTTTGTAATTTTCTTGAATTTATCATTTATATATTAAAGTTTAAATGTTTTTCTTCCAGAAGATGCAGTTCAGGATTTTCATACCGTCTATTTTTTTGTTCTGCCAGTTCGTGTCAATTACGCACTCTCCGGAGTCTTTATGCGGATGCTTCAGTTATGATGAACACTCTGTGCACTGTTCCAATATAACTTTAGTGAACTATACGTGCTTGGCAAGGGAGAAGATAACGAAATTATTGTTCAGCGGTAATAAGTATAGAATGTGGCCAAATGAGCTATCACAATACAATTTCAAGAGCATTGAACATATTGACCTTTCGCGTAACCGAATAAAAACTATTCCTGATGGCATTTTGGATTTATTACCAAGTCTTATTTCCTTAAATTTGGATCATAACAGCATAACGGATCTAAATGAAATTCTTAAATTGGACGACAAAATTAGAGTGTTTGTAAGAAACAATCCGTTTGCTTGCAAATGCAGCGACGAAATCTGGAATGGTCTAAAGGTATGTTAATAAATACTGTCTCAAATGTTGTAATTTAATATTCCCCTTTTTATAATAGGCTCGTGGCATATTATATGAAATAACATGCCGCTCAAGTGATAATGGTATCGAAGAGAGTTATATGCTTAACAACTTTTGTCATAGTGACAGGGATTCTAAATGGTATGAGCAGTGGGCATTTTGGATTTTTGTTATTGTATTTATTGTAGTTGTTATTGTAGTAACTTGGCAAAAATAATATAATGCAATATTGCATACAATAAGTTAACATAAAAAATATAATCTATAGAAATATATAAGTAAAGTTAAGTTTAATAAAGTAATCAAAAAATAACTTAAAGCTTAATTAAATACAGCACGTGCACTGAACCATTCTTAAGCTAACATAAGCTTTTGGGTACAGCAAAAGCTTTAACCGAGTGTA
Organism: Scaptomyza tumidula; assembly: GCA_035044465.1. Taxonomy (NCBI): domain Eukaryota; kingdom Metazoa; phylum Arthropoda; class Insecta; order Diptera; family Drosophilidae; genus Scaptomyza; species Scaptomyza tumidula. Next base: position 226,327 of record JAWNNW010000447.1, read on the forward strand.
TCAAAGTTTTAAAAAGCTCTCCTACTTGTTGAAGGGTGGAAATGGGCGGTGCGCGGCTAACCAAATGCTGCCCCAGTTTCGCTCAGCCGCCGTGACATGTACCTTTAACAAAGAACCAAAATGTGGGTCAAGTAACATGCTGATGCCCTTGGCACGGCGAATTTGTCCTTGATGCGAGCACAACGGATTCAAATTGATGACATAGCATCCAAATGGTATATACCTACCTCTCTCTGTGTGTGTGCGGGTGTGTCTGTGTGTGTGTTTGCATTAGAAATCTTGCAACGGAGTTGTTGTGAATTCAGCTAGAGGGGTTGAGGGTAACAGGAGTTGTCAATTAGGTTGAGGCACTTTCCGGGCCGTGACACATATAAAAGATGTACATAACTACCAAATTCATATCAATGTAAATACTTGTATATTGGAATTTGGGTCTTATAACTGCCTAGAACTATTAACTTAATGCAAAAAGTCAGTTGGATGCAAATTTCGGGTGAGTTGGACACAATTAATAAAGGTAGGGTAAATGGTTCCTGAGCATGACAATGAAAATGTCTATGTGCTTGATATTCTCTTAATTATTTATTTTATTTATGACTGAATGTCAAACAATGCCAGGCAGCGGTAAAATTAATGTGTTTGTGTGCGTACGTTAAATGATCGGTTAAATAAGTTTCTAAGCTATGTCAATATATATTCTTCTTCGCTGATAACGAAAATGATGTGGGCAAACCCGAATTCTCAAACCACTAAAAATATATATCGATAAATATCGATTTCCGAATGTCGATTCCATGTGATTTACACACAAATATGACTACGACTCCCTACAGTTCAATCAGCTGCTTTCAGCTATTTTCTCGTAAGTTTTGAGAAGTGACTGAGAGTTGTATCTTGAAGTAAGTTCAAATCATTATAAGATATGGCAACTCATAACTGTTGGTAGTTATTATCTACCAAAAAACATTAATAAATCTCGTAAATATATTTCATGCTCATCTTTGAATAAGAATCTATGCTGCCTGGCCCTGACATGTCAGCACATCGTTCACACGACCCAAAGCGCACTACGCTGCCCCTAACATGATTTTTCATTATGATCTCAGTTCTTGCTGTTCTTCAACTCTACTCCCTGTGACCCCTTCACATACATAAGCACAACACACAAACAAAGAAAGCAAAAAACAATGGTAAACATTCTAATAAGCCAACATGCAAATTCGCAACTGTTTTTAAGTCCAGTACCTTTGACTAAACCCACGCCAACTCTTCTTTGCACTGACAGCTTTGATGGACATCTGAGTACACACACACCACTCATATACTCTATCATGGTCAAGTTGACGTGCGCCTTGGACAGTCCAGAAAGCAGCAAAATAGACTCATTGAACATTTGTTTCTGAAGTATTATTTCTCACAGGAGTAGATTACAGGTAAGTCATTCTTTCACTATATTGTTGATGTATGTATTTACATCAATGCGTGCATGCACGAACATGCATGCGAGCAGGTCAGTTTGAGAGATTGAACAAAAGTGGTGTCGATGGCGATAATGGAAAGTTAAAATTTAGAATTGGCTGAGTCCAACAACAACATTTAAGAATAAGAGCGACTTATTGAAATTAATGTAATGTCATACACACACAGCTTATGTTTGTATGTAAGTACTCAAAAAATCCGGTTTTGAAGGCAATCGAAATCGAAAAAAAAAAAAACAAATAAAGCGGTGCCCTACCATACAAACCAACGAAAAGAGCGGCGCATGTTAAAAAAAAACAACACAATTTAACAACAACAACAACTTACAGTTTAACAAAAGAAAACACGAAAACTGGTTTTATATATTTTTTATTTCATACGAAAGAATTTCAATAAAATTGCATACAATGGTTGCCACAAAGCAAGTTGGCAGTAGCCGGGACAACCTAGTCCAAGGCAAGGAATAGGCTGGTAGGACTTGCTTATCAATGCTTATATGGGTATGCCTATGTAGGTACGTACAGAAATACATAATATGAGCAGAAAACTTTGCTAACCGCCTATTGCAAGCCCACTTTGCTCGTTCCAATTAGAGCTATTGAGGTCGCTGTAAACTAACAGCGGTTCCCGTTCCAACTGACAACTTTGCGCTCTTACAATGTTAAGCTACGCTCTGTCAAATGCACACACAAACACTCTCTTACTTGCAAGCTAACAACTTACTCTCTTTGGCATGATGAGCAAAAAGTATTAAATATGATTCAACACTCTCTGATGATGAGAGCATAAGAGCAGGCAGGCATATATTTGATTTGCCCTCTCAACTGGTTGACCTATTTTCCAGTTTGGTAATATGTCAGTATTTTGTGTGTGTGTGTGTGTGCGTGAAGCGCGCGCTTGGTTGCTTATGTAGTTGCCTTGCTCCATCTTACGCTTTGTTTTGATTTTGCTTTTTTGCGTTTCTTTTCGTTTCTTGCGTTTGGTTTTGTAACTCACAGATTGCATTCACCAAGCAATGGAACACCGCCTGTGTTGTTGCCTCTCCTCCCATCTTTTTTTTTTCGTAAATGCGTATTTGTAGTAATGCCCTGGCGACGCTCCGTTGAATACTGAATGCTGTTTTTGTTGTTGTGTGCGCCTTGGAATTTTCACTCAAGAAATGATTAATTGAATTTGCCAGATCAGATCAGCGCATCTTTGCAGTTGGGCGACGTTGGCTACAGGTTGTTCATATATATATGTACAAGAAATGTATGTAGATAAATACAATAAATGTACGAATTGTACTTAATACACAAATAAGTTATTATTTACATCAAATAGTTTTAAACAATACTTAAGGAAATCATTGCCAACATACACACATACTCATTTTTTCACATATGTATAGCCTTCCCTTTGACCCCCACACGCAACTACGCAACGCATTTTTGGATCTCTAACACCAATGGCGTTTTCAAAATGCTTCTCTCTCATGAAATCCACCCCAAAATATCAACAGCAACAACAGCATAAAATCTATGCGGCTATACATAACAAAATACACACATACATACATACATACAAATAAAATACATACATACATGCTAACACACATTTACATTTATATACAGAAATGTATGTTCGTTGGCTCCCGTGGCGCTGATGGATATAGTGAACGCCCAGCAAAACCCCAAACGCTGCCTCTTCCCCGCCAACGCCAACATACATCATTGCTGTTGTATGCCTACAGAGGTCATTCCAAAGGCAACAACAATGCCAAAGCCCAAGCATACAGCCAGCATAAAGAAACAGCAACAGAGGTTACTCCCACACAAAATAGAAATATGTATGTGCGTTCAATATTCACAACAGCAACAGAAACATCAACAACAGCAGCAACACACAGCCGATGTAAACAAAGTCATAATAATAACAGCTGTGTGCTGCTGATAGGCTAAAGAGCGCAAGATCACGCTCAATCTCACACATCTCTCACATACACGAGCACATGAAGCATACAACAAAGTTCTCTCTTTAACTGTTAAATTTGTGACGTTGACAGAAAACCGGCCGGCGACTTTAATATCAAATACACTGCAGCTTGCAGTTCAACGGTATATCAAGGAGAATGTTAATAAACATATGGAAATATTTGTAAGGATTGCTTAGGGCAATTGACTAGCTTGAATGTACATCAATTTTTATATGGACCTGGTTTAATTAATATATACCACAATTTATAACATTATTAATTGTGTATATTCGACGCCTTGCTCACAGTAATATTTAGTACTTTTGGCAGAAAATCAAGGAGTTCTAAGCTCAGCAATCAATGTTTATGTTCTGACAACCCTTAAAAAGATTAGAGTATGCAAAAGTCAGCAATCATAAACCGTCTTACTTGTGTATCTGCTTTGTTGCTAAGTTTTCTCTCTGACTGTTGCTGCTTAACAGCTGTTTTCGCAACATTGTTGCTGCTCGCTAACAACAGCTGTTATTGTGTTGACAGTTCCTCTCTCACTCTTTCTCTTTTCGCTCTGTTGTTGAATCTGACAGTTGCACACGTACAGGCACACAGATGCACACACACACACATAGAGTTATGCGGCGCTCTGTTGACGTTGTGAAAATGTTGACAAGTGTTTAACTTTTTGTTAACTGCGTAGTTTTTTTTGGGTTGGGGTTGGCAGCAACAACGACGTAGACATTTGCTGTTATGCTGGCAAATGCTGATGATGGCGTCATAGACACACACACACAGACACAAAAACAGGCTGGTTTGGCTATATTGATAAGCGTGTATTGATACAAATTTGCGTTAACTACATGAAGCTGATGGTGGGACAAATGGCAGATTCAGTTATGTTTTGGTGAAGTTTGATCCAACTACTGTTGATATGTACAGTAGCGTATGTTTAGAAACTCATGTATGTAAGAAACTTAACAAATTAATGGATAGGTCAGACAGTAACATTTTGTTTTTGATAGACTGTGACTGTTAACTCAGTTCAGAGGCTAACTTACCACATGTATACATACCATAGTATGCATGTTAAAAAATGTATTTATGTATGTATGTGGTGAATGCACTTCAATGCTTTCAAGAGCATGTTCCACAAGTATTTTACGTATTATGCTAGAAGAGTAGGGGAAAAAACATATATACAAACTCAAACCAGCTCATACACATACACACGCAACTGCATTAATGTATGTAGTTTTTCAAAGCAGGTACGTATGAAAATAATCATAGATACGTACATACACATACATATACAACATGTATATCCAACGTAAGCATAATATATACAACAACAAACTGAGCAACAGCAACAGCAACAGCAGCAGCAGCAACAACAGAGAGAGCGCGAGCAGGAGCGAGAGAGTGTTAGTGTGTGCGAGTATTTGTGTGTTTTGCTGCTCGCTGTGCGCGTAACTGTAACTCGCCGTTTGCTCGCTCAGTCTTTGATAGCCAACTCTCGTGTTCAGACCGATAAGCGCTTATTGCGACTCGCCATCGTCAACGTCATCGTAGACGCCAAAAAGTGAACAATCCCAAAATAATACAGAAAGTTAAAACAAAAACAGTGACTGCCAGGTGCAATAAAAACGCATTGGGTTGAGCAACCCAATCAATCAAATCAAAATCAACTGATTTCCAATCCAACAACAATAACAAAAGTCTTGCAGCATCAGAAGCAGCAGCAGCAGGAGATTGCATACATTTTGCTCTCTCGCGCTTTGTTAGTCTATCTTTCAGTGTGTGAGTGAGTGTTTGTTTCGATGTGTGTGTGTGTATGTGGGTTTTCTGTGTGAGACGTAAGACAAACTTTAAAAGAAAAAGTGAAACGACCGGCAGCGAAAGCAGTGTGAAAGCAAAACAAGCAATAAATGCATATATGTGAGAGTATATAAAAATAATGCACACATAAAAACTTGTCAATCAGAGCAAATTGACAAAGAATTAAAATCATATCGATAACAAAATTATAAATATAAAAAGAATAAAAACACTTTTGTGTGACACCTTTAGGCATTAACCGCTACGCAAATTTGTCTACATTTAAATATATTGTGACAGTTGCCGTCAAGCTGACGTTCGAAACGCCTAAAATTGGATTATGCTTAGGCACAAACGCAACAACAACAGCAACAACAACAATTGGAAAACGAAGAGCGAGCATGTGAAGCTGCCCGGAACAAAGCTGCTAGATGCACTGCATCTACAAGCCACATACAACCACCATACGACCATACCACCCATTCAGCGACTCGACTTCAATCAGAAACTAAATCAGCGAGTCACACTTTGCTTGGAGCTCTATCACAAGAACATTATCAAAAAAATATCCGAGCTCAACAAAATCAATGTTTACAAATTGACCAAAAACTTTTGCCAGACTTAAGAAACCAAATAAACTGAAAATTAAAAAATAAATAAAAACTGTGCGCAACAAGTTGTTTTTTTATAATACACAGTACAGCTAAGTACAGCTCTAAAGTGTGTGCAAAAAAGTTAATCATCAAACAAAACACAAGTGCAATAAAACAAAAGCAAAGCTAATACAAAAGCAAAAGAAAAAGAAAAAGAAAAGAAAAATGTTAAATGCTAATAATGCTGCTACCAGTCCAAAAATCCAATTTCAAGTCCTAAATTCATAGTAAAACCAAACAACAACTAACACGGCAAGAAGTGTTTTCAAATAAACTGTTTAAAGTTCATAACCAAAAACAACAATAACATATAAGAGCGCTCCGTACTCCCACCCCCGCAATAGATTCGCCCTTTCCCCATTATCCCTTGGAGCAGCTCGTTAACAAAGTGAAAGAAACACATAAAAAAATGTCAACAAGCCGCCGCTTGCCCAAACGCTCAATAATTGGCACCAAAGTGTGCGCACCCGGTCCAGACGGTCTCTGGTATTCGGGTGTTATTCAGGACGTTAAAACGCCCAACTCCATGTCCTCGCCGCTGGAGCCAATGCCGCCGCCAACTTTTCTGGCCCCGGGCGATGCACAATTGAATGCGAATACTCGATATATTGTGCGTTTCGATTTTAAGACCCAATCGCTGCCATCTTCCAGCGTCGGACCCTCTCTCTCGCCGACTTCGAACCCATCCGCGTCCGCCTCCGAGTCGGAGACGCGTCGTGCCTCTGTCGCCAGCGTTCACATCAGTCCGGCGCAGGCATTACGCCGTAATGCGATGACAAAGGAATTTCGCGACTCAGATCTGATCGGACCGGGTTTCCGTTCCATTATGAGCTTGCAGCTGCAGCCCGGCCAACGCATCTTTCTCACCTACAATGGCCGCGAGCAAAGTGGCGATGTGGTGCAGCACGATGTCGCCAAAGACGAGGTCACTGTCAAGATTACAACAGTTGGAAACGAGGTGAGTGTTCGAATTCCTTAAAACATCAAACAAATTATAGATAATAACAACAAGCTCAAAATGCATACCAAATGAAAAACATTTATTTACTGAACTATCCATATCCCTAATCTTTTCGAATATTTAAGAACTATATCCACCATATCATGTTGAATATAGCTTCTTTTCAACGTGTTGCTTTTTTTTTATAAAGAAAGATAATCGATTATTATTACTGATTTCTCTTCACAATTCGAATTAATTGAGAGACATGTATGAATATGTACATATGTATGTTTCTAATTTATTTATTTATTTTTTTATATTTGTATCCTCCCACTTGCACTTGGATGGTGCACGTTGCACATTAAGTCCGCCCACGACACTATGATGACAACTGTGTGCAGTTGACGCTGGCGGCATGCGTTAAAAAGTGTGTCAAGGTCAGAATCAGCATCAGACCCAGTCATGTTGGGGGGCGCTGCACATATGTATCTATGAGTTTTATGTGTATCTATGTATCTTAGCCATGCAAGGGCAGCATAGCAAGCACATATGTATATGCATGGTATATATATATATTTGTTTTGTGCACTTATGTACATTCGCATTCTATATGCTTGGTCACTAGCGAATTGGCTTTGAGGGTCGCATTTCGCGATTCAGAGTCACGTAACTAGGTTAACGCGACTCAACAGAGTGTGGCCTTTCTTCTTCTGCTTTTTCTTCTTCTTCATCAGTTTCCACGGGATGGCCTAAGTCCATTGCCAGACCATCACAAAATTTGTGTCTTAGAGCCACAAATGTCAAACTTTAAATAATTTCTTAGCTCTTTTCAATATACTTTTTGATTGAGCAGTGTATAAAACTGAATACATCACAGATAACCGTGGCGTTTTTGTGGAATCTTTACCGTCTCCACAGCACAGCCTCAATTAAATTACGTCACTCGAGCGAGCGAGTTACCCGCACGAATACAGAGAGTGTAAAACATCGTTTGAGGGAATTTATAGAATCCGACGAATTCTCGATGCGAACCAATGACGCTGCCATTCGATGTCGTAATAACAATTTGTTGTGTAGCATTAAAATACGTGAAAGAATTCCGAGCATAAGCAATGTGCGATAGATGTTCAGGGTTAAGTAAACATATATTAATATATGTATACATATATATATATATTTATATATATATACATATGAATATGAACTTACACATGTTTAATTGAAAAAGATCTCACAATTCGAACGATTAAGAGGTAATTAAGTAGATTATTCGCCAGACTGCCGCAGAGCACACAAACTGTTTGTTTTTTGTTTTATAATTTTGCCTAATTACGTCACAAGTCAAAAGGCATATACATATATCTGTGAGGCACACGCATACACGTTCCGGGATTGAGACCGGCATCAGCTTTCAACAGCGTTCACTATCTATCTCCCTTTTTGCATTTGCTGATATTTATCTCATTTACTTCCTAGACTCGTGTTTTCTGTTTTTATTTTTCTATCTGCTGTGGCTAGTACATGTGCAATTGTTGTTGCACTGCACTGGGCCTGCACTAGCTTGAATGAGAGATAGTCATATACAAATGTAAAGATACACAGCTACAGATACAGATACACATTCAGATAGCAAGTCTCAATGCCAACTCAGCTGCGTGTAGCTGTTTCGTGTGGCTTGTCAATACATTTGTCAGTCAGCGGTGTGTGTGTGTGTGTTTGTATGTGTATCTGGAAGAGCGTGCGAGCCCCATATGTATCTCACAGATGCGCAGCGACAACATCTCATTCAAATGTTTGTTTCCCTGTGACATGCTCAAGGTTTTCCGTTTGTGTTTTTTTTATATTCCCCCGAAACCTGAGCACATCATATACATTGAAATTATTGAGTCGTAGATATTCATTCCACCTGATATAACATTTATTTTTTATTCATTTAAAAACTTCAATCAAGAACTTTAAGTAGCAAGTTTTTGGCTTCATTAGGCCCTTACACGTGACAGGCCAAATTTGTTAATGACCTCATCATTGGCAACGCTGTCAGCCAGCGGTCAGTGTTGGCTAGTTAGCTAGTTAGCTAGTTAAATAAATTACACAAAATAAAAATTAAATCGAAACTTTATTTTGATTTAAGCTCTGGTCTTAGCTCATCAGTATGTCAACAATTGGTTTCCCAATCAGGCAACAAGCAGTGTTCTATAATAAATAAATATTAATAAATATATACATATATATGAGAGTGTGTACAAGATCTCACAGATTCTGTATTTCTGGTTGTCCTCGGTTACGTTGTTGGGGCATATGATGCTCACGTGCGTCTGAGTCTACGAGCCATTCCATACAATGATCCATTGTTGTTCTGCTTGTTGCTGTAGCTAGCTGGCTAGCTACGTAAATGGGGAAATCGCAGTATACGAAAAAAAATTTAGATTTTTTGTTCGACTTGAGCAACAGCCTTTTGTTTATGGCACTGAGTAAATACACACACACACAAAAGAGCTTGTGTGCCGGCCAAACTAGTTACGGAGTGTACGTAAGTTTAAGCATGTGTGTGTGTGTGACGGAAACGTGAGGAAATTTATTCTAAGGTTATTTGAGGCGAGAAACTTGTTGCTCGCATTTTCATTTCAATTACGATGACGTATTCGCCGCGTCAACCGCCTAATTACCAACCAATGAATCAGTGGCTAACATTGGTAGACAGCCCTATATATATATATATATATATATAGATAATTAAAGGTTAGCGGAAGCCCCTAACCTCTTCAGGCGCCATATAACAAGTTATTTTTTGTATTTTTTTGTTTATTGCTACTTTGTTTTAAGTCAAGCAGCGATTTGTTTGCTTGCACTTCCGCAGGGCAAATGCCCAGACACAGTTCTGCTTCTGAGGTGCATTTAAAAGAAAATTTATTTTAATGACATTGAAAATGCTGCTCATATTTTACACGGAACTGCGTCGAGCTGCGATCTAAAGTAGTTGCTTGCGTTTATTGTTACCCCCCGAACAAAAAAAAAAAACAAAATAACGCGTAAAATGTTAATTTTGTTCTGTTTCGTTTTGGGGATCTTTACTTTCGAGGTTCACCGGTCTTGCAATTTGTTTGTCTCTTTATTTTTTACTCTCTTGATTGACCCATTTTGGCAGTATATTGAAAGACGAAAAATTAATGGCAGCACATTTCATTTAATTTTGATTCGCTACCAATTTGCTTATTATTATTTCTTCTTCTTCTTTTATCACATCAGTCGAAAAGTTTTGCAAAAACTGTTGACCATGCCAACGGCAGTGGCAACGCCACAATGTCCCATTCGCAATATAATTCATTGTCATTTCCAACTGACTGTAACGTAGTCAGCTACAAAAAATACAAAAAAAAAAACTATGTTGACCTAAAGAAAGTGAAAAGCGCCGTTAAAAGAAGATTAACAAGTTCTGTGAAAGGTTTTTGCAAAGGTTTGCTTCTTCTTTTTTTTTAATACCCTGTACCCATGTTAATTGTGTAATATGGGTTGAATATGTTAAGGTCTTGAGAACAGGGTATTAACTAGTCAAGGTTTTTAATGTTTTTTTAAGAAAGTATCCGCAGCAATCACAACTTAAGGGAATTGCATTTAAACTTTCTGAAAATGTTTTCTCTTTCCTTTAAGTCCTAAAAACTGCATTTATTTTCGCAGTTCTTTGATTTGTTTTGAATTAACCTCAAAACTATTCAGGTTGTTTCCTCATTGATTTTTAGGTATTTATAGCCATTAAATATTATATCCTCAATGCCAATATATATCAGTATCTATAACTTTTCCCTCTCTCCCCCTCTCTCAATCGTTTGCGTCGATCAAAAACCATTTCAAATTGACCCACATACCAAAGTGGCACATACACAGACACATTCAAGCTTTGTTTATAAGTGTCAGGTGTGCATTTTGTGGTGTTGCTGCTTTTAAGACCCGCTTGAGCCAAGCCAACAACAAAAAGGCGCTTTAAATTCACAAAACTGAAGTCCACAAAAAAAAAAAAAAAAAATAGAAGAAAAAAATCCGAAAATAAAAATAAAACTAAAACAAGCTGCCTGCATTTTTCGTTTCGGATATTGTATATTTTGAAAGTCGCTTAGATTTTGGGTTTTGGTCTCACCTTCAGTTTCAGCCGTTCCCTTTGCTAAGAATAAAGCGACCAAAAACAACTTGAGATTGTTCAGTTGTTGGCAAACGGGTTTTTTTATTCTATTGAGAAAAATTTTGTGTTGAATTCTTGTGTTTGTTTTTACCACAACAGATGAAATGGCTTTAAATCTGTTCTTGCTGTTCATTACTAAATGAGTCATTTGTCACTTGCCGGCTATAACTGGGCATTTGGGTCGCCAAAAAACAAATAAAATATGAAGAATCATATAAAGAAGAAATGACACAAATGACATTTGATGAACAGCAACATTCTTTATACCTTTCGTCACAGTCTGTAAACTGAAACTCGACGAAAACTTAGAACCCAGACCCAAGGGGGGACAGAAGTCGTTCAACCTGACATGGCGACCACACCACACAAAAGTTCATTGCAGCTTGTTGACCGATTTGAAGTAGCATTACATGACAAATATAATATATGTGATACCATTCATTTATTTATCGTTTCCAAATAGAGCGCAAGGTTTTTAAGAGACATTTTTTTCGCCAAGTCTGACTTTACCTGCAGACATGGGCTGCAAGGTCGATTAGTCATTAGAATGCAGAAAATACTTAGAGCTGGCCGACCCTATTCATGGACAAGGGTTCACTGCGCAGTTCAAGTGACCTGCCAGACTGTCATTTTTTAGGTGGTTCGAAAACAAAAAAGGCAAACAGCACGCAGGCTAAAAACAGTCAAAAATGTTTGCAGCTATCATAAAACCATAGCAATGCACCGGAGTAAAGAAACATTGAGGCCCCGTGGCAGGTCGTTAGCCGTTTGCCAGACCCAGAGCTAAAGCAGCAGGCAGTCGTTCCAGTCTCATATCCAGACGAGGAACACAAAGTAGGATTGCTAGATACGTCGTAGATAGAGCCCTAACACGGGCATGGACACGTTTCGGTTTCGATCGCTTCGGTTCGGCTTTCCATTGGGATTGCGTTTTCTTTATTTATGGAAAAGGGACTGAATTGCGGAAAGAGACATTTCCAAAAAGTGCTTGGCAAATGCTTCATAAGCAGCGGAGATTTTATAGATAATTGGCAGGCGGCGTAACTGTTAAATATTCATATACGCACACATGTGGGTATAAACAGATACATACGTTTTTATGTAGATAAGTATTCAAGCGGTCTTATCAGAAAATTTATAAATAATGAACAGTGAAACAAATTAAGTGTTAATCTAGCAATTTTGTTAATCAATGTGAATATTACAAGAATAATTAGTTACAATACCCAAATGGAAATTGTACTTTTTAAAGTGGCTTTTTTCTGTTCGTTTGTCTGGCCATTGCGGAAGTATAACCACGAAAGAGAAATACTCAAAAAAAACGAAACCACTTGATTTTAAACTCACAGTCTCAATCAAGTTTTACGCCACACATTTTTTTGGGTCTTTTGTTATATACGCAGTTTTTTTGTATACGCTCACCCAAAATGTAGGTTAGCTTTAGCTTTTGGTGTTGCTTACGTTTTTTTGCGTATAAAATTATGACTTAATTTAAAAGTGAAAGCGTTTGCGCTTAAGTCGGTGTGTGGCTAATGCGCTATTGAGTAATTTGAGGGTTTTTTAATTCAGTCAAAGGAAAAGTTGCATTGAAATTCCCTAAATGCGCGATAAAAGTGTAGCTTTTACAGGACGAGAACGAGGTTAGAGTTCTCTCTATATCAAAGTTATCAACTTGCTGCTAACACACTAACAGTAAAGAGTGGGCGTGTGTGTGTGTAGAACTGGAAGTGCTGCGGGGTTGCTGCGTATGCGTGTGCGTATGCCACAGAACGTAAACAAAAACACGAATGTAAAGAAGAAGCGGAAAGTGCGAGATAAACAGAAAACAGCTGTACACACCAAGTGTGCGACAGAGCTACAGAGTACACCAACAGACAGAGATAGCGATATAGAGTGAGCGATTGCGGAGGCGAGAGCGGTTGTTGTTGCTGCTGTTGCTGTTGTCTCCACGCAGCAAAAAACCCGTTTTTAAAACGGAGCCACAGCGACAGTTACGCACTTTACGCACGCTCTGCGTTGATTGTGTGTGTGCATCTGTTTGTTGTTTCTGTTGTTATTTTTGCCTTTGCTTTGAAGAAAAACCGGCTCTCTGGGTCTGGGCTTGGGTATGGGTCTTGGCTCGACTTTGAGCTCTGTGGCGGAAATACGCAGCAATGTTGACCGCCCGCTGTCACACACACACATACACACATTTGACGTACTTAACAAAGAAGAAGCCACGCATGAAAATTGCTTTTCATGGAAGGCTGTTGGGCAAGCGGGCGGGCGGGTAGACGGGTAGGCGGGCGATAGAAAAGAGAAGACATCAACGTCAGCACAGAGTCGCGCGGCAACGTCATCGACAATGTCAGGCGTTTGTTTTGTTGTGCTTTGTCTTCCTGCTGTTGGCTGTACAAACAATAATCAGAAGTGAGAGAGACAGAAAGAGAGAGAGGGCAGCCCTCTTCGTTTGAGCGAATCATCATCCTCTCTCCCTTGCCCCACCCTTAACTTGATTTTGCTCACTCTTCGCATCATTCTTTTTTTGGTATCTTTCTTGCGTTCATTCTATTTTTTTTTTTCCTAATGTGGTGGGCATTGTCACTTTGGGGAAACCAAAAATAACTGTTTCCGGTATTTGGGTCACATGAAATTTAATCAAATTAAAATGTTCGACAGCGAAAAAGAAAAAAGGGGGCCAAAGTTGGTGGAAAGAGCCCACAACGCAATTGTTTGATGTGCATTTATGCGTATGCGTACGTGTGTGTATTGGTGTGAGCGTATGTATGTGTGTTTATGTAAACAGTGCGTTTTTGTTTGCCATCCAAATGCAGTGCAACGGTTGCTGGGCCCCTAGAGTGGCTTGAGCATCTAATTTGAATGTAATTGTGGAAGTGGAAGTGCAACAGTTTGCTGCTGCTTTCCCAAATAGCTATACGTGTACAAGTGAGTGTTTGTGTGTTGATTTCAACAAATTGTGGGCCAACGATGTGCAGTTTAAGTTGACAGTAGCAACTTACTCCATGCCCCCAAGGGGAATCAGCAGCAGCAGCAGCAGAAGCAGCTCAAGTGTCAGACACATATCAAATCCTGAAATCCCCGCGACGCAGTGCGATTGTAAATCTTGCATGCTTATCGTATACGGCTTATCACAGCTGGCATAACTGGTTAGTTGCATTTGTTAATCTGCTCTGACAAGAGCAGTGTGGAGAACTTGAGTGGAAAGTGATTTCACTGCAGCGCCAAAAACAAGTGTGCCCATAATTGAATAAGCTCCACTTCTGACTCTATGAAACAATCTTGAAATTTGGTATGGTATACATTAGGCTATAAATATTTTCCAATAGTATATTAATATTTTAAATTTTATTTGATTGAATTAAACTCAATGATACGCATTGTCCAAGCTAAAAAGAGTTTCTCCTGCGGTGCTGACTGGACCATATACTTACATACAAATCTTAAACTAGGTGATTGGGTGGCTTTCAGTTTGTCAGCCAGTCGGGTGGTTGAAAAAGGCCTATTGAAACAAGATTTCGAGATAATAGTGCTGAAACCACCGAATAAAAACTAGTGAAAAAAAATGGGAGTCGGCCAAGCTCTTAATTCAGAGCAGAGTATGTACTACGGCGCAATATGGCCGCCATTTTGTGTTTTTGCCCGTTATGTTGAGTCGTTTTTAGTTGTTATACGCACGGTTTTCGTCGGCGTCTTTTTTCGATTTTGTTTTGTTTATTTCGTTTCTTCATTTGATTTTGTTATTTTTGGGTTTCCTTGGCGCGCAGTAGTTGTTTCTTTTTCCTCCTTTTCTTGTTGGTTGTTGGTGGACGTGTAGGCGGCGACGTCATCACAACACAGCGCCTCTCACGCAATTTTACGCATCGCCCTCTCACGCGCTATTTTGGACTTTATTTACATTTCGAAAGCGTTGAAAAAGGAAAAATCGACAACACACGAACGAACGGAAAAAAAGTATAATAGTAAAAAGCTTTCAAGACGCGCCGCTGTTGTCATCATCGCATCGGGTGTAAAACATTGTCGATGGCAATCATGCGTAAATTACGCGATTAAATTACGTTTTACATTTTTTTCGTGCATCATGCAAAATAGAGTATGGTGATACGTAGAACCACACCCCGCATTGACAAGAAGATAAAGAATTTGCCCTTCTTGGTTGCCGCTGCTTTTTGCTTTTCGTTTTTCGTTATTTGTTATTCGGCTTAATGTGGCGAATGGCCTTAAGCTTTACAAGTTTTCACCTCCATACATTCATACATAAAAGCAATCAACTCTATTTTTTGTTTTGCTTTCGTTTCGTTTGCCATATTACTATTTTGCCATAGAAACATACCGCTGGGCGTGTCAGTTGGGTGTAGGCGTTGGCGTAGCTTCCGTTTGAATGGCATCTGGTACGCAACTTTTTTATTGTCGCCAGCGCATGCTGCGTATACGTAATGCGAGGTTTTTTGCTCTTGTGTGTGTGTGCCCCACTGTCTGGCAGTTTGTTTGCTTACGCAGCATTTCCTTTTGGACACTCAGCTACGACTTTAACAACCTCGCCACCCGGAAAAAAGGCCTTTTCAATTTGATTCTACTTATTTTTGGGGTTCGCTCTTCATGCCATCTTCTTCGCAGTCTCATATTTATGGCTTCCCACTCGAACAGCTGTGTGTTTCATTAGCAGCCTGCCCGCCCATTATCACCTTCCCCTGCCTGAATAGGCGTATGATGTGTGGGCGTGTTATTGTATTGTACGACGTCATCATATAAATATAGTACAAGCACTAGACTCATTGTTTCTTGTTGTACTTGGCAGCCTTTGCTTTTTCTCAGTTGAAATCTGTCGATGACGTTGACTAAGCTTCAATTGAGTCAGTTGAAATTCTATAAAAAAATATATAAATATATATTCAAGCGATTAGTTCCGATGTAGCTTTGCTTATGTGCTTATGTGAGTTATGCGAGGGTAAGTTTAACTTTGGCAAACGTTTTTGTGGTGAGCATACAATGAAGAAATTAAATGGCTTAACATCATTGGCGTAATTTCCTGACATTTTTTTCGATTACAAAAAGCGCTCGTAAAATTTTACTGTCACAAATTAAATTTTATTGTAAGAGGAAACTCTCGCATAAATTTGGGCAGCGTATTGAGACACACACACAACAAAATGCGGAGCAGGCGATAAAGATTCTCAATGCTGCAGCCAAAACTGAAAAGAAAATCCTTGTCGAGGGGTTGCCTGCGCCATGGGTTGCTTACTTTATGCGCATCGGAAATGCAATTGGATATGGTCAACATACGGAGTAAATGGGGCAAGGGTAATTCATGCTACATACTCTTTAATCAAGTTGAAATGCGAAACGTTGTTAAGTTGTTGATTTGACAGCTCTAAATGCACATAAAAAAATGATTACTGTTTAGTTAGCCAGTTGGCTTAACGTACAAGCAATATGATTCGGAACAGAGTCAAGTGAGCTTCAAAATCTTTAAAATTAGTTTAATTTCAAGCTAATGGAAACTTGTGAGTTTAGCTTAACTTATCAATTTATATCGAGCTTTTCGGTTGCTGTTTGAAATAAAATCATAAATCATACTTTGTTAAATTCTTATCTAAAAAAATAAGCCCTCATCATATTGTTGCGCATGCGTAGCAACTAATTTGTGGTCTGACCAGACTTACAGGTTAAATAAAAGTCTATGACGTTTCGGATTCTATGAAATTCTGTGTTAATCACAAGTTTAAGATGCTGTCCTAGTGTGACCCGGAGGCTGCTTTTGGTTGAGTTGGTTTGATGCGTCATTTTTCCCGAAAATATTATGCAATAAGAGTGCTAAATTCAAAACTGATTAAAATACATATACAGTTGTTAAGCAAGAGAGCAACAGAGATTGAAGACTCAGAAGAAAAAAGAGAACGTAAATAATATTCAGCTGTGTCTCCCGGCGTTTTTTTTTTTACGTTGTGTGTTTATACGCCCATTTGGGTTATTCAACTTTCGGGAATCGACGATGCCGAGCCGTTGATCCCGTTTGACTCTTCCAACTGTTTGGGTTGTACAAAAAAAAAAAAATTGAAAAATTGTTTTGTATACGTACTTACGAGCTGTGTGCGTGCGTGTTTTTGTGTGTGTGTGTGTGTGAGTTTGTGTTTTGGTATTTTACTTGTATATTTCAAAAAGGGGAACAAACGCATTTACATACATTAGAATATGGTGTGTGATTATAGTATATGTTGTTGTTTGTTTGATTGCGTTTTTTATTACGCCAATTGGTTTGGTGGTGTGCCTCCGTTGTTTGAATAGCAAAGAATTTCAAATGCAGTCGGGCGTTTTGGGGCACTTGTGTCTCTTGCTGTCTCTTATGCTCTGCTTATTTATTGTTATCACTCGACACTCGACCATCACAAAATTACACACCTAATAAGTGTGAGCAAATCGAAAACCACGATTACAGTTTAGTAAACCTCAATTCCTTTTGTGGACTTGCTGTCTATCGGACAGCCCGAGCTGATATGATCAAACGTATAATTTAACAAAATCTAAGATATTTTTTCCTGCCGCAATCAAAGCAGGGGTTTCATTAGCCGTCATCTGTATTTTTTCGCATCTCTGCTCCTGTTTGCCCTTTCCCTTGTATCTCTCTCTATCTGTCGGTCAGTGTTGAGACTCAGTGAGCGACATTTAGGGTTCAATGTCTTGCTCTATAACAACAAACCGGCATTGGCAACTACAACAACAAAAACAGCTTCGTTTCGTCGAGCAGCTGCTGCAACAGGTGATCCTGTGCCTTTGGTTTTGCTTGTTGCCTTCGTTCTTTCGTTTGCCAGTGCGTTTACGTCTACCATTTGCCGGCTGAAGGTCAACAAACTTGGTGGTGGCAGCGACGGTGGTGCTAGCTGGTGCCGGGTGCTTGGAGGCAAACGAACTCCATGACATTGTCGACGCCTGTCTCTGTCTCACTGTCTGTGTCTGTGTGTGTGTCTGTGATATTCCTTTTGTGGCGCTGTCGTGCAACGAAGCCTGAAAAAACCGTAATTTGAATCCAATCTTTTTGGGGATTCTCTTTTCAACACACACGAAAATGTCAAGAAAAAGAAGAGGAGACAGCGCCGACGAAAAAAGCCAACAATCAAAGCAGAAACTATACGATTTTTAAACGAACTTCAGTCGAAAATTAACCATAAAATTAAACAGTAAAGAAAGTTCAAGCCTAACCTACCGAGGATTAAATATACTTTAACTTTAAATTCCGTTGCAATTATGCTGGAAGTCAGTTCGGTTAGAAATGTAATCAGATAACGCTCTTAACACAAAATAAACAAAATTATACCACCACCACCAAAATTATACCATCCACAGAAAGGGTATATACTTAGTAATAAGTGAAATGAGAGCAGCGACCGCAGGTAAAGTTTCACGGCCGTTCTGTAGTCGGTCAAGCAACTCACAAATACACACACACATCTAAATACAAAGATGATAGAGCATTCGTTAGAAGTTTGTGTTGTTGCGGGCCGGTCAGGTTTATTGACCATTCCGGGTAGTGACGAAACTTATGCCAAAGATAATTTCATACATATTTACTTACCAGTTGGCCCAACAACAATTTGTAGCCATTGTTTATTTTGTCCGGCTAAAGCCCTGGGAAGCTGGCTGGATTCAAGCAACTCTCCCCCACCTACTACTACTAATGCAACTACGCATTGCTACTGTTCATTATTGACAATGGAATATCGCACATACTTACAACTAAGTTTGTCTGCCTGTGCATTTGGCTTTTTGTTTTGTTTTGCGTGGGCGTTTCTTTAATTGGCTACGTGACAGCGACGGCGAGAAGCTTTCACCTCGACAAAGATTGAGCCCATATAGCTCAGGGGCCTAATCAAAGCAATTGGCGTCGCACTTACCACTATGTGTTGGATATCTAACAACTAATCTGTAAAGCACTTTCGCTGCCAGCCCATCTTTTAATCTGGCAACTCTGGCAGCTGGCCATATTGCACATACATATGTATACATATATTTAGAGCATAAAGAGGGTTGACCTATTTTGAGCCACTGCCAAGAACATCCTTAACTGATATCCAGTTTTGTTGTACTACTGTACTAGTGTCCTACTGACTCAGCGAATCGCAGCGTATAGCGTCAAATTCGCGTCCTGCTTTTGGCTGTTGCCATGCTTCGCTCCCTCAAAATGGGTCAAACAGTTGTAACAACTGCAGAGTTGTTTTGGAAAAATTTTCGAGACCTGCAACCGGGCAACGTTGCGATGGAAGCAACCCAACATAATCAATATCAAAACAAAAACAATAATAAGGAAGCTTCAGTGGCGAAATGATGATACACATTTACATCGTAGCGCCCTCAACAAATAGGCATTAGTAACCAAAAAAGTCGAAGCCTTAATGCTCTTCAAGTTGAGACCTAGATAAGTTTTAAAGCTTAAGCAAATTGAAATAATAATATCTTATTAACATACGTTGTTCTTTTAGTTGTAAAGAGATCTGTTAACTGTTGAATTTAGCAACAAAAATAAACGATCTCCTTATCCAATTTTTATACCATGATCCCATTAAAATTGGGTAAAAAGGGTATAATGGTTTTGTGCAAAAGTATGTAACAGGCAGAAGGAAGCATCTCCGATCCCAAAAGTATATATATTCTTGATCAGCATCAACATCCGAGTCGATATAGCCATGTCATGTTGGAACTTAAGCTCGCCTAATCCCTAGGCAGTACAATTTTGTTTTCGATTTTCGATAACTCTTCCCGTTTCCATTACACACATGGGAACGATAACAACAAATTCTTGAATTTGAGATGGCATTTAAAACATTAAACAAAATAATGACAATCTGTGAAATTTTTATTGAAATCGTTTAAGGAACACCGGAGATATTGGACATTGAAGTTGTGTATGCAGTATGCAGTATGCGCGTACGCACACACAAGCACTGACTGGTCGCGTAAAGTAGGGTATCGTCTAGTCGCGATTTCTTGACTAGAGTCTGCTTACTTGTTATTTGTATGTTTGTTTTATAGCAAAACACGCATTTGTGCTATTTTGATGCTTGTGTGTGTGTGCAAATGTTTTGTAGCCGGCGTGGGGGCTAACTCTGAATGCTAAAGCCGGCATTTGGCGTTGCGGTTTGCTTGAGTTTTTGTTTTTTTTTTTATTTTTTGTGAGAGGCGCCGCTAGCTTCTGATGCTGCTGTAATGTATGTCACTTGCAGTGTTTTGCTCATATTTCAGTGTAGCCCCAAAAATAAAAATAGAAATAAATAAAAAACTAACAGCAGCCGCAACAGCATAAAGTTTTAAATGTATGCCAAACGCTGCCACACCCCTCTCGCCATGAATGCGTCTCGGCTCTGGTTGGGAGTCATTGAGTCTTAGTTGGCGTAAACAAATTAAGCGCGTCGCCTTGTCACAGAAATTAAATTCAAAGCAAGTCAGACAGCAACAACAACAAAGCGCATTTGCAATGCCAATTGCCGTAGTAGTTGCTCGCTGTTGTTTTGCTGTTGTTGCTCGCTGAAATTTGATTGCAAAAAATGTATTTGGTGTCACTGTAACAATGTTGCGTGTCCTGTTTTGGAGTTAAGTAAAAAGTTAGGTGCAATGCGTATTATAACAAATAATAATAATTAAATGCTGCAATTTACGTTCGACCTCAACATATCTTGATGTCTTGAAGTGGAGTAAACATAACAAGTATTTCACAGTTTTATTTCCTACATAAGGCATTTTGATTGAAATTTATGGCCAGCAGTGTCCTCAGTTCTCAGTTACTTTCTCATTATTGATTTCATTTTCGTTTTTTCATAAAATTTTTGATTTCTCAAAGCAAATGTTGGTCAATGACTCTAAGAATTTGGTGCCGATAATTTTTTGATAGAGTTGGTAGCTTTCGACGGGACGAGAATCATGTTCTCATGCTCTGTTTACATATAGGAAAAAAAAATTGCATAATTCTGTTTTAAATATATTTTTTTCCACGATGAATTCGTCCATTTTAGTTTTCAATCACCCACTCAACCCACATATGTAAAAGCATGCATAAGTATTCTGATAGTGCATTTGAAAATTATCTGCGTTATTTGTTTACCTTTAAATAGTGTATTTATAGCACACAGGCAGGCAAAACATTGAAGTATTTCGAATGTTTCTATTTATTTTGTATGTGCCCAATTGATGTTCTTCCTATATACAATGTACAGTGTTTGCTGGCTGTTTCCTCTTATCTCTCAAGTAAATATTTATACCGCCGCTAATTGAAAGGCGGACAATAGATATTTGCATAGAGTCAGCCACCTAGTCAGTCAGCTTGATAGTCAGATAATGTTAAGTTGTGCTTGCAATCATAAACTTTATACGAGTAGCTGCCACAAAGAGCACAAAGAGTGGCCTAATTAGTGTCAAGTGTTGCCCCAGCGAAACAACTACAACAACAACAACAACAATAACAGCTTCAACGAAAATGACAACATCGCAGCAGCTATACATAAAAGGGAAGTAAATTAGAAAGATGCGGGCTCAAGCTTAGTCTCGGGCCTTGGATTCAGGTTCGGAGTCTGCGCTGCACAACGCTTAAATTGCAACATGACAAAAAAAAGCAAAAAAAATAAGAAAAACATAATATATATAGCATTGCATGCCGAACAGTAGCTACAAAACTCAAGTATCTACAAGTACATATGCCGCTGTCGCCAACAACGTTGCGCTGGCACAACGAAATACAAATCGAGACGCTGTTGCTTTTGTGTCGCTTTGCTAGTCGAACAGAATCATGACCCAATAACCTAATTTTCCAAATGCCCAGCTATCTCGCTCGCACGCACACTCAAGGTGGCGCGGCCGCAATGACAACGGCAAACTGCAAGTGGCCCCGTCGACGGGGCAAAATGTAGCGCACAGATACAAAACAGCAACAACTACCTGAGCTTGGATACGTATTGAGCTGGCATTGGGCTAAGGCTGATCACTAGCTGATTTATCGAAGGGTAGGTGGTACATAGATGGGTGAGGCACGGTGCAGCCTGAAAAGTTTGTTATTTTTTTTTTTTTAATTTGTAAATGCATTTTCAACAGCTGCTGATGCAACGGAAGACAAAGTGTAGTGGCAATAAATAAGTTTGGTTTTTCAGTGTATTTCTTTATTTGATTTATTTATTTTTGCATTTATTGTCTGATGTTCGTTATTGCACAAAACAAATACATTTTAAGATGCCTTATTGAATTGCGATTGTGCCAAGTGTGTATGTAAAAATTCAGTTCATTTCCTCAGTTGTAAACTTGAGCACTTTGTTGCACACACATAAAATGACTAACGCACTTTACTGCACATCTAAAGCAAATAACCCAGTAAGTCATTTACTTAGTCACATAGAGACCTGTTTTGTATATGTGCAAGTGTGTGTATGTTAAATATTTATTAATTTAAGCGATTGTTGAACCGTCTCCGAGTGCACTGACATCCAAATCTTGTCTGTGTGTAACGTTTCCACATAATGTTTATGAACTCACATCTGATACGGAGTTCAATTAAAGCGTTGGAAATGAAAAACATGTTGATTTTATTTTCAAATGGTGCTCGTAATGTTTCCAAAACAAAAGGCTTTCAAAATATTGATAAAGCATTAATCCTTCATTATACATAATAAAATAACATAATAACGCATACGCACTGTTGTCAGAATTATGCTGATCAGTAGTGATTCGACGTATACATTTAATTTGATATTTTTAGCAATTTATGACGTAGATAAAAATAAAATGCGTAGGCCGCGCCTTGAATTTAAATGCACAGCCTTGAATGCCGTCTGATTTGGGCGCTATTTGTTAAGCTATTGTTAAGCTAATGGTAAACGTGAAGTGGCATATACGAACTTTTTTGTATAAATAAATTTATCAATAAATTCAAAAACAAAAGACAAAAATGTATTTTTAGGCGATTGCATGTTGCCATCACGTGATGATTGCACGATTCAATAATTATGTTTGCATTATGCTCATTTGATGGCTTCAAAAATATGATTATTTAATAGAAAGTTTTAGGGAAAATGATTTATAAATATATCATATTCTACTTTTGCTGTAGTTGTTTAAGATATGCATACAGATAAATCTTGCATTCATTCTTAAAAATTAAGAGATGAGTCCGAAAGATTAGTCTTTCTATCTGACTTGTTCATCCATATTTTTGTTTACAAATTGAAACTGTTTCTATGGAATTTGAGTAGTTTTGGGGTCCCCCAATGGCCACTCTGTAAATTCTTAGCCGGTTCGGCATTTAGTGTTTCTTTTTTCTAATTTGTGGGGCACACATAAAAAATAAAGTTTGGGTTTGACTGTTTCGAGTTTGTACGTGTGTGTGCGAGTGCGTGTGTATGTGCTGTGTAAATAATCAAATTCAAGGTTGATTACCAACTATGGTGACTCCCCTTCACTGCCGCTATCGTCCATTCAGTCAACTCTGATCGCTATCACCTTCAATGTTTGGAGCGACTCGTGAGTTTTTTGTTTTTCGGTGGCATACAAAAAAAAAAAAAAAAAACAGTCGTGGGTTGCTGCCATTAGCCGTAGTAAAGGGCCCACCATAGTACAATAATTTTTAGCGGGCACTTTTGTTGTTTTTTATATTTATATTTTATTTGTTAGCGAGAATAGTTTTGTGGGTTTGTTAATTTCATAAATTATGCTGTCATTTTTTTTGCAGCTGTGTTTGTGTTCGTATGCGCTGTGTACATACATACATACATCAATTTATTGATGTATATATTTGTTATATTATTTGCATGAAAAAATATGAACAGACAATTTTTGTAGGCATCTGCCTGTAAACAATATTGTGTGTGCCGCAATGTAGAAGTAAACTGTTCATATTTTATTTCAATTTATTTATCAACTGCCTTTCATTTCCTCCTTCCTCTCATTGTTAATTATCAGGCCGATGTAAGTTCAAATTTATGCTCGAGTCCATTTTTTTTGTTCAAGGTGAATTTGATTAAACAAGTTGTAATATAACTTTAAATGTTCCGACTAACGCACACCCTGTAGGCATTTCCTTTAAAAATGCAGTGTTGTAATGTTTTATTCCGTGCAAGAGTTTTAATTTACCTCACAGAAGTACTAAGTATGCTTATGTTTTTTTTTCCTGTTTACTCTTTTAAGCTGGAGTAAAGTGTAGTTTGAATTTTTTTTTTATTTGTTTTGCTGACCATGTGCCGGTATACTTGATATGGAAAGAATTTAAAACACAAATGAATCTAAAAAATACAAGGTGAACTGGTTTTAATGAAATGTTTGGTTTTTACAACATAAAAGTGCTTTGATGAATGGCAACAAACGTTTGAAATATATATTGCAAAACATTTTCAATATATATTAAACATGTTCAGTAGATTATTATATAATTTGATCATTTTAAAAATAAAATATTCATTACGTTTTTTTTTTAATTTCTTTCTTTTCAGGTAAGATACAGTTTTTGCAGTTCGAATTTGATGGTAACATTTGAAGATTTTACAATGTTCTGAATTTTTGTAAATTTAAAAATTAAATTTGCAAGAATTTAAATTATTTTGTACTTTGACTTTATCAGAATGTTGCGGTTGACCTTTTCCATCCCCCTCATGGCTCTTTAACTCTTTAAATACAACAGTAAGTTCAATTAAAAGTGTTCGTTTGACATGGTAGAAAGCCTTAAGTACTTATATGAGGTGCACCCGCTGCAAATGAAACAAATGGCCCAATTGATAACACCTGACGCTGTCTAATGGGTAACTTAGACGACCGGCATTGTCGCTACCCCATGCCCAATAGGCGCGATGTGTATGTATATATAATGCATGGCTACAGTTATCAAAAACGACAACAACGCAGAATGCCAGCTGCCACCTTGGCCCCGGAATATAGATGAGCACACAACGATACTTATACATAGTATTTAAATGATGGTGCAAAGGAAGAGGTACAAAATAGTATAAGCTGACTGACATTGGCAATGTCTGTGAATAAAGAATTTTAGAGTGACTATGTTTGTTGAATATGTGTCTGTTAAATTAAAATCAAACATTGCTTAAACAAAATTCCATTAATAGGGAAAACTTTCAAGTAAACACCTAGTTCTAGATTTTGTTAATCTACTTAGTAACTTAAAATAGTAATTCAGATTTCATTTGCATTCAACATTGTTTATTGTGGAGTATAGATGGTATTTACTTTTTATTGCATGAAGAACAGTCATTAAAAAGCATGAAATGTGAATGGTTGTAGCTTCTGACAGAAACTGTTTTGTTTTGTTTCGGCTTTACCAAAGCACAGCTCAAGGATCAGTCAAAGCCATTTCGCGTGCCGCATGACACAGCTCAACGGAAGCTCGTAACCTACAGCGACACCCCCGCAAGTTTTGCACTTAAGTTGTTATGTAGTTTTTTTTTCTCCCATGTCGCTAATCCGCGGGCCATTGTCAGCAGAAATTTCAACGAATGTCATTTCCACATACTATTTTCCTTGTCAGCTTAGGCAGCAACGACTGCGTTTTCCCGGGGCCTTAATGCCTGCCAAATGGCCGTCTAATTGTAAGTGGCATTGACATGGCACTGCAAGCCGGACTATGGATAGAGAAAGAGACAGAACCATAGAGATATGGATGGTCAAAAGTATATACAGGTCAAAGAGTGCACTAGGCTATCTAAGCTGAAACATGTTAGTTATTTTGGGACCACATAAATGTTATTGTTGCCGTAGTTTTACAGTTTCGCAATCACTAAATTCATTTCATGGTATTCATTTCACTCCATTAGAGTTGTTTTTCCACACTCTTCACAAACTCCAGTTTTAGTTCGTGTTGCAATTCCAGCTGCAGTTCAACATACATGTATGAACGTGGCAGTCGAATGCCTAACCTTGCACAAATATTGCAAATTGACCTTTACATACATAAGCGTTCCGTCGTCATCGACTGAATATGGAAATTCATGTAGTTGCATTGATTTTTAGTCGCTGTTATGTCACAGTTGGAAACTACACGCTTTTGTTTTTGAAACGTGGGTTTTGTATGTAAAATATAAAGAAAGTCTTTTATAATAACACATATACAATGCAATTGACAGTGTGATAAATTATACAAATATGCGAGAAAGATTTTATAAGCTCTTTTCGTATGTAATAGTTGTCTATTTTCATTTATGATATGAGTTTAAAACTCATCTCAAATCATAAAATGTAGAAATGACTTATTTTCAGCTTATCGTTTCTTAATTTTAAAAGCCTTTTTTGTGTAAGACCTAGTTAACAAATTGACCGAAATTAAGAGCATTTACAGCCTGAGTCACGGCCAGTTGTGATTGAAACTTTGTAGTTTAGGTTTAAGCTTAATGCAAGACAAGAGCCAAGCTAAGCTTTTTGGATTATTATTAATATGAACAAATTGAGTGGCCAGAAAAAGGCGTTGAGTTTGTCTTAAAACTGACTCAATTTGGATAAAAATATTTAAATTCGTTAATTGAAACAAATTATAAAATTAACAAATGAGTATGTAGTCGTTGGCATTTCACAGAAACCCAAGCCGCATGTGAGTGCTGAAACCAATTTTAATGTCATATTAATAGGTTCATATTATTCACACATTTTTTGGGGATAAATAATGAAAGATGAAGCGACAGACTTACTTATACAAACGAATATGGCACCGGCAGCGATAATTTTTTACCAAATAAGTTATTTGCATTTAATTTGACATTTCAAATGCGTCTACAGAGAATTAAACTGCAGGTTATTATATGGAATGGGGTGGGTTGGTCAATTGCAGGTAACACATCTATCCAAGGGCAAAGCTGAAGTTGGATTTCAAGGTTGCACATAAATCGCTGAGTGCGGTCGACAACTAACTAGCATTGCCTACGCGTTTCATGACTTTTAGTAACATAATTTTGCTTTCCAATAATTAATAAAGTTTATTGTTTCCAATGCTCCTTCGCGTTTCGTTAATAAGTTTATGTACTTGCAACATCAGCTGCTGTTTACTTAAATATTGGTTTCGCATTTCGTTAAGCTATTTGCTGCTGTTATGACATGCTATCAACTGTTTCAATTGCCTTGCCTTGCCTTGACTGGCATGCAATGACATGGCATAGCCCGTCTGCGTCGCATCTTGTCAGGTGCAGTGGCAGGATTGCAAGTTGCTTCCGCTTAGTGAACCGTACGGTGAACTCCCCTTTTCAGACACCGGATACTGTTTCCATGGCATGCTTGTTTGAAAATATATTAAATATCAAAAGGGTACCTGCTTATCCGCCGTTACTAAGTATATACTACAAAGCATACCGCTAATCAATAGCATCCTATACTTGGTATGAAGTGACACTGCTTTTAAGTGAATAACCAACAAATTGTTGCACAATTCAATCGGATACTAGACAGTTAGTTAACTTTGGAAGATGTCAGCGAGTTAAAATGCTTTCGGCTCTAGCGAAAAGTTGAGCGTTGAGGAAATAAATAAAGTTAATAAATTTTGTTAGGCAGGTTCCAAGTTGAATATAATAAATGTATTTATTTGTTGCCGCTTTGTTGAGAATACAGAGGAATTTAAGCAGTTTGCTTAATACAACTAGTGTAGCATAGATGAATTGAAGTCTTTCAATAGAAAATCATCCTTCTGAATCACACACAAAAGAGTCATTAAAATGCATAGTCTTAAAAATTTCACAAACGATTTCGGAACGAAACGGAAAATTGGTGATGGCAATTAAAAATGCCATAAGCGTAAACCTGTTAAGAAGTTGTTAAATTTTCGTATTTAGTTGCATTTTTGCTCTTTTTGTTTTTATTTTCCTTATTGCTAAATTCAACTAGGGAATGTTTTTAACGTCGTTTACAAGCTATTTCCATTTCCATTCTCATTTTAACTGCAATCGGCAGCATTGAAACATGTCGAAAACAAAAAGAACAAAGGAAAAATTAAGAGCAGCATGTTAGTCATAAAATAATATAAGACAGAATAGTTAAATTGCGTGTTAAGTCATTGGAGACTACAGCAACAGAAACAACAACAACTTCTTCAAGTTTTATTGTACTGCATTTTGGCAGCATAACAATTTCAGTTGGCATATTCTCTGTGACTGCGGGGCTTTTCACTTTTTTACTGACATCACAATCACCCGCTCGCTGCCCAATCCTTCAGAAGAAACTTGAAGCAGAAGCAGAAGCCGAAATCGTAGTCAAAGCTGTTTGGCGTAATTATGAAACTTTTCGTAATTTAATTGGATTTTTATTGATTTTACGCACGTGAGGGCCGAAGTTGCAGCAGGGCATTTATAGATACTATCACAACAGATACACACACACACTAACACACGCACAGTATGAATAAAGCCTAACGGTAACTGGCCCGAAACGCAGCTGCCATAGACAAATCCAGTCCGACTCTAAGTATATTGGCCAAAACAATGGTCGTAAGCCACAAAACTGCAAATGCTAATAGGAAAACGTGCTCCTCGGCTATTGCTCATTATTTCGAAATAAGTTCGACTGCGTATAAGGTTTGTTTATAACTATACATAAACATTAACATACAGTTTTGTTTTTGTTTCTGTTTGGGTCTTTGTTGCGATGAAAATGTCGCTGATAAATTCCATGGCAGTCCAAGGCGCGTGATATGCCTATTTGGGTATCATACCAAAGACGGAAATGCTCAACAGCTGTTGAGCGTGTGTGTGTTTGTTTGTCAAACCCTCTGAGTCCGTTTGTTGTGCAACAAGTTTTAGAAAAGCCGAAGCTTAAACCAATATTTGTTTATTTCTGTTTGTTTGTTCATTAAATGCTTAAATTTTTAGTATGTAGCTGTTTTTCTTTCTAAGAAGTTAGGATTTATTAATAAGCCATTCGTATTTTGATTGCAATTATATACATTTATTTTTATAACTATTGCTTAGATTTGTTTTTTATTGAACAGTTCATTTTGAACAATAAAAATAAGGTTTTCTTACTCATTTGGGTTTTAGTTTTTTAATGCTTCGTTAAATGTTCCCTTTTTGCTTATTACTTTTCATATAATAAATTTAATTTTATTTAAAGTCTAACAGCGAAAGTTTTTCAATGAAATAATATTATCGACCTTATTTGAAGGGTTAATTTCTCCACACAAATATTCTTTGAGTATGCCTTACGCAATGAGTTATGTCTCTTGAGTTATTTGTATTCGTGAGCGTTCATAAATGAGTGTGCCATTAATTTAAGGCTTCTCGATTGTATATAATTCATAAAATTCGGATTTATATTCTGCCGCCACTAACGGTAAACGTGAGTCAAAGCCAAGCTTCCAAATTTACGTGCCACAACCGGTTGAGGTTAAGATCTTCATCGGGATGATTCGACATTGAGGCGGAAAGTGTGCAAGTCAAGAGACTGACACAAAATCGAGAGAAAAGAAGAAGCAATAAAAAAATCTCCTGGATATTGTCGTTAAAAAGGCAGCCTTCACCTCAAGCAACTCGCACTGGCTGCAAGGCAGCGCTGACCCAAAAATACAATAAAAATTTCGTAATTGGAGGAGAAACTCAGAATGCAATGTAATTCGAAATTCGAAAGTTATTACGCTTAATTTGTGGGTCAAATGGCAACTCGGACGATGTCAGCGGGCTTTTCCCTTTCGCAGCGAAGACGCCACCGATTTGAAAGTAGAGATATGCCAGAGTTTTTGGGCCTCCAAACCGCATACATTAATGTGCATGGGTGTGTGCACAGGTATTTGTGTATATATGTATAATGCAACGTATATATGAGAAATGGCCTTAATTTATATGATTAGCAGCTGAAGTGCACTGCGTGTGTGTGTATGCAGATAAGCTCGTTAATTCATGAGCTCCCAATAAACGGTATGCAACGAAACGAAATGAAATTTCAAACAAGTGGGGCATAGGTATGGCCAAAGCACGCCAAAACACCACACATAGCAATAAACAATGCAAATATCGATCTTGCTGCTGCTGTTGTCATTTTGAAGCTGGCGTCTCGAATAACAACAAAAACAAAGAACACAAACAAACATAAAACACAACTCCTTTCACAGGTATTAAAAACAACTGCAACAGCGACGGAATCATGATAATATCTTAATCTCAAACTATGTAAAAAATTCCAAAAAATCGCGTAAGATATTTGAATAATTGAAGCGGGCAAATCATACGAACAGTGCCAGGAAAACGAGCCAGACCTTACAGACAAAACTGTTTCGCCCACTGCTGCCCATCTTCATTCCAGGTTTCGTATGCGTTATGCGCTCCGAGATGTGGAACATTAAGCGCACATGCAGCACAAACAAAATACTCGGTTCCAAGTGTGGCAAGGCTAATTGAGTAACTTTGCAGCTGCAATCGCAATTGCATTCAAATGCCCTTGATTGCAGTAGGTGTATGGCAATTTATAATGCTCTATACATTTTTAAAATGTATTTATAAGCAGTTGATATTTAATTATTTTAAGTACTACCGAAAAAATTAAAAATTAAGTTTCGAATACAGGCTCACTAAACACTTTAGTTGGTTGTTCCTTATGATGTAAAATTCTTATTCTTCCATAAGTTTAACTTAAGTCATTTGTAATTTACTTACTTGCCTGCAGCGCAAAAGACATTAGTTTTTTACTTTAAACTTCGCTGTTACGTTTGATTTAATAGCCGTAACCCAATTTAGCTGCAGATGAAGCTGCTACATCCAGGCAGGCACCCAATTGATAGGAACCCCGTTAACACGGCCAATTTATTTAAGAGGCATCATTAAGACTACACGCTGCTAGATAAGTACAAATAAATGTTTCAAGATACCACACCGCCATGAATCAATCGCCTACAAATTATTTATCTGATCTGGCCGGTCTCATAAGACAACAACAACAAATTGCCTTGCGGGCGGATAAGTATGGGGCTGATGTTTAATGTGGCAAATTGAATTGCGACGTTGCATCTCTCAATTTCAGCATTGCAAATTGATGGCAATGCTCCTGGCGTACTCTTGACATTTTTATCTCTCTTTGGCACTTTCACAGCTCTAACTTAACTATATCGCTCAAAAATCCTGAAAACCTTTAAATCGTCCTTTCTTTCTTTCTTTCTCGTTGTCCTTCCCTTTTTCTGTGCACACGCACTTTTAACAATGCGATTCAGCAGGCAACGCACTATTCATTATGACAGCTACTGGGCTTTTAATTTTGGGCAGGCTTTATGCAGCTGAGCAGAAACAGGTTGGCCAGCTCATACACCAAACATATTGTACAAACGGAATGTCTGCATCCCGTTGAGCAACTCGCTTCAAAGGATAGCCAGCTGTGCTGTGCTATTTGAGTCCATAAAGCAAAGAATCGTGATACCGAAACGAACAGAACACACAACACGTGGCTTAAGGCACAGCCATCTTGTCCGAAGATGTGAGACATGTACAAAATTAGTACGTTAATTAAATATATACCTCATTTTGTAGATTTTTTTTTTAACTTTGCGTTTGTGACGCATTAAGCGTCGTCAGCTGGTTATCTGTGCTTACTTAGTGAGCGACGACGTATTATTTTCAGAACAGGGTCTTTCGCTTGCACGTTTCTTATACGCCGTGCTTAACGCTGCTTTGATGGGCTCTGCATGTGCATTTTGTTGTTGTTGCATATAAAAACTGAAAGTTTCGCACGTTCGTATGTTTGGCGAACAATAACGTGACAAAATAAGCGCATCAAAGCGAAGACAAACAAGTAAGAAGCCTCTAGTCGAGAAATCCCGACTAGACGATACCCTGATCCCTATACTTTAAGCGTACAGTCAGTGCTTGCAAGTATTGTGTGTGTGTACGTAGCGTATACTGCATACTGCACACTCAACTTCAATGTCCCATATCTTTGGTGTTTCTTAGCCGATTTCAATCAATTTCACAGATTGTCATTATTTTGTCTCATGTTTTTAATGCCGTCTCAAAGTTTTGCACATTAAAGATTTTGTTATTATCGATTAGGCGAGCTTAAGTTCCAAATCTGGAGTCTCTAGCTCATATAGTCTCTGAGATCGACGCTTTCACACATACGGACAGACGGACGGACAGACGGACGGACAGACGGACGGACAGACGGACATGGCTATATCGACTCGGCTGTTGATACTGATCAAGAATATATATACTTTTTACCCATTTTTAATGGGATCAGAGTATAAAAATAAATATGGCACCACTTAAACTGAAAAGAATACGACAACAAAAAATTAGCACGTAATGAAAAACAACAAAATCATCAATGCTGTCAATGCGCAAATTAAAAGTAAATGTCATAATGCGACACGAAATAAAGAAAGTTTTAAATTGAATCAAACTGTATTCAAATGCATTTAACGAACAAAATCGTATATGTTTTGTATGTAAGAAACTTCCAATCAAACGCAAAAGTGTTGTATGTGGGCTTGTCGAGCATTTTGAAAATGATATACACACAAACTGTTTGGCCATCAACACATTTTATAACCTTTCCTATCCGTTTAAGTACCATTGAGCACAGTTTATTACACTAGGTTGTTCCCTTAAGCGACGCTCTATTTGCCAGCTGATATTTAAGGTAAGTGAGATGCGATCTACCACGCCCACACAGCTGACATTTAGCTGCAGTTAAATTTAGAGGCAATGTTGGTATTTCGCCAAGCTAATAAATGTTAGTGAGCAGTTTTGAGGTTAGATGCGAAAAGTGCAAATTTAATAATGTTAGGTGGCCAGCTCGAAAAGTGCAGCAGCTGTTAATTGCACCGCGTAGACAAACAATAAAACCGCAAGCGAGTTTAGCCGCAGCCATTGTTGGCCAACCTGGTGTGTTGAGCGGCGCCAGGGCTTGTTGACTTTAACCGGGTAAACAACATGCGGTGCGCCGAGTTAAAAACATAAGCTCAAACCTTGTCGGAATATTTGTAATTAATTGCCTTCATCATAATGCAGACACAACGCCAATGGACTGCACTGAGCGCAGAGAGTGATAAGTTGGCAAAGAGATAAGAAGGGGGAAGGCAATGGCATACGCTTTAGTTGCTGCTTGGGGTTTCACTTGTTGCAATTTGCAATTTGGCTTTTATTTGATTACGTAAAACGGCTAAAATTCAAACGCCTGCAAAATACATAGACATAATTATATAAACTTTGAAAATGCCACAAACATAGTTTAAATGTTTTTCAACCAGTTGCATGGTGCTGGTGGCGTTGTAACATCATAGCCGGCAGCCACCACACGAGGCTTGGCGGCCAGAATTGAAAGCACTAAAGTTTAAGCAAGTTTTCAAATTTTAATTTGATTGCAGCCAACAATTGTTTCATGGTCAGTTTTTGTTGGTGTGGCTGCTGTGCAGTCTGCATTTGATTGTGTTCTCTTTTTGTTTCTAGCGCAGTGCTTGCCACATTAATTTGCATAATAATCAACGTGTGTAATCATTATGTGCAGATTTCGAATTACAACAATGAACAATTTTGCACAAATATTGCGTTAATTAATGCTGTCAATTTGTCTTTTGATATTTTACAGGTAATTGAAATTTGAGAAGTGAATCACTGCAAATTATACCAACAACCCCCCACGCATGTCTGTCTGTAAGTAACAACACAAAGCCCATCAAAATTGATTGAAATTGGAGTGTAGTATTTGGTTAATGTGTAGTGATTATGCTAGGATGTAATGTTTTAATCAAAGAACAAAGGAAAGGTGGCATTAAGAGCAAGTTTTCCGTTACCAGCCATACCCACTTACTCTCTATCTGACTCGCATAGTGCAATACAAAACAATGGAATTATGTACAAACACATAGAAAAAGGCATAAAGTTGCATAATTTCATGCGCATACAGCAAATAATCACAATAATTTCTCATACGCTCCGATAGACGCACTCACACACGCAGCCTTTGTTGCATGCGTTTATCGCTTGACATTTCAATTTCATACATGTTTTTAGTACGATTAATATTATTTTATGTCGTATTGTCGTGGTCGTTGTTGTTCCTCGATGTTATTGCTGCTGCTGTAGAGAAATTTGCGTGACATTTCTCAATAATTTCGCTTCATATCGCACCGAGTCGCTGCGACCGGGCTGGGAACGCGGCTGTCTCATTACGTGTCCGGGTTTGAAGCTAGGTTCAAAGTGTCATACATAGATTTCCGCATATTTCAAGCGAACGTTGCATTCTTATTTGGTGTATATTTTTATGGTAATTTGAAATGAGCTGAATAAAAACAACAACAACAACAATAGGTTTGTGTATGCAAGGAACGCCCTGCACATACAAACCTGTTGTTGTTGTCTTGCCACTTGCCACAAAAATCGAAACGGTACTTCTCACAGCAGCACTCACTGGCAGCAACCGCAGCCACGACCACTACCACACTGCCACAGCGAATACAAAACCACTGACTTAATGACTTGCCACTGCTGGGCTACACAGTCCTCCGTCCGTCCCTTGACCCGGCTTACCTTACCCTCTTTGGGTCGCTTGCATGCAGGTAACGCACGTACCGCGCACTCATCCAGAACGGCAACGAGAATGTGAACTCGAGTTGGCGTTCGCATTCGCGTTCGAGGAAAACTGGCAGCGAGAACAACTCTCACACACGACAACAACAACAACAAGAGTATCAAAAACCTGGAACGCAGTCTCAACCATAAACATCATAATTCAGGTACATTTGTTGTGCTTCCGAATTCCGGTAAATA
This sequence comes from Scaptomyza tumidula, assembly GCA_035044465.1. Classification (NCBI taxonomy): domain Eukaryota; kingdom Metazoa; phylum Arthropoda; class Insecta; order Diptera; family Drosophilidae; genus Scaptomyza; species Scaptomyza tumidula. The sequence goes on from JAWNNW010000447.1 coordinate 261,035, forward strand.
CAGTCAGGAATCATTTTTAACAAATTTACATACGAGCTCGGGTTGCACTCTGGATTTCTTCATTTTGGGGTAGCAGCGTTTTCTATTTGTCTATACTCTGCTGCATTGAAAACTAAATAAGGTTAGTGGGAGAAGGTGGTGAATACGTGAATAACATTCTGTATCGAAAAAAGTACAATAACGCAACGTTATTAAAAAAATGTTACGACACTGAAAAGTCCTGTTTTAACATAGTTGCCCTTAGCTTAGGTATACTTTTTTGACCAAAGTTGGACTCACTAGCTACGCTTTGTAATTTAATCTCCTTTCCAAACGCAACTGATTGCATTTTCGATACTAACGACGCTCGAATTGTAATTAAATCATGGAACATTCACATTTTACTACTTCCGCCAACATTATGTGAGGCAACGAACTTGAAAAATTAAATATAATACCCCAAAATCGTATGTTGATTATTTTCAAATAACAAATGATCAATTTTCGACTTTCACTTGCACGAATATCGTAGAAAATTTCAAATCATACATACAAATGAGTTTTGCTGCATAGAGATACTGATGCGTCTTGCTGCTGTTGTTACTTTTGCCCTTCGGCATATCGTTGGCTCAACAGCCAAGGTAAATTAAGCTAAATAAAGTTGACAAGAAAATAATAAAGCGGCTTAAGAGTATCAAAAAAAAAACGAAGAAAACCACCAAAAATGAAAGTCGCAAGTTCACTTTCAATTTTCTGTGCCTAGCTGTTGTTGTTATTGCCATTGTTGTTATTTTGTTGTGCAATTGCCGGCGCCACGAGGCCAACTGCAAAATGTGCTGTAATCATTGCTGAAACGAATGGGAAGCGGGGGCGGCATCAGTGGCATCGGCAGCAGCAGAAAAAACAACAACAACATTTGCTGTACATAATTTAATCAAAACAAGTAAGCAGGCTCTAGTCGAGAAATCCCGACTAGACGATACCCTGATCCCTATACTTTAAGCGTACAGTCAGTGCTTGCAAGTATTGTGTGTGTGTACGTAGCGTATACTGTATACTGCACACTCAACTTCAATGTCCCATATCTCCGGTGTTTCTTAACCGATTTCAACAAAAATTTCACAGATTGTCAATATTTTCTTTAATGTTTGAAACGCCATCAAACCATTTTGCAAGTTCAAGAATTTGTTGTTATCGATCCCATATGTGTACCGGAAACGGGAAGAGTTATCAAAAATCGAAAACAAACTTGTACTGCCTAGGGATTCAGCGAGCTTAAGTTCAAAACCTGGAGTCTCTGGCTCTTATAGTCTCTGAGATCGGTTGGCTCATACATACAGACGGACATGGCTATATCGACTCGGCTGTTGATGCTGATCAAGAATATATATACTTTAAGGGGTTTTCTTCTTTTGCACAAAACCATTATACCCTTTTTTCCCATTTTTAATGCGATCAGGGTATAAAAATACCACATATTTTGTAAGCGATGTTTGGTGTTGGTAGTAAAAGTTGAAAATTCACTTGCCGTATACACACGTACACACGACCACGATTACAGTTGGTCGAAAAAGCGGCGTCTTTTTACATCTATACGAAAAATAGTCCATTCACTTGCTAGCTAGCCGGCGACCAATACAAGCATAAGTAAGAATTGGCTTGTATCGTAGAATGCACAATAAGCATACGCCGCGTTGTCATTGAGAATTATTTAGCTGCATGGGCTGTAGCGTATTTTTAGACCCATAGCCCACATGGCAAATGATTTTGGTTTGTGTGGTGTTTTTAGTTGCCGCTTTGCTTTTTGTCGATTTCTGTTTTGCAGCCTCTTGTGCCACATATTCCTATTATTAATTTGAGTCGCAAACTGGTTTGCACCAAACCGTAATTCATTTTTTTGTAACTTACAACGTGTTTGGCTGGTGGCCCAAACCAGTTACCGTTTTCCACACGATAGGCCCAAAGGCCTCGTTTAAATGCTAAGCAGATTGATTTCGCTTGCCTGCCTGCCAGCCGTTGCCATTCGAATGAGTTATAAACACCATATGCAAATTGCTATAAAAATCAAATTCAATTAAGTAGCCAATCGACACACTCGCAAATGACCAATTGAAAATTATTTTATATTTGCGTTACAGTAAGATTGGTGGTAAAATGTTCACAAACAAGAACTATTAATTGTTTTGTAAGCTAAATGTATTTGTATATATTTTTTTGCCCATATAATTGGCCAAAATGACACTGCTTAGCTGCTGGTAAGGACTCTGCTGATTGTCTTTAATATAAACATCCAACATAATCCCGTTTTACTTATCAGCATTATAACACACGCAGTACGAGCAATCGCATCGAATGTTAATTTAGTTTTGCGACCGAAAAGTTTTCGCTTTATATTGATATTGAAATTTGGTTAATATCACCCTGGCTGATAGTCAACTTTAATCCAAGGATATTAAATGCATTCGTGCATTAAGCTTCAACTTAATTACAAAGCATGTTCGTCATTTAACATTATAATGTGCACTGTAAAAATTCAACTTTTGACTGTTTTTTTTTATCATATTGCATTTTTATTTTAAACTCAATGTTTACACTACCCAAAAGCTGAACCAAAATAGAAGTCTGTAAATGTAATGAAGGTACTGATTGAAACAAAAAAATAACAGTGAATTAAAAAGCTTTTTGCTGTCGTTGTCGATTAACGAGATTTAAAGCAGAATTTTTTTAAGCCAATAGATTTCATTTTATTAAAAAATGTATTCAAGCTGAATGAAATTGGTTGATTAAATTTTCTTTATTTTTTGAGGTCCGTATCCCATAGTTTTAATCATGAAATCCAAAAACAACTCAACATTGAGTTGTGATTTTTTTTTTGTTTTAAATTTCTTAAGCTTCAACTGAAATTACCTATTTCAATGTGAAGTTTTGTGTATGTGAGTGTGCTATGCACAAACTGCAACTGGCATTTAATTCAATTTTATTTAAATTGCACGGAAAATTGCCAATCGCCAAGTAATGTGCACTCAGGAGGGCGCGGGAGAGGAGAAGAACACGGCCCCGTACACGTTAAAATAATATTTTACTCGTAAAGCTTGAGCCCAAGTGGCCAAGTGAAGCAAAGTGTAATTTCATATCAAGAATTTCCACTTAATTAGTGGGCCCGGCTGGTTTGTAACGTTGGTTTTGCCAAGGGTGGTGAAGTCCTTCTGCTTGCTGACGGTTGCCTGCAGTCAGCCTGGTCAGCAAATTACGCTTAAATTTCCGCTGCACATTTTTCAAGGCGATTGCGTACAAACTGCTCAACTTCCACTTAGATTCGTAATTTATGTTAATTTACGCAATTTTCTCGTGTGGCATATGGGCCGCAAATGGATCGGTATGGTGGGACGTTCAAGTTGTAGGTGACCCTTGACTAAGTGACGTGCCATAGCGCAGTGCCGCTTGTTTCAGTGATCCTTATCATATATCATAAAAAATTGAATCAAAGTCCAATTGGCTACATGTAAAATTGGAATTACAAAATTGTCAATCGGTGGTGCGCTGGCATATTAGGGAAAATTGTGAAAACTAAGCAAACTCAAACGAAGAGAAGGCCAATGGCATCCCAATACTAACATAGAGGCGTGGAGACAAGCGAACAGCTCTTAAAAAATATATATTTTACGCACCTTGGACTACTTTGAGGCGTCGCCAAACAAGTTTTGCCATGCGGTTGCACTATTGCACACGCACTTGCCAAGTCTCGCGACGCCTTCGCCGCCACCTCCGTTTTCCCTCACTCCCTTCTTATTCACCACCTCCTCCAACGACGACGATGTCAACACGCAGCTCGTTTTGATGCCGGCCGGCCAAAAGCGAATAAAAATTGCTTTAAAAATCGAAAACAAGACGGAAAAAAAACCAACTTGTTCAAAGTGGCACAAAAAACGGTACATGAACACACACACAGGCACATATGCAGAACACGCATATGCAACAACATTTCTATCACTCGCACTTAATTCGTTTTGATTTCTGTGCAAAGTGGAAATCTATTTACATAAATTAAAATGCAAAATGAAAAAGAAATAATTTATTTATATGTATATAGTCTTTTATACATACTAATGGTTTTTTGCGCTCTCAACATGCAACATAGTGTGTGTGAGTGCAGTTTAAAAATCTATATGTCTGTATATAAATGTAAATATATATATATATATATATATATATATATATTGTATTCGTATTCATGACAAGTTGCTTGTCAGCCGCTTGGCCCGTTATGTTGCTATACGCCAGCAACAAAGGGGCGGGAGGAAAGAGGGATTGAGACACTAGACTGGACTGTTGCATAAATAGGAAATTTATTTATTGATTACGTTGTCTGAATTTGTATAAATTACTTAGCAACAAATGCGTTTTATGCATGCGCATATGTCATATTAAATTTGTATACACATTGTCAAAGGTGAAAATTTCATATAAATAATGAATGCAGTAAGTGAAAAAAATGATTTGCTCAACGAGCTGAGAAAACGATCCTCGGATACATTTGCGCTCTTAAAATAATTAGATGCTTATGATATTAAACTAAGTTTTCCCAATGTTATATTGTCTGTATTTTTTGTTCAATAACAAGTTCGTTTGCAACCGCAATCGTAAATTAAATCCAATATGCTGGCACAATGTCAGCGCTTTTGAGTTATGTGACTACTTCCTCAACCTTATGAAAACAATGCGAATGGCCTTGTTGAATAGGTGGCTAAAAAAACAACAAGCATAACAACATCGTCAAGAGATCAGCTTAAGCGACAATAACAACAAAAGCAAACAAAATAAACACATTGTGAAGACTAATTGTTAACACAAAAAGCATTTCGCACATTGTTAGCAGGCAAAGAGGCATGCAACTAATCATTAGAAGCTTGTTTGCAGTTTGTTGTGCCTCAATGTCAATTTTAATTAATTGCTATAGAAAAAATACGAAAACTACAAACACACGCATGTATAGAGTGCAATACACAGCGGCGACTCAATGACTGAGATATCTTGCATGCAGCGATGCGTGGCAGTGTGCAGCACCCTCTTCGAATTCTTCCATTTTAAAGTCAGCTCTCACAGAAATTACAATTCTGCAAACGATATCAACACTCAATAGAGCGTCAGCAGCAGCATCATCATCATCATCGTCAGTCGCATTATTAATGTTTTTCATAGAACCGACAACAATAGCAAACAGCCATAACAACAATCATGCTGAGTCTACTATTGATATGCAGTCTGTTTTGTATGTATGTAGGCACTATATAGATATGTATGTGTACGTGTGCAATGCACATAAATGGCGAGGGAAAAGCGTAGAAAATATAATTTTAGAGATATCAATTTGTTAGCACCAAGCAGAAGCAGCCGCAGCAGCAGCAACCAGAATAAAAACAATATACAAAATGTTGAAAAAGATAACAAGTAAGAAGGCTCTAGTCGAGAAATCCCAACTAGACTACCCTGATCCCTATAGTTTACGCGTACAGTCAGTGCTTGCAAGTATTTGTGTGTGTGAACGCATATACAGCATATTTGACTAAACTTCAATGTTACATATCTCCGGTTTTTATACCCTGAACCCATTAAAAATGGGTAATAAGGGTATAGTGATTTTGTGCAAAAGAATATAACAGGCAGAAGGAAGCATCTCCGACCCCATAAAGTATATATATTCTATAGCCCTGTCCGTCTGTCCGTCTGTATGTATGAACGCGTCGACCTCAGAGACTATAAGAGCTAGTCCAGATTTGGAACATAAGCTCGCCTAATCCATAGGCAGAACAAGTTTGTTTTCCATTTTCGATAACTCTTCGCGTTTCCGATAACAGCAAAATCTTGAATTTTAAAAACTTTGAGATAGCGTTTCAAACATTAAGCAAAATAATGAAAAACTGTGAAATTTATTGAAATCAGTTAAGAAACACCGGAGAAATGGGACATTGAAGTTGAGTATGCAGTATGCAGTATACGCTACGTACACACACACACATACTTGCAAGCACTGACTTTACGCTTAAAGTATAGGGATCAGGGTATCGTCTAGTCGGGATTTCTCTTACTAGTTTTTTTTTTTTATTTAATGGGCTAATGCTCCCATAATATAAGTAGAAATAAAAAGTAAGAACCATATACCTAACGAAAGTATGTGTGCGTGTGTATACACGTATACTTCATACTTGACTTAACTTCAATGTTCAATATCTCCGGTGTTTTCCAACCGGTTTGAATAAAATTTTTACATATTTATACTATATTTTATGAGAATATCAATATGATTGTAAATTTTATCTTTCGATACATTTTATAAGAATATCAATATGATTGTAAATTTTATCTTTCGATACTCAAGCTGCATGATTTTTATTGATGTTTTCATTTGTCTGCAAAAAAAATACATTTTTCAGCAGTTGCTTTTTATACCCTGATCCCATTCAAAATGGGAAAAAGGGTACAATGCTTTAGAAGGAAGCATCTCCGACCCCATAAAGTATATATATTCTTGATCAGCATCAACAGTCGAGTCGATATAGCCATGTCCGTCTGTCCGTATGTATGAACGCGTCGATCTCATGGACTGTAAGAGCTAGAGACTCCAGATTTGGAACTTAAGCTCGCTTCATCCCTAGGCAGTACAAGTTTGTTTTCGATTTTCGATAACTTTTCCTGTTTCCTATATACACATGGGATCGATAACAACAATATCTTGAATTTGGAAAACTTTGAGATGCCATTTGAATTTTAAAACAAAATAATGACAATCTGTGAAATTTTTATTAAAATCGGTTAAGAAACACCGGAGATATGGGACATTGAAGTTGAGTGTGCAGTATGCAGTATACGGTACGTACACACACACACACACACATACTTGCAAGCACTGACTGTACGCGTAAAGTATCGTCTAGTCGGGATTTCTCGACTAGAGCCTTTTTACTTGTTTTTGATTGTACTTACGGATCTTTCTTGTTATTTTTGAGTTCTTTTCAATAAAGTAGATTCCCATTGTATCTTGTTTCGAAAACTAGAGCTGGATTTCGGTCCATTCTCATGTGGATTGCAGCTCATTTTCTCTGACTTGTAAGCAGCACAATAATTGGTAGCTAGGCTCAACTCCGCTCAGCTGCAACGTTAAAGCCAACCAGTTCAGAGTTTGCCATGACGGCAATAAAATGATGAGCGAAAGATAACAGAAATTACTTGGTACTTGTATGGTTACGTTGGCCTAAAAACCTAACCGTGAAAAACACATTTAGATTTCGCCGGTGTGCCGTGCGTCTCTTATACCTGTAGCTAGTTATAGAGGCAAACATTGTTGTTTTGCCTGTTGTAGTTGTTATTGCTGTTGTGACTCTTGCTGTTCTTTCTGCTGTTGCAAGTTTGGCAGTAGCTCCACATCTTGCCTCCACTGTTGCAATTTAAAATCATTTTGCAAATGTTTTGCGCTAGCTTGCAAATGTCAGAAACAAAAACCAAAGCGTTGAAAATTTCACTGCAAATAACATTAACTGTCTAAGTCTACACAAGGTGCAATTGTTGTTGTTATTGTTGTTGAAAATGTTCGTTCGCTCTTTGAATATGGCTTGGAATATTGTTGAGAAACCCAGGCGTAGGTAGGCATTAAGTAGAGCATGAATCAATTGGTTCATTCAGAAATAGTATAGCTATAAACTTTTGTAAAATCTAATCAGCGGATTAATCCTTATGCTATGAACTATGAAGTTCAGTGTTGAGAGCTATATAACTGTTTTCCAACACTCTCAACAGGGAAACCAGTTTTTAGGGCAAATTAAAGTTATAAGCGTTATTAATTGAATTGGCTGAATGCAATTTATCAAACTTTTTCAGTTGCCTGCAATTAGTCATTATGGGCCTGTTGCCTTGGCACATTGGACACGTTTATGGCCTGAACTGTCTATTGCTCCAATGGCACTTTCAGCTTGCGGCATTGGTGCTTCGTACAATGGTTTAACTGTAGTATCAACCAACACCAAACGCGCAACTTCGTATCATTTGTTGTTTTCTTGCAGTTGCTGCTGGCCGGCACTTGGCCACTTTTTCGTCTTTGGTTTCGACTTTGAATCGCCTGACCATGCCTGGATTGTCCCTCTCAACTTCTCAGCCGCCTCTGCTCAAACCGTACCACCTTGGCCCGCCTCGCCTGATTGTATATGGGCAAGTCTTGCATTTTCACTGCCTCTTCGATCAGAGGTTAAACGTTGAGTTTGCTCTGCGAGGCAGCAGCAGCAGCGACTCTTTGAGCATGATAATAATGAAGTTGCTGATCATCAGCATTAAAGGCAACGGCAACGGAGAGGTTGGCGAGATGGTTCCCTCGGCGTCTAAAGTGCAGCTAACCTATATTTTGGGTCATAATATGGTGGCCAACAATGTTACTGGTCAGCATTTGCATGACGTTGTGAAAAACATTATTAACCGATTTTTATTGCGATTTTTTCTTTAAGCTGTTGCTCGTTGTTGTTATTGTTATTGCTATTTCTGTTGTTGTTGTTGCTGTTGTGCGGTGGCTGCCGTCGTCGCAACATTTTAAGGCGGTTAACCACCCATTAAGGGGCGTTTCTAATGGCACAAACCGACGACCAAGCAGAGCTCTAGCCAGCTCCTTTTGGCTCTGTCTTTGGCTTTAGCTTTGGCTTACGTTTGTGGCGTCGTCGTCGTCGCCATCATCATCGTTGATTCGTGCCACATACTTTAAGAAGATGAAGAGTCGGAGAACCATTTTACTGCCATTTTCGCTGCTAGCTAAGTACAAATTTGTACTTGCTTGCCATTTTACTTGCTTGCTAGCATATCCGCCCTCCCATCCACCACCTTTCCTGACCCCAACCCCACCACCTACCATAGCCAACAATTGCAGTTATTGTTGTTATTGCTGCTTGTGGGCTGGGCCAAGTCGTAAAATCATAAAACAAATTAATCGGCGGTATGTGTGTGTGCAATAGATGAATGCCTCTCTGCCTGAATACTGACCGGGTCAGCTAATGGGGTTGGTCAGTTGGTTTGGGATGCTATGTTTGAGGACTCTTTAGTTTTTTAGTTTTTTTGTCATTTGTCCTTGTTGTCAGTTCAGGATAGTGGCGCGGTTTCCGCTTGGAAAATTTGCCAAGTTTAATTTCTAGTTTCGAATGCAGCTCGGTGAAACGACGATCGCAGCAAAACGTTTTTGTCGCTATTTCAATTCTGGTTTATTTAATGACTATTGCAATTGTTTTCGTGATTGGATTTTCAAAATTGACTTTAGTATTTTGCTTTGGTTTCGTTTCGTTTCATATTGTTTCGTTTTTTTCTTACTTTTTTGCTGCTCAAGGTTAAGCGGCTTTTGGCAGCGCACAATTTGTTATTGTAAGAAATAATATACTGCATTTGGCGCCCCTCCTCCCACTCCTCAAAAAACCCCAACTTGAAAGCTCATTGCCGTCGTCAATGTTTGTTGTATGGTACAATTTCAATGAGTGGCAAATAATTGCGGCTTGTGTTGGTAATTTTTAACTGTTGCCTAGCTGTGTGGTTATTAAAGTGCCTGATTGGATATGAGTTTCAAATGTGGGTTGAGAAAATTGCAAGACGTAAAATCAATTGAAAATTGCATGACAAGGCCCACAAGTTTAATATACGACAACAAGAAGTTGTTGGATCTATTTTGTTTTTCAAACTGTTTTTCGAAAATTTTTACTGTTCTGAGTTCTTCCAACTGCAACCAATTAATTTTTTTTTTTTATACCCTGATCCCATTAAAAACGGGGAAAAAGGGTATAATGGCTTAGTGCAAAAGTATGTAACAGGCAGAAGGAAGCATCTCCGACCCCATAAAGTATATATATATTCTTGATCAGCATCAACAGCCGATTCGATATTGTCATGTCCGTCTGTACGTATGAGCCAACCGATCTCAGAGACTATAAGGGCTAAGGACTCCAGATTTCCCTAGGCAGTTTGTTTTAGATTTTCGATAACTCTTCCCGTTTCCGATATACATATGGGATCGATAGCAACAAAATCTTGAATTTGGAAAAATTTGAGATGCCATTTGAAGTATAAAACAAAATAATGACAATCGGTGAAATTTTTATTGAAATCGGTTTAGAAACACCGGCGATATGGGACATTGAAGTTTTGTATGCAGTATGCTGTATGCGCGTACACACACACACACATACTTGCAAGCACTGACTGTACGCGGAAAGTATAGGGATCAGGGTATCGTCTAGTCGGGATATCTCGACTAGAGCCTTCTTACTTGTTTTTTTTTAGCGTAAGCCAATTGACCTGTTTTCATTTAAGCTCACATTAATTACTTTCTCTAGATCAGTAGTTTTTCCAGCTTGGCATTGATAAATAAAACTTTGTTTAGTAGCTTTGCGGCTACTCTGATTTTAGGAGAGCCAAAGAACAGTCGGCAATAGACCCAGCCCTTGCCGTCATTGCCTGAAAAAATTCCTGTCCAGTGCCCCATAACAAACGTTCTGAAGAAGTGCACTTAACATGGCTTCGCATTTGCCATTGTCATGACTCCATTGCCAGACACTAGGCAATTTACGCCTTTTATTTTATTACAGACTTGGTTGGCATCGCATTGTTGGCGACCTCTCTTGTTACCAATGTGCCATGATGAAATTAACGGCAATTAACTTGATTCACTTTGATGTTGTTGACCAACAGTCCACTCTTCAGCTCCTCGACAACTCCTTGGGCAATGCATTTTCCTCACTTTTATCGCACGAGGCATTAGGTTATAATTTACGAAATTGACAAGTGAATCACTGAACGAACTGGCCTGGAGGAGTGCGGCAGAATGTCAGTAGCAATGGCAAGGGAGGTGGGAGTTTTGGAGGTGAAAAGGAGGCAGGCTCGGCTTGGATCGCAGTTGCGGCGACTAAGCAGAAAATTAACGCGTAATTAGTTGTTCCTTTTAAATGTAGCGGCGTCATGTTTGTGTGGAAATGTAGGAGAGGAGAGGGTTGGCTGTGGCAAGAGTATGTGGAGGAAGTGTCGCCACTTGACTTGTTGCTTTCTTTGTTGTGTCCAGGCGTTGATTAATGAGCTGCGACTGCACTGTGGCATTGTCTTTGATTTAATTGTGTCTCGCTTTTAACTGCACTACAAACTGGAGTTGGGTTTTTTTTGTTATTTTTCCCAATGATCGTGATTCAAATGCATCGGCTTTGGTGTCTTCCTTTTTAAAGGTAGCTTTGCAGGTTGCTTAATATTAACAAGCAGCTGATTAAAGCACAACATGCTGACTGCGATCAACTCGACTTGTGGGTTGAGTTAAGTTAATAGAAATATTCATACCTCTCTCTCTCTCTCTCTATGTTAGTCATATATCTCCTAGCGTGAAATCTGCTGTTAAGCTTAGCCTGTTACCTTTATTAAGAAATAAATCGGCTTATGAAGCTGTTTTATTTTGGTGCTGCTTTATAAATATTGGACAGAGTTAACCGTTATTTAGACAGTATTTATTTGATGCCTGAATGCTGTTGCTTCAACTCAAATTGCTTGTGACTAATTTATACAACGAAAGGTCATTGTTTTCACTACAATAAGCCTTTTAGTTGTTGCTGTTGTTGTTGTGGCTTTGGCTGTCATTTTGATGAACTGAGCACGATTGACTCTCTGGCAGAAACACTCAAATCGAATCTAAGCTTATGAAAAAATGCCACTGACGTTTGTTGTCTGTTGCATAAAATGCCAAATAGTCTGGCCCGAAATGCTGAATTCGGCCCAAATTTGGCAAGCGGCAAGTGGAAAATGCAGTCGCGACTGATTGTTGCCATCTGTTAAGCTTATGGCATAGACCGGCCGGCATGTACAAAATTGGTTGTAGTGTGCCGACTGTTGCATGCAGCAAACTTGCCAACAAATAAGCTCTGCGTCTCGCTCACACGCATGTAAGCCAGAATGTCACAGCAATGCTCAAATTAAAACACTTTTATTATGACAGGAGACACATATGTACACATGCACACACACTCACTCGCGCACAAAGTGAGCAACAACAAAAGTCGTGCAAGTGCAGCGCACTTTATACAGCGCAATAACAAAGTAAACGAAAGTCGTAAAATTAAATTTAATCCGCTTAAAAGTTACTTGTTTGACTCTTACCGGCTGCTTTTAAAAGGCATGCCACACCCACAAAAGCCGCCTCCTATCTCTGCCACTCCGCCCACCGATGCCCCCCCCCCCACTCGCGCATACAACCCTTTGCATCCTGTGTTAAGCTTACATGTAATCCGTTCGTTGCTTTTGTTGTTGCTGCCAACATACATACTCATGCCAACTCATTTAAGCAAATGACCAGGCCAAGACGTCGTCCGGCCAGATCGCGATAAACTCACACACACAAACAATTGAGCAGATGGCATTCAAAATTTTTTTAATAAATTGTTTGCTATGCGTTGCCTTATTTTTATTCCTGATTTTTGTTGTTGTTGCTTCTGTTGCTGCCCCTGTTTTGTAGCTGCTTATCGGCATGTCATCTGCTCAAAGTGTTAAAACATTTTTTTCTTGACTGCAGCGGCATTCGCAGGCTTTTTGTTTGCCACTCGTATTTTTATTTTCAGCGCATAATTAATTTAAGATGCACATTAATTCCGAATCGGGTAACTTCAAGTGCCCCGCGCGACTTGAATGACTCAGAAGTGTTTGGTTATGTGAAATTCAATAAAAGCGAATTAAGTTAAAGCGATTGCTGGTTTTGATGAACTACGTTCTCAAATACCAATAAATTGAAATACTTAAGAACACATTTACACAACATTTAAAAAAAATTTTATTATTCATTTTGTCATCGATACATTGACACAGGGATTTTCGCTGTTGCCATTAATATTTTCATTGTGTAAAAAGAATTTAATTAATTAAAGCGACAAGCTGAGTGCAAATGATGAATCAAAGGCTTTTGTGTGGTTGCAATACGAATTACCAACGGCAAATTTCACAAAGTTTCTTTTCATTTTTTCTTTCCGTTAAATGTGCAAGCAACATGCTATGAAAATGTGGGGTTGCTAAATAATAAAAAATGTTTCTAAAATAATGAAATATTTTCGCTAAAAATATAATAATTAAAACATCTTCTGCTTTTCAACTTCCTCCGTAAAAGGGTATTACAAGGCAGTGCACCAGGCAAGTCATTCAGTCACTTTAAGCAGTGCCCACAGCCTTCATGGCTAATTAAGTCGTTTAAATTTACTCAAAAGAAGGTTAACGTGTGGGTGTTGGTATTTATGAGGTAACAGACATATTAAATACACACATACATCTACAACAAACAGCACACACACATGCGATTGTATAGCTGTGTGTATACTGGTATTGCAGCTGTACTCGCCAGAAATATGTAAATTTCTTCTGTATTTTTTGTGAATAGTAGTTGTCATAAATGAAACACCCCCACAATATGCTGAGAATGCAAGGTGTAAGTGTTTAGTGTCTGTCTATATGTTGTCAAATCACAAAAGAAGGAGGTGCCACGGTTCCCGTTCTCGCATTAAAATCCACAAAACTTTGTTAACACGAATCAAATTATTGGTCATAAGTTTGATTTCGAGGGTATTTTGATTTTTGATAACTTCATGTTAATAGTATTCATGTAACATTTTTTATTTAAGTCCTATTTTATTCATGACGGAATTATTACTGTTAAGTTATTAAAAAGTAATACACATGTATTTTGCTAGGACTGTAATTTTATTCCCATACTGCAGTTAATTTTACAATAAAATTGCTAAATTGGAAAATTGCATGTCCCAGACAATGTACCACATACACTTTTCCATGTCGAGCTTAATACACGAGTGTGTGTGTGCGTGTGTGTTGCTTATGCAAAAAGATAGTCATCGACAAAGGCGCGAACAATGTCGTTGTTGATGAGGCGCTTGTCGCGTAGACCAAATTAAAAGCCTGTTAAAATAAAAACAGCAAATGTACTTATATTAATAAAACGCCGGCAACGGGCGTTTCGCGTTTACAATACTACTTGGCCACTGGCTTTTAAGTAACAACTTTTACACTCGCACACACACACTCTAAATATACAGTTGAGACTCGAGATTCACGACAAAATGTCAGCAGCAACAAAGAGGCGCTGTTAAAGACGGGCAATAAAATTGTTTATAAATTAATCAGAAATGCACACAGCCAACCCAAAAAAGAGAAAAAAAAACAAAATCACCAAATAATAAATAAAATGCGAAATTGCAAGATTGTGTCATACGCTGGCTCCCGGTTGCCAGCTCAAGGCTTTCGTGGCTTGCATACAATATACACCAGAGTTATGTAGCAAGCGTCAAGCAACCGAAAAACTGTAAACGCTTAAATGAAGCGGCCGCGCCTGCGCTTGACTCGTATTTGGCCGAGTTCTGAGGCTGCTGGGGAGTGGTGCTCATTTGGTCTGACTTGACTTGGCCCGGCTGAGCTGGGCCGATCCGGAACTGAGCACGAGATTTAAGGGGGGCTTTGAGGCTAAGCGTAACGGTTTGTAAGTAAATTTTTGTATTATGTTGTTGTTGTCTGTTGTTGCCCAAATGCTGACAAGCAAATTGATGACCGGTTTGTTCGTTTGCCAAAAGACCTTGCCACTCTGTTCTCTTTATTACATAATTCAACTCAGTGCTTGAGTGCTGCTAGCGTATACGCGTGTGTGTGCTTGTGTGCGTGGCGGCCAAAGTCGAAGGCAAAACATTGTTAATTGAATTAGAATTGCGAACGGACATGGAGTTCTTGTTGTTGTTCGATGTTGCTGCAAGGAGAAGTCAAAGCACACAGAAATAAAGTATCGTATTGGGTATTTAAATAACTGAATTAGAAAAGTGTATTGCACTTTAATGTCCAATGCGAGTTAACCATATTCAAATTACACATGCTGACAAAGGATCATAAATAATTTTAACAATAAAGCTTCAAGTAGGATTGGTTGAATTGAATGGCTCCCCAAGCTGTTATGTTATATGTATTTATGGCTCTGAGCGCTCGACTAGTAGACCATAGTTGCCAAACGCATAGTTGCCACATTTTCCTAACTAAAGCTGACAATTAACATCCAGAAAATGTCTACACAATGTTCTTTGACTAGTTTTCATTTCGCTTGGCTACATTTTTTGTTCGTTTTTTGGGTGCGTGCGCTGCATAAACAAAGTCTGGTTGTTGTTAGTTGTCTCTATTTTCGTTTTGGTTGTTTTTGTGGCTTGTTAGTTGGTTGGCTCGTTGTATTATTGCCCCACCTTCTGTTAAGGCGGACGCTTAACGCTTCGTCAATTTGTTTTCTTCTTGCTATAGCTAGTGCTCTGCATTTAGTAGACCTTTTACAAAAGTGACCTCATTTTACATATATATTTTTTAAAACCCCTCTTCCAAAAAAGGCAACAAATTAATGTAGAATTTCAGCTAATTTATGTACTCCAAAAGTTTGTTTGAGTCTGTGTGTAAATATGATGACCATCTGTGGTAAGCTGTACATAAAGAAAGAGAAACAAATTCAATGCGATAAACGACAAAATATGTTGAAGCTGTTAGCTTTCAAGTTTGCCCTTGCCTGATTTCTAAACCAATTAACACGAATTACAAATGTCACGTTGGCTTCTTTTTTAGTTTTTTGTTTTTGATATTTATTGTAAACTCTTTAAGTGCCACACAGCGTTGCGTTCAGGTTGAGGCGTTGGACGTGGCCGGGGCCAAAACTGGGGCAATATGCATACAACGTACAACACACATATGTGACATTGGTTGCCGCTGTTAATGTGAAGCACTTGCTGACCGATGGCCAAACACTTCCTGGTTGCTTTGACATTTGTTGACCACACACACACACTCAAGCACACAGTTCCCCTCCTTTTTATTCCATTTCATGTTACGCTATCGCAGTGCAAAGATCAAATAGTCAGGCAACGGCAACCGCTGCTGTTGCTGTTGTTGCAGAGGCAACTGCAACTGTCAACTGGTAGACGTAATTAATTGCCGGAGCAACATGAACGTCAACAAAAAACAACAGCAACTGTTGACCATGGCTACATCTTTGACTGCACTGTCTGCCTCGGCCTCAGCCTCGGCACTTGCCCCAGAGCCGACAATGATGCTAGCAGTTGGGTTGGACACTTTATGTGCCAGATGTGCCCGTAAAGATTTCCTCATTGTTGAGCGTGTGCATAAAAGCATTTTTAGCAATTTACCAAACTCTACATACGACATACGGCAATTCGCTTTACCTACCATTTTCCTCTAGTCTCCCTACCCGTTCGCGCCGTTCGGCAATGTAAACAATTTTGAAAATAAAATCTTTGGAAATTTGTGTCACATGTCGCTCGACAGCGACGCGGCGCCGTTGGCACTGGGAAAAATCTTTTGGAAAGAAATCCTTTTCACATATAATGAACAGAAACCATTAAACAGCAAGAGGCTCCACAACGTGAGACTGCTATGCAAGTTTCTAAAGCACATAATATGTGAAGACCGAGCATTGGGTCAGGCATGTTGAATGTATCGCTGCAAGTGTTGTAAAGAGGTGCCAATTAGCCAGACTTTAGAGCAGTTGGTAGACAAAATAGTTGGTAAATTTTGTATTTTTTGTAAAGTGTAGCCAGCAGAAAAAAAGCTCTATTAACAATATATTTTAAGCCAATTACGAGACCCCTAAAGTTGCCTTTGAAAATTCGGCTACAACAATATAACTTAAGTTAAAAACTACAGATTGTTGGGCCAATATGAAAGTCATAAGATCATCATAAATAACAAAGAATCGGGGACATTTCTCGCATTTTTTACTGCGCATTTAGATGACAATTAGTTGCGATTGCAAATGTTCCAATGACAATGAGCAATTAAATCAAATGCAATAATGAGCTAATCTCAAAAAAAAATAAATTGAGTATTCAAATCTAATAAAACGAAGAAAATTAATTATGTGCTGTCTTCAAAGACTTATACATTTGTCTATAATGCGATGTCACAACAGATTGCTTGACAATGCAATGCAATACAATGTACATACTATATAAATACTACTATTTTTTATTGAAAAAACAAAACTATCATATCTGCGACGGGGCTGGGGTAACTTGTTGGTGGCTTCAAGTGCACGCAGCTGTGCAAAAATATGCAAAAATTGAGATTAATGTCAACAGCAATTGCAGGCACACACACATACACAAATGCACATAGATTAAACGCATGACAATCCAATCTCGTCCAATCCAATCCCAACCATTTCAATGAAGTGCACTGGAGGCCGCTGCTCTATAACTGTCAACACAAAAAATAAGAAATCAAAATATAGGGACGTGACAAAGTTGCCATTTGCGAATGACACGTGAGCATCGAAAGCCGTCAGCAATATTGTTATTATTGTTGTTGTTGTTTTTGAAGTTGCAACTGACAAAGAGAACAAAGCAAAAATAAATCGCTAAGCGATTTTTCGACAGATATGACTAGCCACTAATGTAGCTTATTCGGGCCAAAACAGCAAAGTATGTGTGCAACCGCAATAAGCAAGCACGTGAGCACTGATAACACAACGGAAGTGCTTCTTTTTCTTGATGTCGTTTGGCCTTTGTTAGCTTGCACTTGCCACACGGCCACTTGTGCACTGCGTTGATAAGAACCGAGCCAACATTACGAAACTTGGTCGTATGATAAGAGGCGAACAGCTGGCTGCAGACATTATTTGTACGTCGTAGTGCACTGTTGTTACAGTGTTTATTTACAGGTGCTTGTGATGCAATTGGACGATTACAAACACAATGCCAACGAAAGTGGCAGCTAATGATGACTGCAAAGTTTGCGCAGAAAATCATTTAGAATGCAAGCACAAAAAAGTTGTGTGGCGAATTAAAAGAGATTTAAAAAAAAATTCTAAATTTTTATTTGCGATTATCCCTTCCTCTGTTACAAAAATTTTTGAGTTGATTTAAGATCAATAAAAATTAATTATTTTATTATTTTCGAGTGCAATCGTTGGTAACAGATCTGACATGAATAAGGAGAAAATGCAATGTTGATAGTTCCTTGATTAGATTATTTGATTAAAGACTTAATTGTAAAATTTGTTTTTAAGAAATCACGATTTTATTGTGATCGATTCCATGTGTATATCGGTACTGGTAATGTGGAATCTCTAGCTCTGATAGGCTCTGAGATCGACGCGATCATACATAGAGTCGCACAGGCAGATGAACATGGCTATTTATATACTCAATGGTTTCGGATATGCATTCTTATGTATGGTTCATACTTTTGCACAAAACCATTACACTCTTTTTCAAGTTTTTAATCGGTTTAGGGTATAAAATTATCACCCGGATTTGATCGATTGAGTCAATCAATGTTGGGGGCTTAACATTTACTTGCGATTTCTTGTATAATTTTTCTCGAATTTTTTGGCAAATATATCCGTATTTGCTCCCCGCTGGTTGCCCACGTCAAATTCAAATGCAAATCCAAATGCAAGAGCTGCCTTTATTTGGATGTGTCTTGCTAATCTCTTTGTTAAGCCACATTAAATTCAATTCTTTCAATAAATTTTTCTAGTTTTGCTGGTCATTTCCTTAACTAATGTGGTTAAGTGTGCTTTAAGGTGGCTACTTGGGTATATCTCAATTATAAGTCCAAAGTTTTTCATTGTTCAATGTTAGTGCAGATGCATCGCTTGCTCGCGACGTTGTTATTGTTAATGTAAGCTGTTACCGCCGCTTGTTGATAAATGCGGAATTAGTTGCTTGCGATTGTCGTGTGCGGTTTTCTGCGATCGTTGCCATCAGATTTAAGACAAAGTTGCTATAGCCAGCATTTACAATATTAAGCGAATATATAAGAAAACAGGTGCGCAGCAGCAATAGCAACAACAACTCAAATAACAAGATGCTAGTTTGTGAACTTTTAACTCAGCTATCCCGCTTTACCCAACCTCCTCCCTAGTCACTATGCGAGAGTCGTACTTGCAACTGGTTGTTGCCTGTTTCGTTTTGCAAATTTAAATTCATTCACCTGTGGAAATTTATATTTTTCTACTCGTTGCTTTGTTTGTTTATTGGCTACTGTTTGTTGTTGCGTTACTTTCACTTTTTTTTTTCTTTTTGTTGCACAGAGCTTAGCTAAAATCAAAGCAACGGTTTCTTCTATCCACTTTAGCTGCAGCTGTCTTTCTACATTTTGTTTCCACACCGGCTCCCTGGTCATTATTCCTCTTCACCATGCCACTTCACTATGTGCTCCTGACTGTTTGTATTTGCTTAAAGTTCCTCATGGACTTTGCTTTATGCAACAACTTAAACAAATCAGCTGTCTTATTGTCGCTGCTTCTGTTGTTGTTTTCTCTCAATGCACAATAAAAGCCCCCAACAATTTGTGGCTTACAGGTGTTTGCCTTTAACAAAAAAAGGCAACATCAACCGACAGCAACTGCTGTTGCTCCATAAAAAAAAACATAAAACTTAAAAAAAATGAGGAAAACTCTGTGTAAATTTTTAGCACAGGCCTGGCAATACGTTAAAAAAGTGCAATTAACTTGCATTATTTGTTTTCTTTCTTTTCTTTCTTTTATTATATTTTTCCTTTATTATATTAAATAAAGCCGCATTGTACTATTTAGACAGTTAACCACATTTAACAACATTGTTTTATTTTTGTCATTTCAGGTGCGTATTCGTGATTGTATGGTGATGATTATGTAAAGTTAGTCTTACAACAAGTAAGACCTACAGAACAAACAACTGTGTAGTAAGTTGTACCCATTAAAATGGCTAAAAAGCACTTGCTGTATGCGTTAGGTATAGAGTTCAGGGTATCTCCTAGTCGGAATTTCTCTATTTTTAAAAACATTTTAGGTACGTTATTCATCTTTTGTGATAATATGTATGGATACAATATCAAATTGGTATTAAAAGATAAAAACTTTAACAAAATTGGGATTTTGAAAGTAATAAAAACCTGTTTAATTGTTTATAAGATTCCTTAATTAACGTTAAGCCTTCGAATGCGTCTAGCTTGAAGTTATTTGTTGCCCCGTATCATAGCAAATGAGGCAAATTATTTTAAAACTTTTTCAAACTGCCCGACTGGCGGCGCAGTCTTAGTAATTTCAACGAGTGTAAATACTTTGAAATGGCAGCAACAACAACAACAACATAACCAAGAAATAACGATAACAACAAATGCCAATCATTGTTTGCGTAGTGAATCAGCAGCTGTTTGTCAGTTTATGTGTCGTGTTTATGTGTGTGTGTGTTTGTTTGTATAGTGCCACGCTGCAGTTCGGAACGCGCTACACACAGTGGCATCCATGAGATACTTTTTATTTTGCTTAGCTTTGAAGACGGCGCTGCTACTTACTCAAGCATAGCTCGTACCGTTCGAAGCTCTTTTACACACTCGAAAGTGTAAAACTAGTGTGAAGTTGAGACGCTGACTGAAGCTGTAGCAGAAGCAGAAGCAGAGGATAGGAGGAGCGTTGTTGCTGTTGTTATTGTTCTGACTGCTTAGCATGCGAAACTTGTTTGCTGCCGGAATTTGTTTATGTTTTATTAAAATTCAGTTTGATGCTAGCCCCTAATCATGCATACTAAAGCCGCTACCGCTACCCTAGACAACTCAAAAGCTTAAAGAATCAAAGCAAATCTTCAACCAAATTCAAAATCATTCAAAGCTTTTTTATTTGTTTATAATATATTTTAATATCAAGTTAAAATATTATTAAATGTACTTACAAAAGTCTTTGAGCCAATCGACTTAAATTTTATCTTACACCCTTTTTATGCTTATTTTGCGTAGACGTACGAAAATAATTGTATTTTTTATGGCTGAATAATGAGGCAAAGTTTTAGATCGACGATCAAACTTTTAAGCTGTCGCTTTGGAAAAAAACTTAACAAAGTTGTTCCAATGATTTTAGTCTGTGAAGTTGTTGGCAACTTGTGTTTTTTTTAGTTGAATGTTTTTAAACTTCTTTGTGTGCGTCTTATGTTAATTTCGAGGCGTGCAAAAATTCGCACTTTCCAACTTGTTTGGCATGCGGATTCCGCAAAAGGCAAAACAAGCGATCATCAAACTTGTGCAAATTTAATAAGTCGACGAATTGGCGTCAAAGCGAATAACCAAAATATAAATTAGGGTCAACAATGTGCGAGTTTTCACTTTCCGCTGGCTCGAAGTGGGTCAAGTGGGTCGCTTGTCTGACATGTGATGGCGCGAAAAACTTGGCCAAGAATGCTGGAGAATCAGTTTGGACACATGGAAGTGGCCACTTTTCACTATCCAGTCAAATTATACAATTAGAAACCACAAATTTCCGCCTGTAATTGTTAGGCAAACAAGTTAAGTTCTCACAAGTGGGACGTTTGTGTCCGTTGTGGCCGTGCCACACCTGCAATAGACATGTTCATGAGTCAGCTTGCCAGTGAACATGCCCAACAGCTGCTTGTTGCTCGTTTGGGGCAAAGCTGGCAGTCATGCCACAGTTTCCGGGTTAATGCCAATTCAACATTATGCCTCACTTATAGATACAAATGCTCAGATATGCAACTATGGTAGCAGCAGCCAAAGTAGCAGCTCTTGTTCCTGGCAAAATATTAAAGTAAAGTCACATAATTAGAGTTATTATTGTATATAATCCGAAACCAACAGCTAGAGCCAGTTTCAGCTTGTTATCATTTATCTAAACATATTAGTTAACAAAGGGGTGGCGGCGTAGGTGAGTAACTTCTAGCCCAAAATAATGGTGTAATTTTTAGAATTTTGGCATATTATACGTCGGCTAATTTGAAAATCATTAAGTTTTATGGCTGGCTTCCAATGAAAAGAAACGCTTCAAACTAACGTGTCAACCCAGAAAAAAGAAAATATAATTCGCGTGCGTTGCCTGCCAAACACGGAAAATATGGCCGCTAATCGCGAATAAAGCGGGCGTCGACGTTTTGCCCTCAGGATAATGCGAGTGGAGCCAACGATTGTTGCGCTGCTGGAGCTCGTTTCTAATTTGCCGTTTCCTGCGCTTGTCGCTCGTTATTATACGGCCAACATGAGTGACGCCCCTCGATAACATAATTGCCGCTATACTCCTTAACCCCTCATCCGCCGTCTTACACAATACACCTCTTTAGTTGGCAATATGGAAAAGCAGACAGCCAAATTTGAAATACAACGCTGACAAGCGCATTTGGCTGCCTGCCTACCTGTCTGCCTCATTTTGCTTGACTGACTGCCTGACTGGCTCACTGGCTGACTTGCTGCGTGCTGCTTGCGAATAAACCGACAGCAGTTACAGTTAACGGCATCTAATAGATACTTTGGCACCTTGGAAAAACCATTGCTAGCAGATGTGTGGCAATGGACGGCAACGAAAACAGCAATTGGGTGTGATTGTAAAGTTCCAAACTAATACAGAGATTTAATGGTATCTTAACATTTTACATACACACACTCACACACACACACACACATAAGAACAATAAATAAAGAAGTAAATATTTTATCACACTTAAGTCATATTTTATCTGTACAGCTCGAGGCGTGCGGTTTATAAATATATACAAAAATATTTGCCATACAAATCGTAATAATTTTTTTACATTGTGTAATAATAAGCTTTAAGCTGTGGACGTTAACACGGATTAAGTTTCTCTTAGCAAATTTTCTCATAGTTGTAAAAAAATAACTGTAAACAACTTTTAAAATATTGATGCAACTTATGATGTACTGAAACTTAAATTGCTGCTGTTTTAATTAAATTTAAGCTGCATTAGCTGTTTAAGCATGTATGTGCCCGATAATGAGTTCAGCCAAGCATTTTACACTTTCACCGCCCCAATGAGAAGTAAGTTAATTACCTGACAATAAAAACATTCTGTCATTAGATGGAAAAAGTGTAACAAGCAAGAGGCGCACTCAAAATGCGGCCAAATTTGTTGGGAACCATTAATTAAAATCGGTCGCCAATCGCTTAATTAAAATCTTTATTGCTGAGCCGAGCAGAGGCTGCCCAAGCAAACGCTACCAGTGTGTGTTTCTACCAACCACCTTGCCACACACATCACACAATACCAACACAGCGCCCAAGTCTATTAGTATAGAGCATTACATATGTGAAGCGGCACCAACAAGTGCATTCAATGGCTGCCACATAACCCGGCCAACAGTTTTCAAAAGCGCCTCGGGACAGTTGAGTTGCTTGCCGCTGCTGCTGCCTAGCAGCGATTTCGAGTCATTGTGAAATTTCCAAGGCGATGCCCCTCACTTCAGTCGAGTTCACTTCGCTACGCTTCAAGCCAAGCGGAGGGCGTCGAGTTGAGTTGAGTTGAATTGAGTTGAGCTGAGCGCGATGGAAGCCACCCGCAAATCTTTCACCTGCGTTTTGCTTGCCTGCCTATGTCTATTTGTTTATAAACATTCATGTATGTATGTATGTACATGTATGTCTACATACTTAGGTGTGTCTGTCTGCAGCGATGTTTAAATACTTGCGCTACAAATTGAGCGCAAACGCATAATTAATTTCAGTGGCAGCAATGGAAAAAAAAGAAAAAAGGCAACGAAAAAGAAAACAACTTGATAAATAAAGAAAAAAATAAGTTAATGTTTTGTAATCCACAAGTGCGGGAGCTGTGTGGCAGGTGATGCATTTGCCATAGACAGTTACTGAGATATAACGGTAATTGCTTAACTGAACTTAAACAACAATAATTTTTTTTCTTTTTTACTTACCAGCAACAGTTTGCTACTAGGTGGGAATTACAAATCTGAAATATTTATTTTATGCGGGAGAACTGAATTGTGGTATGTGTACATATCATCGGATTAAAGAACAAACAAAGTCTTGTACAACTAGCATTACTTCTGGCGCACCTTAAATACTTCTCAAAACTCAACTAGAAACTAACTAAGATGCCGGCCATTTGCATTAGGTCATTTGCATTTTGAGCTCTTCTCACGAGAGGATAGACAGTCAACTTTCCAAAAATGTTGTGGCAGGAAAACGAGTCAAAACCCAAACGCAAACGCAAAGCTACAACAGCTAAAGCTTAATATCTAAGCGCTATGCACGTAACACAAATAACGGTTAATTTTGTTAGGTTTTGTTGGATTGTAGAGCCGCATCAGCATCTAAGCCACCAACAGCACCACTAACAGCAGCAGAGGCAGAGGCAGCGCCAGCATAAACATAACTGTAATTGCCGGCAGCATAATTGCGGCGTAATTGCAGCCGAAGAAACAGCGAGAAGCCGAAATGGAAAGTGCGGCAAAATAGGGGGGGAAAAAAATTGAAAAATAGCTCAGTGGAAAATGTTTTCACAACTAAAACTTGTTCGTAGACCTAATATCTGGTAAGGAGAGGGAGGAGGGTATCTGGGGACCAGTTACAATTAGGCAGGGCTTACGACAGCTGAGATTCAAACTGGGTTTTTGTGGGGTGTCAGCGCAATTGAGACGTGTTACATTTTCGTTCAAAGACGAATCTAATTTGTCTTCAATTTAGAAAGGCAGACAAAGACGCCCCGAAGCCAAAGAGAGGGCTCAAAGAAAATAATGAAATTGATTTCAGCTTATGATTTTTGTCTGTATTTGTTAGTGTTGTTGTTGCGCGTGTGTTGCCAAAAATCTGAAAAAAGCCGCACTACAAAAACAACAGCAGCAAATGAATAAAGCAAGAGTAAACGCAGCCGCCATGTGAAAGTAAGAAAACCAACAACAACAAACAAAATAATGTTAAAAAGTGAAATAAATTGCAACAACAATAAGTAGCAAAGTCGACTACTTGGCTTTCATGGGTATTATGAAACGCAAGTCACTCAACCGTCTGCGGGTGGGTGAAAGACGGTACGGCACCACTACTACTGGCAAGTCATGCAAACATAGTGCCGGCGCCACCGAAACTTGTTGGTGTGCTATGAACGGGAGCGGGGTGTTCGGAAGTAAGGCGGCAGGTGAGCAAAAAACTTTCAACTGCTGCCAACGGCATTGACTGACTACAAATCTGAAGTCGGTGATGTTGTTCGTACATCGACAGAGATTTGGACGAATTGACTAGGTATATGTCTTCACAGTTAGCTGTCAAGTGGCTCGAGTGGGTCAAGTGGCAAACAAGGTGAAAGATGATACCACACAGCTTATGTGAAAACAAAATAACTGAGGATCGTTATGACATTAGATTTTGTAATTATCGTATCAAAAGCAGATAAGGGTTGTTTGAATTTAAATTTTTGTTTTTAGAAGATAAACTGCAACTCTTTGAACAATAAGATTTATGTTTCAATTAGATATATGTTTTAAATTTCTCCGAACTGTTGCAAATACAACAGCTTTAACCACCCTCGTTTAGTTAACGCCATTGCCTTGCATAAAAGTTGCATCATTTACGCATGGAAAACAAACAATTTCCGACTTCTCTTCACACCACAGTACACTCCACTCTAGACCAGACCAGGCTAGCGCCGATTGTGGCAACCAGCTGGGCAGCAAAATCGTTCGCTTGTCGCAGTCTATTGCGAAAGCAGAGCTAATCACGGAAGCAGTGAGCGAAACATGTGCTGCAAGTTGAGTGAATGATCAACCGATCGCCCCATCGATCGCACAACTTGCCGAAAAACGTGGCCCTGTGCTCATTTACAGTCTCTTTACCCATCCCCACTCCATCGCACTCTGTTTATTAGTGAGCCACAAAGCGCTTCTGCGGCGAAGAGCGAATCAGAAACAGTTGCTTTAATGACTTTTTAAAACTTCATAAGGCGATAAAAAACGGCTCTGCCAGTCACTTCCATATTCCAAGCATCATCTGTGATCTCCCAAGCACAAAAACATAATAAAAACTATGCTTCTATCACTAGGAAAAAGCTCCGATCCGCCCGAGCCCTTCTTGACAGCAGCTGCTTGTCGCCACTATCGAATGTTTCGCATTATGCAGTAAATGGGTTAAGTGGTTTTCAATTTAGACGAACTCGAAAAGAATTAAAAGCGCATAAAGCGCATATGTGAAGATAATTGAATATAATACGCCTTGAATGAATCATACGTTATCATACATCGAGTCACTCTCTCAGTTTCTAAATTTTTTGGATTTAATGCCCTTAACCTTGTAAAAATGGGTAAAAAGGGTATAATGGTTTTGTGCAAAGGTATGTAACAGAATCTCCGACCACATAAAGTATATATATTAATGTTGATGCTAGCCGAGTCGATATAGCCATATCCATCTGTCCGTCTGTTTGTTTGAATGCGTCAATCTCACAGATTATGAGAGCTAGAGACTCCAGTACAAGTTTGTTTCAAATTTTCGATAACTTTTCAGTATACACACAAGCACACACACATACTTGCAAGCACTGACTGTTCGAGTTGAGTACAGAGTTCAGGGTATCTACTAGTTGAGATTTTTCTACTGGAGCCTTCTTACTGGTTTTTTGTTCACAACGCGTCAAATGACGCCATAAATATATTATCGTCAAAGTTGCGACGTTGCAAAGTTTAATTCAGCATTGCCGTTGCGGCTGACTCAGCTCGGCTCGACAAGCATAATACTCATATATGTATGTACATCACACTTTCCCCACCCCTTTACGCGGCTCCATTGCGGTATCGTGACAGTTTGGTGAGCCTTTAAAATGCGCCATATTTTACAAATTTGGCAGCGAACGCGTGTCAGAATGCAAGGCGTTAAGCGGCTTTTATGTGTATTTGTATTTTTGTTTGTCAGTCAGCACAATGGAGTAGCAGTCGCAATAGAGTTGCAGTTTTGAACGCTGACTTGATCCATAGACAATTAACCCAAATTGCAGGCACACAGCACGTGGGCAACATTTGGGGCGCCCGAATAGCGAATTCTTGCAACACACTATAACAAACGGAACAAAGACAACAAGATCATTGCATAAGCAACGTCATCTAGCAGCTGGCATCGGGCATCGAGCTTTAGGCCGCCTGCCTCTCTTGGGCATTTGAAAGGCATCGAGTTGCAAAAATGCGCTGGGCTACCTTCTGGGCTAGGCATGCAGCAAATTAGGCCTGCAGCATAAGTACGAGTGCCTATTGAAAATGGTGAAGTGGAAAGTATGCCTTAAAGAAATATACAAAACACAACTAAAACCAATTGACGAATAAATTGACAATTTCGTAGTGCCTGCTAATTGGATATGTAAAGCATCGAAATAAAAGTGAAAAATTCAACCAAATGCTTACGGTAATTAGTTGTTTATAACTTACTCTCTTCGCATTACCTCACATATAACTTAATGCGACCCAAATTTCATGTGTGCTCATTAATAATATTTTATTCCTCAGCTGAGGACCACTCAATGTGCAAAGTGGTGCCACTCGAAAAGTATTTACGAATACACTCTACATAATCATATCTCATTTGTGCTTGGATTACGCATGCAACTCATGTTTTTGGCACACGTTAAGCGTTTTTCAAGAATCGAGTTTCGAAAATGGCAATTAACACGCGTCTTTGACAATTATGATCATCTTCGTGATTATCACGATCGCTCGAACGTTGTTGCATAAATAAGTCGGTTATGACAAGTGACAAATTTTGCGCATGCGCTACCGAACTTTATGTTTGTTTCTGACATGGATAGGTTAAATTTCACCTTACATTCAATTAAATTCGTTTGCTTGTTTAAATTTCTTTTCCACTATTATAGATATATTTCACATTTATTTTTTTTTGTTTTTTGTGTCAACAACAGTTGTTAGCTTGGCCTTATCCTTAACCAGCCCACAGCAAAGCCGCAAAAGTTTTGTGGTTCGATCCTTATCGCGAACTGCGTTATCAGTCCCACACATGACCAGCGGTATTCCCAGACTGCATTCGCTTATTCGTTTTTCGTGCGTCTTTAACCGTACACACCCAACAGCATAATTCAGCGACGCGTCGTGTCGCACTCGTGTGAATAGACTGATAAGCAATATCTCGCCGCAAAAACTGGCCCAGTATCAGTGGAAGTAGCAGCAGCAGCGACAACAATTACAAAAACAAAAGCCTTAGCATATCAGCAGGCAGTAAGATGCGAACCTACGAGCCTACAAATACATACATAAGTACGCATGACCCTCGCCAAATGGTTTTGGGTTTTTTTGTTGACTATCGGAATCCAAAACCACATTGTCAGATTCTATGTGACTTACGAAAACAAACGAAATATATTTAAATTATATTTTTGGTTATGTATAAGCTTACCAGCAAAAGCCGCTTGCTTACCCTTTTACTTGGAATTTAAATGTAATTCGCTTAATGAAATGAAACAAAAACTGTTATTTCGTCAGTTCATCAACAAAATGCCGTTGTTAATAATGCCAAACATGTTTTGTTATATTGTTATATTATAATAAAAATTAGGCCACTGATAAGCAGCTACGACTAATCTTGGTTGTATTTATATTTTGCAGTGTACAAATAATTGTTATAAGCAAACATAATAGGAATATAGAAAAAAAAAAATGATAGACAATGATAGAATGCCCATGAAATGAAAACAGCTTTTATGCTATGCTTGGTTATCGTGGTAGGCGTTCCTCAGGCTTATTTTTCATAAACTGCCGATAACGTTATGTTATCACTAAAAAGTCCCCTTCGCTGAGTGTAAAAATCCCAGCAAGAGCTCAGCTCAAAGGTGAGCCAGCAACACAAATAAAGGCCAAAGCACGGATGGATGGCAGCAGGCGGTTGCGGCATTTGTTTCGTCATCAACGCTAACCGCTGTTTGGGACTCATAGTCATCATCGTCATCGTCATCGTCCGCGGCCGGCGCGTCATAAACAACAAAAATATTTCTCTTAAGTCAAAGATAATTGCTCTTAAATCACAGTGAACGACGCGATCGGTGAATGCCAAAAATGTTAGTGTGCATGTTCCTAAGAAGGGAAAACAACAAAGACGCAGAACGAGCTGTCACAGTCAGGCAAGAGGCATACAACAGGTTAACATTATATAAAGTGAGTTAAATGCGGCTACCTGCAGGGGACTACTCACAAGCAACCCTCAAACAAACTCACAGATCCATTTGGTTTCTGTTTGTTTGTTTTTATTGCTTACGTAAAGCGCTCAAGTTGTTTTTTTTTTTTTTTGCCAATTTGAGTGCACTCGAATACAAAGAAACTGCAACACATACAAAGAAAACGAGTGAGCGCGACGGCGCAGTGGGACTGCGGCGGGAGTAAGAGTGCGAATCCGAATGGGAGTGTAATTTTTGCACAGATACTCGAATACGAAAATACAAGTTCGTTGTGGATACATAAACAAACGGCACAAGCGGCAAGCGGCTGCTAAAGCATGCGAAAATCCAGCACAAAGCATAGAAACAAAAACAAACGTCACAAGTAGCCCACCGAGTGAATCTCTGTATTTGTATTTGTATCTGTGTCTATGAGTGCGACCGGAAAATTGCAAACGAAGAGCGCAAACGCCCTAAGAGAGCACCGCCGAGAGCAAGCCGAACTCAAGCCGAGTGCCGCCGAACCGACGAAACGCCGAGCCGAATTAGCAGCGGATCCGGCAACGGTTAGCGAGCGCCGCACAGAATCATTCTTGAATGCGCGCGCGAACGTTTCGCACCAGCCATGAGCAACAGACAACCAACTTACCAACCAACTAACCAACTCACAACAGAAAAAATCTAAAATATATACAAATAAAAAAAAAGCAGTGGACCTCAAAAAACCATATCCATTTTTAAAAGCGTGTGAAACTTGAAGCCAACGCAAAAAAGTGCAAGTGAATTTCAGTGTTTTGGCCTAGCAAAAAGTGAAGAGGTTAAACGCGCGCGCCTAAGCAGAGAACAACAGCAATATAAAATACAAATAAAACACGCACAAGAAACGTAATAAAGTCACATACATAAAATTAAGAACGAGGCCTAGTAGCACAAATTCAGCAGCAGGCGAGACATTTGCAAAAAAAAAAAATTTAAATAATTAAAAATAAACTCACGACAACGGCGACGACGTCAAAAAATTCTGCCGTTAGCCGTGTGTGCGTGTGTGTGTCTCCCTCGCTCTCTAAATATATGAGTGTATGTGTGCGTGTGGTTGCCTTGTAAGATACGCGCCCCGCTGACGCATTTACCCGACAACTTCTGCTAACGTCGCCGGCCGGTGTTTTGTGCCCAATTAACGCAACAACAAAATTACCCAACAAAATCGACCGTTCAATTGGCATTCAAAACTCGTTGCGGGCATTTTACAATTAATTTGGTTACAAAGTAAATAGAATATCCAACGTATTATCTATCTGATATACACGTGTGTGCACCGTAAACCTATACTTATATCATAAATTTTACATAAAATATATTCCCGGTCCGCTAGAGCTATTGCAATAGCCAACGGCAAAGTTTATAAATAAATAAA
Organism: Scaptomyza tumidula; assembly: GCA_035044465.1. Lineage (NCBI taxonomy): Eukaryota > Metazoa > Arthropoda > Insecta > Diptera > Drosophilidae > Scaptomyza > Scaptomyza tumidula. Next base: position 291,380 of record JAWNNW010000447.1, read on the forward strand.
ATCTAATTAAGTACAACTAAACACAGATGTTTGTCATAATCAATTGTTGAAAGTGTTTTTGTTGAAAGCAGGCAAATATCAAAAAAGACTTGTGTAAAATTCACATTTTTGAAGGTTGCCGCCGCAAATCAAAAAGGTGATTACATAAAGATACAAATACTATATAAACCCACAAGTAGTAGAAGGTGTGTGCTCAGCTTATATTAGATGTGAAAATGTGAAAGGCGAAAAGCTGAAAAAAATAGAAAAAGCAAAAACAACATGACAAAATATACTAAGTTTATTATTTGTTATATCGAAAAACACGCGCAGCAGAGACTTGAATGTGTTTGGGGCGTGCCTTACAACCGACTGACCCCATTAGTTTTTCATGTATATGTGTAAATGTGCAAATATGTGTATGCTTCGTTTGCCTTCAGCATTCAAGGTCACGGCGCGTTCTTTTGCACAATGCCTAATCACCTACCTACCTACCTCCCTCGAGCTTATTTCAACGTGTGCAAAATTTTTACTCTACTTGATCGGCCGAGAACTTCGGATATATTTGTGAAGAATAAATTGTCAACGGTTCATTGTCTATGTACATATTTATCTAGCTAAACCGATGTTTATTACCGTACTTCTGGGTACATTATTAAATTAATGAACTTAACGTGCTGCAAAACAGTAACAATTTTCGTGACATTTTCGCATTAATTTGACCTATACCAATTTTACATTTATTCATTTTTTTTATCGCATATTTAATTGACAACAAATAATTACAAACTTAAAGCACAATCAAAATGCGCGGTGCTCGACAACAATTGAAAACTAATGATTCACAATACCGGCTTAACTTTGTTTTCCGAGTATCTATTGCGAGAAAAACAAAAAAAAAACAAGTTAGAAGGCTCTAGTCGAGAAATCCCGCCTAGACGATACCCTGATCGCTATACTTTACGCTTACAGTCAGTGCTTGCAAGTATGTGTGTGTGTGTACATAGCGTATACGCATACTGCACACTCAACTTCAATGTCCCATATCTCCGGTGTTTCTCAGCCGATTTCAATAATATATTCACAGATTGTCATTATTTTGTCTAATTTGCCGTCTCTGCAAATTCAAGATTTTGTCTGTTATCGATCCCAAGTGTATATCGGAAACGCGATCAGGGTATAAAAATCCAGCAGCCCATGCCATAAGAAATTATTCAAAAGCGATAAACAAACAATTTGTATTGATTGCTGTCACTGTTAATTTAAAATCACAATAGAAGTCATCACTAACGGAATGTTTTCATAATTGCAGGAACCCATCGAGCTAAAGAAGCGTTTGGAAGAAGTGCGCCTGCTTGAGTCCCGACGCTCCGCTCGCCTGGCAGATCAGGATCGTGACACAGACTTTGCTCGGCTAGCCGACATGGGGGGCGATCGTCGCCGAACTACACACAGTATTGAGGTGCCATTGTCGCTGACGCCGCCAAATAAGTGAGTAAACAACAACAAAGTACATATTTACTAGACATGTGACCATATTTCGTTAAAACGTACAGGGTATCTGAGCGTTTTGCGTATTTCATTTGTTAATTGTTTTGTTATTGTTTTTGTTTTGATTTTGCGTTTTGCGATTTAAATTTTTTGGTGATTGCGTAGTTTGCACATACACAATATATTATATATGCATATTTGTATGCAGCCCTGGATTCCATGAAGTCTTGGCAGTATCAATAATTTATAAGCGGCGAAAAATGAGTGGAACAAGCCGACAAGTCACGGATGGATTCAGTCTGTTCTATGATATTTGTACTAAGTTCGCTCTTTCCCTCGTACATGTTTGTTTGTTAATATCTGTCGCCAAAGTCAATTTGTTGGTGTTGTTGGTTTTGTTGAAGTCTTATCTAAGCGTAGTTGGCTAGACACCGCCGGGCTATTTAGCATAGACGCCGCCGTCTGCCGTCCATAGCTGCAATTACACTTATATAAAGTGACCATTGCCCGATTTGCCACTTTATTCCCTTTATGTTCGCTCCCCCGACGCGTAGACTATTTGGAGTGACAGACAGTGACTCTGTCGTTTTGCTTTTAGAATGTTTCTGCGGGACAACGACTGCGACTGATTGCAAAATAATTCAAATTTTCAGTTACTGACCGTTCAGACGCGACGTCGTCGTCGAAGTCGAAGAGACGACAAAAACATTTGATTACGACGTCAAATAATTGCGCCATATCTGGGCTACTTCAGGGTGTTACAGAACTAACATTTAGTTCAATAAAAACACACGCCGAACAGTCGCAATATACTTGCATAAACTTTTGAGTAATTTTAAAACGAATGAGTCGGGAGAAGTCCCATGCGACTTACTTGACAATATAATATTTTGCCATAGAGCATACAAAATTCGTCTTGGATTACGTTTTTGGTGTTTGATTGTTGTGGTGTATTTCATTTCAATTTCAATTGATAAGCCTCGCGCGCCGCACGGCAAACTTTTAGACAAGTGTGCAAAACCAACAAAAGCTCAGAAACAGCAACAATTCTGCCGGGCGGCAAAAAAAAAAAAAAAACAAAAACAATAATAAATAGTAAGAAAAAAAATGGAAAAAATATGCCGGCCACGTTCCCAATTGATAATTAAAATAATAACAATAATAATCAAAATAAAAAGGCTAAAACAGCGAAAAGGGGGGGGGGGGGGGGAGCAAAGCGCGAAGAGGAAGCCATTTAATTGCGTTCCAAATAGAAATAGCTAAAACTAATAATATAAAAGGTTGGCCCACCCTTTCATTAAGAAGTAACAAGAGCAACAATAGAGCAATAATCATTGAAACTGCAATGCACCATCAGCAGCAGCAGCAGCAGCAGTGGAATCGTTGGCAATGTCTGTAATAATATTCAAATAAAATTCAATTGAGTTCAACGCGAAGCGCTGCACCAGTTTAATTTAATTACTTACATACGTACATATTCCAATTCTAGTAGTACGATTCGAGAGACACGGTGTTTACCCAATTCTTCGAAGGGGGTGGTGTACATCATACGAACACCCTGTACTGTACGGGTGACAGTATAGAGTATGGAAGCGTTCTAAGTTGTACACGGGTAGCGTTGACTGTTCGCCGGCCGCGTTTATCTTATAGCTCTCGACGCACATGCCGTCCAGTTGATGTTGTTGCTGCTGCTGCTGCTGTTGTTGTTGATGTTGTTATTTTTTCATTGAATTCGAACTCGAATGCGGAAGTGTTTATTTTGCGCACAGATACGCAAATACAGCTACACACACACACACGCTCTGGTTATATACGTATCTATGTGTGATGTGTGTGCGTTGTGTTATGGATTCTATCAGTCGTCGCCATTTTGTCGTATTCTTCATGGCATGCGGTGTTTTCATATGCGCAGCTCTCTCTCTCTCTCTCTCTCTGTCTCTCTCCCACAAACGTATGTACTCGTGTTATGATAACAACACACCTCCCTCCAGCCGCACCAAGCAAAAAAAAAAACCCGCTCACCTTGCACACATAAACACACTTTCACACACACACACACACTTACACATACATTAATCAAACGATTGCCACGCGTGTTCCATAGTAATGCGACGTAATATAGTTTCCTCGATCATCTCCGGGACAGCCCCCGCAACCATACATACTGCCGCTTAACTCAAATGTGCTTTTCTCGCTTACGTATGCGTGTTTTTGTTATTGTGCCATTCTGTTTGTGTCATTGTGTTTGTGATTTTTTTTTTAAGTTTTTTTTTTTATATTAATTTACATCGTTTGTAGGCTCTGACTCTGGGTTGCGTCTGCTATATTAGTTCAAGTAAACAATATAGAAACGAATTCATTTAGTTGTTGTTCTTCTTTTGCCACTATTGATAATTGAACTTGTAAACAAATCAGCTATTAAGTAATATTTGCTTTCAATTCAGTCATAGCTTACGGGAATTTAGCGGCACAAACAAACATACATTGGTCTAATCGATGTAATGAACATATGACACCTTCCAAAGTGGTAATTAGTAATGCACTCAGTTATTGGTTTTTGTTACATATTTACTTACACTTTAAGCTTTTGATTCACTTTGTTTATTTCTGTATGCAGATAACAATATTTGCTAATCTGAAGTTTTACCTGACCTTTTGTATTTCTTCTGTGTTTTTTTCTTCTTATTGGTGGGTTGAGCCCAGCAATTTGCTAATCACACTTCAATTAGATTCCAAATGACGTTGTAACATTAAAAACATTTTAAGTGGAGTCTATTGCTATGTGGGGCTTAATAGACTCGTCGACAATGCTGACAGCACTCTATTTTCAAGGTTTCTCCCCCTTGCCAGCCAACACACAAGAACACGCCGCTGCAATTTAGCTGAATGACGTGCCCCAAGCACCAGACAAAGAACGCAGTGCACAAAATATATATATATAAATATATATATATATATATATATTACAAAGATATATATTATATTATAAATATATATATATATATATATATATATATATATATATATACAAAGATATATATTATATTTATATGCTATATATATATAAAGTTAAATTAAAAAACTGCGGCTCGGAGCAAAAAAAAAAATAAAATAAAATCTTGTTAAGAAAAAGAGAAAGAATTAAATGCGGAAAAAACTGGTAATAAAAATAATAAGCGCGTAATTATCGCGTAAATGTCAATTTACGTGGCGAATGCGTTGCGTCAGTGCTAATTTTTAACGCTAGGCTGAATAGACCGGCCGGTCTCTCCACATGCGAGAACCTGAGCTACCCCTTCGTTTCCATTGCTCCCTCCCCTACTCATATACAATACTGTTAGGTGCTCCTGCAGCCAAACTCCACCTCTCCCGCCACCCATAGTGCTGCTGTTGTTGCTTAATGAATGCGTGTAAGCGCCAATTGGCCGGGCATGTTGTTTGTTGCTGTAATTGCCATGATTAACAATAACAACAACAATAAAAAAAATAACAATAACAACTACAGCTGCCAGGCAAAACTGACTTGCATTGCGGCATTGTGGTTGTTATTGTTGTTGTTATTGTTGTTCTTTGTTGCAAAAACAAACAATATGAGCAAAATTGCAGAGCGCGAAGAAAAAATTATAAAAATAACGTACAAAACGAGTTTACCGTTGCAAAAAGAAACAATAACAAAAACAACAAGCATGACGCACCGAACGTTGCATGCACTACAACAGCGACTTTGAAACAGCTTCAAGCCAAATAAACCTTGATTTCATCTCGTTGATTAATTGGTGCGGGGGGAACAAAACGTCTAATAGTTGAGCTAGCTTAAAGGCTTATCAGAAATTGTTATAGTATTTCATTAAAAATTGAATATCGCTTTGGGCATAAAAACATTATCAAAATGATTTTGAACGAAGTATTGTATATTATTATTTATATGAAGTAATTGCATCAACGAATAGGTCCCAAGTCTCATAGAATGCCATCAAAAATAGCTAATATAAACAATAACAAGCTCGCTTGTTGAACGTTACTCGCTGATGCGTTGCAAACTGCATCACAGTTTTTGAGGACCCCCACTTAAGGCATGTGAAAAAAGCTTGCAAAAAAATGCATTGAAGAACAACATACAGTGACGTCAAGTCACAACGACAACAATAACAAACAATGCGCACGACTAATATTACAAAACAACAACCACAAAAGTATAATAATATTAATAAAAAAAAAAAATTTGTGAAAAAAGTAAGAACAAAAACAAATTTCAGAAGACTTGCGACGCTGACAGCGGCAATTAGCCAAGTCTTAAAAAATATTTGCCGTTGTTTTTGCCGCCAAGAATATGTACAAATATTATTCGGAGCGAGTGTTTGTGTTGCCCTCAAAAGAAATAAGTACAACAAAAATACTTAATTTCAGTACAATAAAAAGTCAAGTCGAGCGCAGAAGTGGGTCAAAATTATTATTGAAGCAGAACAAAAACAAAGCCAGCAAGAACGAGAACGGGACCGAGAACAACAACAACAACAGCGAGTCAACGATAATGGCAAATGCAATGCAATGCAATGCAAAAAACAAGGGGGAAATAATAAATTTATAATCATTTTCTAAGCATTGCTTCATAAGCGGCAGCGGTCCCTCGACGGCAAAATATTGAAATGGATTCGCACTCGCAGCTATCTAAAGATACTTTGGCTCTATGGGGCTCTGGTTGAAGGCTTCGTTCATACTCGTCGCAGTATACACTATTCTCGCATGCATTGATACTCATAAATACGAGTGCCCAATGTTCCGTTCCCTTCACCGTTCCAATGAACATGAACACAATTTTCCGATGTTCTGCACGAATAGTTTGTTTGATCATAAAATTTTATTTTTGCATTCAAATCGCGGCGCAACAACCAAAAACTCGAAATGCCAATGCAAGTTTAGTTCGCGGCCCGATGTCTTTTGTGGCCATTGCGATGTGGAGGGGTCGTATTTTTTTTTTTTCTCCGTCCCATCAAAAATAGGTTTCGTTAAATTGGTAATATATGTATATATATATATATATATATATATATAGCCATATTAGGATTATAAGCTGGACTGCAGGCTATTTTAGAGTTGAAAAGACTTTATTTGTGCTTGTTTTTTGTTGTCGACTTTATATTATGGCGCCTTGAATGAGTATCGTGCCAGAAGGATTATTTTTGGGTGCTCGGCAATGCAGCCTAAGCAACAATCCATCTAATTGATTTGCATACGAATCGATAGACAAAAATATATATTTGTCATTTACGTTTAGGCCATCATAAATTTCTTTATTAATTTTAACAATCGCTACGAAAGCTGAAACAAACTAATGTTCTCAACAACCCAACGTGATTAATATCAATTGGCTGTAGCTAGACATTTCTATTACAGCTGGCTAGATAGTGCAGCGGCTGGAAGCCGCTTTTATCCGCATAACAAGTTCTCGCTGGCCACGCACGGGGGCTAATGGGCCAATGGCTATATTTAAAAGTGCATTTGGGCCCACTAGCCCAAGCTGGCACCTAGAAACTGGAAACTGGCAAAAGATTCCGCTAACGTATTGCATTATTTATGCACGAATACATTAATAAGCTCGAGGCAGAGATGTCGAAATATATACGAGTGAGATATATATATATTTATACGTATATGGCAAAATCTAAGTGAGTGTTTGTGTTTGTTTGACGCCAAGATGTGGCCGAAACAAGCTGTTGAGCAAAACGTCAGGAAAAGCGAAATGAAAATGAACCATTTTCCAACAGCTAGTAAATTTCTAGTGTACGCTGTTATTGCCTTCCAAGGATTTGCATGCAGAGATGAAGCAACAAGAATCTAGAAGCCGGCACGGTTGTTCATAAATTGAAGTTTTGTTTCGTGGCTGGGTGTGTACCGATTTCGACCGCCAGCAATAAAACTTAATGTGCACACTTATGAGCTATGCCTTAGGCAATGATAAGTGGGCATTGCTGAGGCCCGGGACGTAGCACAACACACGCAACATTTGCAGTTGGGTATCTGTATTGGGCCAAAACGCAAATTCTTAGAACAAAAACTGCGCAAAAATTAGATTGAATTGTTTTGGTTCAATTGTCGTGCGGTCAGCGTGCAGCAAAGAGAGATGGACAATGCATAATTGCAGTTGCGAACAGCAACTCCTCCGAATGGGTCTTGTCTGGACTGGATCTGGATCTGATGTGGAAAACTCTAGCCGGGTCGGGACTGGCAATTTGATTGAATTGTTTCCAATTGCAATGCCAAACGCTGCGGGTGTTGGCATTGACGAGCAATGACTGACGACTTTCAGTCTGTCTATCTGTCTGTATTTTTCTCGGACTGACTGGCTGAATGACTAACTGACTGACCAACTGTGTGTCCGTATCTGTCTGAATGTCCGGGTAGGAAAAGTCATTTGGCAAAGTCAAAAAGGCAAAAAGAAAACCGCACACTATAATTTAGCAGCTCGCTACGAAGTTACAGTTACACATTTCTAGCCTTTGGGTGCCAGAAGCAGGCAGCATATACCAAAACGGGTATATGCGGCCACAACCAGTGGGCTTCAGATACAAACAAGCAACAAACAACAACGCCACAACAAAACTACAAACTGATTTGGCTTATTTTGCGACTATTGCGGTCGCTTGGAAATTGCATCAGATTTCATTTGTTTGTTGTTGTTGTTGTTGCTGTTTCGGGCTTTTCTGTCGGTTGTGTCAATTAAAGTTCAGCCTGGTCGAAAGTTCTGTTAATGCCTTTGGGCTTTGTCATTGTGCGACCTACAACGGCAACGATAAAAGTAACAATGAGAGACATTTACATGAAATTGTTGTATCACGTTTAATTTGGCAATTTCAATGTAAATACGTTTGAGCTCGCGCGTGTATCTCCAAGATACTTGAGTCCAATGAAGGGATTTTCGTTTCATAGCTACGCTTCAACTTGACTCTCAAGCTAGCCATGAGCCTCCAAGGCGCTAACCCAAATGCGGTGGCCCCATGACTACAGCTCACTGTATATTTTAAATGAAATCAAATTTGTACTGCGGGTTACCTTCCCAAGTAATCAAGGTTATAAGCTGCACTATGGTGAAGAAAGGGAGGGTGAAGGGCGGTAAATTAATTGTGGGTATATATATAACAAAACTGCCTGCTGGGTTTTTTTGTTGCTTTGTTTGCTGGGTTTTGCTGTTGCGATTTGTTAATTGAATTAAAAGTTGGCCATGCAGCAATGAGCGGGTCATCAAAATGCAGCTGGTAATGAATTGCAATGTCTCTGTGTGTGTGTGTCTGTGTGTGTTTATATGTATGTGTATGTATGTCCAACATGTGCAGCACCTTACAATGTTTAACGGTTAAAGCAAACGCACGTACGAGACGCGGTCACTTGGTCAACAAGCACTTGTCAGTTGTGCGAGCGAGTAGGTCAAATGCATTGCAGGAAAGAGCTGGTACATTGGGCCAGCCATCGCGATAAATACGTTCAGAAACAAATAAATTAGAACCTTAAATGGCTTATAAAATATTACATGTATTCACAGTTGTAACAAGTAAGAAGGCTCTAGTCGAGAAATCCCGACTAGACGATACCCTGATCCCTGCGTACAGTCAGTGCTTGCAAGTATGTGTGTGTGTGTGTACGCGCATACTTCATACTGCATACACAACTTCAATGTCCCATATCTCCGGTGTTTCTTAACCGATTTCAATAAAAATTGCACAGATTGTCATTATTTTCTAATGTTTAAAACGCTGTTTTCCAAATTTAAGATTTTTTTGTTATCGATCCCATGTGTACATCGGAAACGGGAAGAGTTTTCGAAAATCGAAAACAAACTTGTACTGCCTAGGAATTAGGCGAGCTTAAGTTCCAAATCTGAAGTCTCTAGCTCTTATAGTCTCTGAGATCGACGCGTTCATACATACATACAGACCGACAGACGGACGGACGGATGGACAGACAGACGGACGAACGGACATGGCTTTATCGACTCGGCTGTTGATACTGATCAAGAATATATATACTTTATGGGGTCGGGATGCTTCCTTCTGCCTGTTACATACTTTTGTACAAGACTATTATACTCTTTTTAATTTTTGATGAGATCAGGGTATAAAAAGAGTAGATAACACAGATGAGTTATCCACCTAGAAGAAGTTTGATTTTCTTTAGTAGTTTACGGTTTTTGCTTTGCCCACTGTGTGTCGTTAGCGTGGCCGTCGGCTAGAGTAGCGGAATTCCCATGGTCGTGGTCGTGTACTTGGTCGTGGAATTGGTCGTGGACTTGGTCGCATGGTCCAAGTACCGCTAAATTGCTGCAGCCAATTGCAGCGGCAGCAGCGATTATTGCAACGCTTCCTGACGCATGCTGCGCTGCATGCTAAGTAGGTGGAGGCGTTGGCAATGTTGCTGACATATGAGTGACAACAACAGCTTGCAGCAGATATCAACAGTTGCAGCAGCAGCAAGAACCACATACACAAGCTGGTCACATGTGAGTTTTAGCTTAAGGCAGGTGTATCCGTCCCATGTCTACTGTGGTCTGTTTGTAGTTTTCGTATTCGCCTTTGACAACTCTGCCAGCTTGTTACGCCGTTTTGACTGTCACACGCTTATTGCTGCTGTCAGTGAGTGAGGGCCTGCCCTAACTGTCACCATTTGTTTTTCTTGTTAGCCTGGCCTGTGCGAGTGAGTGTGGGCTAACGGAAATCATGAAGATTACGTGCATTTTCCAGCAGCCACACCAGCAGCGGGGTTAACTGATTTTTAAATTGAATTTCTTGTGATCTATCGATTGGCGAATATAGAATAGAAAGTGGCAATGCCTGTGAGCCACGGCCAAAAGCTTTTCGCCACGCCAACAAACTATTCGGGTACAGTAGGTGCCCCATCAACAACAACAACAAAACTAACTGTCACTGTCGCTTCGCTGTGCCAAGGTGCAGTCGCTTGGGGAAAAGCGAGGCCTGTCAATGGATGAGGTCCGCGCATTTGTAAAGGAAAACACAAACACTCAAACACACACACACACAAACAGGAATACATGTAAACGCTCTGGCCAGGCAGAGCTCAAGTTCAAGTTTTTGCTCCTGTTTTTGCTGCCCTTGAGGGGCTCAACGCAAACAGAAAAAAAAACACAAATATATATCGACCCTGCCTCAAATTAATACGATTTTATTCATGACCACAAGCCAGGGACTTGGGCGCCCCTGGGGCGATTGCCAATCTGCCACTGCCACTGCTACTTCTGCTGCTGCTCCTACTGCCAGGCTTCTAGTGGCAATTGCAAAACATTGGAGCTGCCTTCCGCTGGCGGAATGTGGTGACAATGCCTCGTTCGGGTTTTTCCCTGCTTTCAGTTTGTTAATGTTGCCTTTAAACAATTGCAATTCTCTTGCCCATCGTCGTCGTGATTGTTGTCGTCGATGTCTTTCGCATCTGTCGCAATGTTAGTAATTTGTGCAAATGAGCCGCTTAACGGCAACGAGACCTCTGGACGTGAGCAGTAATGTAGCAAGCAAAAAATGTCAACTGGAAATAGACAAAATTTAAATTCGGTTTTAGCTATGTAAACGATTCGGTTCCAAGAATGGAAAGCTGTTAGCTGTTTTTTTCTATTCCTCTACGCTTTTCAGTGTTGCCAAATGCTACAGGACTTCAGTTAACTGTTATAATACCTATTTTCTTAATTTTCGACTTGTTTATTTAAAAGCTTAACAAATTCGTATGAGCCAAAAAAAAAAAAATTAAATGAAATGTATCTATTTTTAAGTAAAGAGTAGGTAACTAAGGCCTGAAAAATATTATTATTGTCTAAAAAAACAACATTGATAACAGCCATATAAATTATTATCTATGTCAATACTTCTTAAAATTGTACTGCCAATTGTGCCATAAAGGCCTATATTATAACTCACATTCAATACTTAATAAAATTGTGCGAAACGCATTGCACGTGCTCTAAATTCCTTGATAATGACAGACAAAATTATAGTAAAAAAGGCAAAAAAACTACGTCGCAAAAAAATAACAATGAATAGAAACTAGTATTTACTATCCACAATGTTGTTATCTTCCCAAAAAAAAAATAAAAAATTAACAAAAATCCTAAAGTAAATAATGAAAAAAACAACAAAAATATGTTGGCTTGATAAAAAAAAAGAGAGCGAAAGGCACGCAGGTGCCATTGAGTTAAGTTTACGGATTCGTATCTCTCGTTTAGCTTGCCCCTCATGCACTCTCGCACTCACGCACTCACGTTCTCAAGCACAAACTCACTCACAAATACAAACAAGTCACGACACACATTTTACAGTTACGCATTAAAAAATCACAAATAAGCTGGCAACAACAAGAGTAATTGGCAGCGTGTGCTTTAGTTTGTTTTGTTTTTTTGTAATAATTTTTTGTGTACACTCCTTTTAATGTGAAATTTCCGCCTTCTGGCCAAGTTGTCTGCGTGGCTCACCTGCCTGCCGAAGGCCGCCGTCAAAATTCAATATTTGTTTATTATATCTGTGTTTTATTTTGCTTCTTTTTTGATTTTGCGGTCTGTCGCTACTCCGCTTTAGATCGTGGCAGCCGCAGTCTCTTGGTTTCAGACTCAGTGTCGGGTCCGGTCAGGCTTTTATTTACTTTACTCGATTTTAATGCTTTTTCATTTCAGTTTTGGCAAAATATACGAAATGTGTGTCACAGACACAGGCATACAACATACAGCCAAATAAAAAAAAAAAATAATAATAAACAAGCAAAAAAGAAACCTACAAATTAACAACAAAAAGAGGTCGCCTTCAGAAAGAATAAGAAAACAAACAACAAATAAATACAACGACAACTGAAAGTTCAACGAAATCGAATTCAGCCATGCGAAATTTTTGGAAATTACGCATAGGCCAAAAATCTTAATCACCACACGCAACTAGACTCTGAACAACAACAATAACAACAACAAACGTGATGCCTTGAACGACATTAGCCACAAAAACTATTCAAACAACTACTTCTTTTCGTTTTGAGAAAACAAATACGTCATAGGCGCGTAAATAGCTCGTAGCTTAAAAAAAATAAAATAAAAAATCAAAAGATATATAAATAGACAGAGAAACTATTGTAATGCGATCTCTTACAGAATTAAATAAAATATTGCGTATACGTTGCTGCAAAAACCAAATTTTGTGTTGATAAATTAAAAAAAACTTAACTCTTTTTGCCTGCAAACGTGATATATTCGCATTTGTATTTTTTTACTATTTTGTTGAAACGTACTTGTTGTTATTTCACAATGACTTTTAAGAAGTTATCGTACAAACTGATAAGCAACTGCGAGCAAAAAAAAAACCTCAATGAAGTTTACTTGCCATTGAGCTAAAAACAGAACGTTTGTTATTCCTGTACATGTGTGTATGATGTACGTATTATCAAGATTTGCACATTTGTGGGCTGACTTTGTTTTGTCGCATGATAAGCGTCTTAGACATTGTTGTTGGTACTACAAAGTGACTCTTTATTTCTTGGGAAACAATTAAAGTACGCAGTATTCTTTAGCCAATTTGGCAGCGATCGAATTTATCGCTTAAGAGCAATGAACCCAAGTTTGGAAGCACACATAGTTGAAATTATTTTTTTAATTAAACCTGCACATTAAACAGATTAGCTTCTGAATAATTTGAGGACAGATAAAAACTGTGTTTTGTATTAATTTTTGGGAAGCAATTTCTGGTCGCTTTTCCTTTTTTTTGTCAAACAAGCTAGACTTTTTGGCGATTGGTAAACTTAGACAAAATACATTTTGTGTGAAAGTTGTGAAATTAACATTAAAATTAAGACAACAACAACCATTTTGCAATGTGCTGTTGTCCAATGCATGGTCCTGGCCCCAGTGCAACAATTACCCGGTCCAATTTTCGAGCACGTGTCTAATTCAATACATTCATTTGTAGCGGACTTTAATTGTATTTCAGTTGCTTTGTGCAACCACAAATCAAACCAAAGCGAATGCAGCTCAATTCAGAAAAAGAGCAACAAGAACAACAACAGCAGCAGCAACAATAGTAAGAAAACCAAAAAAAAAGACAGCTGCAACAAGAGGCTATAAATTGCAGTTACAACTAATTTTTATGCGGCATGCAAACGAATAGTCAGCGACCTACCGTCTAAGCCCCACTACCAACACCCCCCCCCCCCCACCCCCCCCAACACTTGAAGTCATATCATATCGCATCTCTGGAGCGCGCATATTTCCGACAGCCGCCGCTGCACATTGCAATGTAATTTTGCTTTCAACACCTTTTTTGTACCGCATGCAGCATGCAACGTTGTTGCCAGCGTCGCCTGCTGATTGCAACCAGCGGCGTGGGCAAATAATTGCCAACAAAACAGCCAACAGTGAACAGCAAAACAGCCACACGACGAACAGGCCAAAGTTGCCTAGCTCAGGTTCATCGTCTGGCCAACAACAACACTTACAACAAAAACAACAGCAGCAGCACTTTACAAATGCAACCAAGTGAAAATCACTGCCCATTTCCCAGGCTTGCTTCAGCCGAGGCTGACTGGCCCCAAAATCGGCGCGAATATATCGCATTTCAATCACGCGCCAGAGCAGTGCCAATCCCCGAGCTCCTAGGTCGGTCCGATCTTCGCCTGGTGCAATTTACGTGCGGCCACGCAGTCGACCAATCCAAGAGACTCTCAGACTTTGAGACTCGGCCACCAATTTTCCAACAGTAACAGCAAACACACAATAACAACAACGGCAGCTTGAAGTTTATTAAAGTTGCTGCGCAATCGAGAAGAAAGCAATGGCCTGTTTATTGATGTTGTTGTTGTTTCGCCAGAGCTAATGCTGTGTGCTGCTGTTGCTGTTGCTGCTGCTGAGCCTAACGGTACCGATTGTGCGCACAAAATGGCCACATCGTGATGGCTATGAAACTTGCTCTCATCTCCTCTTTCTCTCGCGGCTCCACGGCACGCGCCTTGTGCAACAGGCCGGCCGGCAAAGCTGACCGCTGACTGCTGCATGCCTAATGCTGAGATTTCAAAAGTCAATTTATGCGCAAATTTACTTTTATGCGATTAGCAACGAGCGGCAAAAATTTATCGTCGAGTTTAGTCAATTTAATTGGGGCGCAGATGAAGCGACCGACAATAGCTTACAAATGAGGAAGCCGAAGGTGCCAAATGGATGAAAGTTAAACTTTTCCTCCCGCTGATGTTCGATTGCTACTTGTGGCACAAATTGAATGCAGCTAGCACCCAAAAACAACAACCAAATCAGCAACAACCACTAGATGGGGCACCATACAAAGCGCGTGCATTAGACAAAGCCTAAAAAGCAAACCTGGTAGCACGGTAATAAAATTTTATGGCAGTTGTTCTGAGAAGGAGCTGCATTCACTATTTCAATGCAGCAGCAGCTCAATTGACGCTGCCTGTGGCCTCTGAATTTGCACAATCGACCAAATGTGTCTTGCGGAAGGGTTTCGCGTACAGCAAAGCTACAAGCAACAAACGGAAGAAACCAAAAAAAAGAAAACAGCAGCTAAATGCAATTTCACGTTTCGGCTTAAGCGAACTAGCTGAAACGCTGATGCCAGCGATAAGAATTGTTAACAAAAATAAACTTTTAAAACGCTCTATAAACTGCATGATGTCAGCTTTTATACACAAACGTACATGTATCGATTGCGAAACTAGAATAGTTCTTTGCTTAGGAGAGAATGAATGTAGGATCAATGACTAGCGAAGTCAGCTAAGTGATTTTGTGTTCAGTCTTTGAAATACGTATGAAAGCTTGCAGTTTAGTTAAAGGCACGACACACTAGTTACAATTTCAAAGAAAGTATACTCCCTGTTTTAGGTTATCCTAAGGCTGAAAGCTGATTGACTACAATGTAGCTCACTTACAGCTAAAAGGTCTATCAACTGACTATATATTTGTATATATTTCGCCGAAGGACTCATAAGCTATAATTGTATTGCAATATGTTTTCCCAATTTCAACATTCAGCTCAATAATCAAAACTACTTTGCAAATCTCATCAAATTGTTGCTTTCCTTTCATAGCTTACCTTCTTGCCTTCCTTTTGAGTTTCTGCCCTAAAATGAGTTTAGAGCTTAAATTAAAATGGCAACTCGCCAATTGGAGCAGCAGCTTCTTTGGATTAATATTGCGCCACCTGCAGGCTTTAGTTTTCACTCAAACTCAATATATACCTGCCGGTTAATGCAACTTTCCCGCTAAGTTCAATCATCAATAATTCTCAACCAGCAGCAGACAACGAATGCATTGGGCATAAGCCATTGCCGTTGCAGTTCTGGTGATTCAAACGCAGAGAAGT
Organism: Scaptomyza tumidula; assembly: GCA_035044465.1. Classification (NCBI taxonomy): domain Eukaryota; kingdom Metazoa; phylum Arthropoda; class Insecta; order Diptera; family Drosophilidae; genus Scaptomyza; species Scaptomyza tumidula. The sequence goes on from JAWNNW010000447.1 coordinate 307,189, forward strand.
ACTCTAAAAGCGGAAGTGGGTGAGAGTAGCATCTTGATGGTCTAACGATTTGGCGATCTGTCACTGCCACCACCACTGCCAATAATGACAATGACGATGAAGACGTCTCAATTGTTAGCATTTGGCTTCGTTATTTGGCTTCGTCCGTGTTCATACATTAGAAGATTCCAAGGCAGCAGCTTTGCTCCAACTCGACTTGATTAAGAGTATTTGAAATCAGTTTGTGCCATTTGAAATGTTTTGAATTTATGACACGCTGCGACTGTCGCGTCTTTATTGTCCTGAATCCGCTGTTGACTCCTTGTTCTGTTGCCGTTGCAACGATTCGGCTGCATTCTTGCGCGAAAGTTGCCATTGTCCAAGTTTTTCGAGCGTAAAAATGCTTTTCATAAAGCTAACGCCAAAGGATATCTGATTTAACTGCGCCATTGTTATTGTTGTTGCTGTTGTTGTTTGCTTATATGAATTCCAAGGTTACTTCAAGGTGAACTTAAAGGCGAAAAATTGACGTCACTGTCTCTTAATAAAGCAGAGTTGGTATTTGACGAAAATTAAATCGAAAGAGTATTTGAGCAAGGTCAGTAAAATATGCACAGCAACAATTTCGCTATAATACATTTGCAAGCATTGTGTGATTATGCCGTAGCTCCCAATTAATGACGAATAAGCTAAATCAACAACAAGAACAGCATCAATAACAACATAAACATTAACAATGAATGGGCATTCAAAATATCTGGCCACAAAATGAGCTAAATGGAAAAAAGTTTTTGAATTGAAATACCTAACCGGGCGATTATCGTAAAGTGACCTCGTCACAATTACAACGACAACAACATCAACAATGTTCGGCGGTGGTTTTGATGTTCTCAGTGTTTAGGCTCATGCGAGGGCGTCTAATTAACGCCGAGCTTCAGAACAACTGGGCCAATGTTGGCCTTCTAAATTCCTTGAATTGCCTGCCAACACATAAGTGTGCCTCTCGTTATATGCTAGAGCGATTCAATAGGCAGCCTTCAAATGACAACAAAAATACTGGGCTTAAAAACATAGTTTTGTTTCGTAGGAAATGAAAATTCTGAATGCACACTTTTATTATGTATGTAATTTAGAGGACTTCAGATGGCTTTACTAGTTTAGTTGTTGTTCTTAAATATACTTATCTTTTACGTATTGATTCCGATGTTTAACCAAATGGTTTTTTTTTATTTGTTTTTAGCTCACGAAAGCGTCCTCCAAGTGACAGTTACGATTACAGCAGTGATCAGTTCAAAGGGGACGAGATGAATGAATGTAATGCAGCATTAATTTTAATGAACTTACATAACGCCCCAAATGCCGGTAAGAAATAAGCACATACAGATATATTTATAATAGACAGTGCTTAAATGGTTGACTTTTGCAAACTGGTGTTTCATTGCAGGCTCAGACAAATGGCTGGGATCCAGTCCAGGCAGCAGCTCTTCGGCCTCTTGGAGCTCTGGGTCGGCATCGCCACCTCTTAGTGATGATGGAAATGCGCTGCATGCTCACATTATATCATCGCCACACGATGCGGCCAATGCATCGGCCATTGCACGCATACGCACAACATCAGTGTCCACATCGGATGAGGGCATTGTCATCGACTTCAAGGAGGAGCGCAAGAAGAAGGTAGGTGACACTCATACATCTAATGATACAAACAACAGAACCAGATTAGATCAAAAGAATGCGGCCGTTTCGGCGAACAAAGCGCAACGCCACAAATTTGTTGCATTTTGATTGCAACTTTGTATATCGGTTTTAATTGCTATAATTATGTATTTAAATAAACATGTAAATGTCTGTGCATAATTTTGGCAAAGACAGCAGTATGTTGCACATGTCGTATGCTTAATTCGCATCTTGATTTATTACTCATACGTATTACGTAGCAGCGCAGATAGCCGAAAAAGTCAGAAAATTTAATAAATGTCGAAAAAACATCAATCAAAGGGTAATGTCAGCAGCTCGTTAGTAATAGAGAAAAATAATAAATATGTGTTCATATATATGTATTCATGCACGCTGAGACACATTGAGGACAATAAAAAAAAGTGTAAAAGTTTTCCTTTTTTCTTTTGTTTCGCAAATTCTTATTTCTTATTTGAGCTTTGAATGCTTGCCGTTTAAAAATTACTCTATTTTATTAGTTATGCTTAAAGCTTAAAATGTACTTCGCCCAGAAGTAAAGAAGCTAACGCAACTTTTAGCTTGTACCTTCTGCATCATGATCCCACACCCTTGGAAAGGTCTCTGGCTTAGAGAATGTTCGGCTTGCATTTTTTTGCCCATAATTTATATACCCTACTATTTACAACTTTTCTTTGTAACTTTACGGGTGACTCTGTCAGCTTTTTTTATACCCTGATCCCATTAAAAATGGGAAAAAAGGGTATAATGAAGTTGTGCAAAAGTATGTAACAGGTAGAAGGAAGCATCTCCGATCCTATAAAGTATATATATTCTTGATCAGCATCGAAAGCCGAGTCGATATAGCCATGTCCGTCTGTCCGTCTGTCCGTCTGTCTGTATGTATGAACGCGTCGATCTCAGAGACTATAAGAGCTAGAGACTCCAGATTTGGAACTTAAGCTCGCCTAATTCCTAGGCAGTACAAGTTTGTTTCCGATTTTCGATAACTCTTCCCGTTTCCGATATACACATGGGATCGATAACAACAAAATCTTGAATTTGGAAAACTTTGAGATGCAATTTGAATTATAAAACAAAATAATGACAATCTAGAGCCTTCTTACTTGTTTCTTGTGTATATATGTGTGTGTATGAGTGTATGTGTGACTGTTGCTTTTAAGGGCTCTGTACGAAACACGCACAACCCACAAAGCCGAAAACCAAGCGATAAATGCGATACAAATGAAACGTCAGCAGCGGCACTTTTTTGAGCATTTGTTAGTCTTGAATATGTGATTATATGTTATTTACATGAGGACACCCCACACTATCCCCAGTTTTACGTTGTTGTTGAAGAGTATAGAATGATACAGTGTAGGGCGAGGCGATTAAGCTATTTGACATGCGGCTTAAGGTTCGAATGATGATATTACTTTTTTTGCTAAGACAAGACGTTTTCGATCAATTATTTGTTCATTAAGATCACAATATGTAAAATAAAAGTTTGGTTTTAGTTTATATATATTCGCCTATTTATATAAAATATTATTTTTTTTTTCTATATGCTTTAATTCTTTTATTAGTGGTTAAGTGGTATTTGAACCAGTGTCTGCCTTGACATTTAGCTGGACTTTCACGTCATACTTTTCTAGCTGTTTACCTGTTGCATAATCTAGTCACAGAATGCAGCCGAAAACAGTTGAGCGCATTGAATTTATGTTTGTCACTATTTGACAGCTGGCAGCTGGCAGCTGACACGCAGCAGCATGGATATTTGTGGGGCTGGTGCGGCAACAATGCCAAATTGATTTGCACTCAATTGCCGGTCGGTCAATTTGAAAGACAATTGCAACGTTTCCGTCTAATTTTCAATGGGACAAGCAAACACAAAGCAGAGAACCTGCCACAGATCTGTGTGAACAGTTAAGTAGCTAGAGAGATAGATGGAAAGACAGATGGATGGATGGATAAATGAGCGCAACGCAGAATGATCTCAGCGATGGCAAACAAAATTGCAAAGAAAAAACTGCAATGCAATCAATATTTTATTATGGACAATTATTCTTGCTATACGAGGTAGGGGAAGGGCAGGGCAGCGAGCAATCGTTGCAAAAGCTTAACAGCCTTGACCACGTGGCGTATACGTAACGCGCATTACTCATACGCACCGTATGTGTTAACCGCGTCGCGGATTTGTTGTTGCTTTGTTGACTGCTTTTGCCTGCATTTGAGCAGCCGCAATGTGTTTGCCACAACATGGCGCATGATTAACCTTCATTACTCAACCGAGCGTTTGTAAATTACTCATACGATATGATGGCTTTTGTTTTGTGCTCATTTGTGGTTAAAAATGATTTTAAATGCAGATTTATGTGCATACGGTAGCAACAACAGCGCGAGCACCATATCCACATGCACATCCACAAATACATTTACAAACTCGGCCTTTTGACTAAGACTGCGAATAGAAGTCTGGCGCACCACTCAAAAGTCAAGCGGCAACCACAATGGCTTTTTAAAAGTATTGCTCGTAAATTACTCTCCATTCGTGTGTAGTGCGGTCGGCCTTTGGAGGTTTAGGAATGACTATGATTGAAAGTTTGTGTGAGACAAATAAGGCAAATACAAATTATTAGAGTATTTCTGTTCGAAGCTGATGTACTACATTCTTCCCTCAGAGAAATTTTAAATTTGAACATCAATTGGCGATGTCGTGTTTAGCTCGAACTGACAAACTGCCGCCGCTCAAGGAAACTTTGTAGCACATTTCCTGCCAGCAATGCATAAAAATTGGCCCGATGCCGCTTGTGTGCTACTTTTAATTTTGGCCGCTGCTATTCTAGACCCGGCTAATTGCATGTTCTATGTATAAGCTTTTGCAAATTTTGTTTTACGTGTTTGCGGCACTTTTTTTATTTTTGTTGCTGTTTTGCTGCTTTTGTTTTCTGTTTTCTAACTAATTTGTTTCATAACATCAACACAAGCAGCAATTGCAAACAAAAGCAAACGCAAATTATAGTGCAAAACAACGCAGACTGCACGGCGTGCAAAGCACTGACATTGGCGCAATTGCGCTGAGCGAAAGGGGCTGGGGCTTAGTCTAATGGCAGGCGAATAGTAGGGTAGAAGGGTATGGCTATTGCGGTTAAGCTTTTGCAATGCTGACAGTTTCAAGCAGCTAAAACAACAACAAAAGCAACAACAATAAATAGACAGCGACTGTGACTACTACTAAAAAGCAAATGCACTCGTCGCTGCCAGCCAACATGGCGCGGCACACGTGTAGTTTATTTGTGTTTGCGTGTTTTTTCAACTGCTAAGCTGCATTTCCCTTTTCGACAAATGTGCTGGCAGACGCAGAAACAGACATTTGGCCGTCCATAGAAGTACTAGTCTTAGACAGTTTCAAGCATACTTTGCACCTAAGATAAATTCCTCAATATGATGAATTTCTAAGTTTTTTACATTCAGCAAGCTTAATTATATCAAATCGTATTTTTCTATACAGTATTCGATATAAATATGTTAATGTCACTTTTACAGGGTAGTTGTGCTTCGTCACTTATTGTAAATTTATTTATAGACAAGCCATTTGTCTATCCACAGATGCCGTTTCGTTTGATTTCGTTTTGTTTAAATTTTTGCAAATAAGCTTAAATTTATATTTATGATGTTTTGTGTACACGGTCATTGTCACATGTTACCTCTCAGCGTCTATGTGTCTGTATCGCTCACACAGCCCCAGCGGGCACAGTGGGTAACAGCACTTGTATCTCTTACTTTATAATATACTCAAATTTGACTTTCCTATGTGCATTTATTTTTAACCGGAACGAACAAAAATATGGCAAAATTTAATTACAAATTGTAAAGCTCAAGTGCTATTGTGTGTGTATGCGTGTCTTAATATGTGTGTGTGTGAGTATGTGCAGCAACCTTGAAACAACATTCACTTGGCAAACACACAGAAAAAAACACAAACACGAGCACAGATTGGCAAACAGCTTCGACGATGCCTTTGGCACTTGATTCATAAGCCAACGTCGTATTAATATCACTCATATGGCGAAATAACCTTGAATTCTGATTAGGAAGCAATTTTATCTATCAGTAATTTTGCCTGCTTTTAACGATCACCGTTCAGTTTACTTCATTGAGTTATTGAGTTGGTAGTGGTAAAAGTCAATTGTGCTGCTAAACTGCCATTTATTGCCCTGGCTCCACACCCACCCTTCCCGTGCTCCCGAACACTCTGCTGCAATTTGTAAATCATTAGCGCAACAATTGCAAATGGCTTGTCCCAAGTGTCGTCAAGACGTCGAACGTCCGACGTCTTGATTTACTGATTGAGCAACACGGGGCGTATGAGTAATGACTGTTGAACAGCTGATGTATGTTGAAATAAAGGTGTATAGGTGTAAGTGATTATACCCCAAACCGACTGAATGTCTACCCACGCGGCACTCAATCATATTGTCAAACAGCCAACCACAGGGAAGACAACAAAGCAATGCAAAATTGAACATTTGCTAGCTGCAAAACGGCTAATCTTGTTTATTTTATATTGTAAGATACAAATATTTGTATGTATGGATGTGTGTTCTCTGGCATTGGATTATATTAAATAACCTTTTCAGCCATTCTTTACATATGCATTGTTGCAATATGCGAGCTACTTTGCTAAAGTAGCCGTCACAAAGTGCAAAGTCAGACACAAAAAGAAGTTTAGTGTTTGTTTGTACAAAATTTATGTGTTTGAAAATTGAGCATAAAAGCTGTCAAACGCATTAAAATAATACACACAAAAGTCATAACCTAAGCGAAAAGGAAAGAAAAAAGGATACCTCGAATCCATGTCTAAGCTGAAACGAATAGCAAAAACCTGAAGGCGAACAACTTGCAGCAGTGCGCAACAATTCGTCTGCGTCACTTGCAGGAGTGGCAGCCGGAACAACAACAATAACAACAACAAAACAAAAGCCAGTGAAGCGCAATCTTTGTATTTGTATATGCGAATGTGTGTTGGTGGGTGTTTGCGTTTGGGAGAAACGAACTCATAAATTTATCATAATTGCACAAGGCACAAAAATGTGACTGAAATGTGCAGAAGCAACAGCAGCAATAATAACTGCAATAGCAATGTAAATTAAAAAGTCGTAAAGCAAAAATGCAATAAAAATAATTTGCCACAACAGTCAAAACAAAACAAAAATTTAATAAATAGCTTAATGAAAACATTCCACGATATTTCCATCATAACAATAAACACTAATATAATGTCGCTTTGTACAACTTACAAATTGCATTTTTCATTTCATCTCTACCAACATTTGAAACTGCTGCGGTATCTAAATCACTCATTGAGTTTCAGTGTTCGCTTTATTGGAAAAATCTTGTTGCTATTGCTTGTTGCTTACAAAAAGAAAAATCGGTGCCAAGTGCAAACGGCAACATTTTCATGTTCAAGGTGAAAACAATTGTACAGACCGGCAAACACTTGAGGCGAATGCCTTATCGTTTGGCCCTGTTTCGCTTAAGTTTTCTGTACATTTTTCTTATACCCTGAATCCATTAAAAATGGGAAAAAGGGTATAATGGCTTTGTGAAAAAGTATGTAACAGGCAGAAGGAAGCATCTCCGACCCCATAAAGTATATATATTCTTGATCAGCATCAACAGCCGAGTCGATATAGCCATGTCCGTCTGTCCGTCCGTCTGTCTAAAGTTCCATCTGTCTGTATGTATTAACGCATCGATCTCAGAGACTATTAGTGCTAGAGACTCCAGACTTGGAACATAAGGCAGCACAAGTTTGTTTTCAATTATTGATAACTCTTCGCTTTTCCGATATACATATGGGATCGATTACAGCAAAATCTTGAATATGAAAAACTCTTGGATAGCGTTTGAATCATTAAGCAAAATAATAATAATAAAAATAATATGTGCGATTTTTATTGAAGTCGGTTGAAAAACACCGGAGATATGGAACATTGAAGTTGAGAATGCAGTATGCAGTATGCGCTTACACACACTTACACAATGTATAGGATTCAGGGTATCGTCTAGTCGGGATTTCCCGACTGGAGCTTTCTTACTTGTTTTTCCTAATTTTGTTTTTTTTTTCTGGCTGTCTGTGGTTCGATTTGCTTTCTTTTAAGTAATTGGAATTAAAATATTATAAGATATTTGGGTAACCGGCCACCTGACACACCTTAACGAGCTGATCTGCTTCAAATTTTCCTTATCTGTGAGTTTAACTTTTGTATTTTGGTGTTTGCGAGATCGCAACAAACATAAGTTGTTGTCTTAGCGATTTGCAAATTACAAATGTCACTCAAATTGTAATACACTCGGGGCGGCCGAAGCTCACGACATTGCAGCGACTTTATATTTGAACACAGGCGAGTCCAATGTGGTTTTGCGGCACATTGAAAATGTTTGCAAATTTTTGTATTTTCTATTTATATTTTTTTGTTGCTTTTTTTGTGTTTATTTATATTTTTGTTTTTGGTAATTGTTTGCTGTTGCCAACTATGTCACTAGCCGGCTGTGACACACATTAGCCTAAAAAGTTGCAAAGTTGCAAAGCATCAAATGTGGTAAGTGTGGTTAATGTGCCAATGTAGCGAAGTATTCGCATTGGCGCTAGTTTCACATTTAAATTTTATTTGCATTGAAATGAAAACTTTTCGACTACAACTTTACAAGCTGCCAAGATGAAACGACTATTAGATACCCATACACATATTTATATACAAAATATACATATCTATATATGTATACGACCACAGGCACACATACACGCAACACACAACTGTACCCGGCGAATTGGCCTAGTTTCACTTTTTCACAAACAAAATGGCGTCTGCTGCAACTGTTGTCGTGGCTGTACTTTTTCGCAAGTGTATGCGGGCGCGCTGCCAATGCATCTGTGGCACACAGTGTTTTGTAGGTTATACATCCACAGACCCACACATGCATACACGTACTTACAGAAAAGAGTCGCACGCACACAAATGCCATTGCACACTGTTGCAGCAAAGAGTTGCGCCGGCCGGCCGGCAAACGAATGTTGCGCAATGAAATGCATTTCCCTCGTTCTGACACACTCGCACTAAAACATGCACTCGACTTTGCCCTCTCTCTCTCTCTCTCTCTCTCTCTCTCTTTCAATCTCTCTCTCTATGTTTGCTTCGCACTCGTTCATTCTCGGTTGTTTACCATACACCCTACTTGCCTGACTCTGACGTCGCCATCTTTGCGGCCATGCGCAAATGCTCACTTCCGTTCAACTCGCCGCGTTTTTCGTACGCCGCAGCGAGGAGAGGTTCGACGTGAAGGGAACTACGGCACGTGTTTGCACACAGATGCAAAAATGTGTGCAATTTCTCGCTGCCAACTTTGACGCCAGCGTCGCTGCTGTCTGCAAGGAAAAATTTCACAGTGTTGTTGTTTGTTTTGTTTTAAACACCAATGCATTTCATAGAATGGTTTCAAACTGGTTCAATTTTTTTTAAGCTGGCCGAGGTTTAAACTAATAAATAACTTAAGTTGTAAAACTTAAATTTGATTTTTTGTTTCAAATTTGTTGCAAATAGATGTTAGGTAATTAAAAAAAGCTATTTTGAAATTGGTTCATAAATTGCTCTAATGTGGCTCAAAGATTATCTTAATTTTTAATTTGTATATAAATTGCAGCACTCATCAACTTCATTAAAGTTCATTAAAAGTCTGTAATTTATTTTCTAGTTGTGACAATTTTTTTATTGTGCAAAAAGAAACAATTTTAGATTGATAAATCAACACTAATGGTCACACAAAACTTAATTTTCATATTTTTTGCAAAAATTTGTTTGAAACATTGATCATAAATTAAACGATCTACAAATGCAACAAACTTTTTGAATTTTTGTTTGATGTATGTTTGCCAGTTAATTGTGAACAGTTTGGAATGCGTCGCAATGGCGAAACTTAAATATGTTGTTCGCTTGATTCACTTTTCATGGGTAATTAATTTTCGTATTGCGCAAAATTAATTCATACTAATGCTAATGCGAATGCCATGAATATGCAAAGAAAACATTTAATTGCAGGTACATACATACAAATATGTAGATATGAGTATGTATGTTTGAATGTATTATTTATAAGTAGTAGTAGTATGCACATCCAAATTTATTGTTGGCAGCGGCGCAGCAAGCCATAATTAAAAGCCAAACAAGCTGCGTCGACGGGCAACGGCAGCCACCAGGTGATTTCATTAGCAACTTTTGCTTTTCGACTTCCACTTGGCAATGCTGTTATTTATACACTACGATACTGTATATATATATATATATATATACATATATATATATCTATGTATTTTTTCATATTTCAAATGAAGTTGAGCGAGAGAAATTGAGCGCACGGTTTGTATGGGCGATATGATGATGTTCGATAAGTGAGTTAGCGTCACGCTTTAAAACAATGAAATAGATATTCGTATCGGACACACATACACGAAACCAATACAAACGCAACCCAACGTCTACTTACATCACTCAATGCATAGCAATTGGGTTTGGCAAACAAATGAATTGTTGTTGTTTTGCAATGATTATTTAAGCAGCCGGGCAAATGGCAGCCGCAGATAAACAAATGAAGTGTCCAGAAACTAAGGGCGACACGTGTCATGGAAAACTTTTTGTCTCTAAATGCGCAACAAGCGCAGCGTGGGCTCCGTTGTCTCGTTGTCGCTGACATATTTGCATTCTGTAGGCGTGCTCAAATAGGAGAGGGTGGTGTGGACGGGTGGTACGGTTCAGCTTAATTAAACCGCAGCACAGGCGCATCGGCACGCCTCTGAGCGCACATATAGAACGAGAGCATTACTTTAAGTGCCACTGCTGTTGTCTTCCCAGTAAGATGAAGGTAGCCCGACAACAACAACAGTCGACACTTAACGTTTTCGTGGGCGGGAAGCTGCAAAAATGCATAAAACATGCTAATGCCGGCAAAGTCAAGCCGGCCAGATGGGAATGTAGGTGCTACTACAGTTGCCCTAGATGTCCATCTCGGCCATAAACTGTAAAGGTTAATAATAAATGAATACAAATTTGCCCCAGGTGCAAGTTTAATGTATTACTCTAATCGAATTGGTCTTCACCCGCTGCTATTTCTTAATTTCAGTGTTTTTGAGGAGAGCTATGAAATTAAATTCAGACTGTAAATGTGGGAATAGCCGAAAATATTTCAATGGATATCATTTTGCTCCACCGGTTTATTACACACCACGTGGACCATTGGCAAAAGAATATAATTTTTTATTATTGGTACTTTATTGATTTGATAGCTAGCAAAGTTTACAAAGCTTGCCACACACCAAAAGCAATTAATTTTCACCTAAGCAAAACACGTGACAACAGAATTTCACATATTTGCCAAGACGAAAATTTAGGAAATTATGAGTTGTCAGCAGGCGTGTTAGAACAGCTAGAAAACAAGAAATAAAATAAAATAAAAAATGGAAATAGTTACGAATGCTGCACATGACGTCAGCAGCAACAAATTAAAATAAATGTTATATCTGTATACACACAAGGCAAGGGTTTGACCGGAAAAAAGTTTTGCATAAAACAAAGCAAATGATTAAAATCGCAGCCAAAACCGCAAAAAGTAAAACACACACGCACACATATATATTATATATAGAGACACATACACATTAAAATAGACTCGTGTACATTAGTTGGCAATGCATAGAGAAAAATTGTACAGATGTATTCAAGGTCAGGCAGCAAAGTCAGTTTCGATGTCGCCGTGCTTCACACTCTCATATATATAAATACACTCACTCACATATACAAGCTGACGCCACCGCCGTTTTGGTAGCAAAAATCAATATGGCAACACTTTTAAGGGTTGCGGCGAATTTGCCCAAGCAAAATGGCCAAACGACAAAAAACCTTTCCCTTTGCATCGTCGTCAGCCGTTTAGTGGTGCAGTGGGTCGCATGCAAAATCAACAGCAGCGACAAAAACAACCGCAACAACAATAACAACAAATGCAAGTGTTGTTCGGTTTTCCCGCGTATTTTCTGCTCTCTACAGAAACAGCGCATGCTCCTCTCTTTTTCTTCTTTGCAACAAGCCCTCCCTTCATTCCCCTTCCACCTGACCCATCCATATCTTAACATAACGCGTTTTTTAATAGAGCCTGGATTTAATTATAGCTTCCAACTCAACACTGAATCTGAGTTTGGATTTTAGCGTGTCCGTGTGTGTGTGTATATGTATGTGTGTGGTTTCTGCTGCTGCTGTTCCCTCTTAATTAGGTACGGTCAATTACACACACTTTGTCAGCGGCACAGAGCAAGAGCTGCACATTTCGGGTGAGCGTTTTTAGAAGAAGCAATCAATAATACTTGCTTCAAGGTTACTCGCTCTAAGTGGCAATGCGATGGTATTGCCTTAGGAGGTCGCAAAATTGGCAGCTGTCAATTGTATTGGAAATTCGCAAAGTTAGTTCAGGAAACTGATAGCTGAAACTTTCGTGCTTAAATAATGTGCTTAAAATACTGGAAATGCAGAAAGACTTTTCTGTTGCAGTTTTAATAGGGTAGCAACTGCTGTTAGTGTAGCTGTCAGGTGCCTGCTCTCTTGCGTAAACGTAATATGTTATGTTTATGTGAGACATTTTGTTTTATTGGTTTACTCGATCACAATTAATATGTTAAACACATGCAGCGAGTTAAAGAGCTTTTAATAAAAAAATCAACTTTTTGTTTTTTTGTGTCTTTTCAGGTGAGTAACAAACATAATGACATAATGCTTTTAATTGGCCGCTCTCAACTGAGTATTGCTGTGTGAGTATTGCGAGTGTTGCATATGACGCAGTTCTATGCGACTTATAACAATTAGCACTCGTTGTATTTGCATTTCCGTGTGGGCTTGCTAACCTTGATATGTTCAGTTTAACACTCAACATAAGTTTATTTTGAACGAACGTATTTATGCATATATGTATAAGAAAAAGTACCAGCTTGAAAACAAGTTAGAAGAGTCTAGTCGAGAAATCCCAACTAAACGATACCCTGAACCCTATACTTTATGCGTACAATCAGTGCTTGCACGTATGTGTATGTGTTTGTGTGTCTGTCTAAGCGCATACTGCATACTCATGGCTATATCGACTCGACTGCTGACGCTGATCAAGAATATATATACTTTATGGGGTCGGAGATGCTTTCTTTTGCCTGTTACATACTTTTGCACAAAACCATTATACCCTTTTTACCCATTTTTAATGGGTTCAGGGTATAAAAACCGTGAACGTGGATGTGGTAGTTGTTGTTTAGAAAAGTTGTTTTGCAGAAACCCAAATCTAAATTAATTTCTTACACTTGGAAGATTGTTAAAAGCAAAAAACCTAACAAAAAAAAAAACTTAAGTTTGTCTAGACGTCTAATATTTAAATTTTTTTATTTCTTTTTTCGTTTATGTTTTGAATTCGCTTTCTATCTAGTCAGAATAAATGTTTCGGTTGCATTATTGAGCTATAAGCTCATATTTAAAAGTTTGAGGAACAAAATATTTATGTATATGACCTGTCAGGAGTCATATGAGTAATGTACATAAATATGTATTAAGAAATGATTAAAATAAAAGCTTTATGTATACACAGTTTGAATTTGGCTTCAATCTGTTCAATAGCAGTAGTTGTAGAGGTAGCTCTTATCGAATAGCTCGGCAACAAAATTTTAGCTTTTAGCATTCCAAACCCTTTTCGAATCGCTTGTAAAAATAACATGGGGCAACAATTGGTCAAAAGAGACATTGGGCTGTTAAATAATTTGTTAGCTTTTGACCCAAGCGAAAGTCGCAAAATCCACACACAATTCTAATATTGAACAAGACGTGCAATTCGTTAATTATTTTGTGCAAATTTTATTTGCTATTCCTGACAATTTAATTATTTTGGTTATGTTGCCGTATCGCTAATAAGACACAGATACTTGCGAGCACAGAGACAGATATAGATTCAGATACAGGTACGTGTTTATATTCGCACTCACAATCACATTTTAACGCACACACCTACAGCAAAAACCGCTGGCCACTTGGCCTTGGAATAGGTTGATTGCATTCTAGCGGTCAATGCCGTCGCCAGCGTTGACGTCGACGTCGCCGTCGCAGCTGATGAAGGTGGCGTCGTCGACTAACAGCAGCAAAAGTTTTAAGCGATCGCCGCACTCTTTGCTCTTGTTCTCTCATTCGCACAGTAGCTGCTGCTCTTACGCCATCTCACTCTTGACGCACCCTGTCCCACTGGCGCCCTCTCTGTCTTAAGATCCCGTTGCGCTGCAAAAACTGTCGAATTCACAAACACATATTTTAATAGTACATATATGCATTTGGTAGATGTATCTGTATCTGTACGGGCTATCATAAAACGCGCAAAGCTTTGTATTTTATTTATTGTTTGTTTTTGCAATGACAAAAAGCCAACAAACAACTTACTGTTGTTGTTTATACCCATACATTTTAAAGGCTACCGCAGCAGCAGCAACTATTTTTAAAATGCGCTTTCAGCTACCGCACCGTAGTGTATCGTAGTGTTCGTATTGTCAAGTATTTGTATCTGTTTCTGTATCTGTATCTGTATCTGTATCTGTATGTGTATTTGTAGTTGTCATTGCCGTGCGCGACTCGCAAAGCCGGAAAGCAAAAACAAAAACAACAACAACAAAAGAAACAAAGCATCATATAACTTGTGACGCTGGCTGCCAATGACGACAGTTCTTGTCCTATACGAAGTATCTTTTGAATACTACTCAAAAACGCTTAGCGTTTACGCTCGCTTGTTTCACTTGCAAATTTCATGCTGAAATTTGAATCACATTTGCATAGAAAGTGTCCGGCAAACGCTCCCATCCCCTTCAGTTCAGTTTAGTTTAGAAGCGGATTTCCTTAAAGCAATCCTTTGAATTTCGCCTGTGCATTGTGCAGCGACGATACATAAATAAATCCACTAAGTTCTGTGTACTCTTTTTTAATTCTTCTGTTCGGTATATCTCCAGGGGCGGAGCGCATTCAACCGATCCGAACGGTTTATTTGGTTATATTCGGTTCATTCGCTTTTTAGCGTTCATTCGCTTTTGACAAATATTAGCATTTTGAAATAACTACGCGCAAGTATTATTATAACCGTAATTTCCAAGTGCCGTCGTTCTTGGCATACAAATTGTTTTGTTTATTTAAATACCCATAATTATTTTTCTAGTACTTTTTATTTTTATCTCATTTTTATTCTGACATTGTCGTTTATTTTGCGCTGCCTTTTTAATGCTCCGACTGCAGCATTTTATTTATTAAAGCTCTCTATGCATTGTTTATATTTCCTGTTCTTATGTTTTTCTACTCATCACAAAGAGCTAAACGTGTGTCATCACCATATTTCGCGAATCGCTTAACATACAAGCATCTAATCGATTAACAATTCTACTTGATATCTTGCCATTGAAACCACTTATCCAATGCGTTTATACGTGTATGTTTTATACTTGCCCAAACGACTCAACTTTAATTTAACCTAACAAATCGTTATGTTTTATAAAGAGTGGATCTTGATCACGTTATCACATGTTTAGCACAGCTCAGAATTCTCCCTGTGAGCTGTGCATTATAATCCGCATCAGGTACTAAATGTTGAAAACTGGATAAAAACCTTCATTTTCACATCATTAACACATTTTTGCACATAGAAATCGTTGGGAATAATTAAGCTGTGCTTGTCTTATATATTTATATTTGGATAGTATTATTTTATCTTATTTTTTCCTAAAATCCGATAAACAAATGCGTTGTATGAAAATGTCGAACTGGTTGCCGACTCAATCGCCAGTGCTGCTAACCTTGACGCCTAGACCAATCGGTCAAAGCCAAAAATATTAATCGCAGCGCATTGCTGAAGCACCTTCATTGAATATTTTGTTGTTTTGTTTTACTTTTTTTATTTTTTGCAGCTCATGACTTTTGACTGTGTTGGCCTTGCAAGTTGGCTTGCATGACTTTCAGTAAAAATTCATTTGAAATGTAGCACATTGAAGTAGCCAAAAAGTGTTAGTCAGGCACTTAGCCAGTGTCCAAGTTCGAGCTAGCAACCTGTTCTCTTGGCCACTTCCTGCTCTGCATGTGGGCGCAACTTGTGCTGCTTTGGCTTAATAATTTTATATAATTTTTTTTTGTGTTCGCATGATGAATGACTGCAGCAGATATAAATATAGCCAGAGCACTCACACACCAAACTCAACAAAGCAATCATCATCAAGAAATAAGCTGAGCATAACAAATGCGTCGAAATATTTTCGACAGGTTGCAACAGCAACACAGTACAACGCTCTACAACACAAACAGCAACAAAATAAAAAATTATATAAAAAAGCACAGCGCGAAAACGTCGACAAAAAAGTCGAGTCAGTCAATATACATGGCCTTGAAGATTTCACCGCAGCAAACAGCAAACGAAAATAAAAAAATAAAAAAAAAACACAAAAATTCACACAATGCGCCGTGTTTGAAAGCAATGCGAAAAAACAATAATGAAACTAATTTGCCAAAAAGTGAAAAAGGCAACAAAAAGATAAATTCAAAATTAGAATGCATAAAAATGCGAAATATTATTAACGGCTTCTAAAAGCAACTGAAGCGATTAGCCAGCAATTTGCATTATGCCAAAGTCATAAGAAAATTTAAAAGATAATGATAATTAGTTTATTTAAAATGATAAAACTTTGAAGTTGTTATTTTCTGGCGTAACATTTAAAAGCTGCAGTTGTTAATAATGGTTTCTAGAAATTGAATACACTTTTTATACCATGAACCCACTAAAAATGGGCAAAAAGGGTATAATGCTTTTGTGCAAAAGTATGTAACAAGCAGAAGAATCAGCATCAACAGTCTATATAGCCTTGTCCGTATGTCTGTCTGTCCGCCTGTCTGTCCGTCCGTATGTATGAACGCGTCGACTATAAAAGCTAGACACAGTACAAGTTTGTTTCCGATTTTCGATAACTCTTCCCGTTTCCGATATATACATGGGATCAATATCAGCAAAATCTTGAATTTGCTTAACTTTGAGACGGCGTTTTAAACATTAGACAAACAAATGACAATCTGTGAAATTTTAATTCAAATCGGTTAAGAAACACCGGAGATATGGAGCATTGAAGTTGAGTATGCGCGTACACACACACACACATACTTGCAAGCACTAACTGTTCGAGTAAAGTATAGGGTTCAGGGTATCGTGTAGTCGGGATTTTCGTCGGGGTTTTTTTTTTATAATTATTTATAGTTTTTTTTACTGAATTTGCAAAATTAAAATTGTTAGCTTGTTTGGCGAAGTCACAGCCTGGTCAATTGATTAATGGTAGTCAAGAGGTTAATAGGGATTACATGCGGGCATTATATGTGCTGTTGTTTTTGTTGTTATTTTGTTGTTACTGCTGACGCTGCTGTTGCTGCACGCTAGATGGCGTGTCAAACTGATTTTTTTTGACATTTTATTTGTTATTCAATCTATTTAACAAATCAGCGGCAAGCGCGTGTCCGCCTGACGAGTTTCCCGCCACCTGCCTGTTCGTCTCTAGGGGCGCGCAACAGCCCGCTTCTGACATGCTTTCATTATCTTTGGATGTAGGTCCAGGTCTTAAATAAGTCTTAGCTTTCAACGATTTTAGCTATTTCAGTCAAAATAGTTTTTTATAGTTCCCCTCTCTATTTCTTTATCATGCATTTCATTCTAATGGTCAAATGTGCATGTAGAAACTTTGCACTGCATTTGGAAAATGTTTCATAAGCTGCGCAAACACAACGGGAATTTCCTATGCCTTGTAATTGCTATTATAAACGCTGTTATAACCCGTTGGCCACTCGACTGACTGATCAACTAACTGACTGTTGCTGTTTTATTACATCAGCAGCAACAACAACAATACAGTGTTGGCAAGCTTCATCATCATTACACGGAACTTTTTAGAGTTTGCTTTGGCGTCAAGCTGTCTGAGCCGAACGTTGAGTGGCTTTCCATTCGCATGTATCATGTTCGTATTCTTTTTTGCGGACTTGCGTTTTGAGCTAAATCAACTGTTTTTGCTCTAACTGACATCAATACACATGCATTTGCATGGCAAAGACACACACACACATACACCGGAACATGCTGTACCAGGTGATATAATTACGTGAACGATCTTGAGCTTTTCGCTTTGACTGTTTTAACAACTACGTTATTTTTTATATTTTGTATTGTGAGTGTCCGCCACATACAATTCTGGGTAGTAAGTTTTATTGCTTTATGATCAGAAACCGCTCTTTAAAGCTTTTGAAACTCACGTTGCACATTCCCTTAAATAACGAAAGCTTTCATGTTGCTCGCGGTACAATGTGCTCATATTAAGTATACAAAATAATTGCCAAGTGACATTCACGTGTTCGCTAGTGAGTTGTCACATTGCGTGAAACTTTAAGAATGTATTAAATTTAAATGAATTTATTTTGTTACTTGGATTAATATCATATTTTTGGGCTGATGAGTTTCTATGCACTTTCATGCGTCGACTGGTCAAATTCAATATCGGCGCCAAGTTAAAAATAACTTATTTAATGGCGGGAATAAATTGCATTTTGTGGTGAATGAACTGGCGTCTTAAATGTCGACATTAATAACTGGAAGCTGGAAAACTTGCAGATGACTTCTCTTGTTCATTTGCTGGGCAAGATATGTGTTTTGCGCTCGTTAAATTTGCAAATCAGTCGAGAAATGGCTCATCATCGACAATATTCCAACAGGATATCACATACACACAAACACGTATTCAAACACAAATAAGCGTATGTTTTATGCCCTCACCTATAACGAACCCAATTTCCGCCTGTGTACTGCGGAACCCCTCCAATAAAGTATGCTTGTCTTGGTCATTGGGGGAAAGAACACAGTCGGCAATTTCACAACGCTGAGTAATGCAACGAAATGTGCCATTCCACTGCTTAGTAGTTGTTTACCGTCTCTATCGCTACGTCGCTCTACCGGCCTCTCGCCTGCACTTTCTTCGGTCGCTGCACTCCGCTTATCGCATGGCCCAAAGGCTCGCGTCAATTGAACTCGAACGGTCGGCACAAATCGTTGGTAACCCAATCGTCGAGTCGCAAATCAAAATGAAAAAGAAAACAACAACAACAACTGAAAGAAAGCAAGCTAGCAAGCCAGTACGCTCTTGACCAACATTTGAAGCAGCTGCCAAGCAGCTTAAGTTAAAACCATATTGCGAATCCCCTTTTAACGATGTGGGGCCCAGAGTTGAAATGTCGCTGTAACTGCTGTTGGGTTAAGGTGAGTAGTCTAGAGAGCGCAGAGAGTGAGGTTTGTGAATTTTGGTAGATTCTAGATTCGCAATTATAGTTGTATAAAAGGTTTTGAAACCTAAGCAAAATTTCGCTTAACAGAAATGTATATCAAGAGAGCGCTAAAAGCTCAAGCGGTTATAAAAAGAAAATACATCAGCCCAAATGGAGACAGGCAATGTATGTGTATGTATGTGCTGACAAACTGAAAAGGGATGTCAAAAGTGCTCGCTGAGAAGGCTGACATTTTATCCATTCGTTGTTAGCTCTCGACCAACGCTATTTATTTCCATATGGACAACCCACACCAAAAGCTAAAGCCAAAGCCCTGCCTACGGGCCCAGAACAGGACCGGGGCGTTTCCTTAAAAGGACGTTTCTCTCAGGTGCTTAGATTTAAACAAATATCAAGCTAGTTAATAGCTACTGCGTTAATAAAAACATCAACGGAAAACGGCAAAAAAAAAAAAATATCTGAAAAAAACGGGTAATAAACTGTTATGGCACACCAGCAGAAAATAGCCACAAACGACGGGCGAGGCAACCAGAAAGGCAAAAGCTAAATGGCCTGGAAACGTTTAAGCCCCTACCATAACTACGTGAATTGAAACTCAATCCCTTTTTGTTGTATCATTAATTGAGGAAACTGTGAAAGGCTTTGTTTGAATCGAGATCGTGCACAATGCCATCGAATTTGGTTTATATGAATCTTTCAATACTCGCACAAACACATAATGTGACAGCTTTTCAATCTGGTATTTCGAAAGTCGATTCTCACAAGCTGTGACACTGATGTTGATTTCAAATGTTGCTGCTGGTGAAATCAGCGTATTATTTGTTGTGTGTCATGATTATGCAATACTCGTGGCACAATTATCGCCAGCATTTGCATAAATTGACTGCTGGCCCGACAGCTCAGTGAGTAGCAATTTTCCAAGCAAACAAATGGGAAAAACGCAACGGAGAGTAATAAGAAAGGCCATCAAACAAACAAACTAAACGAATAGACAGACAAACAGAAGGGGAAGGAAGTCAAAAAAAGCTGACCGATGGCAAACAAACAGTGGACGACAATCGGAGAGTTACGAGCAACAGGAAGCTGAGCTCCAGGGGTGCACCCCGCCCGCTCCGCTGCGCCTTGAGTTTTGAGTTTTGAAATTGGCAATGGGCAAACGTTGCTTGCAACGTTGCGCATGCGCAGCGGAGAGTGACAGACGCATAAATGGGACAGCGGGACTGATTTAGAGTTGACTGCGTGGACCGATGGCATGGACCTGAACAGAACCGGTCACCGGCTGCCGACTGTTTGTGCGTCTGCTGCTGCTGAATGTTGACTGCCGGCTGCTGCAATGACAGCTGTTGATTGATGAATCCTACAGTAATGCCCCCGAGTGGCAACATCGGTCGCTCTGCAGCCTGGGGAGACTTGAGTCCGCTGTCAATGCCGTCAACTCCATCGTCTCCAGTCCGCATTTTGTTTTTCTTCTTTGTTTTTTTTTTTTTTTTTTGCCTCCATGGCGAAAATGTGGCTCGCTATGATCGTTAAGTAAAGGCATCTTCTTTGATGATGACGCAAGCTTTGCCGGATGGACTCGGGAGTCGAGTTTATGGCTGCGCTTCAGCAATAAACACTTCTAATTGTAATTAATGAGCCGATTGTTTAGTTTTTATGTGTTGATTTTTCTGATTTACTGGTCATTTGCGCGGCCCTTGCAGCCACTAAACCAATGAAGTATTGAACTCCAATTAAAATCAGCACCTTATTAAAAATGCGAAAATAAAAAGGGACAAAGGGACAGACACAAATTAGATCGACCATTTTCATTACTTACTCTTATTCGAACTCTCAATCGAACTGTTGCATAGTGATTGTTGTTCCAACAATTGTTGCTTCACAGTTTCTTTGCTCGATTGAACGGTAAGACAAAGATTT
Source organism: Scaptomyza tumidula (assembly GCA_035044465.1). Lineage (NCBI taxonomy): Eukaryota > Metazoa > Arthropoda > Insecta > Diptera > Drosophilidae > Scaptomyza > Scaptomyza tumidula. Next base: position 328,164 of record JAWNNW010000447.1, read on the forward strand.
AGCCACAAAGTGAAATGGCCAATAGGTTGATCGGTTCGGTTCGGCTCGAGAGTGCAGTTTGCTGTCCTTTATAGCCAGCCAGGTTCTTATTACGTTGCTTGTTGCGCTTTATATTGAACTTGATTGCCATTCTCTGTTTCTACTGATGGTGATGCTGCTCCATGCTCTGTCGTGCCGCAAACGTGGCTGGGTCTGTCTCGCCTGGCCTGGTCTGGTCTATGCTATCGTCGCAAATTTATCTTAAATGCTGCGTTTAGTTTGTGTTTCTTTGTGTGCTCTCTCTGTTTTGCCGTGTCAACTCCCGCCCCGTCCCTTCTATTGGCAAACACTTTTTGGGCTACAGAAATTAATGGCTCCAGGGCGCGCCTAATGATCCAGTTGAAGCTTCAACGTCCAAATGAAACTGTGAGCTGAAGCGGCTTTTATTTTCTATTGCCATGCAATGTCGTGGATGCATACTCTGTCCTTACAAAAAAATCACAATAATTGCACTGCTGACACGCCAGTTGAACGGCATGTGACATGTGGAAGGTGGAGGGGAAAAGTGTATGTTTGTGAGAGGATAGGGAGGTTTAGTACATGTGTGTTGCTGTTGACATAGCGCTTTGCATGTTCTTTGCTCATGTGATGAACTCATAAATTTAGCGTTGCAAAAAAGGTCGAGCGTTGAACAGAGGAAGAAGTAGAGCAAACTTAAACCGTTTCACCTTCTAGAAGCCTGAATGAAATCTAAAATAGGGAAACACATTTATGGGGTCTCATTATATTCGATGTACTGTGACAAAAAGATTAAGATTTAAAATTAAAACGTAAGTTTTAATCGAAATTCTTGTTCCTTAATTAAAATGCATTTGACTGCGTAGACTTAAATAAGACTAGATTCACGTAGATTATAATAAGAGTCTTGTTCAAGTTATATGCAGTATTGATGAAGCAATTGAAAGCCCAGTGCGTACACCAACTGACTTTGTACATGGCTGCACTTTCTCGCAACAACTATTGTTTATGGCTGCTGTTTTGTTTTGTCTTGGCTCTTTTGTCAACATTAACATACGTAAGTGTCAGTGTCAGCCGCATGTTGCTACTGTGAGCTCGTTGACGATGCAACAACCACGCAACAACAGCAACAACGACAACTTAAAGAAGGCAGCAGCAACATCATTTGCTTGGGATCGCATGTTTCTGGCTTTTGGGCTACTGTGGAGCGCAAACAAGCTGGCTGAAATCCGCTGCTGTGGAGGCCAAAAGTGCAATTGATTTATCGTGACAATGGGCGCGCTGCGAGACTGATATCGATGTGTAAATTTAACTTTCGTGTCTCATAAAATGGACAATGGGCAAGTGCCAGTGCAGAACTAAGAGAAAAGAACAGCGCTAAGCGGGAGAAACCAATTGTAAATGGAACCGAATTCAGTACAACATGATAAAAATTGATTGCCCATGCAGCAGCCGCTGTCAGCAACATGTTGCGTTGTGCTGTAAACAACAACAACCGTCAACATAAAGTGAATGCCCTCAGTAGTGACGTCACGAGTGCAATTCCAGTTTCTCGCCTCGGTGCAATTATCAACGTCCGCCTCAGTGCCAATTCAAACCAAAAGAGAGAGCCGGGAACGGCGAGCAAAATACAAAATCCAGAAGAAATATGAATAGCAAAACAAAATGCATGATATCAAAACAAAGCGAACAAGGCAAGCAAGTAACGAAAAGAAACATCAAAAACACGACAACCACAACATAAATAAAAGGCCGAGTGGAACGAACTCTGCTGCACTCTGAGCAAGAGCAACTGCTGCAACAACAGTGTGGGAAAGGCAATGGGCCGGGTGTTGAAGTGGAACGCAGAGCAAATGGGCAGGCAGCAAACAGGGTACAGTGAACAACAGCAGACAATAACAATGATAATGATGATGAGACGATGATTATGAAGACAATGAAGATAATGGAGAAGGTAGGAGGACGATGACTAAATGCAACGAATGCAAGAAGCAGCGACTTTGGACTTGCAGTCAGTCCGCGCTCGCATGTGCTAGTAAATCCAGTTGATGAGCAAGTCCACGGAAAGTGGCAGCAACAACATCGCTACTGCTGAAGTGTGTGTGTGAATGTGTATGTGTGTGGAAGAAGCACAAAAAGCAGCTGGCAAGAGGCTTGGCCATTGCATTGTTGTTTTCTTCGTTGCCATCGTCGCCGAGTGCCGAAGCACTCGCAAGATGTTGGTGCTGCCGCACAAACATGTTGCTTACTGGCTCCGCAACATGATTCTGAGTCGCAGATATAACAACCGAAAAACAACAGCAGCAACAGCAACACGGCGGCGACCACGACAGCACTCACAATGTGTATGGGGTAAAACGAAAACAATGTTGGGCTAGGTTCAGTTTAGGATGCCGCAGTCGATTGCCACAGAACCTGAACATCGTCATTATTGTTATTTTCTGCTTTTGGGTTGGCTCTTCACAAATTGTACCTTTAAAGCGCATTAGCAACAACATCAGCAATAATACTATTTTCTTCTGTTTTTATATACATTTATTCAGATGCATCATCTTAAGCTTAACATCAAACTTTTCTTTATTATTGATTGACTATTTCTTACAAGTATTATTTTCCTTATATTTAAGGTGAGTTCTTAACAACAATACTGAATATCATAAATCTATAGAGTGGTTAGTTAAAATCTTGAGCAGTGATTAAATAGTTAAACAAACCGCTCTACCAGACCCATATTAAGAAAGGTAACTAGGACTTTACTCTTGGCTCTAGAGTCCAAACTGCCAGCTGTTGGTGGCACAATAAAGCAGCACGCGTCCGACACATAAGCAGCGACATCAACACAACAAAGACTAATGTTAAACAAGAACACAGGCGCGTTACGCATTTTTAATTACCAGCTTCGATGCTAGCCGGCGATTGCAATAGCAACAGCAAAAATAGTAACACAACGAGTAAGAAGGCTCTAGTCGAGAAATCCCGACCAGACGATACCCTGATCCCTATACTTTACGCGTACAGTCAGTGCTTGCAAGTATGTGTATGTGTGTGTACGCGCATACTGCATACTGCATGCACAACTTCAATATCCCATATCTCCGGTGTTTCTTAACCGATTTCAACAAAAATTTCACAGATTCTCATTATTTTGTCTAATGTCTTAAATGCCGTCTCAAAGTTTTCCAAATTCAAGAATTTGCTGTTATCGATCCCATGTGTATATCCGAAACGGGAAGAGTTATCGAAAATCGATAACAAACTTTTACTGCCTAGAGTTAGGCGAGCTTGAGTTCCAAATCTGGAGTCGCTAGCTCTTTTAATCTCTGACATCGACGCGTTCATACATACGGGCGGACGGACAGACAGACGGACATGGCTATATCGACTCGACTGTTGATGCTGATCAAGAATGTATACACTTTATGTGGTCGGAGATGCTTCCTTCTGCCTGTTACATTTTTTTGCACAAAACCATTAAACCCTTATTTCCCATTTTTAATGGGATCAGGGTATAAAAAGGGAAAAGCGGCAATTAAAAAATTAAACAAAAATATGCTCAACTTGCAAAGGTTGCTTCTGCTGCTGTAAATGGGTGTGTCCGTTGTCTCGGGGCGGCAACGTTTCGACTTTTCGATTAAATGCGAAAGCTTTACAATGTCAACGATTCAACGTTGCGGTAGCAATACATTTCCTGCCAACGCAAAAACAACAACAAAAGTCAAGCCTCAGTTTGGGGCAAAAGCAGCAAACTGCGCTGTAATTTATGCGCCTCTTGAACGCGCTTGCCAATTTCTTGTTCTTGTTTGCTTTATTCCGAGAAGCAGCTCTGCTCATCCCCATACACTCCCACACCTCCTCATAATCCCCCTGGTACCCCAGTTTATACTATCAGCATGCATCCGCATGAGCGTGCGCCCCCGCCAACATTGAAGATTTCTTTATTATTTGGGCACGTTCGTTGACGTTACGCTGCGGTTGCTGTTCGCTTGGGGTCGAGGCCGGTTATTAATATACACGCATGGAGTTCAGGCGCATCGACCCCTGTTTTCCCCCCTACAAGAACGCGCTGCTACACACCCACTTATTTGCTGCTTTTAATCAGAATCAGCTGTATGCATAATGCTTGTTGATTCACTCAACGCTAATGTTGAGGATCCGCTTCGTCACTTCGTAACTCTGGCCACTTGTCCAGGTCAGTGCTGTGCCTCTGCCTCTATATATATATATATATATATATATATTTAGAGAGAGAGACATATATATATATATATTAAGAGAGAGAGAGAGAGATATATCCATATATATATATCGTTGAGTTACACGTGGGCTACTTTGCCAAGTAAAAAAAAAACTTATTTAAAAGCTGCGTTGCTTCTGTCGCCGCACGACTTATCAAACTCGTTGTTGTTGTTGCTGTTTAGATGCGACAACAATCACGAATGCATCATGATAATGATGTGGACCAAATGTTAATGATGATGTTTGTTGCTGATCACACACACAATGGACAACAGTCGCGCTCATAAGAATGTTCTATTGAGGTTTGCTTCATAAGTTTGTCAAACGTCGATCCATAGATTTATCGTAAACTTTCTTCGTTTTTTTGTTTTTGTAGAAATTGTTCCTTAGTCTTTTGTCTATATACATACACTTTGCCACGAAAAGGTTTACGCCCCCTGAAATATTTTGATTTTTCACTTTAGAGCTATGGGGACACACTGGTTGTTGTTTTATATTTGTTTTATTATTATTTTTTATACTTAATTCAATCAATTATCTCTTAACAATAACAATATTAAAAATAACAAAGAAATATTAAAAATCCTAACAAAGTCACTAAACTGTCACGAAAAGGTTTACACACCTATGTTTTTGGTGCATTTTCGTTGAGATATTCATATGTAAAGTTACTTTTCCCGAAAAGCCATTTTAAATGGCAGTTAAATGCCTTTGTTAGTATTTTTAATATTTCTTTGTTTATTTTTTAATGCTTTTTAAGTTCTGTTTAAGAGGTTTAAGAGATAATTGATTGAATACCGTATAAAAAATAATACAAAAAAAAATAAAATAAAAAAAACAACAACCAGTGTGTCCCTATAGCTCTAAAGTGAAAAAGTCCAAATCTTTCAAGGTGTGTAAACCTTTTTGTGGCAAAGTGTATATCAGTTGCCTTTTCATCATGTGCATATATTCATGTGTGAAAATGTTCTAAGACGGCCCTTGCTAAAATTTAAGCACAACTTTTTCTTTGTTGAGGCAGATCCGCAGTCCCTCTGGAGTACAAAGCTGCCATTCTACAGGTCAAGTGCCGGTGCCTTTAAGAAGCTGCTGCTTGCCACGACTCTTTGGTGTTGCTGTTGTTGTTTGGTATTTTAGTTGTCTTGAGACCGGCCGGCCGGCATTATATCTCATTACAGAGATCAGCATAAACAAGCAGTGAGCATGCAGCAGCAATAACAACAACAAATGGGCAGGCAACAAACGATCAAGCGATACATTCAGCCAACATGCATGCCCAATAGAGCGGGCGGCACAAAAAGGAGTAAAATAAGAATAAAAGAAAGAGAGAGATAGGGTGCGCGTGGCATCGCTGCGCTCTCGAGACAATTGAACTTTATTGCGCTGCGCGTGAAGGTGGACATGACGAACCCAGACCGAGCTAGCCCAAGCAAAGTTAAATTAGTTATTTTTTGCCTGCTGTTGTTTTTATTATGCTTGTATTTTTGTTTTTGTTGAGGCAGTTCAGTGACGAGCCTAAAGCTCAAACTGGGTACTCTGCTGCTCTCTTTCATGCATCGCGATGCGTCATCATAATCGTGTTCGTTCTGCGCCAAACAGAACATGACCATTTCACATACACATACACACACTCACAGAGACAATCGAGATGATTCCTAACTGAACGTGAAGCTGATCGATGTGCCTTGTTCAGGCGTTTTAATGATGCGTCAGAATATTGTTTACGCATCATTTTACATGTCGGCAAATGAGGACTGCAGCCCGGAGGCTTCTATGCCAACTAAAACCCCAACGATTGTAACTGACCATATATGTATGAACGTATGTATGTATCAACTTAAGTGTTTTTTTTTTTTAGATAGACTCTCGGTGTGGGATAGACTGTAGTCGAATGATGCTGACTGCTGCTATAAAATAATGAAATATTCTTACAGTGGGATGTTCCCTTAGTCAACTTCTTAGTCAACTTCATCGTGATGTGTGAATTAAACTACGAATTCCCCAGCGGTAACAATGTTAAAACTTTAAAGCGTACATATTCATCTGTGTGTGAAATTTTGTGTCTTTGCTGTAGTAGAAACCGAGAAAGACAACTGAAATGCATTTCGATTCAACTGGATATTCAAAGGTCTATGCATATTCAGCTAAAGTTGCTAAAAATATGAAATTCATTATAAAACATTTTAATTTTCAACTTTTAGTACAGATATTATATCTTCCATTTTCATTTTCCCACAAATATTTATGTACTATAGTACTATAGTACTTATTTATAAGTTTATAAATGTTCGCATTAAAGGCTTACAAAATTGTGCCTTTAAAAAAATTTGTTTGAGCCTATCAAACTGGCAATTGCATTTTTTATCGTTTAATTTATGCAGTCAAATGAATTCATGGAGCATATTGCCCTTGGCCCCGCCGCGCCGCCCCACTATTGTTCGTTTTCTATCTGCTTAAATATTTACACATGCTCACAATTTATGGTATTGACTGCCAAAAATGTTATAGTGCCCAATATGGCATGGCATGGCCCACATGGATTGGTTGGCAAAAGAGTAAATTTCAATAGAGTTCTTATGCATAAGATGTTTATCGTAGTGTGCAAAAGCACACACACACACACTCCTTCGTGTGTAGCCAGCGTTCGGCAATAGGGTTACCATGGCGCCTGGACAGACAAGCAACTCGGCAGCGTTGCACTTTGTTTCAGCTTGTTTACATTTCTTAAGCCGAGTTCACTCGGGCCTTGTGTGTTGCGCTTATTCGGCTTTAATGCTTAAGCTTAGGGCCCGGTGCCTTTGCAGGCTTCAGCTGGCGTGTTGTCGCAAAAGTTGTCATAGCTATGTCCTGCCCCTTCACGTCATACCCTGCCCTGCCCTGCCTTACCCCCCGTTTCAGCAAAGTCAAGTGCAGAGTGTGTGTGTATTTATGCTTGCAGGGGCGAAATGCATAGGTACAGAGGTACAGCTATTACTTCTATTCCTTGGCACCGGTTTCGAGTTCAACGACACACAGGATAAGCAACAACCAACAGGCAGGCAGGCAGGCAGGCCTACGACAACAACAACAGTAACAACAGCCGGCATAAACATTGCAGGCACAAAACGTAAACGTTGTAAAAAGGCTTTAAGCAACGGCAAAAAGAAGCTCAAATCGAAAACAAAGCCACGACGACCAGCAGAAGCGTTACCAAATGGCAGTAAGAGCTGATGGTTCAGCGGAAAGCAGCTTACTAAAAAAGGGATGGAGGGGGGCTGAAAAAAATGGCAGAAAGAGGGTGCCAGTTACTTGTGCCAGGCATCACGTACGGTTGCCTGCCTCACTACCTCACTTGATGTAAAATGGCGAAACAACCAAAGCCTGTGTGCCCGCTAGAGACGGGCCAAGTTCACGTCAATGTTTTGGACAAACACATATCGAAGAAGTAAGAAGGCTCTAGTCGAGAAATCCCGACTAGACGATACCCTCATCCCTATACTTTACGCGTACAGTTAGTGCTTGCAAGTATGTGTGTGTGTGTGTACGCGCATACTGAATACTGTATACACAACATCAATGTCCCATATCTCCGGTGTTTCTTAACCGATTTTAATAAAAATCCAAACCATTATACCCTTATTTCCCATTTTTAATGGGATCAGGGTATAAGAACTCACGCACGAGCTGCTGTCTCAGATCTTTAGGAAGCACTGCTCGTATGAATCCTGTGCGGTGCACGTATGGCACACGTTTTTACCGCATATGTTCAAGTTTTTGGATTGAAGTTGATAAAGTTCTTTGGTTGGCAATTTGCCACTAGCAACTGGATCGACCCGTTGTGCGCGGCTTGCGCTCTGAGTATTTTTTTGTTCTTTCAGGTGCACTTTGGTGCACATGGCCAAGGTAGTTATGAGAGCACCATGCATCACAGTCATTTCACTAAAGTTGTCCCTTCTGTGTTGGGTTGCTTTTGACAACTTCATAAAAATAAAATCCCCAACAGCTGACAATCCACAATTAAATGTTATTAAAAATATTCCTCTTTGAGCTGCTCGAAACAATCATAACAGTCATAACTATTACTATTCACAATGAAATTGGATTTCACAATCTGGCAAGCAGAAGTGTCCAATATAGTCCACAAGAAGAAGTTCACAATAAGGTCCTGTAAACAATAGAAAGAGTAGTGCAGTGTATTGAACCGGCTATTAACTTTAAAAGACATAGCATATCAAATATTCACTTTGAAGTTTTCTCAACAAAACAATTACAAAAGACTAAACAAGTGCACACGATCTGGGAGAAGGAGGTAGTGATTAATAGGTGGGCAGAGGAGGCGGTTGGTAAGCAACAGCATAAACCGGAAATCCTTTAAAACTCGCATATAGCACGCAAAAAAAAGCAATAGCATTGTTGGTAGGTTTGGCGCGATTGTTGGTTTATAGTTGGTTGGCGGAGCCATGGAAAATTGCCGCTTTTAATATTAGCTTTTGTTTGCAATTGTTGCTGTTGGTCGCTTTGTAATAATGCTGTGCACATGTAATAGAAGCCAGGTGCCATTGCGCCGAGGCGACTACATGATATTTATATTCCACATCGCTGCAATCATTTCAAGCTGCCGACCAACTAACCCAGCACCGCCCTGACCTGGCTTTCCTCGCCCACCCTTCGCTCAGTTTAATTCGGTTCGGTTCGGTTCGGTTTGCTGTTGTCATCTGCCACAATTTGTAGGCTGTTATTAACCGTCATCGCTCGATACGGCTTTTAAAATTTTAATGACATGACATAAAGCAATGTACAGCCAATTTTTCCATACAGCGATTGAGGCCCCTTTATAACAATGTGTTATTTTTGTTGCTGCACTTTCGAAAGATGCATACTTACGTTGCACTACCCACAAAAGCTCTCATGAACGTGAGTCATGTTTGTGTGAAAGTTGCAAAACCTAGCGAAAGCTTTGAAACAAAAAGAAATCCTTACCGTTATAGATATTCACATTCACTTTAAATATTGCGTACTAATTATTTGCAATTAACAAACTCAAAACATTGTTGTATTCAGTTATCTATAAAATATCTAGATTAGAAGAAGCCCGCATATTTACTTTAAATATCGCAACCATGGAACTGGTTGGCTTTGTCATATCAGGGCGTTGAAAAAACCTAAAAGCGGTGCAATGCCAGACTTGTCGGCAGCAGCAGTCAACTGAAGTTTGTAAACAAAAACCCGGTAAACAGTTTCAAAATATGCGCAGAGTCCTATTCGCGTTAATATTTTAGAATGCAAATATCTTATGTATTCATCTTATCAACGCTATTTGCTGTAAAATAGATGATATTATTTTACAATCGTGTTTGTGTTGGCACTTGACAAAACGATTTTAGTGAAATTTACACTATACATGTTTGCATGTATACATTTTCTTTCTTGCCTTGTGATTGCGCTGAAGAGTGTAAGTGAGTTCATTGTCATCAAGGTTGTTTAAATGCGACATCGATTGAAATCTGATTATGGATTGATATTTGCGATAACTGCGACGTGTAGGCCTTTAAATAGACGCAATACTGACTGATAAGACACCATCAATAAATTTGCAACTTTGTTATAAACAAAAACGGAATCAGGCTATTGCTCATCAATTCATTTGTGTTTGTTTTGTCAGACAAAGCGTATTAAAGTAATTTACAAGTTCGTTGAACTCGGCAGAGCAGATTGCAATGTAGTTAACTGCGTTAACATGCTAATTAAGTTTAGTTTAATTAAATTATAAACACACTGTCTGGAAAAACAACTAAAACGAGTTGTTATCGTTGCTGTGGTTTGTCATGTTTTTGTTGTTGTTATTATTGTTGTTATTTTTGTTGATGCTGCCGTTGTCAAAAGTCAATGCACTGGCAGCCAAGGAAGTGAATTTGAAACAACATTTACAATCAGAGAGGAACGTTTTGAATGAAGAGCGCAAAGCGAATGCCGCTGCAAATTTAATTGATGCAAAAATGCAGCAACAAAAAGTTATAGCGGTGCCAGATCCAATTCCAATTCAAATTTCAACCCTTTCAACCGATCTATAAACAATCGCAGACGAAAGATTTCATTGACTCACATTTCGACAAAAAGAGTAGGCAAAAGAAAATGCAATAAGCATTGAAAGGGAGCTCAAGGATTGGGCTTGGGTTCGACTTTGGGTTCGTTGTCCATAGATTAATTAACCCTCGCTTGCTAGTCACGTTTAAGAGGCAAACGCCTCGCGAGTGCAAATAAAATGAAATGACAGAAATATGTCAATTACCAAGGCCAACAGGGATTTTATACTTCTTGTGTACTAGTTTATATGCACAATGTCTGCCCTTAACCTTTATCAATGGTCACAATGGCCACAATGGCCTTCGATGTCTAGACGTATTTGACAATTTTACATACCCATAGTATGTCAAAACAACATGCACACACACACAGTCATAAATATTGTGAATGGCTTTGAAAAAAAAAACTCATTGAGTTTATTCAACTTGCGGCACGGCGAACTGCGCGTTTCGAGTGTAAAGGGAGTCCGCAGGAGGCTTCCATTGAGTGGGTGGCATACGTAAACAGACCATAGTCAAAGGCATCAGTTGTTAACGAACGATAACACAGAGATAGAGAACAAATTCACGGCTCTCAACGCACGTTTTTCTTGCAGCAGTCGCCCAACACTTTCAGCCAAGGTTTCCTTTTAATGGCACAGCGGTAATTGTTGTAAGCTAGATAAGCTAATAGGCTATGAAATGCCTGTTCTGTTACAAGAGACATTTGCACACTCTGAAAGAACGCATGTTAAGTTAGTTGGTAAAGTAGTTCACCAATTCAAACATATATACACATGTGTATTTTAATAGTTTTTAAATCGGCTCAATTTGTTTCTATTGCACACAAATATTTGCTTTCTTTATCTATAATTTAAGACCAGACAATATCCTCAAAATAGCTTACAAAAAGTCCAAAACCCAAAAGTTATTCAATTAAGCACCGCTTGAAAGCGAACTTTTTATATCTGCAAACAGTGCAATCCTTTCCAATTGTTAGCCATTTCCAGTCGTAATGTCTACCTAACCACATCAACCCACCCACCCATTCACCTAGCTATCTGCTTTTTATGATTAACCATTTAACTTTCTGCGCTCGATGCGTGACAACGACACAATAAAATGCCAAAAGGCAGCCAACAACTTCAAAGCGCAAAATATCCTTGAAACGGGGCATTCGCACGCATTCGCCGGCTCCAGCTCTGACTATGGCTCTGGCTGCCAAAAACTCAGACGACGCCAACGCAACTCTCGCCTGCCTTAAAGCCATAAAACCCCCACGACAATGACAACAAGAACAAAAACAACAAGAATATGAAAGGCAAAGCAAATAAGAAAAAATCCTGTGCCAAAACAAAAACAAAGTTAAGCTGATGGAGAATGGGGAGCTGAATCTGTCCCAGGAATTGGCAAAAATAAGTGCGTGAGCTTCTCGAGCAATGACTTCTTATACGCAGTTGCCGTCTTCATCTTTTTCTTTCCCTCTTCGTAGCCAATGAGTATCTCTAACAGGGCCGACTGGCAGCCACCCAAATGAGTAGCGGCAACAACATCAGCCTCTAAAAGTTCAGTGTCAATGGCATTCAAGCTGTAGCCGAAAGAGAGCTCAAGCCGAGCCATGCAAAAGGTTATTGGACCATCATCATCATTGCCGTCATTATCGTTGTTGGTTTTTGTTGCTGTTGTAGCCGCTCTGTGTGAGTGTGCCATATTTTAGCCTACTTTGCGGCGCAGGATGCCCTTTGAATGAGTTTCGACTTCTCAACTGGGTGCGTCGTGCGTGTGTGCTTGCTGTTGGGTCTGTGACCGATTTGAAGAGTGAGCCAAGTATATGAAGAGGTGAATTACCTTAGCACACGCCTTATCCAAGTGAACCATCCATCAATTCTGACGTTCGCATGCTGGGGCGCCTACGAAGATGCAACGGCTTTCGAGTAATGAGGACTAATATGGCGTAGTGCATACGCTACAGATTTTTGATAAAATTTAAGCAAATTAAATAAAGAAAAAGTAAAAAAAAAAACAATTTAATTAAAGTCGAAGCCTTTTGCACTGCTGAGTCATTAAACTTTTGATTAATTGCACGTACATGACAAATTACTGACTGCTGCTGCACGCGTTCAGATCCCCGCCAAAGTGTTTTTATCTCACTGCTGTGCTAATTAGCCAAATATATTGTATTGTCGAATAATGACTTTGACTCCGGATAGCAGAGTTTGTCTTTCTCTCTGTCTCTTTTGTGTTTTTATATTTCGCCTCTCTATGAAAGGTCTTAGTCATTCAGTGACAATATTAAAACAGCCAATTAAATGTTTTTCCACGAAATGTAACTCACCAAAGAATAAAAACAAAATGCGGGAAAAATATATAAAATTAAGTGCTGCAGCTCTGACATGCAATCTGGAGTTCCCTTCGCATTTGGCTTTACAGGGTGTCTATAATTGCGCACAATTAACATGGCAATTAGACGAAATGCAAAACAACTCGCTGAGAAATCATGTCGATGCCTGGCATTTACTGTAAATGAGCGGCAACATGAAATGCCAAAAGAACAACCCAAACATCTAGAATAAAACCAAATCAAGAAAACACTTTAGCGATCTCGACTCTAAGTTACCCTATAAAGTCTAAACTTTAGCTTAAAGAATTTATACATTTGCCGTTAAAATTGTTCGTGGTGTTATCAATATTTTTAAAATTTTTTGAAATTCTTTCACAATGAGTAAGGAGACTTTGGTGCGGTTTAACTAAATGCTGGGGTAAAAAAAAAAACAATTAACGATCCGAAACGCAATCCCAGGCATATTAATAGGCAGAATTAAAATTGGTTTGCGCACGAAAGTCGGCAAACTATTTGACCCCGACATGGTAAACTTGGAAATGGGCACACAAGGCTATCTCTATACACGTGACATGCAACACACATACACACAAGTGTGTATAAAGTCTAGGGTAAGGGTGCGGAATGGCTTCTTTGGAGTTGACTTTCCCTTTGTGTGTGTGTGTTTCTTTGTGTGGTATATGTATCTGTTTTGATAGTTTGTGCCAGTTTATGACATCGCGAAGCGAATGTGTGAAGCCAAACGGCCAATCCGATCTGTAAGTGGGGATGTGCTAGGGTAGAGTGTGATGTGGTTGGATGGGTTTGGAAAAACCCGTGAGTCTTGACAAATCGAATTTCAGGGAAATTGCCAATAAAAATCGATTTGATTGCATCAATCATTCAAACATTCTATAAATGCCTTTAGATTCACACGGAAATCGCTTAAAGCTTATTCAAATTGTTGATAACTAATTTTCTTATCTTGTTTTTTTTCATACAGGTGAGTGCTTGCCACACTGCATTGCCACCCTGCTCGACATCCCGACTTTGCCAAATGCCCAATGCTGTAAGTAAATCTCTACTCAAGTAAAATCGACTCTTGTCTTAGCTTTTTACATACGCTGCCTGTCTGAGCCGCAATTGAAGCAAAATCAACATTGCAAATAGCATTTAAAAGACAGACCAAAACCAACTGGCAACAGACATTTAACGCCAACGGCAAAAGCAACAGCAATATCAATAGAAAAAACAGCAAAATACATTGTCGATGTCTACACTTCGACTTGAAGGAGGCACCTTAAACGCCCATCTTGCCATAGCAAAGTTAGCAATAAAAATTCGTAACTCGACTAACAAAAATCACCCATTGAGCAAAAAGCCAATTTAATTTCGATGGTTTTTTGGTTAAGTTTTCGCTTTCCCATTTTTTCCATTTTCTGTTCGCACTAGTTTTGTGATTAAGGTTGTTGTGCATACGCCGCGTCTGCCCAGATCCTGACATGCCCATACCCCGTGTTTACGATTCAATGTTGCTTTTGTGTTGATTGCGCACAAAAAATGCGGAAATTTCATTTGCAGAAAACTGTAAAATTTATGAAAATTATTGTGTCCAACGAGTCAGCTTTTCTCTTCCTCTCTTCCTTCATTTACTTTCGCTTGTTTGTCGATGGTAATAGCACAAAATGCTAACCGAAATTATTTCGCTTGAAGCAGCTGCTACTGGCCCATGGCCATTTCAGTCAGTCAGTTTAGTAGTCACTGGCAACCATATTTTGGATTTTTTTTGCTATTATTTCTTCTTGGCTATGACAGCGTTGTTTTTATGTCGATCTTATTTGCATATTTTGTTTGCCAATCGGTTTTCTGTCTCTCAAATAACAATTTTCATTTCATCAATCCAAATATTTTCTGTTGCCAAATGGAATGCCGTTTTATTCGGATTGCTCCGATTCGATTGTAACTGGATTTTTTTAAGTTTAACAAGTAAGAAGGCTCTAGTCGAGAAATCCCGACTAGAAGATACCCTGATCCCTATAGTTTGCAAGTATGTCTGTGTGTGTACGCGCAGACAGCATACTGCATACACACCTTCAATGTCCCATATCTCCGGTGTTTCTTAACCGATTTAACCGATTTTAAAATTTCACAGATTGTCATTTGTTTGTCTAATGTTTCAAACGCCGTCTCAAAGTTTTCCAAATTCAAGATTTTATTGTTATCGATCCCATGTGTGTATCGGAAATGGGAAGAGTTATCGATATTCGAAAACAAACTTGTACTGCCTTGGGATTCGGCGAGCTTAAGTTGTAAATCTGGATTCTCTAGCTCTTATAGTAGTCTCTGACATCGACGCGTTCATGCATACGGACGGACGGACGGACAGACAGACGGACACGGCTATATCAACTCGACTGGTGACGCTGATCAAGAATATATATACTTTATGGGGTCGGAGATGCTTCCTTCTGCCTGTTATATACTTTTGCACAAAACCATTATACCCTTTTTCCCATTTTTAATGGGATCAGGGTATAAAAAGTAATAAATTCAACTTTCTTCGTAGATTAACTATTCAACAACATTCAAAAAAAGGAAGTTACTTGGTTTTTAAATGTGATTTTAAATATAATAAAATTGTGGTTAATAACTGGTAATGAAAGTTGCCCAGCATTAAAAGCCGTGGTACCCTGCAACCTAAAAAACGTATCCTACAAATAACTTCAGTTAACACCCTAGTGTTAAGATATTATCGTTTTGGGATCATATAACGGTTTATGATTTTGACGGTAGCCGAACACCGCAAGTAGGAGGAATTAATTAAGAAACGCTATGTATTAAATTACAAACGTAACAAAGGAAACAACAAAAACAGCGGGTAGCAAAATAAAAAATGGTGTTTGCCGAAGGGACAAACTAGTAGGGCTTATGCCAAAGGCTTACGCAAAAAACAACCGAACTGCTTTCAAGTAGTGGAAGAGATTATTTAAACGATATGCCTCTGTAGGCAGCACTGAACAAACGATAATTTTGTGCATTGTTTTACTTTTCACTTGAACTCCTTTCGGGACGAAGCTACCGTATTGTTTGGAGTCAATAATTGTTGGTGTTGATCAAAAAGGGGGCTACAATAAAAAATTCTAATTAAAAATCTTCCGGTATTTTACATTTTATCTTAACAGGAAGAGATGCCGCACACAGTTGAAGGAAGTATCACGCTCAGAAGCATACGCAGCCAAGCGCCAGTGGAGAAAACAAAAATAATAATAAAAATGGGCGACACTTTCACCGGAGAGTTATGCCACAGAGGCTGCTCTGTTTATCACCCTCCTTCTTTTGCTGATAATGAAAAAAAAGGGGGAAAAAACTGGGTCTGCAAAGTAGAAATTAAAAAAAAGGAAACAGAAAGCGAAAGCTAAAAAAAGAAGAAACAAGTAAGATGGTTCTAGTCGAGAAATCCCGACTAGACGACACCCTTGTGCTTGCAAGTATGTGTGTGTGTGTACGCGCATACGTTATACTCAACTTCAATGTTGCATATCTCCGGCGTTTCCTAATCGATTTTAATAAAAATCGCACATTTTTTTTGATGTTTCAAACGTCGTCTTAAAGTTTTCTAAATTCAAGATTTTATTGTTATCAATCCCATGTGTGTATCGGAAACGGGAAGAGTTTTCGAAAATTGAAAACAAACTTTTACTGCTTAGTTATTAACCGCGCTTATGTTCTAAATCTGGAGTCTCTAGCTCTTAAAGACGGACGGACGGACAGACAGACATGGCTATATCGACATGGCTGTCGATACTGATCAAGAATATATATACTTTATGGGGTCGGAGAAGCTTCCTTCTGCCTTTTACACACTTTTGCACAAAACCGTTATACCCTTTTACCCATTTTTAATGGGTGCAGGTTATAGAAACCCGGGATGATAACTTTAAGGCAGGCCTGTTTACATTTGAAATTAAATGCGTCGACACTTGCTAGTCAAAAAGTTTGCTAAAACACAAAAAACACAAACCGAAAATGTAGAGTGCAAAGTTTACCAAAATAGCACAATAATCTAATTCTGAGCTAACAAATTGAATGGTTGGCAGCAGCTGCATATGAGGTATAGAAGTAGAATAGAGAGCGGTAAAAGAGGCTTTGTCGTCAGTACTTGGCTGGCAGCTTATAGAACCAGAATTGCAAGTGCCGTGGAATTTAAGAAATTTAATATTTAAATCTCTGTCTAAGTCCGAAGAAGCGCCATATTAAAAAGGGTTTGTGGAACTCTTAGAGCCACGCAGGCGGCATGAAATATGCAGGCAGGTAGAAGACGAGCGGAATAGAAATTATGTATAATGGACCGAGTTTCTAACAAACAACTTGTTGGTCTCTTTTAAATATTTAACAATTAGACAACCTGAACTTTGGCTAAAAGAGTAATACTCTTATCTGAAACGCTCTCTGCACAAAGCTGTTACGCATTCACTTCGTCCCATTCTTTGCGTTGTGATAACGTCTAATTTGGTGGCCATAAGCGGCTTACAGTCGCTGGTTTGGAAGCACATCAAACAGCATTTCAAAGCACACACTCACACAAGTACACACTCGTCGCTTAGGTGCATTTTAAAGCCGTAGTAGAGTGCGCGCAGGTTGCTTGAAGGTTCTAAGGTGCGCTATAAAGCGCTTTCCGCTCCCGCATGTAATCCCCGCAAAACGGCGCCAACATTGAACTCTACCAATATTTGCTGTCCTTTTGGGCAATACCTGCCACACAGAGGCAGTCTCCATATCAATAACACTGAAAGAGTTTATCTAAAAATGTCCAAACTCGATGTATACCATTTTCCATGCCCAAACACCTAACCCATCCCGCCCACAAGTTGATTATTTTTTGACCATTGCCCCTGACATTTTTCTGCCACTTTGAGCAGCTTTTGGAGTTTCTGTTTCCCTTACTTTGCTCTTATTTTTTGGAGAATTATTATGTTGGCGTTTTACAGTCACATTGGTCACAGACACGTGTCCCCTGTCTCCAAGTCTGGGACGGCTCATACATCAAGTTCTTTCTGTCAGTTTATATGTGTTGCCTTTCACAACTAAATTGAAATGTGTCCCAGGAGCCGAGGACACTTCCCAATGTTGGGGTAGTAGTTCACTTAAATTTTTGTTGTCCCATT
Organism: Scaptomyza tumidula; assembly: GCA_035044465.1. Taxonomy (NCBI): domain Eukaryota; kingdom Metazoa; phylum Arthropoda; class Insecta; order Diptera; family Drosophilidae; genus Scaptomyza; species Scaptomyza tumidula. The sequence continues at coordinate 345,923 of JAWNNW010000447.1, forward strand.
TGGAAAGAGTTTACGGCATTTAAGAGTTGAGCTCTAAGTTTTTGTTTCCGTATTTTAAAGTCATCATCAGCCAATTCTGTACGTGCCCCAAAAAGTATGCTATATTTTCCCAACACTTTACCAACTTGTTTAAAAATTCAACATAAGCAGCAGCGCCTGCATTGCCCAGCATTAAGGCACACACATTTGTACGTTACTAAGTAAATAGAGAGTATATAGAGAAAGTATACGTGAATATTTTCCTACGTAAGTTGTACACATATGTATGTGCCCCCTATACATAGTTCTGCTTGACGCTTGACCTGGTTTACTTTCGGTTGCATGCGCGGCGCGTACACTGTGCGAAAGCAGAAGGGCTCAGCGTCCCTCTTATAACTAAACATAATATTATTATTACAGTAACTGCAATATGTATGCGCACTGTCAGATTGGTAAGGCCTTGATGCTATTGCTGCTGCTGCTGCAAGTGCTTTTGGTACAGTCTGTGGCAAGGTCGAACCAGGCGCATAGCCTTGTACCATGTCAACATGGAGCAGAGATTGGCAATTGGAAAGAATGTGCATATTTTTTCGTCAATGGTGCTGCTAAGTGACCCAGTTACTGTTACTGCCCGTCCCGGCTGCTTGACTGCTTCGCTTGCATTCTGGGTCAACATGCGGGTCAGGCACGAGCAGAACAACGATTTTCAGCCAGTAACAGCAGCCCCTATCTGGCTGACCCCTAGTCAGAACCTAATTGAAATAGATGAGCTGTCGTCAGCCTGCCCACGCATACACACACACGCACACCGACAATACACACATATATATTTATATTTATTTATTTATATAGTTCCGTTACTTGGGTACAGTTATGTTCAGTAGTTTTTGCCCCTGACTATCCGATGCTGAATCCTTGTGGAATGTGCTGTTGTGCTTTGGGGTTCGCTGCAGCAGCGCTGTCAGAATTTCATACCTATTATAAGCCAATTACTTGGGTCCAAACCGAGTCTTTAGAGTGGCATCAGAACCACAAACCAAACGAGTTGCACTGCTGCCCACTGTGAGCATTGATTAACCCAGGACGCTGGATATATAGTATAAAGTAGTAGGAGACACAGGACCCAGTCAAGCCCCATTTGGCAATTACCGCAGCAATAAAAATCAACGGCGCTCTTCTCTGGCTTACAGCATTTTGTTATCTACACGAGAAATTTACGTGTGTCAAATTATAATTTCGTGCTGCTTATCTCAGCTGGGCGCTATGGAAAAACCCTTTTTAGCTGAAAATGTTGACACAACCTTCATTTACGCAAATTTTTATGTCATAATTGGATTTATGCCATTGCTGTTGCTCCTGCTGCTGGATATGTGACAATGGCTTTGATAATCAGACCAGTTTTCGGGGTCTGGGTAGGGAGATTTGTTGGCTCTTTACTTGTGCCTGTGACTGGTCCATTAACTTGCGGTTGACAAGAGGGTTGCTTGGAATATGGATGCCAATGATGAGGCGTTTGCCACGTTTTTGCCTGCTTGTAATTCGAGCCTTTTCACTGATAAGCCATTTTATGTGAATGTGTGCCTGGGTTGGAAAATACAGCCGCGATGAGGGGACAGGCACTGATGTGGAGGTAGTGTGCAGCTTGTTGTTATGTTGCGGTAAATTGAGCCCTGTCGGATATTGTTGTCGCTTAAACAGGCCCACACAGACACACATACACACAAACAGAGCCAAAGACTCTATCTGCCATTTGGTTGGTCAGGACATAGCACACTGGTGCTGTATTTTTCGATATTTAATTTGTCTCATCGTTAGGCAGCAGATACTTTTCATATAAAAAGCTAAAAAAAAAACATTGTTCAGTCTTTCATTTGTTTTGCAGTGAAAAATTACTTGTACATAAAAACTTGAAGCTTAAAGAAGTTTTGTAACGCTAGAAAAAATTGCAACTGTTTTTTATACTGTCATAACACTCAAGTAAAGTTCAACGGATCGAATCTCTAAAGCTTTTTCGAGTTTAAAATATATGTGATAATATGAATGATTTCGCCAAAGCATACCCATTCATCAAAAATCGATGTGCATTTTTTTAGCTATCGAAAATGTATATACGAAACAGAAATCTCATAAATTTGAAAGGCAAGTTTGTATCATGAACATTGTAAATATTTATAACAATACGACTGCGAAACTGAATTGCAAGGCTCTAGAGTGCTGCTCAATTTTAAGGCGTCGAAACTATTCGATTCCTAATCATACCCTGAACCGATTGAAAATGGGTAAAAAGGGTATTATGGTTTTGTGCAAAAGTATGTAACAGGCAGAAGGAAGAATCTCCGACCCCATAAAATATATATTGTCTTTACCAGCGTCAACAGCCGAGTCGACACAGCCATGTCCGTCCGCATGTATTAACGCAACGATTTCAGAGATTATAAGAGCTCGAGACTCTAGATTTGGAACATATGCTCGCCAGTCCCTCGGCTCTACTCTTTCCGTTTGTGATCGACAAACACAAAATCTTGAATTTGAAACTTTTAGACGGCGTTTGCGACATTAGACAAAATAATGTCAATGTGAAATTTATATTAAAATCGGTTGAGAAACACCGGTGGTATGGAACATTAAAGTTGAGTATGCAGTATGCGCGTACACACACATACACATACTTGCAAGCACTGACTGTAGTTGGTATTCTCGACGAGAGCCTTCTTCCTTGTTTGATATTGTTATCCCTTGTTATGCAATTCATAACATTTTCGCTAAAATTGTGAATTTACATACATTTTTAAAATATATATATAAGTGCAAAACATGTCTTCCACTTGCTCTTACTGTTTCCCAGCGACCAACCCTTAATTGATTTCGACCAATTTTTTTGTGATGTCAAAGTCAGCGTTTGTTTGTTTCTTAAACGCACTCACATACACAGGAACACACAGACATAAGGTACATTTTTGCTTATATGTGAATGTGCTCGCAAATTAACGCTATTGTCATTGTCTTTCAAACACACTCACACACAACGCATCTGTGCTGAAAATCTACAACATGAATGAACACTCAACTCAGCTTCCATGTCGTTTTCGCGACATGGTCAATCATGTTGGTTGCCTTCCTCTCGCTTTCGCTTACCTCATCTCCCTATCCACCACAGAGCTCAAAAATTACAATTTCGCGTGCGATTGTCACATCAGTTATGTCTGCATATGATATCCACATACGTATGTATTGCTGGTATATGTATATGTATATGTTTATGCAAAATATATATATGTACAGACATTTCTGTCAGCTTGTCAGTGTTGCTTAGGTCGCGTGTGTATATAAACGCAATCAAATTAAGTTTGCAGCGAATTTCCAAACAAGGGCGACAAATTGAGGTTATCATGTTTTCCATGTGTGAGCTGAGCTGGACACACACACACCAATTCAAACAGGAAAACTCCGCCGCATATTGCAGCCGTTTTTCAATTGCGGCAATTATGTTAACTGTGAAAGCCGTATCACGACTTGCCATCTTTGCGCTCTCTGTAATCATCATCTGGGATGACCCAATTCGTTTGCTGTTTGTTCTTGTTGTTGCCTGTTAACTATGCGATACGGCCACAGCCCGCGTAACAACTGTCAAAATGCAGCATTATCAATTGCATTCTTAGATAACACATATACAAATACACACATATCCATACAAACAAATAAACAAAAAGTGTATATGTAAGCCGTGATAAGGAACTCGGTGTTGGTTGGCCAGGCAATGCAAATTATATGCCAGCTCAGCGGAAATTGCCATGAGGCGCCTAAAATTTAACGTTACCTACATTTCTACGCAATTGTCTTGTTTCCCAAGTTGCTGCAGCGTTAGAGCAAAAGCCTCGTCGTGAGTGCAACTTGAATGTTGCTACAAAAAAAACCGTAAGCCTTATTAGGCGACGGTGAATTTAAGCTCTCGGCCTATTAAATTGGCTATGTGGGAGAGAGAGAAATGGCACAGGAATTATGAAAGACCTTAGGGCCATTTTTTTCTTACAGGATCAGAAAATTCTTTTACGGGCACACACCCACACGCATAGAGAGAAACATAAACACACACACAATTTCAAAAAAATTGTGCTATTTATAGTGAGTAATTCGCCCGCCTCGGGATAAAAGTCAATAATTTATTCTTCCGCTTTATATCACATGGCTCCAGTTTTCCATATGGGGCAAGTGCTTGAAAAGCAGCAGCAGCATTAGTTAATGCGCTTCCATTGACCCAATTCGTGTGCTGCAAATCAAAACAAACATACTTCCAGGCGCAATCGCTCTTGGCCCGCTCCCTTATGGCCCTCTTCTTAAGTGTTTCAGGCTCTCTTTGGCCACACTGTTGCGTGTGCGCGCACTCTTTCTATTGCTCTCCGGCACTGTTATAAGCCCGGCCGCTCTTTTTGGCCCAGTTCTTTGCAAGTTAACAGCCGCAACGCTGACGCAGACGCTGACGTTGACGTTGATACTGTCGCTTTTCATGTGGTAGGGGCAGGGATAGGAACAGTGCCAACCCCCAGATAAATACATTCATGCTCCCCTATACACATTTCTTGTGTGTTTGCTTGTGGATTGTTCATGACTATATACAGTTGACCCAATTTTGTGTTTGTCCTTTCCACAGCTGTTCTGGTTTCTGTTTCAGTTTCTGTTTTCCATTGCTTCGACTCTTCGTATTTTGGATATGCGACGTTTTCAGGGTGTGGGGTTGTTTATGTTTGCGGCCCAAAGAGCCGAAAATGGAAAGCGAAGACCGAAAAACTTGTTATTTATACAACTCACGTAAACTTGTGCGTCTTTCAATGTGCACTTGTGTGTGTGCGCAGGTTTTTTTTGTTTTCTTTTTCTTTAGGTGAGATGGAAATGGAAGCTCTGTTCATTGAATACACATTTCACAAAAAAACCAGCAACAACTGCTGATAGTGCAATTTTATCGTGTTCAAGAAAATATTTGAATGAAATTCATGGCTGTATAGCACTTTAATATGTCAGAGCAAGCCCTTAAGCTCTGCTCATGTTGTAAATATCTGTCCTTTATGTGAGCGGTCAGTTCACCACAACTCACATATATTTCTGTTGTATGTTATAAGAAGCAGGCGAATAAGCCATGCACTTTAAACTAGATCACGCAATGTATACAAAGCACACTTTCAGTGAATATAAGCATGTATATTGTATGTATGTACGTATGCAGAAGTACAACTACTATAGCATTATTTCGTGTACACATTTTGACAAGCAGTCATACCTTAAAACTGGCGCCAGGCGACTAGCAAACAACGGCATGCAGCCACCAAGAAAGGGCAAGCGTAACGATGCCACTCAGCTTCATAGGCCATATACAAAAGAAAGAAAGAGAAAAGAACGGTTGAAGAAAAACGAAGATGGAGTCAGAGAGTTAGAGACGCACACGAACCGGGAATCGGTCACGCTTTATGTCTCTCTCTCTATCTCTCTTTATGTCTTTTACTTCTGTTTTCTCTGAATTAGCAATTTCAGACTGTCTTAAACAAGATTTGTGTTATTCCTGTCATTTTCGCATTTCCGCTCACTCACGTTACCTATCTATGCGCTCTTGTTTGCCAAGCGCCATCAAATCAGGACACAGTGCGGTAGGCGGTAAACACTGAGTCGCTCATTAAAGAGAGAGAGAGAGAGAAAGAGAGATAGATAGAGAGAGAGAGAGAGAGAGAGAGAGAGAGAGAGGGAGAGAGAGAAAAAGAGCAGGGGTACAGTTTGCAAATGCCAAGTGAAGTTACGTTTGCTTTCGTTTATTAGCAGACAAGCGCCCCCGATGCATTGAGCATAGCAACATAAATAACACAATTGAGTCGTAGAAATCCAGACTCTAGTTATGTTGCTGTATTTACTTACTGTATTTATGCAACGCAGTAGGTAAGAGGTAGGCGGATTGTTACCTGCCTGTTATTGGCTTTACCAAGAAATTGATAAGCTTAAATGACTTCCAACTTGTTGGCACATTAAAAATAATAAAGAGCAGCAGGTACAGTGGCAGAAGAAGGTGCCTTGTGCTTTGAATTTAATCAAATTTTTCATCGAACTCAATGCTGGTTCTTGATATTCCTAATATTTACTTTTACACACATACACACACATGCGCACAACGTATTAAATCCACGCTTGGATACTAATATTAAAGATACCACAAAAACTGGAGAGCTGTTAACTGTCTCCAAATGGTAACAATTCTTAAGCACACACAGTCTCATAGCAAAACATATATATGTGTGTGTGTGTGTATGATTCGGAAATATATATGCGCCATATCCTGTGCTCTGTTGGCTGCCCGCAAACGAATTATGGCACCCACTAATTGCGCTGGGTAAAAACGAAAAATGTATAGACCCTGCAGGCAGGCAAGCTTCTTCTTCTATTAATGAGTGTGTGTGTATTATTGTGTGTGGCAGCCACAATTTACGCCGCTTATGGAGCCAAAGTTATTTATGTGTATGATTACGTTGCGGTCGGTTTTCACTTTCGGCTTTCTGCTCCTCGGCCAGAACCATAAACCGAAAACTGAAGGGGCTTTAATTGCCCGAACTTCTGGGAAACTAAACAACTAAAGGGAACAAGTTGAAAGATACTGTGAGTTATGTATTCCCAAAACAAGTGTTACAGCCAACAACTATTTCGCAAAAAAATCTTCCGTTAATTAAGTCCAGAATTAGTTTCGGGAAACAAATAGAAAACTACATGACTTGCATTCCACTTGCTCTGTAGTTTTTAACAATCGACAAACTGTTTAAATTATAATAATTAAATTATGCGTGAAGTGGCATTTGGTCTGTAAACAAATCGTTAATCACTTGACAACTGAAATTTAATTTACAATTTGTGCACAACTGCACCCAAGGACGCTCTGTACAAGGACGTAATCGAAAAACACAAAAGCACCCAAAAAAATAAATAAGAGATATGTATAAAAGTGAAAAGTTGCTAATGTGGGTCAACAGCGCTGCCAACGTTGCCGTCCAACCTTCAGCATAAAGCGCAGCATAATTGCAGTTGCACGGCCGCAAGAAATGCAGGGCTCTGAGAAGCGTGTCAAGGCAAACGTCGAGGGGCAGGCCATTTGACACAAGTTGAGATACAAGGTGACCCAGTAAATGGGCGCGCGATTTGAATTGGGGCTGCCGAAGCCCAGCAAGGACAAGGCACATAGGGGAGGGGCAGCGCACTCTGTGTTATCAGAGTGCAGCTAGAATCGGAGTTCATTCGGCATCACGGCATCGTGATTCGCGCGGCATCGTTTGATGCTCGTGTTGCGAATAGTCCTGGGAAACCGAAATCGGGCAGCCAGCCAGTTGCATTGTCTGCACCAACACAGTCGCATTTCAAACCGGCCCGGCACCGGTTCACTGGCTGCTCCTCGTTTCTCTGTGCTTCTTCTAGCTTATATTGCTCACAATGCACGCAACTGCCTTGAACTACTATGTGGAACGCAGTGATTACGAGTCCTATGGCGAGTGTGGAGTTAGCGAAAGTGAAACCAGCCCGGGCTGCCTCTCAACCGCCACATCCCGCGCCGGCACCCCACTCCCACCTATGGCTCACTACCTTCGCAAAGTATGCAAAATTAGACAGTCTACAATTATGTTTATAATCTGTTTTAATCTAGACATCAAGCTATACGAATATTTTCTAATAACATTATAAATCATCTTTCATTTTTGTTTGCAGTCGAAGAAATTCCGTTGTATCTGGAAAGGATGCGGTTCTGTGGAACCCACACTGCTAAAAATTGAACGACATGTGAGGGTCAAACATTTGGGGTAAGTTCAACAGAAATAAGTAACAAAAACAGGCTTGATTTTAAAGGGTCTTTTCAATTGTGGTATCGGCCAAAAACCCAATTATAACTTGCATTTGTACATACAAGCAAGAGCAGCAAGTGGCTGAGCCTTGACTCAGTACGCCAGCAGCAGCAACTAAAAACCAGCAACAGTACAATGCGCGTCACAAATGCTACACAGTGAAGCAAAACAGCTTAGACTTAATTGGTACATATGTACATACAATATTCTAAAAAAAATGCCATTTTGGGACCCATCAACCAAATATAAACCTTCTTAGTATTAACATAAGTTTAATTAAATAACATTGCATTTGTTTAGCATTCATTATGCGACTCCGATTCCAGTTCAACAGCGAAATTACATATTTAGTAAATTCAAGCCACTGTGCAAAACCGCTTGGAGCAGTTTAAAACTAGAACACTTGTACATACATATAGTAATCAGGTCACAAACATACACACAGCGCACACAATCACATGCATACATTTTGAATTTACTAGCGCACCTGCGCTTCAAGTGGCGCAACTGGCATGGGCGTAAAGGGGTGGGCGCAGTTTTGTCGAGGGCGGCGATTGCGCTGCACTTTTGAGGCCAAGGTCCGTAGCGCGGGCCTCTTAAGCGTTGACATTTGCGAATGTTAAATGTTGTTTCCTATATAGTATAATACATATACATATAAATTGAACAATGGGCGAGGGCCGCATAGAAAGACGGGGTTTTTTTGTTGTTGTTATAAATTTTTTTTTTTCTTGCTTTAAATTTGCAGTTTTTTTTATGCATATGTAAATGCGTAGGGTATGTACTTATATATAAAAAATCATAGTTTTTATACTTGTGCAACTGAATGCATGTATTGCATATGTGTTGGTGGTGTTGTTGTGGTTGTTTGATTTAATTTTTTTTGGCAAATGAAAACCTCTCTAGGGTTACACTAATAAGTACAATGAGCTAGATGTACGTATAAATGTTTGTATGTTTTTGAACGTGTAAAACTATTCATGCTTGTATATGCTGTGCGTAAAGAATATAAAAATATATCTAAATGTATACTTATGTCAACTATGCGCTTGGAGGCTGTAAGCGACGTGTTGTAGTTTCTAAAATAAAACGCAAAACGATAATTGGAAAATGCGAGTGAAGAAACATAGAGCCAATGAATTAAATTGAAACGTATAATCTCTGTTATAAATATGTAAACATATATATATGTATATATATATATATATATTACCTACTATATATCCTATGAGCAATTTGTTAAAATTTCAAAACGAAACATGAGTACGAATTTCAATTATAAATACAATAAATGTTCAGAATTGAAACTAGGTTCTTCATTTTTGTTGAAGTACATAAAATAAATGAAATACAACACAATGGTATATATAATTAACATAATATTACAATTAAATACATACGGGGAGGATATTTATTATATTGATTATTGTTTTGTTTCGTTTTGTTCAAAGCTTTCTGATTACTGCAATTGGCATTATTTATGAACCTTCCTGAAAGTGCAGTTGATCTACATTGATGATAGTTTGCATATATTATACTCGTATTACATATTAACATACATACGTTTTAAAACTCTAAATGCTAAATGGGAAAGGAGCTAAAATTATCCTATCGATTATATGCCGCTGTTCTAAACAACTACATGGTACGTTAGTTAGTCTGCCTTGATCGTTTATATTTACGATATAATATATTATGAGTTTGCATCGATTTTCTTTTTTAAGTTTTTAAGTTATTGTTGTTATCCTTTATGTTTTGATATACAATATACCTACAACAAATGCCTGCGCGTGGGTTGAACAGATTAAAGAACATTAAGTCAAACACTTAACATTCGATACATACCAAACAATCTACAACCTTTTTTTGAAACACAAAAAATAAAAATAAATAGATTTTGAAAAAAAAGTGGGTGTAAAAAAATGTTGGATAACTGTAGACGGAGTTAAATATCATAAATTTGTTTCAATGCCGTTTTTTAGCCAATAAGTTTGCGCCAGCAAGTTGTAGCGTTTGCCTCCCTAGAGAAAACTTCATCTCGTTAATGCCTAGTGCGGATGCATAAGTCCATGAGTCATGTCCATGCCACCATCACCCATTCCATTAACAGACAGTCCACCGTTTATCATGCTATTAGCTGCAATAAAAAAGTAAAGACCAAGAACGATTTTGTAGAATAATACATGGTGGGAATAGAGATGTTCATCTACCTACAATTACGGCTACCCTGTGTGTCCATCTGCGTCCAGTACTGCTCCGATGGGCTCTGTGTATTAGTCCCCGGCGGTGCCTGCACTGGCGCTCCCGTGTACCGAAAATACGGATTCTTCAGATCGAGTGTGTTGCTGGATGATATCAGGGTGCCTTCGATGTGCAGATCAATGGTCACGTCGTACGACTGCCTTCGATTAGCTTCCAACAACACGCGCCCCGTCATTGTTTGGCCCTGCTTGATAAAAATCGGCATAGGAAGCAAACAGCGCACTTGATACCAATGGGTCAGTGGCGCCGTGGGCGACGTGGACAGCCAAAATGTTTGGCTGCTGCCGGTAAACTCCACATCAAACCAAAATGCCAGACCATGACATATGCCTGTCTGCAAAATGTGAAACTCGATCGGAATGTCTAAGCGAAGATTACATTTTTTAATATAAATCCAAATCAAAGATCAAATTGTCTTACCAATTGAATGCAAATCATCCTCCTTATCATTAAGAAAGTCACACACATGGCGCATCGACTTGGCCATGCAAATACGAATGTCAAAGGTGTCGACAATCGGCTGGCGGAAGTACTCCTTCATGCCCTCCTTGTGTAGTGTGGTCAAGTCGACTCCATGGAAAGCCGACTGATACCAGAAGTTGGCCTTGTTGTACTGCTCCGAGTAGAGCGACTCGTCCGAAAATGGCGCAATGTGCAAATCGCCATGCGTAGGAAACATTTTGCCTTGCGGCTTCAGCCATTTGCGTGCATGCAGATAAGTTTCCAGCATGCGCTCATTATACAGCATATAGCCCATGGGCTCCGATATGATGACATCCACCTTTTCGGGCAGCTCAATTTCTTCAATTTTTCCGGGTATTACTGAAATCTTGTGCTGCACATTATTTGACTCGACCAACTGTTGTGCATACTGTGCCATATTTGAGGCTTCAATCGCGTACACTTTGGCGGCTCCGGCCTGCACGGCAAAGAAAGACAATATGCCTGAACCAGCACCAACATCCAGCACTATTTTATCCTAAAAGATAAAACTGTTTAGTAAAATGTCACAAGGCAGAAACATCAGTTTTCGTTGAATAAATTTACTAATTGTTACCTGAAAGTCAATGGAGTTGCCGAGAATGGCGCGCTGATAGGTGCTTGTTCGAACATAATCCTGCATCATATTCTGCTGCTGACTAAGGTAGCCATAGAACTGAAAGTATTGCGATGCGGAAGACTCTTCGGTTCGCTTTGAGAACACAGACATGGGTCTCAGATGCTTTACATTTTCGACAACCTTGCGGAACAGTTGCTGATCCTTAACGCTGCCAAAGCGCAACACAAGATTATCTGATTCCAATGAAACGGCATAGGAACGTCTGCCCAGCTGCGCTGCATCCGTATCCGCTGATATCATATACTCTTTTAGTACAGTGTCCTGATCAACGTCTAAGAAATTCAACAATGTGTTAAAAAATGCAATCTGAGAGTCAGTTCTCTTCCATTACCCAACATAATGCGCAGCAGTACACCTTGAGAATCGTAACTGCAGCTCAACGTACAGCTACTCTTGTATATGTTGCTAAATTCGAGCTTCTGCTCGTCGGCTATAGCGCTTATTACAACGCCAGTAAATTGGCAGTTGCTCAGCGGGCTGATAGCCGCAGCGACACTGTTGACGCCACATTTATTGTTCTGCTCAATGGCTAGGCGGCTGCTACTGCTGCTAGTGGACATTTTTTGTCGGCTGTTTGTGGCTGTTAAGTGTGGGTATAGGAGTAGCACGTTGTTGTTAATCACAATACTTTTTGATATAATTGACAAATTTGTTGTAGTAGTTGGCTGTTAAATGCACGCGGACGCAAAAAGACATAGAATAAGTATGAACAAACACACGCGCAAACGCACACAAAGAGAGACAGACACAGACGCACGCGAGACTCTTGCGACGCGCACTTTTTTTTTACTGTTTCTAAAAAATTTTCGCAGCAAATTAATTGAGAGGCAAGCTTGACTCAAGTTGTGACTTGTTTTGTTATGTTCGCAACTAAATATCAATTTGTGGCGCGTTGTGTCTCGATGGTAAATGCAAAAATCGATCGATTTTTGTTGATTTTGTATTGATTTGACACAGAACGTGCGTGTTTTTGCGAACGTTGCTACAACCCTGCAGCTGTGTGATTAGCGTAGTCAAGTGAATGGCTGCGACGCTGCCGGATTGTGGTGGCGCAAGTGGCAACGCTGTCGCAAATGAGATGCCAGAGTTTAAGAATGTTAGAGATGAGCGTTTGTGTGAATCGCACATAGCGGCAACAATTGCGAACGTGACATATTCAATGATAATACAAATTTCTATATATCAAATTGCTACATTTATTATTAATCAATTATTTGATGAAGTCTTCTAAGTGCTGTGACTGACAACGATTCATTCTGAATTTTTGGTTTGGATATTAAGTAGCAGGTATCAGTCGCATAAGACTCCAAAAAAATTCGCATCTCTATTCTAATTGTCATATCTGGTAGGAGTTTGTTGTTTTCATTGTAGTATAAGCAAACGCTATGGAAATAAATAATGATTTAACTAACAAAAATGTTATTGTGCTTGCAGTAAAAAAGCTCGGTGCTCCGGCGACCATGAATCCTCCAGTGAGAATGAGCACGAAGAGGAATTTTATTATACAGAAGACGACGACGATGACGAGTTGGTCAAAACGCCTAGTCCAGCATCTCCACCAACGCTCAGCCACCGGGACATGGCACGTCCACCGCACGAGGATCCCGAATACCAAAGACAGATCGTTGGAAATTTCAAGTGAGTAAATTGAAATATCATGCATAACTTTACATTATACTTGACAATCCTGGTTATTAATTAAAACAGACAAGGACGCGCTATGAATAATTATCACCACCTAACGACGCATCAGCACGCACAGCTACATCACAGCAACAACAGCAACAACAGCAGCAACAATGGTCACATCACCAGCACCCAGCAGCAACAGCTGCAAAGTAATAACACCAGCTGCATACCTACATCGCCGCTGGCGCATCAACAATACACTTGGCCATCCACCTCGACGATCACAGTAAGCTCGTCGTCGCCGTCTAACCAGGTTCTTCACAACAACAACAACAACAATTGCAACAACAACATCAACAGCAAACACGCACGCCAATCCTCTTCGCGTCCGTCTCACTCGACAGCGCCATACCCATCGCCGACATACGTCCATCACCATCATCACAATTACAGCAATAGCAGCAGCAGCATTGGTAGCAGCAATAGCAGCAGCAGCAACTGTAGCAGCAGCAATAGCAGTCCGGTCATACACAGCAATAGTAGTGCCAACAATATGTTGCAGCAACTTTCGCAACAGAATGTAACTGTAACGGCGCACCACACACATAACAACAGCAATGGTGTCGCTCAAGTGCAACCGCACCACCAACAACAACAACACCACCTGTCTAGCGTGACGATTACGCCTAACTACCATCCGCCGCAGCAGCAACAGCAGCAAAATATGCGCGGCCAGCAACAACAACAGACAACTGCCAGCAACAATCTCGTTGCCAATTCCGGCCAACAAATGGCCGTGCCCCTGCAGCATGTAGCCGTGCAGCAGGCAGTGAGTGCGGTCCGGAATACACCGAACTCACCCAATCGGCGCACGCGCGGCGAAAACAAAAAGTGCCGCAAAGTGTACGGCATGGAGAGGCGCGATCAATGGTGCACTCAGTGCAAGTGGAAAAAGGCTTGCAGTCGCTTTGGCGACTGAAAGCGACAGAAATCGTCGGCGGAGGCGGCAGCCCAGGCGTCGGCGACACAGCGGCAAGACGACCTGAACAAGGCAGCAGCAGGAACAGCAACAGCAAGTGTAGTGCGATTGGCCGCTGAAGTGGCGGCAGGCAAACATCTGCCTGCCTCGCTCACAATCAAAGCCAATCGTCGCTACGGCGTCCACCATATAAAACCAAACAACAACACCAACCATTGTAGCAGTATCAATAAATCTTCGCGCATTAAGAGCGTTGCCACATCGGTGATTGTTTCGCCAATAGTCGGCGTAGTTATTCGGCCAACGCCCACCTCATCGCCCACCGCCAGCAGCAGCAATGATGATGTAGCAGAGACATCCGCTTTTGAGCAACAGGAGCAGGTTGCTGCTGCCAAAGGGCTATTGGCCTGGAGCCGAGCTGCCGCTGCGGGCCAGGAGCAGCAGCAGCCAATGTTGCTTCAAGTGTAAGTTGTTGGTGTTGTGTTAATGGTTTTGCGTCCGCCGTTGTAAATGTTAATGAAAAAATGAATGCAAATAAATGGTCTCTTCTTATTTACTCTGCGTTAAAAAAGTGCAAACCTTAAACGTAACGGTATCTCTTTGTTGTTGTGCTAGTGTTGCCAACTGCCGTGCAAATGTTACTAACATTTGCGCTGGGCAACATTTGCAATATACAATAATCATAATTATTATTATTATATATAAATATACAAACATAAATACATACATATTTATTTTAAAACCTGACTTTGTTAATTCTTATGTTATAAACAAAACAAACAAACAAACAGTAGCTAAGATTTTTCAGCTACAATTGATTGGCCAGCAATTTTTTATGAATGCAATTAAAAAACACAAGCATATTCTTATAAATATGTATACAAAAAATGCAAAAATTAAAATATTAAAAAAAAAACATAAAACAAAACAAATCTTAAGCAAATATACATCTGATTTTTTAGTTTTTAAGACTAGTAAATTTTTTCATAGTATTAAGTGCAATTTTTGTTCTTCTTGCTCTAAACAAAACAAAAAACCAATGCATATAGATAATACAATTCAAAATATTTTAATATCCACAAAAAGTACGCATATATATTATAATATTCAAAACGTTACATTAATCCAAGCATACGCAAAAACAATTCAAGATCACACAAAAATACATATAAATAGTTAAATTAAATTACGTGTGTATAATTAAAATTAAAATTCAAAGCAGTTAAACCAATTGTATGTGTGTGTTACATAGCTAAGAGTTAAGTATTACCCAACCGCATGCATTAAACAAAACGAAATATTACGAATGATCATACACGTACTCATCATGTGTACAAACAAACATAACAAATTATTCAATGACAGAAGCGGGTGTAAAAGGAGGAAAGAAAGCTCATAACGAAAATGTTGGTAAAATACATATTTAGATTACTTAAGAAGGTACACACACACAAACACTCTACCATCTATAGAACAATTATCCTTGAACCCAGCCCAAAACGAAAAACAAAAAAAACAAAACAAAAGCTACCCATGCTATTGTAACATATACCATATAAACAAACTTAAACCTAAATGTAGTTAAATTTTTTAAAAAACGAAATGCAATAGGCAAACAAAGAACAGTTAAGCGAATCAGCTGATACATAAACAGGATGAAATTTCGAAATTCAGTTTGGAGGCAAGAAGAATATTTTTATTTTCAAAAATATTGAAATTTTATTTCGTTGTTAAGTTGTTTGATTCAAATTATTACGAAAAAATCTATTAATTAATTTTTAAAGAACCTACGACTAAAAACTTAAATATAAAGTTATTATACTTTAACTGTTTGCGTTGTGCGACTATTGTGAATTGTTCAAATTACGGTAAAAAAAAAACTTGACGTCACAAAAGACCCAACCGGGTTTGTGATATGCGAAGAGAACAAGCAACTGACGAGAGATTGATATACGAAGCGAAATCTATTGAGGGTACCATAAAGAAAATTGAACAAATAAAGAGAGATGAAGAGAGACAAACTGAGAGAGAGAGCGAGCGAGATAATGAGTGGAAATCGTGAAAAGAAAACACACAAGGAATTCTTAACCAAATTGGAAGTACAAACTACAACCTAGAATATACAATAAAAAAAACGAACCAATACAAAAGGCTTAGTTGATGATGTATGTATGATGAGAAGGAGCGTAATCGAAAACGTACGATAAATTGAGCTTAAGAGCAGCAGCAGCAGCTTGAAACAATTTTTAAGAAAAGAAAAAAAAATGTAAATAACATACATACAAAATATTGAGAAGAAAAATTGATAACAAAAAATATATACATATAGCACGCAGGCGCGCACATTTCTTTGAAATTGTTTGCCGTGATTTGAATGAAATTCATAATGGTGGCCATTGTTTTTTTTTTGGAATGCGACAAGCAACACTTTTACAATTGTATTTCGTTTTCATTAAGTATAAGTTTACAAATAACAAAAAAAAACACGTTTGTCATTAAACGTGTAATTCATATTTACATATAGGATATACATATATATACATACATACACGATAAACAACAAGAAACCAAGAAGATGCAATTATTTCATTTAACCATTAATTGTCATTTAACATTTCTTTTTATCTTCGAATTCTTGTTCAAAAAAATCATCAAACACTACTATTACACACTTACACAAGCATAAACAAAACTCTAATACACACACACCCTCAAAATATTTTGTTGCGTTTGGAAATTATTTAAATATAAGTGATATTTTTAAAAATTTATCCATTATTATATAATTACTTATAATGCATACAAACAAACATATATCATATTATTTTATGTTTATGAATATGATTATGATTATTATTATGATTATGATTATGATTATGATTATGATTATGATTATGATTATGATTATGATTATGATTATGATTATGATTATGATTATGATTATGATTATGATTATGATTATGATTATAATTATTATTATTATCATTACAACAAATGAACGCTAGAAATGCAACTGTATCAAAAGGATCCTCAAAATGTTGTCCGGAGCGCTGATCAAGAATTAAACATCAAAAAATTAATGGCACAATTGTTGTTTAGCAAAAACATAAATTTATGCAATAAATATAAAAAAGAGAAAGCAAACATTGTGCAAGTATAATGAGTTTGTAATATAACAAAAAAATCGAGGGCTCGATATCATTACTTTATGATTTATAACGCCTATAAAAGAAACATCATAACTGCAACTTGTCTTTAAATAGTGGAAAAAAAAATGGAAAATTAATACTGCAAATGACCACAAATAACAACCATAACAATAAACAAACAAACAAGAAAACACACCCGTTTTATTAAAAATATACAATTGTTATTTATAATTAAAAAAAAACCAAACAACAATCAACTTTGTTTTTATTTGATTTTTTATTTTTCGATCTTAATTCAGTTACATTTCAGTATGATTTTTAGTAGCCTTTGTCGTTTTTACTTCAACGGTTTCCAAAACTCCAGGAAAAACATGTTAATCTCTGTTAAAAGCATTTCTCTTATTGACATGGTTTCCATTAGGGTGTCAAACATTGATTAACACCAAGAAGCAATGAAATCTATGTTTCAAAATGTAATGATTTAATTTAAAGAGATCTTTAACGATCCAAAACAGTTATTACTTCTTTATTAGTTTGTTTTTTTTTCCAGCTACGTTTTTATTTTTAGAACGTACGTATTAGAAATTGTAACGTTAACATGTTGATCTATGTATGTAAATGTAATCGGCCATATGTGTCAATATACTCGTATATGTGTATGTACCATTAAGCAAAAGTGCTATAAAAAGCCACATGAATATTTAAATCAATAAGGGTATTGTCGTTATTAATGTGTTAACGTTATAATAACATAACCTTAAGCAGTCAAGTCGAGAAATTGGTCACTAAGGTTTAAGCAGAAACAGTAAGCGTCGGCAATTGAAGCCGGTCGGTATGGTCAACAATCATACGAGACTTAACCTTTAAAAAATCTCATCTGGCAGCTGATGGACGGGATCCATTCCTGTTTCAGAAGTTGCTAGAGAAGCGCGGTATGTTGCATCCACTATACGATAACTAAGTATATACATGATAGCAAGTACTTACTTATGTTATTTAAAATACCAGTAAATTAGTACATATTTACATAAATATGTACGTAATCATTTAATACAATCTATATACATAACAGTACAGTACATACATACACCTATGTATATTTAGATGTGCAGCCAAAGGCCATTTGTTATTAAGCGACAGCGACTTGTATTGAATTGAATTGAATTGGTGTTGTTAATATTAGGTATATAGGTGCCATATTGTCTATAAATTCTATGAGTCTCTGGCCTGGTCGTACATATGTACGTACATCTACGTATGCACATACCTGAGTGTGAAAGTGGATGAATTTTCTGATTGGAAAGCGAAATTAGTTTTAAAAAAAAAAATGTCATTCAAAATAAGGCTGATTTATTTGACTTGTTCGTTTTTTTACTCGTATATAAAGATATTATAGTGGGACATGCGCAACCAACCACCGTGAAGCGTGTCATATCAACAATTGATGAACCAGGTCCAGAAGAAACAAGAACAAATATCCAAAAAATTCACAACATACAAATAAATAAATAATAAATATAAAGATAAAAACAAATATTCAGTTTAATACTAAGTAACAGTTTTACGAAATGCTCTCACTTTGCATCCTATTGATTAGTTTAGTGTATCAAGCAAAAGACTTTATTCGGCTGCATTCATTATCGATCACTATGCCGTACCATACCCAAAATGAGGGCATGGGAAAGGTGTAATAAGCAGTGGCGTCTATTGCACCGCTCTAGGCGAGTCGTCGAAGTAGCGGGGAACTGATCAACACTGCCAACTATAGCACATAGTACATTCTCACATGCCCATAAAATTACTTAAGAATCAGGCATTAGTTCATCCATTTGTTCAACTTTTCAAAGCAACAATAAACTCGTACTTATACTAAAGAAGCAATAAGCTGTTTATACAATCATACAATCTATGTACGTTTGTGTATGTTCGTATATCACATCACATCACAGTGCTACCCATACGCACGCATTCTAATAAACTGACTGAAACTTCAAACCAAATTAATTGCGGTCTTACATTTAAAAGCGAAAACAAAAATAATAATAGATAATAAAGCCACATCATTTTACAAGGGCTTTTAGAAAGGCGACGCCGTTAAAAATTAAGTGACACGTAAAATGTAATGATTAATAATTTCAATAATAGTTTTTAAATAAGTTTTTCTACCCAAAAGTTGTTGTAACTTTTTTACGATTTAAATTTTACGATAATTGGCAAATGCATTTTTAGTAACTTAAATTACGACTGTAACAATTCAAGAGCCCGTTCTGTGTGAAAATCATGATTTTTGATTTGTATATGTGTACTGTGTCAGTGCTTTGGCATAATACATTTTTTTGTATAATATACATTAAATACCTATGTAATTTTATTGCACTAAATTAGGTTGCGTGAATAGGCAAAAAATTGAAATGAAAAAAAAATAATAAAACAAAAACCACAAGATGTCTTCAAAATTGGCTTAAAACAACCTTACTTTCAAAGACTTTTCGCTTGGGTCGTAATTTGGCAAAAAAAAAAACGCCCAGCAAAAAAAAAAAATTTAAAATAAAATAAATTTAAAAACTTAATTATATATACACAATATAATTTGCACATCAAAAACTATTGTACTGAGCGTGCGTCAAAAAATCGTACATATAAATATATATATTATTACATTTACAATGATAATTTTATTGAGTTTACAAAGTTAATTATGTCAAAATGTGTTACTCAACACGTTTTTAAGATTAAGACGTACGAAGAACTTCAAATGACTTTATTAACACGTAACTTTGTTATCACTAAGTTTCTTAAGAGCTGACGTACGAGCACTGCTTAAGAGCTTACCTACCTACAATCACATGCTATGACACTTAATAGAAATGTACTATGTATAACTATGCATCATTCCATCAAGACTATTTCCTCGATTTGAATGCACATCAAACTCATTCATTCACTTACTCATACATACATACACACATAAGCTAAATATACCCATACACATGTAGTAGCCATTATGAATATCTCGAGTAGCTTGTAACCTATATTATAATGATATTAACTATATTCATAATTGTTGTTGTCTTTATCCTCAAAATCTTAAACATAGAAAACTGCAGCATTATTTTGTTATGTTTATGGGTCATCAAATTGATTGTTTTGTTCCTCTTTATAGTTGTATCTATGAGTACAAACATTTTGTTAAGATCCCTGCTGTACGTTTAAAATATATATTTACAAATTTCAATCTATGCATTATGTTAATGAAACAATTCTGAACTCTGCTTTGATCATAAGCTATAAGAAAACTAGTTGGACTGGTTGTCAGATGGTAATCAGATTGCAATTGTCAAAAATAAAAGAAACATTTTAAATTAAATTAACACCACACTACAAGGTACAAATGAGACACACCGTGTGACGAACAGCCCACTTTAGATAGGTTTGGGTCTGACACGAAAGCGTGTGTGGAACAGGTGAAAATTCAGACACATACACAGTTTAAAGGACAAAAAATTTGCAAACCTACTTATAACGTTGAATGTAGCACTTAGTTTTCATTTCAAAAAGTAAGAAAAAACAGAAAAAGAATGAATTAAAATCTCAAATAGAATCAACCAGCAAATTAAATGTGGTGTAAATTCATGTTTGAAGTACATAACTAGTAAATATTACAACATACATACTAATATTAACATAAACATACAAATAATAAGCAGTAAGTGTATACATAGATATTGATAAACGATAATACAAAGACCCATACTCATACCGTACTCACTACAAAATACATACATACTTAACCAAAACTATGAATACCGACAAACAAGCTTAAAAACCGATAACAAAATAAAATTAATAATGCAATCTTAATGTTGATATCAATGTACTAGTGATTAAATGTGACATGCTTGAAAATATACATACAAAAATCGCTATCGATAACTGCAGATATATAAATTCATAATATTTACATACACACACAAGTGGAACCAAACACCATGCATAAGAACATACTAACGTACATTTGCAAACTTTAACCAAACAGTAAAAATGTTTAAGAACATTAAATGAAACATTTAACGTGAGAATCGTGTACCTACAACGCAAGGAAACAAAAAATAGTGAACAGAGAGTAAAAGTAAAAAGTTATATACATTCTATATTTTTTGCAAAGCAAACTTGTAAAAAATTAACAAAAAGAAAAAAAAATACAAATAAAAAAGGAAACTTAAAAACTAGCCAGCAACCTATATAATCCAAACATTTCAAAGGACCCGACTATAAAAGTTTTTAAATTGAGAATATATCTAAAAGGCGAAACTCTCCAACATCTCATGGCGAATACAAACTACAAAATATTTGCATATACGAGTAGTCTTTTATATGCCAATATATACATATATTTTGCGTCTTTATATACAGCTGACAAAATATTAATATATTTACACAAATCAACACAAACATACAAAGAAACATGCAAGATACTTTTACCTGCCGATATATAATACAGGAAATTCAACTCAATGCAATTCACAAAAAAAATCACATATGTACTTCGGTTTGCTTCTTTGCTTCATAGAACTTTCTTTTTGAATTTTGGTTAAAATACAAATCATAGTTGTGTGTATACAAGACCTTAAAGATTGAGATACATTATTCGTATTCATATTAAAATATATTTATGTATCCATTCATTACCACACTAACCTGACGAACAGTAAACATAAGAAAGAAAACACTCACATTCAGTTTAATCCATGTGCAAACCATCAAATTGTCATTAGTGTCATGACATTTAATAAGAAGTTAATACTATCAACATATTTTAAGCCAAAGAAATAGAGATACACAAAAAAATATATGCATATATTTAACTTCTTCGAAATCATTTAAATGTTGAATGTATATGTTATTTTAAACAATAAACCGAAACAAAATCAATGTGAAGAATTTGAAAAGATAATTAAAAACAAAGGCAAAAATGTACCAGATGTACATTTATAAGCAAACCAAACGAAAATAAAAATTCTATTATAAAATTAAAAAAAATCAGCAAGAGGATAACATTATAAAAATGTTATTTTCATTTTTGAATTTTGATTTACTCTGTGTAACGTTTTAAGTTGGGCGGCTATTTCAGAAGGAAAAATATATATCGATATATCGGCTAAATGCATCATTGTAGTTCTACAGCAATCAGCTTTGTACTGCATTGAAGTGCTGCACTGTGGCAACTCCAGGTTCAGAGTGTGGGCTAAGTGTTTTTTCCACTACCAAAACAAAAATATTTTCACAACGCAATAAAATAATAAAACTGGCGCAAAAATTACTTACTACGTTTTCTAGATTTCCATACTTATATACTTTCCAAGCAAGCATACACAGGATGAGCAACAGCGTAGAAAGTAATGGGAAACAAAATTTGGAATGCTTTCCCAACAAGCCCTCGACGACATCGGCTGCAACAGCAACTGATATTGATTCGGACGGCAACAGTGATGGAGGTTTGTTAGATGAAATATGTAAGGCTGTTGAAATCGATGAGACATTATAAATTTGTAGAAAATGGCGCAATGGATATGATTCGACGTTTTTTTTCAAAAACCCTGCACATTGGTGTTGGCACCACAAGTGCCAAGGAAGACGCAATTGTGGATAAGGTGAGCCTTAACTGTTTTATGTAGAGAACATATTTTTGTCTGTCCGGTTGCACGTCTGTCACGTCTTTCACGTATTTCTGTCACGTCTTTATAAATATATATATCTAATATTTTTTCAGGTAATACCCGAGTTGACCATTGAGGGTCTTATGTCATATTGGCGTGAACATGGCTTTAAGCATATTGTAACCATGGTGGGTGCTGGCATTTCGACATGTATGTTGATGTGACCATATTTGCTATAGAATAAGCTTCAATATTGTTAAACTCTTAGCTGCTGGTATTCCGGACTTTCGATCGCCTGGCACCGGACTGTACAACAACCTGGAGAAGTATAAGTTGCCGCAACCAATGTCCATATTTGATATGGACTACTTTGAACATAATCCGACGCCGTTCTTTGTTCTGGCCAAAGAGCTTTATCCGGGCGGGTTCTTGCCCACTCCGGCGCATTACTTTGTGCGTCTGTTGCACGAGAAGGGTGTGCTGCAGCGTCACTATACACAAAACATTGACACCCTGGATCGCTTGGCTGGTCTGCCCGAGGACAAAATAATTGAGGCACATGGCAGCTTCCATACGAATCACTGTCTCCAGTGTCGTCATGAATATGATATGGCATGGATGAAGAATAAAATATTTTCGGATAAGCTGCCCACTTGCGATTACTGCAAGGGTATTGTAAAGCCGGACATAGTGTTCTTTGGCGAGAGTCTTCCTGCTTGCTTTTATAACAGCCCTGACGAGGATTTCGAGCACTGTGACTTGCTTATTATCATGGGCACTTCGCTAGAGGTGCAGCCGTTTGCATCGCTCATACACCGTGTCGGACCGCGTTGCGTGCGCCTACTGATTAATCGAGATGCCGTTGGACGCTCAAGTTTCTGGATGGATGCCAATGAAAGTTCGCTGCTATATGGCAGGTCGAAGAATACGCGAGATGTGGCATTTTTGGGAGATTGCGACGCCGGTGTCTGGGCACTGGCCGAGGCGCTTGGCTGGGAGGATGAACTGCAGCAACTTATTACCAGCGGACAAGAGCAGGTTGCTCAGCTATACAACGAGCCAGCAGACAGCGAAGAGATAGATTCAGGTCAAGAAGACGGGTGGGAATCTGAATCGGCAACAGCTAGTGCCAGGGACTAAAATAACCAAAAGGTTCTAGGATTGAATTGAAAATTACAGGTTAAAGTTATAAATTATTTAGTATTGAATATGTGCTTGATCTAACGCCTATTCTTTATATAGTGTTTAAAACTATATATAATCAACTAAACGTGGCTTAAAAACTCTTGCCGAGTGTATTACAATATATAAATTGTAAAATTAAAATGGATTTGTACTGAAAATGATTAGGTTATATGGTTAATTTATATGGATATATGAACATATGTACATAGCAAGTGTAAGGCCTAGGAACGTCAATACTTTATGTCATATTTAAAACATTATATAATTTATAAATTATTTTACTTACCGTTGACTAATTATTGCTATAATTTTATTTGTTGGTGGCGTTTTTGCAAGATACAGCAATAAGGTAAGGGTATTTAATCTTCTTCATTCCGAAATAACTGTTCTCTACTTAATTATTTAAGCGCCATTTGCGTCGCTGTACAGCATCAACCACAAAAGCTGCTTTTAGTTGGGTGTATCCTGTGCACGGCCAACCGCCAAACAAAGGTTTACTTCTCATCTCTCCGCGAATTGTGACCGCACACATCGTCAGTATTGGCAACAATCAACTAGAATTGTGGAGTGGCGCAAGCTGTTTGGCCCCGGTGCATCAAGTTAATGGCACACAATCTGCCCCTGTGCTCTGCATGTGTATGTGTTGGTATGTATATGTGTAGCTCATGCACGGTTTCCGGTTTGGCTTCGGTTCGGTTCGGGCTAGCTAGGTTCTGCAATGAATTGGCCAATATAAACTATGTTCGTATGAAGCTGGCAACTGGGCTTTAGTCTTCATTGAGAACCACTCGTAAACACTAATTAAAACCAAGCAGAGATCCAAAATAATCGAGCACCACGACTGCTGCCAGAGATAGTAAATCAGACGGAAGTAATGTTAACATGTCAACTTTACCTTCTGTTTCTATTTTGCGGCCAAATGTGCAAATGCATTAAGTAATCAGATGCAGCAGCATCAGCAACAGAAGTTGCATTGACAACGGAAAGCACATTGGAAATGTTGATAGCCGCAATTTGTTGCAGTTTCAGTTTCAGCTGCAAGTACGGTATTTTTGAGCACATCGGTACATCGTAGACCGGTTGGCCAATTAAACTAATGGATATTCTTAATGACCTTAGTCGTGTCGTCCAAGGGATGAAATCATCAACAACCATGTGCCAGTAATATTCTTTGGTCATCACTATTAAACAATTTAAATCATTTGTAATTAAACTTCATGTTAACGTAATTCAATAACTTAAGAAATCTAGACATGTGTTTTGTATTTTTTTTAACCTTATTATACCCTGATCCCATTAAAAATGGGGAAAAAGTGTATAATGGTTTTGTGCAAAAGTATGTAACAGGCAGAAGGAAGCATCTCCTAACCCATAAAGTATATATATTCTTGATCAGCATCAACAGTCGAGTCGATAAAGCCATGTCCGTCTGTTTGTTCGTCTGTCCGTCTGTTTGTCCGTCTGTCTGTATGTATGAACGCGTCGATATCAGAGACTATAAGAGCTAGAAACTCCAGATTTGGAACTTTAGCTCGCCTAATCCCAAGGCAGTACAAGTTTGTTTCAGATTTTCGATAACTCTTCCCGTTTCCGATATACACATGGGATCGATAACAACAAAATTTTGAATTCGGAAAACATTGAGATGCAATTATAACACAAAATATTGACAATCTGTGAAATTTTTATTAAAATCGTATAATTAACACCGGAGATATGGAGCATTGAAGTTGTGTATGCAGTATACAGTATGCGCGTAGACACACACACAGACACTTGCAAGCACTGACTGTACGCGTAAAGCAGTGGTTGGGGAACTTTTTTTATCATTACCCCAAAATATTTTTATTTAAGTTGATATTACCCCATAGCGGTTCCTCGACCGCTGTTGTGTGGAAACAAATAAGGTTCATGAATTGGCTAAATTAGCCTCAAAAATAATAAAAAATAAAGTATACATACTTTTAGGCAGATCGCTTATTCTTACTTATATATATTAATTTTGGGCAAAAAGGACATTAGATTTTAAGCCATAGCTTCAACATTTCCTTAAAGATCTTTAAGAAAAATACATTTTTGAACTCGTAGCAACAAGATCTATCGATTTGCTTATAAGGATCTCCAGGATTCGCGAAAAAAAATTTTCGAAAAATTTTACACGGGGTAGGTCAGAAAAAATTTTAAAAATTACAAAATCGTCTATAACTCGGCTATTTTAAGGACTATCCGGATGTCCTTTGGACCACAGGAAGGCCTATGCCCGCCGATACGAGCAAAGTAGAACGAAGGACGATAGTCCTTCAAACAGCTGAAATAAAAGGATAAATATTTAAAGCAGAAAATTGGTTATAACTCAGCCAAAACATAAAGGATTCGAACGTGTCCTATATCCGACATTTTGTTTTCACCAGGGCTACCAACTGGCTAAAGGATATTCAAATCGTCCTTGTAGTTTCCGAGAAAAATGCACTTTTATGGATTTTTCTTATCTTCGCTCGGCCATAGAGTGAAATTTTTACAAGTGTTTTTGTTCTTAGATGACCCCATAATCCTTGAATGCAGTTCGATAGAGTTGGTCCTTGAAACTCTCACGCAACATGTCCTTTCAAAATCCGTAAGGATAAAATGTTTTAGGACTATTTAAAAACAAATTAGAATTTCTTGGCCTACCTAAAAGTATGCAATGAAAATTTATACTTGAGTCAAATAAAGAATATCTTGGTCTACCTAAAAGTATGCAAATATATTTAATGAAAGTTTTTACATCACTAAATCCGTAAAGTTTTCGCCGATTTATACTTTTATATAAATTTTCGCCATAAAGGACATTAGATTTTAAGCCATAACTTGAACATGTTCTTAAAGATCTTTAAGGAAAATAGATTTTTGAACTCGAAGCAACAAGATCTATCGATTTGCTTACAAGGATCTCCAGGATTCACGAAAAAAAATTTTCGAAAAATTTTACAGGGGGTAGGTCAGAAAAAATTTTAAAAATTACAAAATCGTCTATAACTCGGCTATTTTAAGGACTATCCGGATGTCCTTTGGACCACAGGAAGGCCTATGCCCGCCGATACGAGCAAAGTAGGACGAAGGACGATAGTCCTTCAAACAGCTGAAATAAAAGGATAAATATTTAAAGCAGAAAATTGGTTATAACTCAGCCAAAACATAAAGGATTCGAACGTGTCCTATATCTGACATTTTGTTTTCACCAGGGCTACCAACTGGCTAAAGGATATTCAAATCGTCCTTGTAGTTTCCGAGAAAAATGCACTTTTATGGATTTTTCTTATCTTCGCTCGGCCATAGAGTGAAATTTTTACAAGTGTTTTTGTTCTTAGATGACCCCATAATCCTTGAATGCAGTTCGATAGAGTTGGTCCTTGAAACTCTCACGCAACATGTCCTTTCAAAATCCGTAAGGATAAAATGTTTTAGGACTATTTAAAAACAAATTAGAATTTCTTGGCCTACCTTAAAGTATGCAATGAAAATTTATACTTGAGTCAAATAAAGAATATCTTGGTCTACCTAAAAGTATGCAAATATATTTAATGAAAGTTTTTACATCACTAAATCCGTAAAGTTTTCGCCGATTTATACTTTTATATAAATTTTCGCCATAAAGGACATTAGATTTTAAGCCATAACTTGAACATGTTCTTAAAGATCTTTAAGGAAAATAGATTTTTGAACTCGAAGCAACAAGATCTATCGATTTGCTTACAAGGATCTCCAGGATTCACGAAAAAAAATTTTCGAAAAATTTTACAGGGGGTAGGTCAGAAAAAATTTTAAAAATTACAAAATCGTCTATAACTCGGCTATTTTAAGGACTATCCGGATGTCCTTTGGACCACAGGAAGGCCTATGCCCGCCGATACGAGCAAAGTAGGACGAAGGACGATAGTCCTTCAAACAGCTGAAATAAAAGGATAAATATTTAAAGCAGAAAATTGGTTATAACTCAGCCAAAACATAAAGGATTCGAACGTGTCCTATATCCGACATTTTGTTTTCACCAGGGCTACCAACTGGCTAAAGGATATTCAAATCGTCCTTGTAGTTTCCGAGAAAAATGCACTTTTATGGATTTTTCTTATCTTCGCTCGGCCATAGAGTGAAATTTTTACAAGTGTTTTTGTTCTTAGATGACCCCATAATCCTTGAATGCAGTTCGATAGAGTTGGTCCTTGAAACTCTCACGCAACATGTCCTTTCAAAATCCGTAAGGATAAAATGTTTTAGGACTATTTAAAAACAAATTAGAATTTCTTGGCCTACCTTAAAGTATGCAATGAAAATTTATACTTGAGTCAAATAAAGAATATCTTGGTCTACCTAAAAGTATGCAAATATATTTAATGAAAGTTTTTACATCACTAAATCCGTAAAGTTTTCGCCGATTTATACTTTTATATAAATTTTCGCCATAAAGGACATTAGATTTTAAGCCATAACTTGAACATGTTCTTAAAGATCTTTAAGGAAAATAGATTTTTGAACTCGAAGCAACAAGATCTATCGATTTGCTTACAAGGATCTCCAGGATTCACGAAAAAAAATTTTCGAAAAATTTTACAGGGGGTAGGTCAGAAAAAATTTTAAAAATTACAAAATCGTCTATAACTCGGCTATTTTAAGGACTATCCGGATGTCCTTTGGACCACAGGAAGGCCTATGCCCGCCGATACGAGCAAAGTAGAACGAAGGACGATAGTCCTTCAAACAGCTGAAATAAAAGGATAAATATTTAAAGCAGAAAATTGGTTATAACTCAGCCAAAACATAAAGGATTCGAACGTGTCCTATATCCGACATTTTGTTTTCACCAGGGCTACCAACTGGCTAAAGGATATTCAAATCGTCCTTGTAGTTTCCGAGAAAAATGCACTTTTATGGATTTTTCTTATCTTCGCTCGGCCATAGAGTGAAATTTTTACAAGTGTTTTTGTTCTTAGATGACCCCATAATCCTTGAATGCAGTTCGATAGAGTTGGTCCTTGAAACTCTCACGCAACATGTCCTTTCAAAATCCGTAAGGATAAAATGTTTTAGGACTATTTAAAAACAAATTAGAATTTCTTGGCCTACCTTAAAGTATGCAATGAAAATTTATACTTGAGTCAAATAAAGAATATCTTGGTCTACCTAAAAGTATGCAAATATATTTAATGAAAGTTTTTACATCACTAAATCCGTAAAGTTTTCGCCGATTTATACTTTTATATAAATTTTCGCCATAAAGGACATTAGATTTTAAGCCATAACTTGAACATGTTCTTAAAGATCTTTAAGGAAAATAGATTTTTGAACTCGAAGCAACAAGATCTATCGATTTGCTTACAAGGATCTCCAGGATTCACGAAAAAAAATTTTCGAAAAATTTTACAGGGGGTAGGTCAGAAAAAATTTTAAAAATTACAAAATCGTCTATAACTCGGCTATTTTAAGGACTATCCGGATGTCCTTTGGACCACAGGAAGGCCTATGCCCGCCGATACGAGCAAAGTAGGACGAAGGACGATAGTCCTTCAAACAGCTGAAATAAAAGGATAAATATTTAAAGCAGAAAATTGGTTATAACTCAGCCAAAACATAAAGGATTCGAACGTGTCCTATATCCGACATTTTGTTTTCACCAGGGCTACCAACTGGCTAAAGGATATTCAAATCGTCCTTGTAGTTTCCGAGAAAAATGCACTTTTATGGATTTTTCTTATCTTCGCTCGGCCATAGAGTGAAATTTTTACAAGTGTTTTTGTTCTTAGATGACCCCATAATCCTTGAATGCAGTTCGATAGAGTTGGTCCTTGAAACTCTCACGCAACATGTCCTTTCAAAATCCGTAAGGATAAAATGTTTTAGGACTAATTAAAAACAAATTAGAATTTCTTGGCCTACCTAAAAGTATGCAATGAAAATTTATACTTGAGTCAAATAAAGAATATCTTGGTCTACCTAAAAGTATGCAAATATATTTAATGAAAGTTTTTACATCACTAAATCCGTAAAGTTTTCGCCGATTTATACTTTTATATAAATTTTCGCCATAAAGGACATTAGATTTTAAGCCATAACTTGAACATTTTCTTAAAGATCTTTAAGGAAAATACATTTTTGAACTCGAAGCAACAAGATCTATCGATTTGCTTACAAGGATCTCCAGGATTCACGAAAAAAAATTTTCGAAAAATTTTACAGGGGGTAGGTCAGAAAAAATTTTAAAAATTACAAAATCGTCTATAACTCGGCTATTTTAAGGACTATCCGGATGTCCTTTGGACCACAGGAAGGCCTATGCCCGCCGATACGAGCAAAGTAGGACGAAGGACGATAGTCCTTCAAACAGTTGAAATAAAAGGATAAATATTTAAAACAGAAAATTGGTTATAACTCAGCCAAAACATAAAGGATTCGAACGTGTCCTATATCCGACATTTTGTTTTGACCAGGGCTACCAACTGGCCAAAGGACATTCAAATCGTCCTTGTTGTTTCCGAGAAAACTGCACTTTTGTGGTTTTTTCTTATTTTCGCTCGGCCGTTGAGTGAAATTTTTACAAGTGTTTTTGTTCTTAGATGACCCCATAATCCTTGAATGCAGTTCGATAGAGTTGGTCCTTGAAACTCTCACGCAACATGTCCTTTCAAAATCCGTAAGGATTAAAATGGCTTAGGACTTTTTAAAAAAAAATTCAACACCTTTTAGGTAAAAATTCGTCAATATCATTATGGATCCATCGGTGTTGCAGTCAAGGATGGTTGTGATTCCCACCCAACAAAGGAAAAATAAGATATTTTTGTATTGCTCGTATCGCTTAAGATCGTATTTATTTACCTCAAAAATCAAAAAATCTTATAAAAAATCTACAATCAATTATTAGTAATAATATAAGACATAGACTGAAATTAGATATACATATAAACTTAGGTGCTTCTCGTTTGTCTATGTCTAGATAAAAATGTTTTTCTTCATTAATGAATTAATGAATTTTTAATCTTTACCCCAAAATATTTTTGTTTAGGTTGGTAGTACCCTGTGTGGAAACATAAGGTTGATGCATTGGCTAAATTACCCACTAAAAATAATGTGGCATACTTTTAGGCAGATCGCTTATTCTTTCATATTTAGTTCATGCGACAATATTATAAAAAAGGAAAAAAATCATTGCATACGACATAGGCCGTATATTAAAGTCAATTTAAACCACTTGCTGCTTATTCTGTGCGCCTGGTATACTTGAGTCAAAAACTAGAAAAAACTATCAAAAACTCGACGAAAGCTCGGCTCTTAAGTATTTCCGACGCCAAGTACCAGGCGAACAGAATAGGCAGCAATAGCACTGGTTTTTATATTTAACTACAATAGTATAAAGGACAATATGAATAAACAGCCAGCCTAAAAGTATGCAAATATATATATTTAACTACAAAAGTATGCTGCACAATTAATTATATTATGAATAAAAAGCCAGCTTTAAAGTATGCAAATGTATATAATGAGAATTTAAACATCGCTTGCTGCTGATTCTGTGCGCCTGGTATACTTGAGTCAAAGACTAGCAAAAACTCGACGAAAACTTGGCAGTATTTTGGCAAAATTTATAAGGAAGAGTGCCCATTGTTGTAGAACTTTATGCATTTTGAGTTTTAAATTCGTTGTTGAGTCTTAGTTCGTTTAAACTTTTTTAATCATTACACCAAAATATTTATGTGTAAGTTGATATTACCCCATGGCGAAGAAAAATATATACTTTTCACTCACAGAAGTTTCTTTTTACCCCTAAAAAATTGCGTTTTTACCCCATTCGGGGTAATTTACCCCGGTTCCCCGAACACTGGCGTAAAGTATAGGGATCAGGGTATCGTCTAGTCGAGATATCTCGACTAGAGCCTTCTTACTTGTTTAACCTTATTATACCCTGATCCCATTAAAAATGGGGAAAAAGTGTATAATGGTTTTGTGCAAAAGTATGTAACAGGCAGAAGGAAGCATCTCCTAACCCATCAAGTGTATATATTCTTGATCAGCATCAACAGTCGAGTCGATAAAGCCATGTCCGTCTGTTTGTCCGTCTGTCCGTCTGTTTGTCCGTATGTATGAACGCGTCGATCTCAGAGACTATAAGAGCTAGAGACTCCAGATTTGTAACTTTAGCTCGCCTAATCCCTAGGCAGTACAAGTTTGTTTCCGATTTTCGATAGCTTTTCCCGTTTCCGATATACACATGGGATCGATAACAACAAAATCTTGAAACATTAAACAAAATAATGAAAATCTGTGCAATTTTTATTGAAATCGGTTAAGAAACACCGGAGATATGGGACATTTAAGTTGTGTATGCAGTGTTGAGTATGCGCGTACACACTCACACACATACTTGCAAGCACTGACTGTACGCAGGGATCAGGGTATCATCTAGTCGGGATTTCTCGACTAGAGCCTTCTTACTTGTTTTTTAACTCATAAATTCACAAAAGTTTTCAGATGCTTTACCACAGTGCGATATTTGTTTTGCCAGCGTATGTATGTGTTGTCAGCATAGCTTATATTTGTAATCAAAACGCGCGAAAATTCTCCCGTCTCTGGTTCTCGCATAACTTCAAGTCTGTTCATCAATGGCGCCACAGCATGGGGTTTGGGAACTATTTGATGTGTGCCTCGATGTCATCAGTGACAGCTGTGTGCGTACTATTTTAATATTGAATTCTTGACAAGATTGCGCGGCCACAGCTTGTCGTGCATCCATTTAAATGAACATATCCTAGTTACACACTCTCAGGAAAGCACTTTAAAATCGCAGCCCCACACATCGGTCTTGCGCGATATAACTATACAATGGTAGATAACTGCAATTCAAACAGTACGCGTAAATTTATATTTATTTACATAGTATGTTTATATTAGGATTATGAGAGGACCCTTCATATTTATTGACATTATTATTAAACAGGCTATAAAATGTCGTCAACAAAATCTTTATGAATATTTTATTATTGCTTTAATAATAAAAGAAAAAAAGCAACCAATGAAAACCAAAAAAAAAACTGTTCCAAGCAGTCGGGAAAATGGCAAGAGAGCAGCGTTCTGAAAAGCAATTTGTGTCAATAAATGTATATGTATGTGTGTGACCGTTTAGCATTGCACATGTGTTGATGTTTGTTTTTCTTTTCTGTTGCTTGATGTTTGGTGTTATAACAAAAAAAAAAAAAAAACATCAGCTACAACATAATCGTCATAATCATTTTATGCGCATATTTTGTAGCATACTTTTGTGGTCATAAATTTTTATTTACGTCGCCCGCAATGGCCCAAGTGCGATTCCATTGGGAAGCGGTTGGTAGGGAAACAGGAATGTGGTGGAGATTGTGTTGCTCATATTTTGTGCGTTCGTATAGAGAAATTAAAGTGCGATAAGCTTGGTTTACTTTCATGCCTCGTGTTTTACAAGCACCTTAAAATGCCCGGCAACACATAAAAATATATACTAGTGTACATGTGTGTGATGCTAGCATGTGTTGTACAACCAAATAAAGCGACTAACAGTTTCGAAATTTGTGTCGCTATTTTTCGATGTCGATGATTGTGGGTTTATATTCAAGCGTGTGTTTGTGTGTGTAGTGTTTATATGTATGTATTGTGGGCGTGCTTAGGGTAGCGTTCGCAAGGCCAAATTGGCGGTTTTTTGGCTACAAATGAGCAGTGCGGCTTATGTGGCGGTCTAAAATAAATTCAGATTGTGGCTATTTGGTGAACAATTGCAAAATGAATTGAGTTGGGAAATAAAACAATTAAAAGATCAGCAGAACCGCCGGGCTTTTAGCCGCTACATCCCAAAAAATGTGCGAGGTGAGATTCATGAAGAAAAAATGTCTTTTAATTAACTGAGCGCAGTAGTGAAGTGTAACGAATTGGAAAACCAAATAATTCGCATTGGTTTCGTTCGTTTCAATCACGTTTGACACAACCGCACACATACTCACAGATACACACAACGACAAACACACACACTTATAGGCACCCACAGTGACCACATGTACATTGATTTGCAGCACAAAATCTCTGACGGCGATGGATGCTGAGAGCTGGACGCACTAATCCATGGATTGCCAAAGCCAAGCCGATATGAATAAATGAACGCCAGTTTTGTATGTCACACAGCTCTGATCCCAAACAAGAGCAAAGCACACAGGTTTGTTTGATCTCGCTGGGTGGGTTAAGGAAGGGAGAGAGGTTAGGTGGTACGCAGCACGCAATGCAATTGGCTGCATTTAATTGTTGCACAGCGTGTACCGTTGGAACAAAAGGCTTTGCGCTTTGTATGCAACGTTGAGCTGAAAGAAACTGCTAAATTAAAACGGGTTCGAATAAAGAGGACAGCTCGACTTGTCTGGACAGACAAATGCTTTACAAATGGTTTTCAAAAGCTTTGTTTTTGTTTTGTTTTCCATTTCAATTTATTTGCATGCTGCGTTCAATGCTACTATTCTAAAATAGTTGTTTATCTAGAGAGATTTAAATTCATAGCAATATTAAATACCAACTAGCTTTGAGTCAAGGCTTCTAATGGCATCAATTTTTTACCATAGCTTGATAAGATATCAATAATATGAAATTCAAATGGACGAGTGCAAAGTGAATAATTCCATAACATAACATCGAAGCGTCAAATAAAAAACAAAAAGTAAATGTACATTTGTATTTGAAAAACATATAAAAATGAAAACACTATATAAATAAATTAACAAGTTCGAGCTAGTTAAAGCATGTACAAAAAACGATTTATAAAAACAATTATCAATATTTAATTCATTTGGTGGTTTTGTAAATGCAATGCATTTGTTAATAATATATATGAAAATGTGGTTTAGACAGATAAACTTAATTGCACGGGTATCTGCTGCAT
Source organism: Scaptomyza tumidula (assembly GCA_035044465.1). NCBI lineage: Eukaryota > Metazoa > Arthropoda > Insecta > Diptera > Drosophilidae > Scaptomyza > Scaptomyza tumidula. The sequence goes on from JAWNNW010000447.1 coordinate 380,657, forward strand.
AAATATATTCTTTCAACCCAAAAAAAAAAAAAAAATGTAAAGAATTTAAATTATTAAACATTTTAAGCACGAGCTTGCATTTAAACATCTGAAATTGTTTTAATTTTTGTTTCTTGTCGGCAGTTTGTATTTTTATTTGTTTTTTTTCGGCACGTTGTACTGATAAGTCAGCCATTGAACGCTGAACAACATTAAAATTAAAAGCATTTAATTAAAGAAATAATTTGGCAAACACAGAACCATTTAGAGCGCCAAGAAGTTGTATATGCAATGTCTTGCACAACGTAACATTTCCTTCGCTTTGGCCACGTTTCCTTGCTTCACCTTTTGGCAGCAATTTGGTGTGCTGCATAGTTCCTTTCAGGATGTTAGAGTCTCGGCTCGCCTCGTCGCACTCGCCTTATCGCCGTGTCGACTTTGGTAATTTTGAGAGTAATGCAGCAACACAAGGAGAAAGACAGTGCATAAAGGAAGAAGGAGACGAAGAGGTAGTTAGAACAAGAAAAAAGGCTCTAGTCGAGAAATCCCGACTAGACGATATCCTGATCCCTATACTTTACGCGTACAGTCAGTGCTTACAAGTATGTGTGTGTGTGTATACGCGAAGAGTTATCGAAAATCGGTACTGCCTAGGAATTAGGCGAGCTTAAGTTCCAAATCTGGAGTCTCTAGCTCTTATAGACTCTGAGATCGACGCGTTCACACAAACGGACAGACGGACGGGGCTATATCGACTCGGCTGTTGATCAAGAATATATTTACTTTATGGAGTCGGAGATGGCTTCCTTCTGCCTGTTACATCCTTTTGCAGAAAACCATTATATACCCTTTTTCCCATTTTTAATGGGATCAGGGTATAAAAAGGAAGCAGCATTACAAATGCCTGCCTGCTAGAAAGAGTTTGTATTTTGTATTGCATTTTCGATTTGCACTTTACACGCTTTCATTACATTTCGTTTCCGGTGCAAAACACTTGACCACTCCTTGAGCCCGACGACCGTTGCCATTGTTGGCATTAAATCGCTTTTAGTTCCTGTTGTTATTGTTAATTCGGTTGATGCTTATAGTATTGCTGTTGATGTTAAGTTGTACTGTACACTTCAGCTAGTCGCAATTATCAATGTTATTTCGTTGCCACTCCAAAATGTCGATGGCTTAGACTGTGTCATAATCATCGAAATTATGTTGCCTTTCTTGTACGTAGTACTCATTTCTTAGCGCAAAAATGGCAACGGGTTCCTGCACTGCCAGTAGCTCCTATCTCAGAATGACAGTAGCTAACGAAATGCATTAAGGATTTAAGCTGCAATTTCCAAGCAAAATTTCCAATCGATTTTGCTAGTTTATCGCCAAGTCTATTTCCACTTTGTTGTAGTTGGCTCGCTGCCACTTCTTGTGTAGCAGAGTGTTTGAAGTTCTTGTACTGTGGTTACAAACACAACTTTGTGTGAAGATTATGGAAACAAATTGAACAGTATTTAAAGCGTATACACGATCTAAGTTACTGGTTTACACAAGAGCTTACTTAAAGAATTGTAAATAATTGCTTATACTTATCTATCATATACATACGTGCAAGTTCATTTTAAGTCAATGTGCAGCTTGCATGTTCATGTGAGTATGGCATATTCTGTTCCCAGAACTTACGGAAATGAAATGTGTTTCTATTTTAGTTTATGTATTTCTGTGTGCATTTCCACGCTCGAGTGTTTGCGTCGAATCCACAAAAACCAACGAAATAAACTAAAATCACAAATACAAACACACAAACCCGTAATACTCAAGTATATTTACAAATCATGGCAAAAATGCAATTTGCAATGCCCAAAAAGACGAAACGAACAAATTTGTTCAGCTGCAATCGGACAGTTAAGCAAATATGACGTTTGGCTTCAACTAGCCAATATTTGCGCATATTACGTATACGACTCTCTGCTGTAGAACTTGCTTCATCGGTATGTAAGTATGTATATTTATGTGTATCTCATTTCACACAGCCAATCTGCATAATTGTGCGGCAAATATTATGGTAAAACGCTTCGGCCTTGCAATTTATTTTGTTGTTGTTGCACAAACGTACTTATATTTATGTGTAATAGAAAATTCATGATGTCCCTTGAAGGACAAACGGCAGAACGTGCCGCTTGCTGTGGCAAAATTTGATGCGCCAGCTAATTAACATGTATATACTGTCGCATTTTTATGCATTGCTTTGTTGTCTGTGTGCATTATGATTTCCAGTTTTATATCACACGACACCTGTCACGTTGTGTAAACCTTCCGCTGAATGTGACGGACTGTAATTGATTTGAGTGCTTGCGCAACGATGTGTACATTATTGCTACAAGGAGAAAATTCCCGATCAAAATTAAAAAATTAAGTCTATACATTTGATGAAGTATCAACTTGGTGTTATGTTCATCAAGTTGACAAAGAGGAAACCAGTCAAATCGGTTTAAAAGCCACATATACACATTTCTGATACACACACATATATCTGCACCAATTTATAGATGCGCTAAAAAGCTTAAACAACATTCATTTGGTATACTAACATTTTTCAAGTTATTTCAGACCGTATCTGACTATTGGTTGGCCAATACATTTTCGTCAGCCGCACACCAGGCCGCGTCTATACCCACTAGCTTCGGCTTAGCGCATTTGACTGTTTAATTGCCGTGCTCCTGTATAGTGAAAGTTGAACTATGACTATTGGTAATGGCTTCAGGAGCCCGCATGTTCCTGCGAATGTAAGTCTGTCTGCTCACAGCAGACCACATACGAATTAAAGTCGGCAACTGCTGTGCACCCAAATGGCCAATACAGCTCAACCGACTAACGACCTCTGGTAAGCTCTGCTTTTGAAGCTGGGTCTTTGGTTTCTCCTGCGTAAATCCTTTAATCTGTGCTTGCAATACCAGTAACAACACGCAAAAGGACTATCACACACACACAGACACGTTTACGAAGCAATTGAATAGTTTCAATTGGTACTTGGACTCGGCTCAGTTACAGTTTTCGACGACCCTCACTTCGCTTGGTTATCCACATTCTTAATGAAAGTCAATGTGTTAACAGGTCGCGCCATGTGGGGGAACGCAAGCTTCCTATTCGCTTTGCTGTCTTGTACTCGGACATTGTAGTTGTGTTGTTTGTCCGGTTTGTTAATTGGCAATGTAGTAAAATTGGAATGGCAGCTTTACTTCTAGATCTGTTGCATTGCAAATTGTGGTTTACAGTCACTCTAACAAATGAGGTTTAATCACAACTACCTTATAATGATACATAAACATCTTTACAAGATATTCTTTAATACTGAATAGCCTTAAGAGCTATTGCAATTGTTGTTAACAATTGAAAGCTATTCTGGGAATGATGTTGTAAAGCATAACTAAGTATCCATGCCATATTAAATAATTTTTTTTCTTTAATCTGTAAACAATTTGTGGGACCGACTCTGCGGGCATTTTAATGTAGGCACTTAGGGGTTAGTTTAATGATGAACTCGTACCCTATTCCACTTATTTGCATTGTTTGTTGGCCTGTTGGTCTAACAAAACAATATTGATACGTACTTCGCAGCGCTGTGTATCTTTAATTAAGCTAATGCCAACGTAAACATTGCCTGCGGTTATTGTACATCAGGTAGGCATCGGGTGTCATTATATTCAATTTGCCAGGCAATTTGTTGGTCAGCAATGTGTTGAGATGAGCCTATATATAAGACCAGCACTCTTGCTAGGCTGGTTAAAAGCGCTTAAAGATGTTGCTGACACAACAGTTTGCTCACTTGGCGAAGCTAATACAGATTATAGGTAAATTCGTAAATATCTTTGGTTAATTTTTCAATTCTATGTTCTTTCAACAGTTAGCCAATACTTTGCACCACTCTCCTCGCTGCTGATTGTTCACAATAGCACACAAAATGCTTCGTACCTGGAACTAGCGTATATAGATGCTGTTCAGATGGCTCTGCGTAATTTGAGCCGACCGCAGTTGGTGCAGTGGATCAATGTAGCCGAGCTACCTGATGATTACTCCCAGCCGAATGCGCTTGAGATGCAAGTGCTGGGTGCAGTTAACGCCAGCGTAACTGAGGTGAGTCCTTTGCAATCCATTTTAATCGTTGCGTGGTAAATTAAATGTGCATTTTGTTGGTAGGGTTTCATCACGATATTACCGCAGACATCTCAGTTCCTGCATGCACGTTACTTTGCCACCCGCAATGCTAATGTGAGACTGAAGGACAAGCTGTATATGTTTTTGTGTGAACATGAAGATCCATTAGAGTTGCTTAGCATAGACATCTTGCAATGTAAGTAAAGCCAAGAAAATGAGCAAAAGTCAAAAAATTAAGTAAGTTCAATATTGATTTGTTTATTTGAGTTTACTAGATGTGAATTGAGATAGAACCGTTTTGTCAGTTGTACAATAATTGAATAACAGATTGATTTTATATACGTCAGCATATAATATTATTATTTATTATCCTTTTAAAACGATACATGAGTTTAATGCTCAACCATTTAATGCTCGCCAGTTGTTAGAATGGCTGCCGCTTTGGCGATAGTTTTTATTTAGTCAACAATAAAACGTAGACTTGAGTGATGCTCCCTGGGGCACTGCCGAAAGAAGACAAACTTAAAACTTTGCCGCACACTCGACACTCTTGAACACAAGAGTGGCAAAAACAGCCACGGGGCGCATCAGTTGATCAAACTTTCAACTTTGGCACTGGCCAATAATTTCCACGCTTGACGGCGTCTTCTTCAATTGTAAACTTTTTTTTTTGTTTTTATTGGCTGGAACGTAATTTGTTTTGTTGTCTTTTTGGCTTGTTCTACAATGTTTGAATTTTGTAATGCGCTTTAGTCTACCCACACCATGTGATGGTTCGGCCAAAAGACCAAGCAAATAACGGATACGGCACAGCAGTCGTTCGTAGAAGTGAAAGACCAGCTCAATCTGAAGTTGGAGTTAAAGTAAGATTAGGCGTAAAAGAGTCGGGAGATAGCTTGGCACACATACTATATCCACACCCATACCCATACCGCGACATCAATTGGGAGCTGTGGACACAAAAGTTTGTCGGTGCCAGTGGAAATTTGGACGCTTTGCTTTTGGACGCGTTCTTGCTGAACGAAACTTTTGCCAATCTAACCGAACTTTATCCCAACAAGCTGCTCAATCTGCAGCGGCGCACGCTTCGCATGGGCTCCATTACTTATGTGCCATACACAGTTACTAATTATGTGGTAAGTAATTGCCGGTTAAGTTTATATTTATCGTTACTACCGACTCCATTGTCGTGTTTGTGTTGCCTCTTGTTTTTGTTGTTGTCATTGTGGTCTTGTTATTGTTGTCGGCACGCCCAAAAGCGCACACAAATGTCGTAGAGATTTGCACGCCGGCATTAAGTAAAGCCAATTGGTTGACCTCACCAGCCTCGTTCGCCACATTGTCCACATCGTTGTGTCCTTGTCGCATTAGAGCGCTATCCGAAATGGTCATGAATAAATGTCCAGTGGTTGCTTACGGCCGCCCACCCTTGTTCTCCTTTTGTACTGATTTGAGCGGGTGTGTTGTATATGTTTGTGTGTGTCTCCTGTTTGCTTGTTTTGATATAAACTTATTTCCTGTTGTTCTACTTAGTTGTGGGCTATGTTTTTGGTAACTAAAAGCATACGTTCTCTGGGAATTTTCTATGTATACGTAGGAAAATATATATTACTATTATTTCGTAGGGCCACACTTAAGGTCAGTAGTAGTTGTAGTTGTTGTGTGATTGTGGGAAGCGTACTTTGTAGTGGGAACATTATAATGAGTAACTGAGTTCTATATGACTATTAGATGGATATTCCGACTGGTACTGACCTAAACTTATAGTTGAACTATTAGTGACTTCCTTAATAATTAAGTGCATTCGTCAAAAGTGTTGTAAATCAACTTCGTTTTAGTTACACCAAAAACTAAAAACGGCTTATAAGATTTTTATGATATTTTCATGTGTATAGTTTCAGCGGCTACATATCTTATGAGATGTATTTAAATATGTGTGACAGTTACAATGGCACATTGACCACTGTACAGTCCTCTCGCACAAACGGAAACGGACAAACACAAACAAAACAGTTAGCAAAAAATTCTTTGTTGTCACTTGGTGGAAGTTTTGTTCGCACTCAATTGTTTGCCTTAAGGACATTCGCACATTTGTAAACACACTTAAATAAACAACAAAAACAACAAGAACAAATACACACACACTCCCACACACATACGTATGGCCGCAAGCGTGTGCATGTGGTTTTGTTTATGGACGGCTTTAGCACAACATTGATTTAAATTACGTGTTTCCATTTAATTGGCGCCGAGTGTCGATGTCCATGTGGGTGTCTGTTTTTGACCCGGCGCATGTGTGCGGGCGTGGTTTACATTGTGCCAACCATTACGAGGCCATTTAGTAAATTAGAACAGACACTTGAATGACCGACAATGGACGCCAATTAGGCTCTGTTCAAAACTTAATAAACTCCTGCAACTTCACAGGCAGCTGGTGTCGGCAATGAGGATCCAATTGACCCGCATAAAGCCAATCGTTCTATTGCTTACTACGGCTCTGAGGCAAACATTATGAGAACCTTCTGTGAGGTGCACAACTGTCGATTGCGCGTCGAGGCTTGTAAGAGACTTTAAACTATTTTAGAAATATAGTTTAATACTACAAATTTTCGTTTGTTGTTTTTAATGTTTTTTTTTATACCCTTATCCCATTTAAAATGGGGAAAAAGGGTATAATGATTTTGTGCAAAAGTATGTAACAGGCAGAAGGAAGCATGTCCGACCCCATAAAGTATATACATTCTTGATCAGCATCAACAGCCGAGTCGATATAGCCATGTCCGTCCGTCCGTCTGTCTGTCTGTATGTATGAACGTCTCAGAGACTATTAGAGCTAGAGACTCCAGATTTGGGACTTAAGCTCGCCTAATCCCTAGGCAGTACCGATTTTCGATAATTCTTCCCGTTTCCGATATACATATGGGATCGATAACAACAAAATCTTGAATTTGAAAATTGAGAGAGAACTGTGATGGCATTTAAAACATTAGATAAAATAATGACAATTGTGAAATTTTTATTGAAATCGGTTAAGAAACACCGGAGATATGAATTTGAAAATTGAGAGAGAACTGTGATGGCATTTAAAACATTAGATAAAATAATGACAATTGTGAAATTTTTATTGAAATCGGTTAAGAAACACCGGAGATATGGGTCATTGAACTTGTGTATTACAGTATGGATTATGCGCGTACACACACACACACACATACTTGCAAGCACTGACTGTACGCATAAAATATAGGGATCAGGGTATCGTCTAGTCGGGATTCCTCGACTAGAGTCTTCTTACTTGTTTTCAGTTCAGTTTAGGGTTGACATGGATGATCCATGTACATTTGGGTTTTATCAATGACGCTGTTTGCAATTTACAGATGGCGCTGATAACTGGGGTAGCATCTACGACAACGAAAGCGCTGATGGCATGCTAGGAGACATCTATAAACAGCGAGTGGAATTGGCCATAGGTTGCATATACAATTGGTACGATGGCATCACAGAGACCTCCAATACGATTGCACGATCTGCGGTAACCATTCTCGGGCCTGCGCCAGTGTTCGTAACGTTTCTATCAATTGATATAAGTACTATTTTAATGTGATTTTTAGTCCTCTGCAGGCCTGGCGTACTGATATTATGCCCTTTAACAGTAGCAGTTGGCTACTTGTAATCTCAACGATTTTCATCTGTAGCCTTGTGTTGCATTGGCTTAGATACTCGAGGAAGGGCGTCATTGGGCATGTGCAAAATCTAGAAAAATCTCTCTTTGATATATTTGCACTATTCATTCAGCAGCCATCCGCGCCCTTGACGTATGTTTCTTACTGATACATTTATAAGTTTCTAACATTTCTTAAAACTGTTTATAGCTTTGATCGCTTCGCTACACGTTTTTTTTTGGCAACGTTGCTGTGTGCAACAATTACGCTGGAGAACATATACAGTGGGCAACTTAAGTCGTTGCTTACGGTGCCCCTGTATGGTGAACCTGTTGACACCATTGAAAAGTGGGCACAAGCCAAATGGAAATGGGCTGCTCCATCGATTGTTTGGATCCATACGGTGGAGGAGTCGTATCTGGTCACAGAACAGATTTTAGCAGAAAGCTTTGAGGTTCGCGACTATAACTTCATGTATAATGCTACCTATCGACAAAACTATGGCCTAGGAATAGAACGCTTGGCCTCCGGCGCATTTAACTTTGGAAACTATGTGACACGTGAGGCTGTTGAGAACCGCCTTGTAGACAAAATCATTATTTTTGCTCATCGATTTAGATAATGAGTTGGCTTTTGCAGGTGCTGCGCGATGATCTTTACTTTGACTGGACGCGAGCGGTGTCCATACGAGGCTGGGCGTTAATGCCACAGCTAAACAGACATATACGCAGCTGTCAAGAGTCGGGTCTTTATGTTCACTGGGAATTGGAGGTAACAATGAAACAGTTTTCCATATTAATGGATATATTAAAGTTTAAAAATTGCAGAATGTTGTCAAGTATCTGGATAGAAATACCGGCCAGATCCTCTTCAATCAGGCCAATGGTTATGTGCCAAAGAAAGCACTCAAGCCACTTGTGGTGGATGACATTTCCGCTGCGCTGTTCGTACTGGCTTTTGGTTCCACTATCGCTGGGCTTGCACTGCTGTTGGAGCGTCTGCATCAACGGCTGCTGCTCATACAACGTCGGCGTAACTAATTTGCGGTTTACAATTGCGCCTGCAGCTGGTCACTGATTGTTTGCCTGGCGGCTCACACGTGTCGCACATACATCGAACTGCACACACACACATACATACATAGATATATGTGCCATACTGTACCAACTCCTTATGCTGGGGCAAACATTTTGTTAGCCACACTGCTGGTCAATTTGGTCACATGTTCACATGTGCGCTCAGTACCAACCCGAAAGTGTTCCGACCATACTACAGCTAAGTGGCACAGGCAATCGCATTTGGGCAGCGGACCGGCTGCTCACAAATCCGCAGGCAGACGTAATCGGGTTGCCTATACTGTTTTAATGTGCCACGTTTGCGGATATTCAACTTGAAAATGACTTTTGCCTTTGACTTGCCTACTCGGTAATTGGAAAATCGTTAAAAGCAACACACACGCACAGATACGCTTTACTACCACACTAGTATGATGTCATGGTTTCAATGACTTCAACTTGGACCAGTCGAAATGCTGTTGCTGCACCTGACAGTTAGGCACGTTTTAATGATGCACTTAATTACCGCCGGGAAAATTATTCATTATCACTAATTTGTAGCAGTTCTGATAGCACTTGCATGATGTCAGATTGTTAGTTAGTCAGTCAGTCGGTCTGCAGGTGAGCAACGACAGTTGGCAGTTGCCAGCCACCTGCAATCAAAATGAATTTCAAAAATCTTTTGCCAAAGGATGTCAGCATCTCAACATTTTGCATCCTGTTGCTGCGCTCGTTAGCGAGTCGATTAAGCCACCCCAGGAAAATAACAGGCAGGGCTTGCAATCGGAAATTTTGAAATCACCTCGACTATTTAATTCCCTAGAGAATATTGCTGCAAGAATCTTACATCTGAAACATTTTTTTTTTAGTATTTTCCTCTTGTAATATTTTCAAACTTTTTAAAGAATTTTAAAGTTGAGAATTTCTAAGCTTAGATATTAAAAAATATCAGGTGAGTAAGCGTGGCGGCTAGGTCATTTCCTTCTTTGACCAGAACTTTTGCATATTTCCGTTTTGTGTTTGGAATTTTTAAGTGAGTAACTCAACTGCGCTAAACTTTCCATTTCAAGCTTGTTGTTGTTGTTGTCGCAGTTGCTGCTGATTTGCGTCTGCTAATGCAGCTGTTTGTTTCCGTTTGTTAGCATTTACTTGTTTGGTGTTTGTTGCTGTTGATGCTGTTTTGTGGCACGACCAGGCTTAGCAGTTGCATATTTTTATTTTACGACTTTTGAGAAAAGCATTTGACAGTTCAGACTGTTTTCAGTTGGTCTATCTGATGTTTGCTGACAACAATATGCATTTTCATTCTCTGCATATATATTTTTTTGTAGTTTTTGTTTCTTGCCATGGCACGGCAACCAAAGTGCCCGTTGAAGTGTCAACAAAATTTGTGACCAGACTGTGAGATTCGTGCACCATTTGTACTGTGTGCTCGCAAAGGCGTGGTTCACAGATACTCGTAGTTGGCACAAAGAAATGCTGTTGTTCATAACCGTTGCACTTAATTAAATCGCTGGCCAAGAACATTTCACATGCAATCAGCGCCACGGGCAGTGGCCAAATTTATGACGCTGCCAACAGGCGATAATTGAAATTATATAAAGGATGCTACTCGGCGTCGTAAATGAAATAAATCTGTGCAAGGGGAACCGGTAAAGCGGTAGCCATTGGCAGAGTGGCACGTGCAACTGCAGCTAGACGATAAAATATCAGCAGCTCTCGCAACTGGCTGGGTCGATTTCGAGTAGATTTGCTGCTGCACTTGAGGCCTTAAATTGAAATAGCCTAAGACGCCAGTCTGAGAAGAAGAACAAACGAAATTCTTATGAATTTTTAATTCGACTATCTATGAAATCTTTCGGGCAGTTAAAGTTATGGCTGTTTTGTATGCTATTTGCATCGATCCAATTAGATATTTTTTACATATATTTTTTCTAACATAATTGCGCGTCGTTCTGGCTCTGTCTCATACTTGCAGGTTGCCTACAACAACCTTTGACTGCCACTACTGTGCTTGGCTCATTATTAACGTCGCGACAGTTTTTCACACGCCTGCAAATTTATCGTTTTCATAATTATTTTATTTTACAGTCTGCTGAAGTTCTCAGGCAACGACCTACACAAGACGACTCTTCGTCGTCTTGTAATTTTGATTCATGCACTTTAGGAAAATATAATATATTTAAAATAACTTAGGGTTGAGAGCTGAGGCATAACTGTTCTATGAAATTTAAGAAAACAAATTTATAAAAAAGAAATTTATTTTTTATTCACATAATATTGTTTAATTGAAGATTTTATGACCATAAAGTTTATTTTCCATAAGGTTTTTGGCAGTTGGGTTTTAATAAACTGGATCTAGCAAAAAATTTGTAGTATTTGTTGTCTGAATTTTGGTGCCATGCTTTGCATCTACTTATTATGCATAGAACGAGGAACTTTCTGTTCAGGCTAATGCCTCTTAAAAAGTATAACACAAATGTGTAGCATTTGCCAAAGCCTCTGACATAGTTTTCAATTGTTGCCTCCACTCTTGATTTTTTTACCTTCGTGCTGCCTTTCACCCTGCTCTCTCCCACTCTCTCATTCTATGCCACGCAGATATGTGTGTGCACCAAGCATGCAGGATATGTAGTAAGGGAGCCAGCCACCAATCAACAACTGCTGGTGGCTAAGTTGATGGAGAGGGGTCGTTCTCTGTATTAGCTTAATAAAATAAGTGAACGATTTTATTTGATTGAAAGAAACGCAGTAACCAGATTGAATTCGGTATGTACATTTGTACAAATGTATGCTGATTAATGTATTGTTTAAAGAAAGAAGTTTTTAGATTTTAGAAGTAGTTTATAACATAAAGCCCAGAATACACTTAAATATCTGTATGTCCCGTATACAGGGTATAAAAAGCAACGATGCAAAGTACAAAACTAGCCAAGTTTTTAGCAGCTTTGGCTGACTTTACAAGCATGCCACAAAAAAAAAAAAAAAAAACAACAAAGAGCTGCATGCGGAACAGCAACTGTAGAGGCTCAAAGCGGCATTAGTCGAGGGAACAATTAAGTGTGCATGTGTGTGGGTGTACAATTGTGTACAAATGTTTGACAAAATGTGTGTACGCGCATTTGGGTAAATTGTTTTGCACTTAGCTAAAAGTTGGTCTCAAAACAAACAGAGCGTAAAAACAGCATTCTGTTATCTCTAGAGTTGGTTTACTTAGTTGAGTCTGAATTTTTGATTGGATTGTCGGTGGTGCACCAAATCGGCGGCGGCCATTAATCAAAAAGCGTTGCAACTAAATCTAGTTTAGTTGAGCTAGCTAAACTGTCGTCAGCTAGCATATATTTATAGGCATTTTATAGACACTCTTATAATTGAAGAATTACAATTTGAACGGCATTGCAGTCTGCAGTCATGTAGGCTTTCAACTTGGTCTAATCCAGCACAAGCCAGCCGACTGACAGCAGTTGCCGACAGAGTCACAACATGCAAAGTGTGTATATGTCTTGCAGCATTGAAAAAAAAAATGACGGTGGCAATAAAGCGAATGTAAATGGGCTCAGCATTGACTATCGAAGCTGCTGGCAGAAGACAAATTGCTCTTTGGTTGGTCTGATATGGCTCGTATGTACAGGCAAAAGCAGCTACAAAATGAAACAGAGCTTTAGTTCTTTTTTTTCTGCCCTTCACTGCTTTTATGCTTCTGCAATGAGTTGATCTATGAAAAAGAACTCGGCGGAGATGAACATAAAGCCCAGCAATGACAGAATGTGACTGACATTTCACATTCAAATTCTGTGACAAAAGCAAAAGCAAGAAAAAATAATGGAAATTTAAAAAAAATCTGAAAATGTCTAGAAAAACACAGAAGCAAAGTGTATACTCTTTTTTACTTTCAGAATATTTATACTGAGTTGTCCAATCTTACTTGTAGCAATGTCATTAGAAAGCTTGCATTAAACTTATTATTAATAGGCTTATTTATTCTAAGTTCAAATGCAAGAAAGAGAGCAAGTATTGCATGCCAATTTTCAGTGGACATATTGATTGAACTGAAAGTAAAGACAAGAAGGCATCACAGCTGCTTGAGAATCAGCAGGAAAGTCGACTCGCATCGCCGCTTCTGTGATGGCACATAAATTTTGCGGTCTATGGCCATAAATCAGCGTTTGGCTGTCAACCGTTTGTCGCTGTAAATCGCAGTTGCGAGCCAAGTCTCTCTGCATGCCTCTCAAGGTTGCTCTTTAGCTGGTCATTAATTACAAATTATGTGCTGCTACTGGTGCTGTTGGAGTTGCCTCTCAGCTGTCTGGTAAGTGTCACCTGAACAAATTAATGCCGATGTTGGCGACGACGATGATGACGAAGATGACGACGCGGCGACGACATGGCAGATGCAAGCAGCGGAGCTAAAGCCAGCGGACCTCATCATTATCATCTTTGGATTCAGAGTGTGGCTACGTAAGAAGTTGTTGGCAAGGTGGGCAAATGGCCAAGGGTGTTGCCCTCATGGCACTTGCAAGTCGCGCAAAGGACGCATAAATAATTAATAAAACTGTAGAAAAAATGCGCATCGCAAGTGGGTACACGTTAAGATTGAGTTAAATGACTTGCTACTTGCCAGTTGCCAGTTTCCTGTCTGGTGCAAAAGATCTGACGTCTATCAACTCAACCGCTTGGCTTTTACAAGTTTGCTTATGCAAATGTTTGGCCTCATCATCATGATACTTGCTACGCTGCCACAAGGCACTCACATATTCCGTTTCAAATTCAGAAAAGTCATTAAATAATTTTCCACACTTGCACTTAACGTGTCCGGAAGGGCCCGACTCACAAGCAGATACACAGCCTGTTTGGGTGTTTGCGTGTTTAAGTGTGTGTTGAAGCGTTTGATATATAAACAAAATATTCCAGTATTTTCATTGGCTTGCCTTTGGTTCAGCCTTGCCACCTCTCCATCTCGACACTCGCAATATATACCGCAGCAGTCAAACTAAAATAGTTCATGCAAAATATGTAAATATTGTCTCAATTCTCAACCAGACACCTAAGCTACATAAGCCAAGCGACGAAATGTTTAATTTGTGTGTGGCGTGCAGAGCGTATACGTAATACACCGCTTTTAATTGATATCCAGTTCGTTTTGAATGGCATGTCTGGCAGGTCTGAAGAAACGTGAAATTATTTACACAACATGGGTTTGAATAATACAAAAAAGTGGCTAATATAAAGTCTAAGCTGCAGACAAAGCCAAATGGAGTGTCTCGACTCCTATGAAGAGAGCCCAAGCATCGACCGACATTTCCAGCAGGATTACGGCTTATTTGATTTTCATTAGGCATAACTCAATTTGAAACAAATAAAACGCGCTCAGCCGCAGATGAGCTACTTATATAACAAACGATACAAACACAACAACAAAAGCAAGAAAGTGGGAGTAAATTCCTTACCGGCTTACATTCATGAGGAATGAAACGAACGGAAACGGATATGGGTGCCGGCAGATGGTAAGCTAAGCAAGTTACCAAACCACCAAGTGCAGATGATGAAGCTAAACTACGAGTCGCACGAACAATGCGGCATGGATAGCAGGGGCAGGAGCAAAACAACGAGAGAGAGAATTGGGGATTGGGGAAAATCAAGTAAAAGGCGACCTTTTGATTTCATTTCCTGTTAATATTGCCCGGCCCGAAGACCAACAAACAGACGCCAGTCAGCATGGAATGGCAAGCATAAGCAACTTTGGCAGGCGATTAAGGTGATGCTAAGGAATGCCGCAGGAATTTCAATGCACTGCAGTTTTAGTGAGTAGCTGTGTGGCTGTCTGGATGGCGTGCGAAAGCCCCAGGGGAGATCATTATATCGTCAGTTTGCCTATGGGTTTGTCCTATACCAAGGGTGGTTAAAGTTTTCAGCCGACTTCGACTTCTTAGCCCTTTGCGGCTGATAAAGTATTTATGAGCTCGCATGCTTGAGTTGCGTGTCAGAGTATTTGTGTGTGTGTACGTGTATGTTTGGTATATTCCCACGAAAATGGGAGATACAGGCGAATAAGCCGTTTATGTTCAATATTGCCTAAGTTGAAAATAGCTCTGCAATACAAGAAATTTTTAAATTACGTCTAAGAGAAGAACATAACATGTATCAACGAAATTCAATAGAAAGATTAATTAAATGGTTTCAATGTCATAAGTGCACTTACATGCCCACTGCCATTTTTGTCGGTTGTTCGTTACCAAACACTCACATACCCATTCTTTTCATATATATTAAGAATTACTTATAAACTTTGTGCTCATTGAGACTCGGTAAATCCAGAAGGAATAAGAGATCTCTACCATTTAGTTTTGTGTGAGTAGCCTTTTTTTTGGCATCCTTATGTGCATTTTCCATTTCCACAAGCATTCGCAAGCCACACAAGACAACTTTTATTTGGTTTTCACTTGAGATTTTCTTTACCTATTCAGCCACGTTCAGCGTCAGCTCTTTTTTCAATTTCATTATATTTGCTCATGTTTGTTGTTGTTATACTCTGATACATAAGGGGAAAATTATATTGGTTGTATATTGGGTGGTACCAAATTGGGTGAGGGGATAGCTGGTTACTTCCACCAAAGATCTTCATTAATTTAGTGTGGACGCCACGCCCACAACTACCGCCCTCAGCCCGCCTTTTTAAAACGGGGTTTCCCATATCTTCCACAGTTTTTGAGCTAGAGTCACCAAATTTGGTGGGAAGCTAGTAAAATCTACTACAAATCTGCATCAATTTGGATGCCACGCCCACCCATTCCGCCTACCTCCGGCAATCGCCATATCTTTCCCTTGTCAAACTTTATTACCTGGTGACTGGTTACCAGTAAACCAGAGTATTCCGCAGTTGGTTGCGTCCGACTGAAACGTTTTTACTTGTTTTTCTGTTGTTGTGCCCTTTTCTGTTTGAGGTTTAGATTTATGTATAACAAAACTTTTCGGATATTTTCAATAAGCATTACGATTCATTGTTTTTTGTAGTCCCCGTAAGTTTGTTAGCACGATTCATGACTTATCTGTTCGAAAAGCTTATGCTGTTTGCGCTTTTAATTAAGCAACTAAAATAATTGATGGAAATTCTTTTTGAAGTATCTTTAAGATTCATCTGTTAAGTGCCTGAATCAAATCAAAACTAAATGCCGCCTTTCACCGTAACATGCCATTTATAAAGTTCTTCAGCCAGTAGTACAGACACACACACACAAGCGCACACATTCAGAGTTGAGTTGTGCCCGCAAAACCATAAAACAAAAGCCCGAACAAAAGCTAATTAAGTTTATGTCACCGGAAATTTGTTTCACCTCAAAAACCTCGAATTGTGTTGAGTTCGTAGCAGAGATAAAATGCATGTGGCCCCTTTTGGGTGTCACACAGACCGAAACCGAAACCGACATGGAGACGATTGCTAAGATAGGAAATGGAGAGACGGAACATTCGAGTGTGCAAAGGATGGTAAAAAACTCTGAACAAGTTTTCTACTCGAACTTGTACACACTCATTGCCAATTAATCTGCTCTCCCTCAGCAAAGACAAAAGTAATGCGCTGTGGGTCCTGGTCTACTGCCCCTGCGCTTCTATGGTGTAAGTGTAAGTGTGTGGGTCCGTTGCAATTTGGCTTGCATTTGTGTAAAATTTGTTTGCCATTGTAGGCGACAATTTAATTTTCATGCGCAGCAACGCGAGTGGCATTTAAAGTTGCGACAGATAAGCAGGGGCACGGAAGAGCGAAGTGCTAATGAATTGATTGGCTTAATTTGCAGCTGCTCAAGTTCAATGGGCATAACTTACTCCGGTGTCAACAAGAATTATTAGTTAGTTTGCTCGGCTGGTCCGAGATTGGGTAGCCAGACTGCCTCAATTGATTAACGGGTCTTTGAGTGCCAAGTCGGAAGCAGCTCAGCCGACAGGCCTTATGGAATATTTTCATGGCCTTGCAACCAAGTTTGCAAAGTGCAGCTGGCAGCTAGCTACCTTCAACTTATGGGCCATATAAACGATTCAGCACACGATGGTTCAAACAACTTTTCACACCTAGAGCACTGTCATTTGCCCAATCACAGCTACCAGCAGCCAGTTGCTTTAAAGTGGGCGGAGCAACTAAAGGCATCAGCACTGCTGACAAGCACTCTTGAAGCTTTATTGAGGACGGGTCGTGTGACTGCTGTCAGTACTGAAGTGTCTACTTATGATATTCTCTTTTTGTCTACTTTTTTGGTCATAGTCATTTTGTAACTTTTGCAACTTTTCTTTGGGCGTGTTTGCACCTTGGCGGTTGTCGCCACTTGTCGACGCCTGTCAACAACTCAAAACGTTTCCGTGCAATCGCTTTTTACAGCTTCCGAACAATTTGATTTGATTCCATTAAAAAAGTTGCTCTAGTGATTTCCTTTGGCACCCCCAACCATCTTCTTCGTTCGTTTGGTATCATACTATAGCGCAAACGCTAAGCTGCCGCTGGAGCTGCAGTATGTTCACCACCAAAGTCTTCTTGCACCTCCTTTTGCCTCTTGCTTCACGCGCCGATGGGTACCAAATAATTGTGACATTGGCAGCGCCATCAAGTGTTGCATACTTTTATGCGATGTCCTTAGAGTCATCGTTGACGTCGATGCATGTCTGACACAGTAAAAAACTTTTTCGTTTTGGTGTATGTTTATCATAGTATGTATGTGTGTGTATGTTTGTGAGCTGATGTATTAGTTGAGCGTCATACTGAACGTCAGCGCGTAATGAAAACTTATAACTTTTGATGCGATGCAGTTTCAATTGATGGCTGCCGACGACAACGGCAATTGCCGGCTTAATGTGACAAATATGCTATCGAGCCAGGGCGCAAAAATGTTTGCAATGGCAAAACATTATGATGGTGCTGTCAGAGCTAGTGATTGTCATGAAATGTTGTACTGCAGCGCAACTCAGTGCATAAGGAGATGACCTTAAAGACTTAGAACAACTGTCTTAATAAATTTATATATAAATTTTCGTTCTTGCTGTTTCGAGTGCTTTGATATTTATGTAAATCAGAAATCGTGATAACAAAATTTCTGGCTGCAATCTCTTTTGGGCTGGGCCCAAAACTGTTAGTTATATTGTCATCATTCGCTTGTGTAATTTACATTTGACATCTGCCCACAAATAACCGGTAAGTGGGCGGTGTTGCCTTTGACCAGGCATTGAAATAGTATAAATTGGAAATTAAACATAATGAATGACTAAAAAATACCTTACGGCAAGTTTAAGTTTAACGTCCCATATCAAAATTTGGTTTCAATTGTTTAATATGCCTTCGAGATGTATGTGATGCTAAAACAAGTCAGAATACTGATAGAAAAAAAAAATAAGAAATGTATTTTGTCTATCTGTCTATTTTACACATTATAACCAGCGCACAGGCTTGCTACAGGGTGCATTTGTGACATTTTTGAGGAACATATGAAAAGTTTGCGTTTAGCTTTGGTTGCCATGCTGGTGCATAAAATTTATGATGAATTTTCCCCACGACGCATATTGCAGAACATTTTTGGGAACGTTACATGCCTATGCGTACAATGTGTGCTTTTGTGGGGAGGATTTGGGGGTGGGGGTGTCGTAGGGACTTTGTCTATCCTGGGAATCGTTGCCATAAACTGCAATCACAGCTGAGCAGGGCAGCAGCTGTTTCATTGCGATGTCACCCCACATTTTCCTATTTTCGGCTTATGCGTGAAATTCCATCATGTTTTTTTGTAGTTGTTGTCGGTTTGTTAGTTGTTTGACCACATGACGGCCTCTTTCTCAATGTTGCAAGTGTCCCAACCCAAGTTGGTAAGTTATAAAATTGAAAATTCAAGTGCAGTTTATTGGACTTGAAATATAAAATCCGAATGCAGTCTAGAAATAATGTCAAGCCAAATTAAACACAATCGGTTCCATATCTCCGGTGTTCCTCAACCGATTTAATTATTTTCTTGAATGTTTAAAACGCCGTCTCGAAGTTTTCCAAATTCGGGATTTTGGTTTTGTCGATCATATGTGTGTATCGAAAACGGCATAGACAAAGAAAATTACAAAAATTAAAAATTTGTACTGCCTAGGGATTAGGCTAGCTTATTTTCGATATTTGGATATTTTTACAGTCTCTGAGATCGACGCGTTTATATATACAGACGGACGGACGGACGGACATGGCTATATCGACTCGGCTCTTGATGCTGATCTAGAATAGGAGTTGGAATACTTGCTTCGGCCTATTACATACTTTTGCACAAATTCATTATACCCTTTTTACCTATTTTCACTCGGTTCAGGGTATAAAAAGTGTTTGGGAAAGTATACCTGTATATTACCATGGTGAATCGATGGTGAGGCATATAAACAAATTGATTGCCATGCGAACATAGTTAGTACAGGGAACTGTGGTTCTAGAATGGTCATAGTATTTATTTAAAAAGCTTTTTACCACAGAACTGGCTGGCTCTAATTGAGCGTAAGCATATTATTAATAGTTGTAATAATGTCAGCACTTCAAGTGATGGCATTACAAAATAGTAATCCTGTAATTTTGTGATGGCATTACAAAATAGTAATTCTGTAACTTTGTAAGATGCCTTCAAAGGTTTCAATGGTTTCGCATTTGCAATTAGCTAAACAACAAAATGACCACGCAAATTGTCCAAAAGCAAGTAAAATTGTTTACAAACCAATTACAAGCAAGCGCCAGACAATGGCAACAGATTTCAGATATCCAACTGGGTGACCTTTAGCCCCGCGCCGCAGCTGTGTCGGTGGCAGCTGCGACGGCAAAATTAAGCAGAGCGCCAAAAATTGCGTTATCTTAATGAGTTTAAACGTTAATCAGGCTGTGCGCTGGGCAGCACCCGGTTTTGTAGTGGAAAAGCGGATGTGGCCCCTCCCGCAGCGGAAATGGAGCAAAGTTTGAAGCAACTGTGTCACAGGACGGGTCGCGGCAAAGCGCAGCGCTGCGGGGCTAGATGCCAACTTTTCTAACAACAAAAATTGTAACTGGCAAAATTGTCGAGCCAACGAGTTGTAGCTGCCACAACGGAAGTCGAAGTCCGAGCGGCACGGATACATATTAAATTAATAATTTTGCCTCATCCAAGGCAGAAGTCCACACTTACTGTCCAGCCCACTTTAGCCATAAGCCAAATTACAAAGCATCCGCTTAGGAAGATTTTTGTTTTCTGATTGCGGTGAGGACAATGCCAAAGCGATGTTCTTGCCATGTTGCACTAATGTTTCGGCAACAGCGTCTGGCGAGATAAACAATTAAAAACTTTCGCAATTTGCGGTAATTTTACTTCAACTTCCAAACGTCTGCAGGAGCGCATAATATTGGGACTGCTTTCTTTGGGACCAAAGCGAACCACTTGCAATTATAATTATGTCATAATTAGGCTAGCTTAATGATATTCATCCTTCCGCACTTACATACTCATAAACTAACTGACTAAATGACTCACTGAGTGAGTTACTGATTCAATGGTTGGCTGACTCAATTGAGTCGACTGTCCACTTTCTGCGGCATTCAACATATAAAATGCCCTATCAGTGCGATCTTATCTTTTGTTTACTGATTGAGGTAAGCTAGAAAAGCACTGCACACGGTTCTGTTGATTTTGCACACGATGAACTTTCAGCTAGCAGCTGAGTACAAAACTTTAACTTGGGTATTGGCAAACACCGATCGGTATAAATATGTTCAGCTAATTTCATGTAAATACAGTAAATTTGCAGAGGTTCAGTGTGAAGCACTTCAAAGCTTATAAAAATAATTTAAAAATGGTTTGCAAAGGATGTGGCACAAGTAAGTACAAGTATTTATTGATTTCACTTGGTAAATCATTTCCATTTTTAGACTGCAAATGCACGGACAACAAATGCGGCGACAACTGCTGTTGCAATGACGACTGCAAGTGTGTGTGCAAAACGGGCAGCAAGGAGCAATGCTGCAGCACCAAGACCAAGTCGAAGTAAACAATCATCTAGGGAGTTAGAAAAAAAATGAACATTCGTAACTAAGTTTGTTTTTATTTTGCAAATAAACTGCTACAAACTTATTCAATTGACTTTTGCTACAATAGTTCTTTTTTTATATAAGTGTCAATAAATGCCTCAAACACTTATATATATGAATTATCTACTTTTGTTTCTTTTGATCTTGCATACGTGTTATCGTAGATTGTTTTTAGGTACCTATATATTAAAATATAAGCACAGCTGTTTTGAGATATGATGTGCATGTAATCTTAACCTTATGTTATTTAAGAGGGAAAATATTAAATATTTGTGCTGCTTTGTGAGCGGGCTATAATGTATTGAACTGCTACATCATAGTCATTTATAACGGTGGTTAATTTAAATGCGCAATGTAATTTGTTGTTGTTGTTTTAATTTTTGCTGTCTGGCACTGACAGACTGCAACATTTTATGCGTTCGCATTTGTCCAGCCATGAAAAACAACACTCATTGATGACATTTGTAAGGGTGCGAAAATAATTTGCTGGACTGAATGAGGACATGTTTTTCCCTCCTATGAGTAAGTATACGTTGCATTGGGCACAGCAGCAGCATCTGACAGTGTGTAGCCATTCGGGTATAAAGTACTTAAGCAATTAATTAACGTTGCTTGAGCTAAACATTTATGCAGAAAACAATGAGACATGGCTAGACAAAAAGATGGAAACATAGAAAATATGAAACTTGCCACAAAGCGTTGCCCTCTTCAGCTGCACTGTAGTATCACAAGTGTCGAGCGGGGCTGTTGGGTGGCGGTGGTTCGTGGTGGCTCATTATAAGCTTAAACTGCACAAGCCATAACAATGAACACTGAAACGCCCGCTACAGTTCTGTCGCGAACTGACTGTTTAATTTGCTGCTGCCTCTTCAAATTGTCTACACATTTCTAATTAGGCTCTGAAGATTCTCTTTGGCTTTATATGTGCGATAGGGTGTTAAGCGTTTTGGGGTGTTTAATGCTTTTAGTATTTGATTTAGCCGTGTTTCTTAATCAATTAAGACTGATGGCTTATAGACTTGAGACGATTATGTTCTTATGTTTGCCTTGTTGTCCAACTGGCTAAACAATCTGGCCACAAACATTCGCATATTTTTTTTAAAACAAAGTTTACTGTGCAACACTAACAGAAAGTAAGCAACACTTTTTAGGTTATCCACTCAACTCCTTTCTCTATCTTTATCTCACTCTTACACTTCATGTTCCTTTTCCCATGGGCTTGCCACAGTTTAATGAGCATACCTCGCATCTTCGCCCAGTTTTACTTCACTCTGTGGTAGTGGTTGTTGCCCCTGTTGAAATTGTTGTTCTTGTTGTAGTCTGGCTTATTGTTGTGGCACAGCTTTATTTTCTTGCTGTTTGCTGTTGTTGTTCTTGTCTGTGGCACTCGTAACTTTGCCGCAAAATTGCTTGTTTCCGTTTCCGCATTCTCGCTTCTCGACAGCCCTCGACCGACGCCCACTGATAGATGCCATTATGACCTACCCTTGAGCATAAGATTTCTTGTTGGCTGCCAGCAAAAGTGGGCACTGCCAACAATTAAAGCCAATTATTCCGAAATGTAATTGTTTTAAGCAGATTTCTTTTCCTTTGCGACTGAAACAGC
Organism: Scaptomyza tumidula; assembly: GCA_035044465.1. Classification (NCBI taxonomy): domain Eukaryota; kingdom Metazoa; phylum Arthropoda; class Insecta; order Diptera; family Drosophilidae; genus Scaptomyza; species Scaptomyza tumidula. The sequence continues at coordinate 403,145 of JAWNNW010000447.1, forward strand.
TTAACTTGGCCTTTGACTTTTCCAGCCACATTTTTAGGGAACACGTACTTAATACATATATATTTTTTTCCATTTCTGTGATTCTGAAGGCGAATCTTATTCGCAGCTTAAGCGTGACATTGAAATCAACTGAATGCGATGCTGAAACGCAATTTGCAATGAGCCCGTTAAAATAAATTGTCTGAATTCAGTTTAATTAAAAACTTTTAAATAATGTGTGTGTGCATGTCTGTAAATGGAATTTCTATGGTTATGTGCTTGTGCCTTGAAAACAATTAACGCATCTACATTGTATTTATATACAAATGTAAATACATGTACTCACATATGTATTCGTGCAGTTTGGCTAGTTCAACAATTTTATTTTGGCTGCAACACAATAGCACAAAAAATTCACAAAATTGCCCCAGAGGGACATTCACTAAATGCGAGTGTGGACAATAAATTTATCGTTGTAGTTGCAATTGTTGTACTTTGTTTATGTGAGAGGGTGTATTTTTGTCGCCCACAATGTCGACTAGGACTTTTATTGTTGAGCCACATAATTAATTGTCGTAGTTTTTGGGTGTTAAATAATTAGAAAACAAGTTTACAAGCCATTAATCACATTGAAGGAATTCTGTAGTTCACACGAGTAAAAAGAGAACAATAAACGGATTGCTATCCAGCTTAATGACTACGGCTTGACAAAAAAAAAACACACACACACTTACGCGAAAAGGACCACATCAACACCTTTGAGTGGCGGACAAACAAATTGACGCAGGCTGCTTGCGTTAGTTGCATAATTGGGTAACCCCAGCCACGGTCTATTGTCAGCTGTAAGTTGCTCAGAATCACAGCATAATCTCGTAATTTACATAAAATAAAGCTAGAGGGCAAGGCCGATGCAATAAAAAGGTTCCTCACACACACGCATCCAAAGACACCCTTGACTGTGGTGTTAGTGGTGTGTCTATTTTATTCGGTGCTGCCACAATTTGCCCCACTCAAATATCATTATGTCATAAATTGCTGTTAAATCCTTGATCATTTATGAAATTTGTCCTCATTTTAAGTAGGTGTGTGTGTGTCTCTTTCTTTGGTCGTTTCTCGAGAGGGTAAGTAAGGAAAAATTAACAAGTCCGATTTGATATGCGCTGCATGTGTTACACCTAATAAGAACCTAACCTAAGAGCTTTTGTGACTTGACCAACCGAAAGTTTCCAAAGCTTAACCATCATTATATATATAAATGTGACTGCTAATTATTAGAGGAACTTTAAAGTGTGATCCGGTGTCAAGTTTTTGCTGTCTGTCTCGTGACTGATATACATATATTTGTATGCTAATGTGCTTAAAAATGCTGAAACGTCAATTATGTGCGCCTCTTAGGTGAAACGCACGTGACCGACTTGTCAACGCAAAAGGCATATCCAATTTAACCCTGAAATGACTGTCATTATGGCAGGACCTAAGGCAACAATAATAACAATAACAACACTTTTGAAGTCAATTCTCGTCGCTCTGACACTGAGTTATTAGCGGATCGTGATTGGCATAAATCAATGCATCGCGAGAAAAAAAAAAAACCAAAGAGAGGGAGTTGCGAAAAAGTCAGGAAAATGCACCTGGCTGAAAAATTCACCACACCCTTTTTCTCCCCCAGATGTTTATGACCACCATTATCACTCTGTACTTTGCATGTGGTCCCTAAGCTTCTACTGCGGAGAGTTCCACTTCACATTTGATAACGTTAACTTTAATAAAGTCAGATTCATGTTCGGGGTGACATTTACCTAGAAGGTACCAGTAATACTAAATAATAGAGTTGATGGTAGATTATCAGGCTATTATCATTAACTGATTTTAACAAACTGAATATGCGTTTCTTTTTAACACGCTTATTAAAACAGATCGCAATAGTTATACTTTATTATATACTTTATTAACTTTAAATTTATTAGATATATATTATTTATCAAACAGTTGCACAAATTATTCAGTACGCTACAGGGTACTAAAATGCATAAGTAAAGCTTACATTTGAATAGATGTCGTTTATGTGGCATTTGTGGTAAAAACGAAAACGTATTGATTCGCTAGTGACATTTGCATAACTGAAACGATATTTAGAGCCATTGTGGCGCAATGCAGACAACGAGGAGAACACTTCGATTTACATACCATTACGGCAGGAGTTGTAGTTTTGGGCACGGTATTGTTATGCAAAGCCATTCTGATACCAACTAAGCGAATGTTACCAGTGAAGGATAACAGATAAGTAACGAGCTGTTAATCATTTTCCTATAGCATTAATGCACAAAGGCACATCAATCGAATCAAATTTAGTACACTTTGGTTTAATTTTGCAACACTCGGCGTCTCGCTGTGTGGCACAAAGGATTTAATTAGTTTTTCTTTCATTTGCTTGGGGTGCAGTGTAATTGCTTTTAACACTTTGGCAGTTTGGAGCGCACGGCCAGCCAAAAATGGAGCATTCAAATGGAATTGGAATTAGGAACATAGCAAATGGTGAATGACGAGACTTCAAGAGCTGCCACGGCAGCTTCTCTAATGAAATAGTTCGTGTCGTGTGCCTGTCCACATTATTACCAGTTTCCGAAATTTTGAGTTTACAAACTAAAAGCAAATGAGAAAAAAAACCAGGTTCAAAATTGCAAATACGGGACTACATACACAATCACCTTCAATAAACTGCGCAAAGTGTATTAGTTTTCATTTAGCGAAAGTTGAGCTGCAAAAATTGCTACAGCGATAAGATTGTTTAATTCAAATTTCGCTCAAAAGAAAATGTGTTCTGGCCATGGCCATATGATTAAATGTTATATAATAGCTCTTACTATATTCTTAGTTGCAGCCAGTGTTTGTGCAACATCGTTTATTTATCTGGTTTTTTGTCAAAGCGGTCGTGGGGTGACGCCCCCTGCAACGACTTGACTGTTGTTGCCCTGGCGAAATGCATAAAGTCAATTTATGAGATTCTTTGAATTTTGTAAGAGAGTGCAATATTTTTTATTGGCAGCAAAATTTATGCGCAAATATATGCATGATATATGTTTGTATGTTTTAACATGCACAAACTTTGTGTTGTAATCTTACAAGTAAAAACATTTTAAGCTTATCATTTGAGCTGGTAGGATAGCTGAAGCCTAATTGAATTTAAAACTACTCATCAAAAGGATCAATCCAACCAAGACAGTTAACAGAAGAACAAAACGAGAATAATGCATATTGATTACTGTTTATTGTTTATATTTTTATGTTTCACTCAAATCAAATATTATATTTTAGTCTTTAAAAGAGTACTGATGAATGTTGCGTACATTTCGCTTAGCATTTGGGTTCAGCTCTAGTGCTCAAAAATACGAGTATATGAATAACAATATATGATATAGCATTTCCCTTATAATACGTCAGTTAACTTATTTTTATTTATTTCCCTTTTTCTTCGTTTTGTCCTGCACATATTTTTGTATGTACTTTCGTTTGTGTTGGCGTTTTGCTTTGTTGTATGAAGCTTTTAAGAGTTAATAAATCCTTTTAACTTATACCATATTTCAATGATATTGCTGTTGTTGCAACTGCTGCCGGTGGCATTTGCTTGAACCGAGAAAATCGCTGGCAACGATGTGGATATCCGGATGTGGATCTGTGCCGGCATCGCGCATCGCGTATCACCCACAAAAAGGTCGAAGACGACGGGAAGTCGACCGAATGAAGGCAATTCCATTTATTGAACAGCATTATTCAAATGTGTGCTTGGCCTGCTCCCGGAGCGGTCCCAGCTCTGACAAACGGAAATATTATTAAGTTGTATTGTGCATTTGATTTGTTGTGTAGTCAAATTTGTTAAGCATTTGTCGGTCCAAACGACTCCTTTACATTATTCCCGACAAAATCATTCATTATTGTTAGCTGGCGTCTTACTTGACTATCCATAAAAAGATTCTATTTATTTCACTTAACAATCACTTCGCTTACGCTGGCCAGACTAGTTACCTCTATTGAGGTTCATATATTAGCTTGCCTTTATCCTCCATTCCATTCAGGCCTGCTGTGCGAGTCAACTAGAACTAAATACTTTATTCTTGAATTTTTGATTTGTTGTGACAGCGCACATTTATATTCCTTTATACGTAAGTACAAGTATTTCGTCGTGCGGCCTTTTAACAATTCATTTTTTATGAAGCTCGAAGCTGACTTACGTTAAGCTCAGTCTTAGTCGCAGACCCAATTCCATAGACATTCCATAGACATTCGGTGGCCCACTTGGCGTTCTTTTGTTGCCTGCTCCATGTATTTTTATTATTTATTATCCGTTTTAAATCCCAGCTAAAGATCATTATACACATCAGTGCGTCCGATTGTGAGAATCGCAGTTGCTCTGATTTCGGATTTCTTGTTTTCGACGTTTGCGCCTCCCACTCAGCAGCACTTCAACCCCTATTTTACATGCAACTCTAATTCAAATCTAGAGAGCACAAGGATTGCTGGATTCTCTGTAGGAAGCCAGAGCTGCGCCATTTGCTGGGCCTGCCGTCTGCAAATTTTGAGCTGGGAGGAGCAAGCTGAGCTGGCGTGGAATACGATTTAACTGAAAATTGAGGTTGAACTTAATCATAAATCAATGCTAATGATGCTAAAATGCTAGAAAATTTCGCAGGCATGCCATTTCGAGTGGATATCACTTGATGCTGGAGTCAGGGATTTGCAGTGCTGGCATTTGCCAAGTGGCTGGCCTTCGCTGCCGGCCTTACTTCTCTTGCGCGCACCCGGCGCCAACTTTGCAGATGTCTGCTGTCATTTATTACAATAGCTTTGACTTTTGTTAGTATGTTTTCGTTGTTTGCCTTCCTGCCGCCAAAGAACTCAACTATGGGGTTTTTATTATACCCTGAACTTATTAAAAATGGGTAAAAAGGGTATAATGGTTTTGATCAAATGTATGTAACAGGCAGAAGGAAGTACCTCCGACCCCATAAAGTATATATATTCTTGACCAGCATCAACAGCCGAGTCGATATAGGCATGTCCATCTTTCTGTACGCCTGTCCGTTGGTCTGTCCGTCTGTGTGTATGTCAGAAAGAGTCGATCTCAGAGACTATAAGAGCTAGACACTCCAGATTTGGAACTTAAGCTCACCTAATCCCTAGGCAGTACAAGTTTGTTTTCGATTTTCGAAAAGTCACCGCGATTGCGATACACATATGGGATGATATCTTTTAATATTCAATAAACGTCGAGTTTACTTTAATTATTTTCTCTTGACTCTAAAAGCTCTTTTCAAACTTTCAATTCATATGCGAAATAGGAAAAGGAAATGAATTCTTTGTATAGGGAAAATCGTAATCTCATTTTTTTATACTTCAAAATGAACTCCTTATGCTCTTGACGAAGCCATAGTATTTCAATCAAAGCTAAACATTAAAACTATATTAATTTAAACGTGCAGGAAACCCACACCAGTTGTGTGTTGGGAATAAGGTTTCAAAAGTAGTACATATTGAAATGAATGCGTAAATGTACAAAGTCATAGAAATGCTCACCAATACTTATATTTGTATATAATATATTTTATATTTGTTTTTTTTAGCATAAATTATCTCCCTTGCTGGGTGAGTGTATGGACATCGAGGGGGCGCAACCTCATCCTGGCAAGGCGAGTAAGATTTAGCAATAGAAAATTGAGTTACTCAGGAACAAAAACAACAACCACACCCGGAAAATGTTTAAATATTCAGAGGTGAGCACTAGAGGTGCGTCGAATTTGTGGAAATTGCCTTTTTACGAGCATATTAGCATGCATGTATGTGTATATAAATATATAAAGTGTATGTGTGAGTGTGGGTGTCAGTGTTGTATATTGTGTATTAGCGTATTTGCATTTGTGTTCATGATCATGTGTGCGTTTGTGTGTCTGTTGGCCACAGCATCGGCGTGTGTCTTATGGCTAATGTGTCCCCAATGAATGCCCGCGGCACCAAGGGCGACCCTTGAACGCTCTCTGGTGCTTTCATGTGCTCCGTGTGTTGTGTTGTGGCAGATAAATCAATTTACTTTCATTTTATTTGTGTGCATAAATTTGTGCCTGCGTGTGTCTTGCTGTGTTAGTCTGCGTAGCGCTTTTTTTGTATACGGGCAAATAAGTAATAAACAACGCGACGACGCGTCGTATTCAGCAAAGGCATTTGAAATAATTTCATAAAGAGCGTGTTACCCGTAATTCTCTTTCTTTCTTTCCCCTTATTGCTTTCTCTCTTTTTATATTCTGTACTGAAAAGGAGTTAGGAGTATTCAAATGTAATAACATTTCCTTTTTTTTTATTTATATATATAATATAAATCTTTTTTTTAATTTAAACTAATTAAAAGATTTTGCCTGGATTGAATATGTTATAAAAGTGCCCTGTTGAACAAATGTGAAAACTGTTGTATCTGTTTCGCTGGATATTTTTATGTCGAGCACTCGAATCTCATACATTCTTACATGTTTAAAGCTGGCGCAGTTTGCCAGCACAAATTTAATGAAATTTCAATTTGCAGATGCCCGCAGCTTTGCTATAGATTTATATATGTATTAATATATGTATGTGTATAATATACAGTTTGGCCATTTTTTTTGTGCACTGTTGTTATTTGCATGCGAGAGTATTTGCACATAATTATTCAATTTGCGAGAACTCGAACTGGCAACAGACGCAGCAGTTGGCGAAAGGTTTTGTTTCATTTTTACATGTCAAGCAATATTTAGCTGACGATTTGTTGTGTGCCAGCTGGCCCATAGCACCCTAGCAACAGCGCCAACAGTCTCGCTTTAGAAAGTAGGCAACGCTTTGGACCCACCTGCATATCTGCCACTGAATAATGACAACAGCTAACAAAACATTTTCCAATTCATTGAATTTTACAGTTGCCACCGCCGTTTTCCCTGCTTTTGTTGTTGCTGTTGATGTTGATGTTAATGTTACCGTTGCCTTGTGTTGTTTAGCTTTGCGTTTTGCTTGCGTGCCCCGTTGCTTTTTGAAGCCTTGGCTTCAATTGGGTAAGAATGCCAGCACATTTGCCCATCACCTATCGCGCAGCCTCACATGGTTATATAGTCACGTGCCACTTTGTTTGGTGTAGGCGGGTGTGAGAGTACAAATGTGAGTTAGAGGCGTCAACAAATATGTCTATACACATTTGTCAAATTGTCAAAAAAAAGTTAGAGCACACTGGGCCAACTGGCATCGTTGGCCATATGCTGTCATTGCCTTACCGTAGACCTCGATTGCTGATTTGTTCGGGCGTAAAAACGAAATTAGATTGACATCTGATATATTTGTGTATATATGTATGTATAGTAATGGCAAGTGATTTCTCCACCCCATTTACCACGACTGCTACAGCAAGCAGCGCCTTCCGCTTGTCAGCTGCCACTTTAAATCTGCGGCAGTCTGTTACAGAGGCACCTCAGGGATTTACTTGTGGCACACTTACAGTTGCGAGCCTGTGCATCAATATCGTAGCAGCGCTTGACATGATTTCGATTTCTAGGAAACACAAAAAAAAAAGTAAAATAATATTGCAAACAGAGATAAAAATAACACAACACTTAAGTGATAAGTATGCGAAAACACGAGAAACAATTTACAATTGACATGTAAATAAGCAGGTGACATAACACTGGGCGCAGTGCCAGGAACCCAGCTCCTCGGGTGCTCAAATACTCAGTTCCTTAGCTCTTTAGTTGTCAGTTGACTTGGCAACTGCTTAATCCTGAGACCTGAGAAGAGAAAATCCCTGCAAGTCATTGACTACCACAACGTTATCCAAACTAATTGAGCGTTGTCAGGACAATCGTTCGCCGCGACTTGCGACGTTGGCCACGTAATGAGGTTCTTCAGCTCAACTTCCTTATAAATCTGGCTGTAAAGACCAGTGGAAAACTCAACACGTTTTCGCACTCAAATGTTTATCGACCGGAATGAAAATTTTGAGGCATAAAATATTTAAACGCTTCATCATGCACTTTGTCACCACTTTCTCTAGCTCGCTCTGACACTTTTGTGGCGCATAAATTTGACCTTTATACAGTTTTGGGTCACATTAATCTCGAAGCATGCCACTTTGGCGGAATTCCATCGGCAAATAGCGTATCTCAACTTTCGCCTCTGCACTCTTTGTCTGTGGCGTTAGGTGTGGCTTGACAAGGTCAAAATACTTGCTTACTAGCTATTGTTTATGGACAGGCACTGTTGTAAAAGAGATTGTTAGATCCCCGACCCCATTCCTTCAACACTTTCAACTTGCAGCTTGGCAAGTACCATTTTTCTTCATTTGAACGAGACAGAATCATAGCTGCTCGCTAGCTTTCGCCTGTGATTTATCTTGCGCTGCCAAAATGTTGCATTTGCTGCTACCTAGTGTAGCTTATAAATATTTTAAGTGCTTGCATTTTACTGCACGTGTGCCGCATTATTATCATTGCCTCCGCCCGTGCAACGAATGCGCTTTTAATATGTAACGAATTTTCACGGCGGGTGACTCCGGCGTCTTCGTAGTCTGTGTCAGCGCTAGTTGAGATTTTCTTGCTCTAAAACACATGCTCGCATACCAACCTTTTTTGGGTAGCAACAGAAATAGCAACATCAAAGCAGAGAATGCGTCTTCAGATAAGTTAACAAAAACGCAGTACAAAAGAGGTCAGAGGAAAAAATGCTGCCTATCGTTTTTGACATTGACAAAAGTATTAAACGTATCGTTTAACGCTTTGTTAAGTAAGTTGAATATTTAGAGCTAAGCTTTGGCCTAATTAAAGCAATTTACGCACCACATGAAATAAACAGCGTATTGCACACACACTTTCAGCCGCTAGAACACATTCATAGGTTTTCTTTATGGTTTAAGTAATTTAAAGGCAGCAAACACGCATACACATATATGTTCATACACATACACTTAAGCATAGATACGTGCGGAATATTAACTAACGCACACACGTACTGACTAAATGAAATTCATGGCATATGTGCGTGCGCAATGTGTGTGTGTTTATGTGTTTGGTGTAAAGTGGCTTGCGTTGCATAGTGATAGTGTCTGGATGATGGTTGCGGTAACAGCCACAAAACTTAAAATAGACTTTTTTATTCTTTTTCTCGCCATCACTCTTTCGCTAACACACTCTTCCTTTTTCTTTTACTGTGTGTTTCAAAATTCCTGAGCCGCTGCAGGCCAAATTAGATTTAAAGTACATGCAGACACACACAGAGGACAGCTATATTTCTAGAAATTTTTTGGTGCATTTTGTGGGCCATACTTGGCCTTATTTTTCGGGAACTGTCTGCCTAGCTGGATGGCTGTTCTGGCTGGTTTGGCTGGTCTGGTTTGGCTCTTTAGCATATTCCCTTAGCATATTTTTATTTGTAGCATTTATAAGTGAATAAATGCGCGCATTTAAATGCCACTTCTTGCACACTCACATGATTCGGGAGGCATCGTCCAGCTAGCCTGCCCGCCAGCCAGCCAGACGCTGTCTATGCACGGTTTCAGTGTTGGGCCTGGGGTTAGTGCTTGGGCTTATGTGTTGGGGATCCAGCCTCATTACGTATGCAGTGCAAATTTTTTCTGCTCAGCATTTTATGCACGTCGTGCCAATTTATAAATCATTTTTGTTTCTCTGTTTGCATTTGTTTGTGCTCAACAAGGCTGGCTACGAGGCGTTTCCATAATTCCTTCTTCTACGTACATATGTTTAGAAGGCAAACAGGTTCTTCGTTACGCTTCCTATCAGTTGGGTCGGCTTTCTCTAACGCCTAAAATGGTTTATAGCATGATTTATTTTAATCATTATGCTAAATGATTTTTTGCTGCCTTCTCATTTCTTGACTTTTGCGTCAATCCACCAAAAGTGTTCTTCTTACCAACATGATATTTATATAAGCCGTCTGATTCTGTATATTAATGCATTAATAAGTTACCAAACTTAAAAGAGCGATCTCGTCATTCTTTTAGGATTTGGCTCGTTCATCAAATTTGTCTAACTAAAAGCATTTTCTTGTCAGTGTTATAGATTCTCATGTCATTTTATTGAATTGTTTTTAGTTTTATTATTTGCTGTGTTTGGCAACTGTGCCGGCTCAAAAGATTCACAGAAAATCTAAAAACCTTTCCGTAAAAGTTACGCACATGCCGCAAAGCAAATGAATCGCAGATGGCGAGCTGTGGTAAAGACAGATGGACATACGTTAAAGGACATGCGGCAATTCTCATAGAAAACACTTGTGTCGACACATCTGAATAGATTTCAATTTAGTCCTTACATTGACGAGCAACAAGGCACAGAACACAGGACACATGTCTGTCAAAGCTCGTCAGAACGATAGATTTTTGGGGGGGTGGTCCCCGCACCGCAAGTGGGCTTGTTGTCCGCTTGTTGCGCACTGAATAATTTATTAGGCATGTGTTCATGTTCCTACACTAGGTGTCATCTTGTTGGCCAACATGGCTCCTTATTTTTCGCATTTATCTTATATTCCACGAGTTAGTCCGATTTTTTGGGACTCCGGTTTTGTCTCGTTTTTCGGCGTGATGGGCAACACAGTTCGGCAAAGCTTGCATTTTTTATGAGCTCTCAAATGATGCACAAAACACGCTCAAATAATTTTACGTCGTCGTTGTCCCCCCACCGGCATACGATATTGCAAATTGACTTAAAGTGGTGTTTCGCCTGGAACTCTTAATTGGACTCAAGATTCGCATAATACGATTCCGTGGGCAGACAGAGGGGGGAACATTTGACTTTACTTAAATGTGCATGCAATTTTGATTTAAAAAAAGGCCCTTGACGTTTGTTATGCCATTCCTCAATACTTAGTATTTCTTGAAATTCTCAAAGTTCCCAGCAAGAATGTGCAAAATTTACACTTGAAGATTCATATCTCGCTGGGGTGTTTTCTGCTGCTGCTGTTGATGCTGTTGCAACGGCTTCTTCCTGGCACTGGAATGCAATCAATTTGCAAATTTGCGCTACTTTGCCGCGTTTGCAAATGTTCAAGTATTTGGCTCCTTAGCATTTTTCGTTGCTGTTACCGGTTACCAATCCCCTTTGCCATCTATTTTATGCTTCTTTTTCTTTTTTTTGTATCTATTTATTTTTTTTTTGTCCCCCGCGTTTTCAACACTTGAGCGCATCGAACGTTGCCCATGTCTGTTGTCTATATGTCCAAAGCCATGCCTAGCTTTGTTCAGCCAGCTAGCCCCATTGGGCTATGCAAATGATGCATGGCTGGCTCTTGGCTCCTGGCTCCCAGTTGCTTGCTCAGTGCTTTGTTTGTTGCACTTGCCTGTATGCCGGTGCAGAAGTTTGTGTCTGCGTCATGTTTTGGCTAAAGGTGCTGAGTTTGCCAAATGGCGCTGTAATATTCGTTGCAATTGAATATTGCACAGCTCACACTTTTAGCGCTCAGCTTTCAGATCCAGCCCATTGTTCGTTGGCCAACAGTTGCAGCTAATGAAAAGTAGGCTTTGTGACTCTTAACCTAAACATCCTTTGCTCCTGCCATCATCCTTCAGCATCTTTTTCTCGATAACCCAGTGCTTTTTATGCCAACTTTTCTCTCTTCTATTTCTGTCATGTATAAAATCGACAAATAATGGATGCCGATTCCAATGCCGTTGCCGATGCCTTGGCGTGTTCGAAATGCGAATTTGAATATCAATTGAATTGAATTCTTTGTGCTGCCGTGCATATTTTGCAGTTCCAATGTGGTTGCATGGCAATATAGATTCCCTCAGTGTTATGCAAAGGAATTCTTAATGGATGAATGTGCCTCAGCGTGCAGCGCAAAAAGGATGCGTGTCCTGCCGTTTCTCACAGCATTTATATAAAAAATTTTCAAACTTTATGGCCGCCGACTTGGAGCTTGCAATTTATAACATTGTGCAAGTCCACTTCTTTTTTGCAAGCCATAAAAAGTTAAATAATGGATTTAAACACTTGGCATGAATATTGCCATTAATTGCCTCAACGACAACAGTACGCAAACACATATTTATATAGGCATTTGCATTAGCTTGGTATTCGGTTTTTGTTTATTTGAAATAAATTATTCTGCTCATTCATCAGCATTTTGCGCTGTTATAAACACGTTTTTAATTAAAATTGCAAAAACGGGCAAAACGTAGACGCGGCAATAAAAGGAAACATAACATAAGCCGCTTGTGTGTGTGCGTTTTAGTGCAGGAGTGTGTGCAAAATGGCAAAACAACAAAAACCAAAGAGAAGAAGAGAAAAGGAGGGAGAGATGGATAGAAAGAAAAAAGAAGAAGAAAAATGTGATGGCAGCAACTTCAATTAACAGAAAATAAAAGGCAGTTCCAAGCAGAACAAAGCACTGAGGAGCAGTAACAGAAAGCAAACAAAGCACATCAGAGAGACAAAAGTTGCCATTGCCGTTGCCGTGGAGGTAGTGAAAGCGAGAAAGGATGGTGGTGCAAAGAGGAATAAAGAGGGAAGACAAGCAGCATGCAGAGAAGCGCAACAGTTTTGTAATAAAATGGCATACACGTAATCATGGCAGGCAGATAAATGTGCGTGCATCGCGCTTTCGTTCTCAAACCTCAACAACACGCACATACACACACACTCATAAGAAATGAGTTGGAGCTGGAAATATGAAACGCTGCCTTTGCCCGCAAAAAGTGCAGTCGAATCACTATTTTGGAAGAACAAATAATCTTTAAAAAAAAAACTTTTCTATGCTAGATAAAATTTTAGAGTTTTTGGATACTTTACAAAGTACAACACAGCATAAGCACACATAAAACGCTGCCACTTCTTGCCATATAAAACTGTCTCCAAAACAAATATGTTTTGAATTCTTACTCCTTTGCCAATCAAACAATTTGCAAAGCCCTTGACAAACATCACAATGAAAGATGGGGTTTAAATTTTCGCGATATTTCATGAAAGCACACAAAATAAAGTGAGTGTGTGTGCGTAAAAGCGTGTGTATGTGTGGCTGACGTTCATGTTTGTAACTCTTTAGCCTCTCACGTGCCAAATGAATTGGCTGCTCGTCAAGTTTTCTTTGCTGTTTTGCTTGGCCTGGTTGGCGTTCTTCATGCCATCAAAATTGTTCTCACGTCTAGACATTATTTCTTCAATCATTTATTACCTAATTAAGTGGAAGTATAAATGCCAAGCTCAGCCACCCAAGTGAGCTGCCGCAATGGGCGTGCCAGGCCATTCAGGGTCGAATTGGCTACTGTTTTGCCGCTTGTGTTGTCACTTCTCCTTCTGGCCCGCCGCCTTTTGTGTATGTGAATTAACTGGCAGCATTCCAATGATTGACCTTCCTCTTTCGCACTAGTCAAAAAGCAAGAAAGTGTGTGGTGTGTGTATATTTAGTGAGTGGGGACTCTCGAGTTTTAGAAACGCCTTAAGCATAGCAACTGCCTTTGTCTCGGGCTCGTTCTTTGTTCAATGTTTTTCAGCGAAGTCGTCGTTCAGAGGGCATTGTGTGCATTTTTTTTATTTTGTGTTGTTTGTAGCTGGAAAGTTTTGCTATAGCTGCTGTATCTTTTCTTGTGGTTATTCCAAACAAAATGCCGCTTCTTTTCTTTTTTATTTTACTCTTGGCCCTTATTCTTTTAGCCATTGTTTAATTTCAGCTTGGATCAATTGTGTCACAGCATTGAACGCAGCATAGCGTTTTGGTAGTCAATAATTTAGTGCACGGCAAGAGCGCTGAAACCTTGGAAAAATATTTCTGAACATATTTCTGAACATGCAGATAGCGACTGTCTGAATGGCGGTTTAGTTCCATATTTAAGAATAAAAGAAATCACAATGTAAATAAACAAAAAATTGTTTAGTTAGTGCGTATTGACATTTTGTCGATTAAAGTAAAACATATATCTTATTCAAGTATTTTAAAATACTCAGTATTTCCACGTTTTTTTGTTTTTGTTGGTACTTACGTTGTTAGTTCCCACTTTTTGGAAATAACAGTCAGCCTTTTTTCACATTATTTTTATTATTATTTTTGTTATTGCTGCTTTTACAATGTTTTTTTCTCATTATAAATGTGCCTCGGCTACTCTGGTTTTCTGTGCATCCTGGACTTCGGTTCACATGGTTCACTTAAAACCGTCGACATAGTAATGCATATGTGCATATATATCTTACTTATATATAAGTACATAACATGTTGTTTTCTATTTTCTATGTGGTGTTCCATTTAGTTTGTTATCGCTAGGCTTAACTTGAATCGCACAACTTATTTGAAAGTTACGAATATACGAGTATTTCTTATGCATATTTTATGTGTCTTCATATATCTCATATCATATATTCTGTCTGTCTTTTAACATTGATTTTGGTTACCTTTTCTATAATATTATTATTTCTTAACAGTATTGATCAAGTTGTAGTTGCTTTTCTTTTTAACGGTACTTTACATTGTAGCTACGCCTCGTGCTGTGCTGCCCCGAGAGCACAATGACAAGGTAAAAGAGACATAAACAAGAATCGTAGGGCTTAAGCGAATAGATTTACATAAATATATGCAGATATCAGATACTATAATGCAGATTAGTTGTAAAAGTATTCCTTGTTCTCTATAATCGCAAGTTGTCTCAGTTGGGATAATTTCTGGTATTTTCATAAACAAAACTGTCTGACAACTGCAATAAGTTTTGATAGATATATTTTTAAATTCGTCTTATATTAAGTGGCTACAAGCTGTTCAAAAAGCAGGTTTTCTTCAATAGAGGTCGCTTGCATTTTGGTGGCCTAGGGAACTATTAAGGTGCACTGCAATGCTCAATGCATATTTTGGTACATACGTACATTAATAAGTATAATTATTACAAAGGACGTAATCCTCTCTTTGGTATCGCATGTAATATGCATATGTATTTTTGCTGCTTTAAGGTATTTAATTTTACTATTTGCTCTAATAGTGTCAACAATGGTATAATTTTCAAGATAATTGATAATTATAATGATATGAATTACCAATGGATGTTTGCGTAACTCTCTTTTTGTTTTGTCTAGTATTCACTTATTGAAGCGAAGTCTAGGGTGCACCAATAGCATTATAACGTATGGTATATAGGTATACGAGTATATTTAGGTATATCAAGTTAGCGTTGACTACGTATGTATATAAATATGTATGTATATGAAACGCATATCGTCATGTATATGCATTAAGGAAGACATTTTTTCATGATTGTGACCATTTCTTCAGCGCACTTTACACTCAACACTTTACACTATTACTCACATCAGTTAAGTACGAATATGTGTGTAAAATTTACTCAACGCCTTTGTCAAACGGTCAAGCTTAGGCTTAAAGTGTGTGTGTTATATTAAAAACTAGGAATTTATATTCATAGAATTTTTGTATTTTACTTCCACACGTGCCTATAAACTTAAGTTCTGTTTAATTTACTTATAATGCTTTTGTTGTAAGGGTGTCTCGTAATTATTATTTTTTTTTATTCCTGTTTATACTTAAATCATTTATGGTAGATTCGGAATTAAAGTTCATTGTGTTTTTTTTTATACTTATGTTTATCATTGTGCACATTTGCTTGAAAATATGTATATAGAGGTATGTACAAGGGGTAAGTTCATACGACATTTTGTGTATATTTAGGTGTTCATTTTGATATGTACTGTTAGTATTTGATAAAACAAGTTATATTTCTAATTTATTTACAGCGTAGAAAGTAGGAGCAAATAAAAGAGCTACGTAAGATGAAACCTCTTCCAATGAATACAGATGTAACAAAGGAGCAAGTGAAGTAAATAAATTTAATCAAAAGTGTAAACTGCAGGAATTCACAATTATTTTAATATGCGTCCATGCAAAATATTATTGATAATGAAACCGTTATTCATTTCGGGCTTCGAATCGTTACGAAATGTATTAAAAACATTCAAGTAAATTAACAATAATATTTCGCATGTGCAAATGTAATTACGAAGAATGAAAACAATAAGCATAATTAATATTGTTCAGTGTATTAAATAATAATAAGTATGCTAGAAAACCGTTTCAAGTGGTAAGTACCAACTTAGTAAAAGAATTTTTATTACATTCATGGAATTGCTGTACTTGCGCAAGGCTGAATATTTTAGTTTGTTTATTTAAAAAAAACAACTTTTCTGCAGGGTACTTTAACTTTGAAATGCTTCAGTCAGCAGTGATGCTTTCATTTCATTGCATCAACAATAAAACCAATTATCGGCATCAAATGTAAAGAAACTGCAATTAGCTCTGAGTTGTGTGGTGTGGCGATGATAATAAGTGTTAAATGTTAGTAAGTTAGTGAATATGTTGCATACCTTTATTGTATAAAACTCTACCTACGTATATTCATTAACATACACACGTAACTATATATATATATATATATATATATATATATATATATATATATATATATATATATATATATGTTTTCAAGTCTATTTACACGTTGTGCCAGTTGTTTTCATTATCAATATATCTTTAGCTTTACCATTATTATACGCAAGTAGTACTTCCATTATTTTTAAGATAATTATTATTTAGACAGCAGTTTCTTTCATTCAATTCTAAGTATATAAAGTTAATCGTTATCGCTATTATTCGATTGGTATATCAAAAAGTAAGACCGCATTTCCACGTAAATAACAAAGCGCCCCAATATCTGTCCTATAAGTATACAACACATTTTGCTAACTCTAATCTATCTCACATTGAATGCTGCTGAATATTCGAATGATATGCTCGTATAGGTTAGGATAGCTTCATTCACAACTAAGTATCGCACACGCATTATATTTTTCTTTTTTTTTTTTTGCTTTTTTTTCCCATGCACTTAAGTATACTACATATAAATATTTATGGTATTGTATCGTTTTAAGTGAGCACTGCTCACAGCGCAAAGATGTCACAATTTGTGAACCCATACCCACCTTACAAGTAAGCTACATACAGTTAGTTTGTAATTGTCGCGTTCAACTGGTGTGTCATGTTGCCGCATAAAAATTACTCATACGCAGCGTGCCATGGACGGTAACTGCCAGCGAGAGCAGAAATAGGGAAAGCAGGCGACTAGCTTCAGTCTGGCCACTGCGAGCTGCGCTCGTGCTTTCCGGCCAGACAACATCGACTTCGGACATTTTAAAAATGCTTAGCAGTCGGTGGGATTGTAGCTCATGGTGCTCGGTGTTGATGTGATGACTGATAGTCTTCAGTATCGCTGTGCATTCGTCCTGAATACGAACAGATAACAGATAATACAAAACTTGTGTTAATGGCAATCCTGCACTCAACCGCCTGCTTAATAGAGCATTGAAGGTGAAATACAAACCTTTTCTCTGCGCAGCAACTCGATGTCCTTTAGCTTGCCATCATGTGGTAGTTGAGCAGCTATGATGATGTTTTCCTCGGTCATGTTAAACAGTGTTAAGGTGCATTGTGTCTGCGAAGTAAGAAAAACATCGCAACATCAGCAATAACAGTAATAACAATTAAAGTTCGAATAGGTCGAATTAAAACAACAAAATTATTTTTACCTGATTATTGATATAGGTTGACACGTATTGTTGCAAGGCACGTACCGCATCCTGTACCCCTAGGTTAGTATGAGGTCTCAGCAGGGCCTCGTCTGCAGCACTGTAACCCAATAGCAAAAAGATGCCACCTGCAATAAGTCGGACATAAATCAAAGAAAATATTATATGCATGAATTACACGACTGTGACTCAGCTGTGCTCAACGAGTAGGGACGACTAGACTAAAACACACGTACATACATAAGCGCCACGCAACCTTGGACAGCTTTGTTAAACCAAACTCAAAGAAGCGACAAAGTGCAGATGGCTGTCAGGCATAAGAATACAGTCAGCAAAGGAATGCTCTTTTAATAAATAGTAAGTATCAAGCCAATAGGGTTTGGCTCAAACCAAAGTGAAGTGGAGCAGACATGTCAGTCATGCTACGTCATTGCCTGTCGCAGACGATAGTCGTAAAGTGCTTAACAAAAACCAGAATACAGATATCATACAGCCATAAAATTCATATATCAGCACAATGGAGGTGACGACGCATCAAACGAACGGACTGTTCTGCAGTTTCATGCAGTGTGTAGCTGAATCGCTGGATGGCTAAAAAGGGGAATCAGAACTTACCCGGCAGAATGTAGTCTCCGACTGGCGGCTTCATGCAGATGAAACGTCCCGAGTAACAGAGGCAACGACCACGGAACGCCTGATAAGCCGGTGAAGCGTGACTGTAGAACGCTAGGGCAGTGCGACAGGGGGCGAACGGCACGCAGAGGGCGTGACAGGTGAGTGTCAGCGAGTCGCCGCAGCTGCACAGTTCGCTGCATTCAGCATCATCCAACGAATAGATCTGTAAGTAAAGATGCCGATGTGAAAAACTAAAAAAATTATCAATAATGACGGCCAGGTCTTATTTGCCAGGCATTCGATTTCGCATATGCCTTGTTACAGCAGACATCCGCTGGCCTTTAGCTACAATTTATCACTAATTGCTTAACACTTGCTATAAAACTACTGCTGGCAGCACGTAGAGCCAACAACAGGAGTAGTGAAAAGAAAAGTGGTGTGGCCATTATTTCTGTTGTTTTGCTTATGCTTTTCCTAGCTTTGTTTTTCGATGTTGCGCATTTTGTTTTTTTGTATGCGTTTTCATGCCCATTTTCATGGCGTTGTTCAATGTGGTAATATCTTTTTGTTGGGCATGTGCCGGCACGTAACCCAGGCACGCAACCCAGGTACGCAGACACATACAAAACCTCGAACGCTTGCAACTGAAAGTTGTTTCGATTGTTTTGTTTGCAGCCGCTATGCGAACTTTTCCGTTATGCAATTGCGTTTTAATAACACTTTCTGAACTTCGCTTGAAAAAACAAAGTTAAATAATATACGCCATGATGCTAGAAAAAACTTGAAACACGTATGGTTTAAATAGAAATATTTCAATAGTTGAAAATTTTACGATGATAATTTGTGGCAGCTACATAAACATAAACATGCCGATAACAATCGATAGTATATCGTTTTATAAGCGCACCACTAAAATATGTTTGATGAGATTTGTAGCTGAACCGGCAAAGCGTAAGGCCGTGCAAATTAAGAAATGGAAAATTGTGTACGCATATAATGAAATGGTCGCTGAATAAACGTTTTAGATATTATTTTATACTATATTAATCAACGAAGCCGAGAAGTTGTTTTGTTTTATGTGGCTTTAAAAGTTTAGTCCTACATATATATACATAATGTGTATTTCAATAATACAATTTTACGGACATAATATATATTATTGCTAAAACTTACCCGCTTGCTGCTGCCCTCGCGTATTAGCTGATCAGTTTGATGGGGCCGCTGAACCACACAATTTCCTGAAATTTAGAGATGAAAGTGCTTAGAACATTCAAAGCATTAAAGGGGTGGGGATGGGGAGTGTGGCCTTACGGCTTGGAAAATCAATTAAAATTTATCTTAAAAAGACTTTAACATGTTTCCTATTACGGTTAATACTTAATACTTAACAAAATTTTTATACCCTGATCCCATTAAAAATGGGAAAAAAGGGTATAATGAAGTTGTGCAAAAGTATGTAACAGGCAGAAGGAAGCATCTCCGACCCCATAAAGTATATATATTCTTGATCAGTATCAACAGCCGAGTCGATATAGCCATGTCCGTCTGTCCGTCCGTCCGTCCGTCCGTCCGTCTGTCCGTCCGTCCGTCCGTATGTATGAACGCGTCGATCTCAGAGACTACAAGAGCTAGAGACTCCAGGTTTGGAACTTAAGCTCGCCTAATCCCTAGGCAGTACAAGTTTGTTTCCGATTTTCGATAACTCTTCCCGTTTCCGATATACACATGTGATCGATAACAACAAAATCTTGAATTTGGAAAACTTTGAGATGCAATTTAAATTATAAAATAAAATAATGACAATCTGTGAAATTTTTATTGAAATCGGTTAAGAAACACCGGAGATATGGGGCATTGAAGTTTTGTATGCAGTATGCAGTATGCGCGTACACACACACACATATATACTTGCAAGCACGGATTGTACGCGTGAAGTATAGGGATCAGGGTATCGTCTAGTCGGGATTTCTCGACTAGAGCCTTCTTACTTGTTTTAAATAAATTTGTCACAAAATGTTACTTCATAATGCAGTGACAGCGATTTTACGAAATGATAATATGCATTAAAAGGAAATTTTCTTTTTTGAAAGCACCTGATTAACAATAACTCCGTACAATGTAGATCCTGTTACTAAAGTTGGCGTTTCATGGCAAAGTCAAAACTTTGATTATTACCAAAAATTGCCTACAGTCATAGTTGTAAAAAAATAAAAGCTCAACGTCAGTATCTACGGTAACCTGAATTGATCAACAGATGTTGGATCGGACCAGCAATTTTGAAAAAATCGTGGACACCGGCCTATAAGAAGGCGTTGTGAGAAAATAACGCTAAAGGTTGAATGCTTTGAAAATTTGTAGAGCCAAACTCATTGAGTTCATCGGCGCTCAACTCAGTTTCTAATAAGAAACACGGTTTTTTAAAGTGTCAAGACCAACCCCTCTTACTAACAACCCGCCCTTAATAAACTAATTTTAAAACAAATATGCTGCAATTAAGAAAACATTTTCGATTGCAGACTGCGAAACATGAAGGAACCCCTTTAAGCAACAGCATTTTTTGGGGGTTGTCGCATGGACCAAGCATTTTTTGTTACACTGTTGAAAAGAGAGATTACCGGCTTAGGAGTTAACTGCTAGCTTGCAGGCAAGTGTAGAGTGTTGCCTAAAAATAAAAACTAACGATACTTATCCCAAGCTTTTCTTAGGTATCGCCTTGGGCATTTACTTGGTCTAAAATACCTTTACAAAACTTTCTCAATAAATCAAGAACAAAGCATCGTAGATCTTATTTGCATTTTTAATATGACATCATGTTTTGCTCGAATGGGTTATTAAGTTGCATTAAGTAAATAATTAAAAACTATTTAATTTACAGAATACTTTAATGTCAGCTTTTAAACTGCTAAATACAAGTATCAACTCTGTTGACCCATCCGACGTTGGATTCAAATCAATTATAGATGAGACATGCAAACTGCACAACTCGACGCTGTTCGGCAACCAAACAACAACAATTCATACAAAATGTACACGCAAATGTCCCAATGGTCTAAATAATTACTGGTCGTACACATGCCTTCTATCTATTCATTCATGTATGATTAAACACACATCCATTTATGCATGTGCATGTATGTTATTCCGTTGATAGACGTGCGGCTAACAAACAAACTCATTTACATTTTTAATGCAATTTGTAAACAGGTTTGTCCGTTTGTAATAAATAATATTGGTGGATGCTGATACCAACGTGGTGAAAGATATTTGCACGAGTCGGAGTCCTCATACGTTTTATAACATAAATAAAACACGTTCTATAAACACTAATTGCCAAAAAAGCAACAATACAACTCAGGACAAAGTTCCAATAGCACTCAACTGTGTTTTTGTGTGCAAAGAAAAACTTTTATAATATCACAAAGAAACTCTTTGCTCCTTTTATACACTGCTAGTGCGCACTGCAGTTTTTTATATGTCATATAGAGGCTTAAATCTGATTTTAAGTACACGCTCGTTGACCACGTCATATTTGAAAGCTTGCCATAAGAGCCAAAAGCAAGCTCATTTCCGGTTGCTTTTTGCAAGCTGACGCACATATAAGCATTTGCGTACAGCCACGCATATGATGCTGCACTTTAATTGGAACGTACGGAAATTTATATAGATAAGCAGAATTCATTCAGCGTCAAGTTGTTTCTACTAATTAGCCACAGCAACCACATCAATTATGTAGCAAATTTTAAGAATTGAAATGCGTATTCACTTAAGAGAAATGGGTGGTGCTTATTATGCCTTTGCCTTTTCCCTCGATACGCCCTAACTGTGATCAAGTAGCCGAACCTTAATGACAAAACGAACAGCAAATCATTCGGGCGTAAGTAATCCCTGGAATACGAATGTTGCAAAAAATGTTTCTGCATTTTATTTTTGAGCCGGAAATGTGGTTAAAGTTTCCCGCACTGGTTCCTTGCCACTCAGCAGTCTGTGGCTCTGTCTACATATATCATAATATGTAGAATATGTATATAACCCTCGCACACAAGGGGTCGCCCGCATGCATTTACTTACTTGGCGGCTGTGTTGTTGTTGTGGTCACCATTGTTGTGGTCGTTGCGGTTGTCGGCTCCGTGAGGCTGATGCTGTGCACAAATTCTGTTGTTTCCATTTGGTCAACAAAAATTACCGGATCATCGAAATCTACGCTCTGCCTACCAGCGCCAGTTTTCTGTCCATTTCCATTTTTCTTGCCCTGCCGCCGGTTCTCGCCCTTACCATTGCCGTTTTCGTTACCGTTACCATTACCATTACCATGCCCGTGTCCATGTGCATGCCCTTTGCCATGGTTATTGTCGTGTTCATTGCCGCCATGATAATCGTCATTTCCGCCGTTTCCGCTGGCATCGTTTCCGCTGTGCAGCGGCACTGAATCGGGCGGATCGAGATAATTGTGTTCAACCGATGCTGGCTCTGATTTCTCCTTTGCCTGCTTCGTTGTAATTCGTTTGGGTGTGAGTTTGGTTGTATCGAGGTTTTTCAATTTTGTTGCGCAGGTATCCCGATATATATATATATTTTTTTAATATTTTTTATTTGTTTGAGTTGCGGTTTTGTAATTGTTGTTCGCAATTGTTGTTATTCGTATGGTAGATACATGAAAAGAAAAGTTTTAGTGCGGATTCGAATATTTTTGTGTGTTGCATTTAATCTTTTTGGTGCAGTAGCAGTAACTGAAGCAGCAGCAGCAGTAACATCTGCATCAGCAGAAGGGCAGAAATTGATTGCTCTGTCGGTTTGAATTCATACGCGTTACTTCGATTCACGAACTGTTGGGTTGTTGTGCACTTGGCTTTTCGACTCTTTGCGGCTACTGATTGAGTGCTGATTGGAAAACAGACGGATTGAAGGATAAATGAATAGAGCAACACAAGGGACGTCGAACGGACGGATGGAAGGAGAGATAAGCAACTGTTGTTGTTAAATCTTGTTAATCGGGTTGGGTTGCAGGCAGGCGTGTTTCCCTGGCACAGCTAAACAGGCACACAGTTGCTATTGTTGCACCACAATTAACTCTGGTAATGCTCTTACCCACTGTCAGAGAGGCACAGCGTTTGAGCGGGCTAAACTACTTACCTTGAAGATATGCGTTGCTGGTTTCCTTGCCGTCTGTTTTGGCTGCAAATTGGTTGTTGCTGTTGTTGTTGTTGCAGTCGGTGGCGCAGGCGGTGGAGAGGGTGGTGCACGTGTTGTTGTTGTCGTAGTTGTCGTGGTTGTCGTCGTCGTCGTAGTTGTTGTTAAGAAACCCAACTCGGCCAGCCGCTTCATATGAAAGTCCTTTTGAGCCTCAACTGTAAAATGAATTAGTTTGTAGTTAGTTACCTATGCTATGCAGCTCTGCAATTATCAACTTGTCGAGCTGTACTCACCGACACAGGGATTCATCCAGAGCAAACGACGCCATCCCACACACTGGTAGAGATGCTGCGTATCAGTGTTTTGGCAGGCGCATGTGGTGCGCAGCATGGTTCCCAGTATACCAATCATTGCGGTGCGACAACCACTAGGACGGCCGGCACACTTCTTGGTGACACTGTCCACGGCACACGCCTGCTCGTAATATTCCAACTTAAGTCTGTGACGATTAGCAGAATAGAAAAATTAGAGGGTCAACGTATGCATGTACTTGTGCTCTATGTGTCTTTGTTTTGTGTGTGCTTTGGTTTATTCATCAGTTAGCTGCAGTAAACGTCTGCCATTCTGTCGTCTGGCTGTGAGTAAGTATCCCGTTACCTGCAGTGACTTTTGCTTGCTTGAGTAGGAGATTGATGTCATGCAATTTATGTTGGAATTACTCTTGGTATTTTACTGCACTTCATGGTAGTGCAGATGTTGTTTTGTCTCCCACCACCACAAAACAGCTTCACAATTTATGACACATCCGGTTTACGACTCTGTGCATGTGTATCTGTGTATCGTGGACTTGGCTTGTAAAATTCTTGATTCTGGCGCTTAGTTGCAGTGCGGCGAATGCGTAATATGCGTAACAATGCAGACCCACAAGTGTTGGTAATAATAATAATAATAATAATATTTATTATATTTAGTTCAGCTACAGCCGCATTAAGGTTGCAGATTTGCAGCGAGTACCAATCCACTAGGACTCAAGTGTGATGATTTGTGAGTTCTGTCTGTTGCGGTCTGTTGAAAGTTTTGTGGTAACCGCTAGCCTAATAAAAGTTCCATATAGAAAAGCTGTTCAATAATTGCTACTTTCGCAGCATTCTTGACACTGGACATTGCCATTCAGAATTATTACATGAAACACGCTGCACTCTGTTCTCGCTAAGTGTCCGGTTTCGTTATGTAAATACATGTATTGCAATTGAAGTGTTTCGGCACGCGGCCTGCTGAGGCAACCATCTAAGCGCCAATAAAACAAACTTTCCAACAACGGTTAGGCGGCCAAACAAAATTGCTAAACACCCAACACCAAACAATATACAATGCACAATGCACATAGAACGTGCTTGAGTACAATGCGTCGTATACGTAATAAGTCAACATAAGCACTCGAATAGCTACGCCGGTTTTAGTTTGACTTACTTTCACACACCACATGCCCCCCCTCCCCCCCCCCCTTCCCCACCAGCTAATGGTGTTTATACGTAGGCAGCACAGCATACAAAATGAGCGACATTAGTCCAATTTAGTTGTTTACTAAAGCAAGTGAGATTCACTTAAAAGGCAATTTATTTTCACAGCTCCAGTCGATGCCACGTTCGTTGCGGTTGTTCAGCTGTAACATGACAACAAACAATCACCATCACACGCTCGCTCCCACACATTCACACATCCATACAGTGTGTGTAATGCATGTCATGCTATGCATCGCTTTGTATTTGACACTTTCGCGGCTTTACTTGAAGATGTGGCTGCCAAGTGGAGGGGATGTGAAACTGCATCCAGCTTGGTTGCTATGATTTCTCGTTCCGTGTTAAATGAAGAGCAGTGCATAAAGTGATAATTTAACGCCCCGTTTGACTACGACGTTGGTTCTGGCCAACAAACCGCACAACTTGAGCTGTTGTGCTTTGGATTTCGTCTTTTCGGTGCTTGTCGGTTTAATGAATTTGGCAAAAATGTCAGCATAGTAGAAAACGTATGCGCCACTCTCTTTAGCAATGGCTTAATATATGTAATTTAATAAGCACACGAAATTCAATTCTGTTTAATTGAATTGCGGCCCAAAACGCTTTACGCGCACACACACAGACAGATTAAAACAAGCACAGGATATCACATGCAATGCCCATGTTTCCGCT
Organism: Scaptomyza tumidula; assembly: GCA_035044465.1. Classification (NCBI taxonomy): domain Eukaryota; kingdom Metazoa; phylum Arthropoda; class Insecta; order Diptera; family Drosophilidae; genus Scaptomyza; species Scaptomyza tumidula. The sequence continues at coordinate 428,640 of JAWNNW010000447.1, forward strand.
TCCGCTTAGCAAGCATTTGAATTATGAACACAGCCATGGGGCATAACTATGACTATCTGACTCACCTGCATTCGCGATCCTCTTTACAGCTGTCAGCCACCAAATGGCATGCGGGTGGCGGATGGTAGTAAATACCATTGGAGGTGGCAGGATTATTGTTATCGGGCGGCCGCTGTGCGCAGATGGGATGCAGTTTTTCCTGTGCAATCATGCACATGTCGTGCCGATTTCCATTCGTCTGGCTGGGACTGTTGCTGTTGCCGTTGACGGATTTTCTGGCGAGACAAGGGGGTGAGGTGAAAAGTTTTTGCTGTAGCTGTTATTGCTCTTGTGGACGGACAACCATTGCTGCCACTTACTTGCATAGACAAAAGGCAATGTCCAGGTTCAGGTCCTCGTGCGGTCCTTTGTAGAATGACTGCAATGATGTCATGCACGCATTGCGATTACAGCGATGCAGCTCACAATGCATCAGCATCGGCTGAAGTGATGATGAGCAGGCAGGATCCTCTCGGCAGGTATCCAGTGCTGTGTGGCAGGTACTCTGCACGCGTTGAACGAAGATTTTACATTGTTGTATACGAAAATTGTAAAAGGTATTGCGCAACATATTCAGTACTTTGCATTGTCTGTCCCCAGGGTCAGGTGCAGTTCTGCAAAATGATGCATCGGCAGGCCCACGCCGACTCCAGTCTGAACTTACCTGAAAGTGTTGCTTGATTATTTCCGTTGAGAGGTCAACTTCAACATCCTGACCACCTGCAGCAGCAACAGGAGCAGCAGCAGCAGACGTGCCCAAGTGACCATTACGTTTGATTCGAGTTAAAGTTAGATTTGCCAAACAAGAAATCATCAGAGTATTTAAAGTTTGCCATTATTTAAGCCACAGTTATTGTAGAAAAACGAAAAAAATTCTGTTAGTTAACTTCTTTTAATGCCAGCATTTTAAAAATACTATAATTTGCACTTAAACTCTACCAGACTGCATCCACCAACATGAGGGACCAACATACAAAAATTGGTCAGTGTGCTAATTAAATCGTTGTTTGAAATTGTAAATATTTGAACTACTAAAAATGTCATTGTCACTCTCTTGAAAACGTAACATTTATTTTGCAAATTTATGTTTACTTATTTAGCAGCATACAATTATTTATTTTGTTTTATTTTTATACCCTGAACCCATTAGAAATGGGTAACAAGGGTATAATGGCTTTGTGCAAAAGTATGTAACAGGCAGAAGAAAGCATCGCCGACCCCATAAAGTGTATATATTCTTCAACCGCCGAGTCGATACAGCCATGTCTGTCTGTATGAATAAACGCATCGATCTCAGAGACTATAAGAGCTAGAGACTCCAGATTTGCAAAATAAGCTCCTCGATTTTCGATAACTCTTCCCGTTTCCGATATACACATGGGATCGATAACAAAAAAGTCTTGAATTTGGAAAACCTTGAGACAACATTTAAATTATTAAACAAAATAATGAAAGTTTGTGAAATTTTAATTAAAATCGGTTAAGAAACACCGGAGATATGAATCATTGAAGTTGAGTATGCAATATGCAGTATGCGCGTACACACACACACATACTTGCAAGCACTGACTGTACGCGTAAAGTGAAGGTTTAAGGGTATCGTCTAGTCGGGATTTCTCGACTAGAGCCTTCTTAATTGTTTCTTTTCGCATTTAGTATTTTTTTTTAATTTTGTATTTATTAATTGCATTTAAAACACCCTAATAACATATATATTAGTATTTTTGTTAAATGTTATATTTATTAATTGCATTTAAAACACCTTAATAACATATATATGTGCATATTTAATGTTTTAAACTCGAGCTTATCACAACATCATTGCCGTGTTGGCGTTGTTCATAACTCAATTACGTCATGGGATAGACGGTAAATAATCCTAATTAGAAATTATTATCGACGAACACACACTGAAGGGCTGAGGGGCTGCATGACGTGAGGGGGTGGCGCATCATGTTGGGGGGCAACAGCTGGTGCCAGTTATGGATTACATTTTAATTAACAAACTTGTTAGATTTCAGTTCTAATCATTTGCGTGACCCAGACACAGATCCACCCATAAATAATTAAAACAATCGAATTTAAAAACGAAAAGCATAAATAACGAAATTAAAGGCAATATATATATATATATATGTATAATATTAAAATTTCTTGCTTACAACTTGTAAAGGGGACGTTCAAAAGGGTATCGATTGTCATTACTTTTAACTGAAGGGGGGAGTAGGGGAGGGTCGTACACTGCTTTAAGCGAGCAGCAGAGCTACAGGTGCAGCGGGGCTGCGAGGTCTAATATAACACAACTAAAAACTATAATTTTAAAATTTGTTCGTATGGATATTTAATAGCAGTTGAATAGATTTTAGACCTTTCTCTTTTCAACCTACTCAAAAAAAATTTGCGGATCGCTTAAAGTATATATTATTTTCAACGATGAAGTTCTGTTTTATGTGTTTTAAATATGTTGCTTTGTGTGTGTGTGTTTTTTGTGTGGCGTTTCTTTTCGCTGAATTGGGAACAATTTATCGGCAGCAGGTACATAAGTTAATGAGAATGTTGTTAATATGATAAATGATAGTTGTTTATTCTGACTACTAACAATTTTTTATGTAATTTTTTTTAAAACCAATATAAAAACATCTGACAACGCACGCAACGCCAAATGAGAATAAAAAAGTCTTAAAAATTGTGTGGGCGCACGAAAATTTAAATTAAAGCTTAAGCAAATCAAATATGGGCGTCCGAGATTCAAAATTAATTATTGATACGATCGAATTTAACAATCAAAATATCAAAATATTTTACAAGGTTTGGTTTTGCCTTTAAAAGTGTTTTTTTTAAGTTTTTTTTTTTTAAATTTCTGAATTTAATGGTATGAGTAAATTTATATCTTTTAATTGGTACAGACGCAGTTCTTGTATTATGTTTGTGTTGAACTTGTTTTTGTCATTGTTGTTATTTAACAGGAACACGCAACATATGAAACATATTAGAATAAAAATTTGCATTTGATCAAAATTTTTGAGTTTTAAAAAGATATGTATGTAACGCATGTTGTTTGTACTTAGTAGTTGAATTATATGTGAGTGTAACTGTTATTGTTTTTTGTTTCAGAAAAAAGTGCATCGTAAAATTTTGTTAAAAAAAGTGTGCTTGAATTAAATTTAATTTTAATTTTAATGAATTTTGTTTTTTTTTTGGGTTATCAATATTTTTGTTTGCGTAAGTATAATTATGTTTTTTATTAATCCATTTATACACCTGTTTTTGCTATAATTAAATAATTATTTAACTATTTGAATTATTATAAACAAAATTCATTGTTAAAAATGTTCATAACAAAATTGAAGTAAATGTTTTTGTTTTATTTAAAAAATATTTCAAAACATTTTGAAAACATGTGGCAAGCTACGAAAAATTAAACTAAAAACGAATAGTTAAGCTAAAGATTGATTTACATATATATATAGAAATATGTATATACGAGTATGTAGGCAGTTATTGTTGTTGAGCAAATGCCAAAAACTATGCATAAATCCAGGATGGACTCAGAACACGCTGGATTTTTGTTATCTTTGTTTCAAATAATAAATAATATTTATATTTCAACAATCAAAATTGTATACTTTATAATTTACCTGCAACGTGGTGTACTCGTTACAGGGGACGACACAAAACGCGCAAAACGTCAAAAATATTAAAACAGAAAGTAAGGCAAAAAACGCTATTTTATATATTACACAATTCTACCTGTCAGGTAAAAACACTATCTGCTTGGCTTTTAACTCAATTTTTTTATTGTATTTGTTTTTAGCATATTATTTCTGCTGGTGATATTTTTTTGTAATTTTTTACTGAAAGGTTTTCCTAGTTTGTGGTCAGTTATTCATTTATTAATTACGTTCATGCTAAAACATGTACACATACTTTGATAGTAAACACCGGTATTTCCGTTTCCGTTGCCATTGCCGGCGTAGCCGTAGCCAGTATCAACGATATCAAATGGCGACTCATTTCCGGCAGCTGCCGATGCGCCCGCCGCTATGTGGCGCTGGTGAAAGCCGCTTATATTGAACGGATAGCTGAGCACGCCGTGCAGCGAGTTAGACACCGAGCCCGGATAATTATAGCTGCTTGCCGAGCCGCCCTTCGCTATTAACGGCGTATCAATAAGCGCTAAATTATCATCGAAGATTCTCTGATGCAATTTTTCGTCCATGCCCAATATTCTTACTGGAAGTTTGAATAGCGAGAAGAGAGAGGGTAGAATGGTTGTTGTAGTTGTGCAGTAGCTTTTACTATAGTTGTTGTAGATACGAGTAGTTGTTGCTTTTGCAACACAGGATTTGAACTCAGCAACATTTGGGCATCCAATTAATTTGCATAATTTTTAATTGTTTTTTCTTGTTGTAACATTTTTTCATAAATAAAAAAAATAACATATGTTTATGTGTACCCATTGATTTAAATGGGTAAATAAACCTTTCAGACCTTTTCCAGAAACTCAAGTAAGATGATATAAACCAAACGACAATTTAAATTTTTTAAGAAAACATTTAGTTTACATAGATTGTTTAAGAAAACTATAATATGTTGGTGCAGTTAAGAACTTTTGTGCGCAACAGTTTAACAAATCTTACGTATTCATATTAATTAAAATAGCAGGAAGGTTTTTGAACGAAAGCAATGCCATGGAAAATTGACACTTTGTTAAAACGATATTTGTGTGTAGGCAAAGTTGCAAAACAATAAGAAGAAGAATGATCAAAAGCCCGACAATATGCCGATCATCCCATTTATTCTCTTAGTTACAAAAGTCTAAAACATTGAATATAACTGCTTCAAATACAATGCTTAGAAGCGAATTTAGTTTTAAATTAACAAAACTTATTGGTAGTGACATTTGCATGCAGTGTAAAAACTAAATATTGATTAACAACAAAACTTAAATAATTGGTTGACATAACCGTTTACTGTGTTTCATTTCATTTTAGTTATTGACTGCTTGAATGGTAATTTAGGCAACTGCATTGGTGTACACAGAGGTGACATGGCTTTGCGAATTAACAGTTAAATTTAACCAATTTCTTATTCTACGGCTCGCCACGCAACAATTGCCACTGTAGTGCTGCTGTTTCTGCTATCAATGTCAATGGTAAGGCTAAAGCACCCACAAACAAACACAGCGCTAACACAGACGTGCTGGGCATGTGTAGATGTGCGTGCGAGTATATATGTGTGCAACTTTGTGTATCTTTCAAATGTCATGCGCTGTTAGAGCGAGCAAATGGTAAACGATTCAATGGAGGCGCTCAGCACAAGCATTTGCTTATCTCGACGAGCGCACGCCGAAGTACGCTTCATTTGAGTCGCCTGCCTGAGTACACCAATAGCAGTGCTCAAAGGATACCAGACCCCCTGCCCGCTGAAGCAGCTAAAGAAGGCAGACGGTCATTGTGGGCCACTAAATGGCAGGGATTTTCCATGCGACTTGTGCGTTAGCCTCGCCTGTCTGCGATTTGTATTTATGTTTGTCGCTTACTTTGCCGAGCAAATATTTGCTAAACACACAGCCGAGGGAAGATCCAGCAGTGGCGGAACTTAAGCCGGAATTGCAATCGTTATCCTTACTGCCTCCATAGCGGAGCGAATCAGCTGGAAATGAGATTAGAGTTGTTTGCTAAGTGTTATCACCCACGTCAGCAGTTTTCGACGTCAATGAATGAATCTGTCGCGTAAAACGTCATTCAATTGTAGCGTATGCGCAATTTAGTTTAAAAGAATTATTGGTGTCCCAGCATATGCTGCAATTTAATAATCATTAAAGAGTATAAAAAGCATCAGTTAACATTAATTTCTGCTTAAGCTTGTCGTACAGACATAAACTTATTCTTGCAGCTCATGACGGATATTGGACAAATTTCCAACTATGCGTAATGTGTCTAAAAACGCATTAACAACTGAGATAAATTGCAGATCGCGACATAATTAAAAAAAAAACAGTTAGCACAGTGCGTTTTATGCCTGCCAAGAAAATAGTTTTTTCCATGCCCTAATTTGATTTTCATGTCTATGCATTCGGGACGTGTGGCGTGAAGGTAACTTGTAAGCTCTGTATTATTATGAAAATAGTTATTGCATGCAAACAAGGACCGTCCCAACTAGATATCAACACAGATTAATTTTGTATTTGTTGTTGGCGCATTAATTGTTTTTACTTGTGTTTTAATTTTGCCCCTAGCATTATTTTTTTTAACACGATGTTTTTATATTTGTTCGCTTATTTCCAATATGAAATGCAGTTTTTAAAATTGTGCTTTCAAATAATTAGAGTATTAAAATTGGCAAACGTTTTGTTTAAAATCGGTTACCGGGTTTGCTACTGTTAAGTATTAGAATCTGTTCGGTAATTTTCTGTTGTTTGTTTTTTGCAACAGTGTGTGATTAGAGTTTATTATTGGTGTTGTTCTTACGTAAATAAACGCAAATATTTAAGTCGAGTGCATATAAATATCTGTGAGTCGTTGCATGAAACATGCATAATTATTTTCCATGAATTGCGCACAATAGCTGCATCACTAAGTGCGTGCCAAAATATTGACAAATGCAGCCAACGTACAGAGAACACAATGGGAGCTTCAAATTTATAACCCATGTCAGCAGATGCGCAACAAATGCCGCAGCGCACGCAAAACAAGAGGGACGTCATAAGTGATGATGATGAAGAAGATGATAATGAGAGTAAAATTATGACAATACTGATAATGACTCGAACGATGATGATGGACGGCCATTGACAAAGGCAAGTGGTAATAAATTTAAGTGAAGTGCACAAAATGCGTAACAATCAAAATGCCAAACAAAATATATTACGGAGTTCGAGGGGGAATCGAGTGGTTTCGGCTATGCGTATTAACAATATTTGGCATGTTAAAAGAGCAAGTTATACAGATTTGCAGCCAAAGATAAAGCCGCATGAATGCATTTTGAGCTGTGTGCGTTTGTGTTTGTGTGTGTTTCTCTGTATGAGGGCCCGAAACATGCAATTAGGCAGCAACTTAATGTAATACACACAATGAAAACCTCTATGCAAACCAAAGGGCAAGTAGATTTAGGGCACTTCATATCAATATTACTTGGTGAAGTGTTTGGTATTTTGAGGGGTGAGTAGGGATGGCAATTGGCGCTGGGGCACCCCAACAATATGCTTATTCATAGCACTTCTGTGCTTTTTTTTTGGATAAGTGTATGTGTGTGTGTTTGTGTGTAAGAGTACGAGTGTGTAACTTTAACTGCATGTGATTGCAATGGCAGATAGCCATAACTATACGCCAATAACTATTACAAAGTGCCAGGTATAACACAGTGTGCGGTACACCAACGGCTAGACACACAAAGCGGACAACAGATACACTGGGATACGCTGTTACGGTTGCTTGCCCGCCGCTTGTTTATCTAATATATTTGGTTTCGCAAAAGATGCCAGTATACAAAAACCACCAAAGATCTATAAATAGATTGAGTAAGTGTCTGTGAGTTAAAATAAGTGCTTTTGGTGCAGTGGAGTGGTGGCGTAATGTGTGCATCGATTGTCTAATATGCTTCTACAATATTCAACCCTAACTTACCATCTGGCTTATGCTTAAATTAGAAAACACAAAGCCCAAGTGGTCTTATGTATGACCTAGATTTGCTTTCAGTATAAGTTCACACATTCCATGTTACTGGCCTTATTTCGGATTACACTTAAAGTTTGCCTCAAAATTAATAATTGCACATTCGATATTTGAATACATCACCAAAAGATATAAAGCTTATCGTATCGTAAATATTAAAAAATATTTTAAGATTTGCTATTAAGCAATAATAAGTGAAAATTATGGATTAGTTTTCATTAAGCTCCACTTTCATTTGAATAGTCTTAAAATACACGCCTATATGTAGCTTACTTAGATACAAGTGCATCAAAATAGTGTTAAGGACACACTAAGATAAATTTGCAATGAAAATTGATTCGCATTTAATTCAAAGCTTAACTTAAGTGCATTTGAAAAGTATTACGTTACTTATTATTTATAATTTGCTTACCTCTCTCATCCATTCTCCCAGTTGGATGCGTATGGTGGGATATATCGCTACCGGCGATTAAATCGCCGAGATGTGCAGTTTCGTGCAAGTTGGTGCCAGTGCTAAATGGAGTTGCAAGTATTTATGAAATTGCAATATTACATAAGTGCATTGTTATTATATTGAAAGTACCGTGGGAAGATGTGCTGAGGAATAAGCTAATAAGCCCAGTTCTATATGTATAGGACATAATGTTCATAAAAGTCAAGTGCATGTTCAGGTGCAAGTGCATGTGTTTTGTTGTTGTGCATAAGGGCATTTAGCATATGACATAAAGGCTGTTAACTCATAGAGAAAATGGCTTAATGCGGCCACAAATCGGCTTAAAGCATTTACAACATTTACAGGCAGGATCACACAGAGATATAATATAGAAAGGGGCAGAGAGAGAGAGAGAGAGAGAGAGAGAAAGAGAGAGAAAGCGGCCCAACAGCAAAAGTTGATGAACCGGCGAGAGTCGGTTGGCTTTTGACTTCCGCTGCTAAATGACAATTGGCAAAGCTGTATGCGTTTATAAATAAATAATGCCAGCCATTGGGGATACTCTAGGCAGGATCATACATACATACATAGAAAAAGGAAAACGGACGAAGTACATGTCCCTGAAATCGGTTTATACTCATTGCGGACATCATTTGAATATTCATTAAGATGGAATGCATAAGAAGTCGATTAAGAATTCAAATGCTCTACAAGTGCCCCGGGATCCAGGCAACAGCCGTCCTACACTACTTATTAGATTGTTTTCGCTGTTGTTTGTTGGGCTTATTCATTAGTTAGCTGCTGCTGTTAACCGGAAATTGTGGTATACCCAAGTGAGTCAATTATTTTAAAAGCTTTGCTGTATAAAGTTTACAGCTGCAGCCGTTGCTGTGGTTAAAAGAGTTTTTGGTTGAGTTAATTGAAGGCCTGAATGCCAAACGTGAAAGTGCTCTGAGGAGGGGATTTGGGTCAGGGAATCATATGTAAAAGTTTGAACAAAGTTTCAGGCTTAAGGATGCCAACTTGAGCTCGGCCTGGCCGAATCATATGCGCTGCATACTTAGATATACTAGAAGTGCGGCTCGTTGTTCCAACTGTGGTCGACGGTTCCACGCCATGCGCATAAAAGGTGTGCGTGTGTGGGTGTGTGTGCGTGTGCTGATGTGGTCCTTGACCAGCATCGACTACCACCACAACATCATCAACAACACTGCGTTCTAGCTCATCCACATGTGTTGGCGACGGCTGCAGTGGTGACTGCTTTTTGTGGCCATGCTGCGTGGTGATGGGAACCTCGACGACCAAATCATCATTCTCGGAGGTGTGCGGACTGTGCGAGGCGAGCACCAAAGGATTGTTAATGCCCCACGAGGGTGGGTGCAGATAATGCGGGTAGTTTGAATAAATTTCAGCGCGTATCCGATCATCGTAGTCATCATCATCTGTTTCATCGTCTTCTTCCTCCCGCTCCATTGCTTCTTCCTCATTTTCTCCAGCCGTGAATCTGTGACCGTTGTCCGGTTCATCATGGTACTGGTACTCAATGTTGTTCGACAAGAGCTCCGTGCCATTAAAAGCATGTCCGATGCGCTGTCCGTATTTTTGTTTCTGTTTTCGAGTTGGTTTTGGCTTCGTTTTCGGTTTTGGCTTCAGCTTTGGCAACCCGTTGGGAAAAAATATTATTCTATCTGCAAAGAGCCAAAGAGTGGGAAAGGGTGGGAAAGTGGGGGCGCAGGCATGTGTGAGGTGCAAAAACAGTTTAGTGCCAAAAAGGTGCAAATTTGTTGTTCCGAGTGTTTTAGGTAGCTGTGAGTTGGTGGCTGTGAGTATTGTTTGTTTCGCGTGTGGTAAAGGTGGTACGCTTATTTAATTAGTGCTATTAGTGCATAAAGTGCATTGAATCCAAGGGTGCGAGTGTTGGTGCGATTGCATTGAGTACGTGAACAAGCTTACAGCGCCAACTGAACGTGCAGAGAAATTAGTCTAGGGATTGTGTTGGCTTAAGTTTGAAGTTAAGGTTTATAGTTTAGATGCAAGACTACAAGTATAAGTGAAATACTAAATGAAGTGAGAATATTAGAGGAGGTCAAATAGATCCTATGCAAGCAGCCCCTGCCAAGCCTGCTCCAAGTCGTTAAGGTTAATACGCATACGGTTATAGCATTAACGTAGGTACTGAACGATAGAGCCATATATTGAGTTAGTAAGTAAGGAACACATTAAGCATTTGACAGCATTAGTTGGTAGTTTAAGGATTATTCTTAATTTATTTATTGTGGGGTGCAATCAATTAAATATGTAAATACCAGTATCAATCTATATAAAGCACAATTACAAAGCCATTTAGCGAGTGACATATCAATATTCAATGGGCTTGTTGTTTGGTGGGGTTTCGAATGACGCTTACTGCTTTTTGTAGTTAAGATACTAAGTTAGAGAATACGAGTGTACTTTGATAGTTGGATGGTGTGTGTTAGAGAGATAGAGGCGAAAGAGAGCGAGAGAGAGAGAGAGAGATAGAGCAGTGACAGTAAACACGGCGGCTTGAATATACATTTATTATATAAGTACATTTACGTGATATTTACGATGTTACTGAGCATTGCTAATACGTAAAGTACAACCATTTATTTATGTACTGATATAGGCATATTTCTAATAGATTGTTTCTTGAACGCAAGTCACGCAAATGTGGGTTTCATTTTCGACTAATTTTTTTATTATAATATTTTTGGTTTTAATGCAAAAGCGTGCGATATTAGTTTCAGGTTTTTTTTAAATTCTTAAATTATTGGGATAGTTTCAGTTTTGAGCGGTTTACAAAGTACGAATTAACAAAAAATAGTAAACAAATTTAATTCTAAGTTGAGTGAAATAAAGGTTAGACAGAACTGATAAGAAATTCGGAATAACTAAAATCAGGTTATTACAAAGGTACTCAGTTACTTATTGTATCTTCTTTTTTTTTAAGAAATACAAAAGCAATAAAAAAGGTTAAATGAATACATTTTAGTTTGTTTTTTCCACGAACATTTTTAGCCGCATTACGCGCTGTGATCTTTCAGTGTTATTGTAGTCGTAGTATTTGGTGTTGTTGGTTAGGTATCAGTTATTGCCTGGACACTTACCCACACACGGATTATGATTAACAATGTTAAATATCCGATCACAGCGCTTTTTCATATGGTTATTTGGACAAATGCATCCGAACATGGGCGACAAGCGTAGATTAGTCCAGGCATCATGACAAGCATCCCTTAAACGAAAAGCTTACATTTAGTAAAGTTATTAGCTCCAAGCCGCAACGGCTAACCAGGCCAACATCCACCACAGGTAACCTAATTGAATTTATATTAAGCCCAAGCCCAGGCCCAAGCCATTAAAAGAGAACACTCACAACTCTTATACACAAATCGACCCAATCCAACCAATCCCTACCCGACTCGATCCCAAAACGACCCAAGACCTGACTTCCACAGCGAACTTTAAAATTGGCAATTGCATCAAAAATGCATACATACGGTAGTTCAATTAATATTTTATTGCCCCTTTGCCACAAAGCTGTGCGTGTTGAAAGTTTAGACGGCGGCAGTGAAACTTTAAGCCAGGCCCAAGATGGCGCAGAGACCACCGCAAAAAGTCATTTCGAGTTATTAAAACATTCAGAACGTTTGTATTGCTGAGTCAGGGCCGTATGGTTATAGCGTGAGCAAGCATGTGAACGCTGCAGGAAACACCAAGAACTGAACCAGCAGGAAATTTCATTTCGCTGCTTCTTCCTCCTATTTTTGCGCGAACTTGCCAACTCTATGTGTGCGTGTGAGCTTGTTTAGCCAATAAAATCGAATATCGAAATTAAATGTTGCTTTTGCTGTTGCCGGTTCAAAGTTTTTGCTGCAAAAGAGCAGGAATACTCAAATAGAGTGGCATCGTCAGCAAAAAAATTTATTTTCTAACTGAGCCAACCCGTTAAATTAAATACCTTTTCTTAAGCCAATTTTACAGCCGGCTTTATGCCCTTTTTGTGCAAATGAGTGATTTCATCTTATTTTCAAACTGGCTGGCTCGACTATTGCTATATTTTGCACCTGCCGACCGGAAACGAAAAAGGTGCTATTCGGAAATTTATTATACATAACAAGTTAATGCTAATATTGAATTTATATAAGTATTTTGCAACTGCAGCAAAGTTATCTGAATTAAAGCAAAATAAGTCACATTCTCTCTATCTATATTTCTAAATATATTCTTAAAAGAACTAACATTTGATATGAAGCAAACTTAAACTATACACCCTGTTGCTTCTCGGTTTAATATCAATAAATATTTGTGTGTGAAAACACGCCTATAGTTGTATTAACTCTTTTTATTGTTCTTGGGTATTAAGAAATATTGTACACTTACCTGTTCTCCATTTTACACTTATTGTCGCGCACCTTGCAATGTGTCTTAAAATCCTCAAACAGCTTTAGGCATTTACGCTCCTGCTGGCAGACAGAAAGTGCATGATTGCACGTTGGCAGAGCATCGATAGGATAGGGATCCTTTTCAGCTGCGAGAACAAAACGACAACGGAAGGGGCAGCAGTCGAAAGGTTGCATGTAAGCAATTAGAAAACTTTTAGGTTTACAATCAATTGTTTGGGCTAAGCTGAACTTTGGCATTTTGTGGGTGTCGATTTGGATTCATAGCACATAAATATATATATGTATGTTGTTATGGTGTAACTCATGTTACGTGCTTGGCGCGTTACACTTACCTTTTTTAAGGACAAATCCACACGGATGATCAAACAGAAAATCCCGAAAATGATTGCAATCGGGATCCATACCCGGCTCCTTGCACAGGCAAGTGGGACGAAAGAATTGAAACGCCTGCAGCGTGCGTAGTGCCGCTTGGCATTTCGTTACTGTCACCGTGCTGCAGGACACTGCAAGGACAATGAAAACAAAAAGATAGTTGAATAACTTTGCAGGGGTGTGAGAGACATTTATGTTTAATGATCTATAAATGGCAGAAGCGCTTAAACTTTGACATTTCTCTGAACGTGCTTGTGTCCGTGTCGCTATCCAATTTGGAAGCGCTGCTCACATCGATTACCCAAGTTGTAGCCAGTTGACAGTTGTTATAAATGGCAGCCAACCGAACAACCAGCCCATTCAGACAACTACAAACCAAACACATGTCATAATACACAACAAAAAAAAACCAAAAACACCACCAACAGTTGCTGCAACCATATGAATAATTGAGTCTCCAACATAATGGTCGATTTAAGCGGCCAATGAAGCGGGCAGCCGGCGTGGTTCGTTATAAGCGAGAGAGATCCGATAATATTTTATAACATAATAAATTATGTTTCATATATGACAGCTTATTCGAGCATATGACAACTACTACTACTCATACATATTTACTCACACACACACAGACTTCGCTGCGAAATAATAGGAGTTTGGGGCGAAACAAACAAAAGGCCAACAAGCATCTGCTGCCCATCCATTGTCCTTCTGGCCATAAAACATAAGCCCTACTAATAAACTTGACTATGGGCACACTATATACACACAAGCACAAATCCACAAACATACACACACACACACAAACAGTCTCCGACATGAGTGTGGCTCGTCATAAGCCGTAAAATCGCCAAAAAGCAAAGCAAACCACATCCGCAACGTCCCGACAATAGGCCAATGGTCAGCAGTTGAGCTGAACGCCCCATTGCCCATGTCACTTATCCGGCCCGTTGGTCGCTCGACCCTGGACATGATTATTTGCTACTCGAACATAAAGCAGCCTGCCCGAATAAGAGATGTTGTGGGGCGGCGTTCAAGCTACGCAACAAGTGACATTTTTCGCAAGCATTAATCATATTTATGACACAGTCGACATTTGCACCACTTGACCGCCATTTGTTGTTGGACCACAATTAGAAGGCACTTGCATAGAAGCAGATTGCAGCAGCAGGTGGGCTACAACTTTTTGCTTTGCCCCAGCTTGCTGCAATTCTTCAACACTTGTTTTTCCAATGCTTTGATTTAGTCGTTGCATTCTATATATTAGTACATATATATGTGTGAGGACGTGTAATGCATGAGCCATAAACGGAGGCAAATGCTTTTTATGCTTATACGCCATCATCAACTGACGCCATTTGCAGTAACTGTTAACCTCGCATTGTTTTTGCGTTTTTATTTTGTTTTTTGGTTTTTACTGCTAACGTTAAATCCTCAATTCGTTTTTATTTGAAACGCGTTTCCGGTCGTTGAGTTGGTCGCCGAACTGGTTCAATGAATTCTTTGTTGTTACCAGCATAACCAAAAAAGTGTGCTTGTGTGTGTGTTTCTATGGCTAGACGACCTTTTGGCTCGATTTTATTTGATTCTAGCTTGTTATTTGTTTTCTTCCTTGTTATTTTTTATTTGGCATTCAATTGAAAGCCGTTATTGCCATAAAATTGTGCGCTAGGTGAAATGTATGTGACATAAATGTAGTTTGCTAACAAACGAAAAGCTGATCAAGTTATGTGCGCATCTAGTTTTTTAAACAGACAGTGTAAAAAATATAAATATAATTATACGGTGTATTTGCACAGCTTAAGCATGCAATTAATTAAATTTAGTAAACTATTTTTCTATGAGGGGGGTGAAATGTGAAATGTTCTCTCGTTATATTCAACGGTCGAATCTTAACCTGCTTGTTGATTTCATTGAACCATCGCAAAAAGGATAACGTGCACATAAAAATGCGAGCACAACTGACAAAGGGCTGCAGCTGGTTACATGATGCTCTTTTGCTACTCAACATATTGACGACAGTGAGCGTAAGAGAAATGGAAAGAGATAAAGAGAAAGAAAAATTAAGCAAGTGTGTGTTGTTGGTTAAAGGACTCGATATGGTCATGTTTCTGCATAAGAGCGGTGAAAGAAAAGGCAACAGAAACGCTGCATAAAATGCAATTATCATAAATATTATGGCCGCCTTGGAGCGTGTTGGCTTAAAGTTTAAACTCTGTACGTTCTGCTTTCACGTGTGCCGGATAAATTTTACATATTTTGAGGACTTTTAAAGGACAATACGGTAGCCATTAAACTGCCCCATTCCCACAAGCTACACTTCCACCCGCATGCTATCTCCTACCCAGCAAGTAAAAAGTAATTTCAGTTTTTAAATTAAAAAGTTGAAAGTGCGTTTTACGTTTGTTTTGGTGACGCCAGTCGCAATTTTGTTTTTTCCGAGCACACACACACAAACACTTGGATTGCTGCGACGGCTCGTATGAGACATTTGCCATAAAAACAAATGTCAAACATTATTTGTTTGCTTCTTGTTTCGGCCAGGAATTAGACGTTTGTCCAGCGATTGCAATCGTTGTGTTTTATTATCATGTATTCACAACATGCAATTGCAATTGGCTTTTGCCAATTGCCATTTGACATTTGGAGTCACAGGCCCACAGCTAATCAATGATGTCCAAGGTGCGCGCTTTGCTCAGAAAGTCTGTGCGTTGCACGTAAGCGCCGCTCATTGTGCGACGCCCCGTGTAGGCATTGCGGCCATGAAGAATACGCCAGTTGTCAAAGATCACAACGCTACCCGGTTGGAGCTTTAAGTGCCACTGCTGCTCTTCTTCGCGCACCAGTTGCAGCAGTAGACGCAAACTAGCATAAAAGTTTGCCATTTCGCTTTGAGGCAATGTATCGAATACAGCGCGATCGTACATGTTGAGGCGTAGCTGCATAAGCTCCCCTGTAAGCGGATCAATTTTTATAATGGGCGCTGTATGGCGATGGTGCTCGCCCGACTCGATATACTCGGCCGGCACCTGAACGCTGCACAGCACCTCGAATGCATCAGGGTAACGGCGATGTAACTCGTGGACGACGTGCATGCCATCGACAAAGAAATTCTCCCCGCCTGTGCCATCCGAGGAGTGCTCAATGCAGTGCAGTGCCTGCAGACCGGCTGCATCGCAGAAGTAGGTGTTATCCGTGTGGGAGCCGAGGTAGAGTTGGGTATACGCCGAGTCTGCATGGTCCCGTTTGTCGCTGAAGGTCCACATCTCGCCAAAGAATGTTTTCATTAATGGAAAGCAGCAGCGCAACGCAAGCTCAGTCATTGTTGGCGTGGGGGACACGTCATCGATAAAGACAATGCCATAACGGACAAGTGCTTCTATCAGCAGTTTAACCTGCTTATCACTGCTCACTAACGAGGGTAAAGAAAAGCGTAGAAGCTGTTCGTTTTGTTGTACAATGCTGCGATTCCAGGTCGTCAGCTTAGTGGACTTTGAAAGACGGCTTCTGAGTTGCTCTAGCTGCGAGTCATAGATGAAGTCCCAGTCGTAAATTGAAGGATGCCCGTCGCTCCCTTGTTGATATACAAACTTCATTTAGATGGCAGGTTACTAGAGTACCTTCATCGTTACTTACATTGAACGACGAACTGATCTTCAGTTTTCCAGCTGTAAGTCAGCGCTTTCACATCGGCGGGTAACTCCAAGAGATCATAACGCCGCTGATTGGTCTCCGTGTTTAGGCAATCCCTGCATCGACAATGATCACGCAGCCAGAACTCATTAATCTCCAGACTTCTGCCTGTCTTGGAATTTTTTATATGCAACATCGAACTATTAAAATAGAGATTCTGTCGACTAATCCATACCAAAGTGTGCAAGTCAACTGAATTTAAAATACTATGACTTAGCTACCGCATCTAAAGTTCTTATCAGTGCGTATAAAAATATATATTTAGCTTACGAAATAATTTTTTACTTCTATTTATTTTTCATTATCAGCATAAAGAGACTTAACTTTGAGGCTTGGACTTGATATATATTGAGAGAGATTTAATGAGCATCAAAAACTGTTGTGCATAGTTTTAAACTGAGTAGCAGATGAAATTAATGCTTACGCTTAAGCAACTTTTCATCTAAGTATAGTACTGAGCTGTGCTGGGGACGTCGACAGTTTTGGTATTTCGTATAAGTCTGAAATTCTAACAAACTTTTAGATAAGAAGCTAAAGTATACAAAATAACAACAATATAAGTATTGGTAATAAACACAGAAACAAAATGAAACCGGCAACTACTTCTTGGGCCGATGAGGTAAACGCAGATTATGTGGACGGTTTGCCACCTTCCAAAGAGACCATTGAGGGTGATTACAAGCACGTCACTGAGTACAAATACAACGACGAGGGGAAAAAAATTAAAGTGGTGCGCAGCTTTAAGATTGAGAAGAAAATCGTGTCAAGAGCAGTGGCCAAGCGCCGCAATTGGAAAAAGTTTGGCGACTCATTGCAGGACATGCCCGGTCCAAACTCGTACACTACCAAGGTTGCCGATGAGATCCTTATGAATTTTATTGGCTCCAAAGACTTTGAGCAAACTCACGATCCGCTGGACGGGACCAAGCCGATAGCCAAATGCAGGATTTGCAATGGCGATCATTGGTCGGTCAAATGCCCGTACAAGGGCACCTCAATGGACATAGAAAGCAAAGCGATTGCAGCAGCAACAGCTGCCGTTGGCGACACTTGCAATAAGACGGGCAAGTATGTGCCACCGTTTCTTAAAGAAGGTGCTAAAGGACGCGAGCGCGACGATTCTTGTGCGGTTCGAATCTCAAATTTATCCGAGTCAATGACTGAGGATGACCTTGAGGAGTTGGTCAAAAAGATTGGCCCATTTACTAAAATGTATTTAGCGCGCGAAAAGAACTCCGGTCTATGCAAGGGATTCGCCTATGTGCATTTCAAGTACCGAAAGGACGCAGCCGAAGCCATTGAAGTGCTCAACGGACACGGGTATGACCATTTGATACTTAGCGTGGAATGGTCTAAGCCGCAGAACTAAACACGGCTCATCTTATTCTGTTATAGTAATAATATGCCTGGTCGCTAGGGAAGATGAATTCAAAGAGGCAGGAAAAGTTAAAACAATATACAAAGTTTCAGACAAATCCGTTAATGCCACGGTTTAAATTAGAATTTTTTAGACGTGACAGTACAAACAAATTTATGCACACGCCCATACAAAGAGACACACCTACACTTAAATAAAATGCAGACAAGAAGAAAAGCTGGCGAAAGACCACTAGATATTGGCCGACTTGAACATTAATAATTAAATTTAAGAAAAGTCTTTTGCACGGGCACACACGCCAAGACTGAGAACATGTACCTCTGCCCATATGCCTCACCGTAACCTCAATGGTGATGCCGTCAAGTTGGCGATGGAATAGTGCACGGCAAAGTGAACTTAAATACACATTTGAATGGCCCGGTGTTTGACTTCTTGGAGTAGGAGGGCGCGGATCAAAGGAAAACCCACATACATAAGAAATTTATACCTGCAGGTACAAGCCGTGTTTGTTGTTCCTCGTGTTTTTGTTCTTCAAGTGTGGGTACCGGGGAGCGGTGAGCGACAAAAGCAAAGTCTCAAACAAATTACTGAATAATTTATAAATTAACTTTTTCTTTGCCTCGCTCGTTCGCCTTTGTTAGCGACGACAATGGAGAAGGCAAATAGGAATTGGCGGCCCGCCTACTGTTTTTCAAACTCCCACTTTAACAGAACTATATATGCCTGTGTGTGTGTGTGTGTGTGTGTATGTGTGTGCTTGTCTGAAGTGGTGCGACTGGCACGCACATTCACCCGCCGAATAGCAACCACAATGGCAGTTAGCCATCCGACTGGGCGGCTGGGTCAGTTCTCAGGGGCATATGAATATTCAAATTGTATTCAGTTGTTGTTGTTATGCTGCGCTTTAAGCATATGACCATTATTTACTGTTTTATAGCACGCGGGCGCACACAAAAATTGCTAAAATAATTACACAGTTGTCGGCACACCACACGCTCTCTGCCCAGCAGGCAAATAACAACCGCGTCAAGCACCAACTTAATACAATTTATCCTCAAATGACCCCAAACCTACATCTAACGCGAACCTTTTGCTCACAAGCTAAATGTAACCGAGTTGCCGTAAAATGCTTTAATTCCAAACCCGCGGTGTACGTGTGTTCGTTCATTTATTCTGCCTGTAGACCAATACAAATTATTGGTAAAAGTTGGACGCAAAAATATGGTTACCACTTAGTTCACTAAATACACATGCATACCTGGTATGGGTCCACATACACGTGGTATAATTTCGAGTATGGCTGAACATGATGGATCTTCAAAACATAGTTGACGCGCCAATATGCAATTTAAAATAGCCACGACGCCCTTAATTGTCGAACCTGCAAATAAAAAAAGGGGTAAAAATATAAATATAAACATTTTACTATATAACTGCGATGTAGTATTGTTATGATGATTGTTTGGGGGGCATACCTGTCTGCGTCCTTAAAAATCATATAATATAATACATTACACCAAACTCTTGCACAAATACCAGAATATTTACTTGGTTTTTTCACCACAATTAAAAAGCAAATGCCACAGCTTTGCAACACACAATGACTTTTGTCTTGTCTTTCGGCACTGGCAACTGCATGGCTTAATTTTTTGTGTTTCGTATGCTGAACTTGTATAAGATTGGTTACCTAATAGCCCCGGCACTGCACTTCTTCTTCAAGGGTTTAAAGCAGCAGATGGTGGAATTCAAAGTGAAGCCAGTCAGGTTCAAGGATATCAGCAATGAATTATTTGACATGGTTATGCCCAATGATCCGTCCCAAGATAACGTTACAGGATCTAAACAATTAGAAGACCAAAACTTTTTATACCCGGATCCCATTAAAAATCGAGTCGATATAGCCATGTCTGTCCGTCTGTCCGTCTGTCTGTCCGTCTGTCTGTATGTATGAACGCATCGATCTCAGAGACTATGAGACCTAGACACTCCAGATTTGGAACGTTTCGATTTTCGATAACTCTTCCCGTTTCTGATATACACATAGGAATTTGGAACAATTTTGACAACTTTGAGACGGCACTTAAAACATTAAACAAAATAATGATAATCTGTGAAATTTTAATTGAAATCGGTTGAAAAACACCGGAGATATGGAACATTGAAGTTGTGTATGCAGTATGCATTATATGCGTACACACACACATACTTGCAAGCACTGACTGTACGCGTAAAGTATAGGGATCAGGGTACCGTCTAGTCGGGATTTCTCGACTAGAGTCTTACTTGTTTATATTGTCTCACAAAAAATGCACTTTAACCAGTAACGTTTATGCCTTAATGTGCAGTCGACAGGCCGAGACTGTGGTATCCATATTAATTGAATTTCATAAATTCTGGGCCTACGAGAACCGCGGCGACAATCCGCAGAATGCTTAATGGGCACAAGCCACAGTATGGCAGTACCAACAGCAGCAACAACCAAAGTAAATGCAGCAACAATATTAAACGAAATTTAATTAAAATTCACTGCAAACAAACAGAATATACACATAAGAGGCGACTGCCGTTTCTGTCAGGCCTTGGCTTTGACTATAAAAGGCTCATCCAGGCTATCTAATATCAAGTGCAACAAAGAAAAACGTTGTGTTGAATTTGCGGGACTGTTTAATTAGAGCATATAGTGCTGTACAACCAAGCAAAAGCTCTTTGATGCATATAATCTACCTAGCAAATTGGCACAAATGTGCAAATATTCATTGATGAAACAATTTTAAATTTGAATCTTTTTATCGGTAGTTCCTAATATGTTTTGTTATTTTATTACAAAACCGTCCGAACGGGTCACACAAAAACACTATTTAATGAAAAGATGACAAACGTTTGTTAAACTTCTTTTGTGAGCTATTACTTATGTTATTGAATAAATGTTAGATCAAATTAACTTCAAAGTAAAGTGTATTTGTTGCATTTACTACTAATGAGAGTGAGTGGCAACCTGCGGTTGCTGCTACCACCGCAGAGATTATAATAATTTCATAAGTGCTGCCAGTAAGAAGAGGAGGAATAACACAGAGACTCTAACTGGCCAACGGTTTATAAATCATTCATTTCAATTTCATTTCATTACGTAGAAATAAACCAAGTCACTCAACCACGAAGACAGACCGATAGGGAGACAGACAGTCAGCCAGTCGGTCAGGCAGATGAAGAGTTTGTATGAGCCACACTCTACACGGCTGCTGTCTATCTATCTGTGTAGGATGTGCGACCAGAGTTCCAGATGTTCACCATTCCATCCGGCGGATGCTCAGAAAAAGTAAAAACTGTTTCTTTCCTCCCAGTGCTGCTGCTTTTGCTGCCCTGCGCTCATTAACAAAATGACCGTTTGCATATTACAACCGGTTGGCATCAGGGCTGAGAAAAATATTGTGAGGGTAGGTAAAACAAATGCCTTCAAAAATTCACGAATTGTATGCAGTGGCTGCAAGAGTTGCCATGTTTGCAGGAAGTGGATGTGGTAACAGTACCAACAATAACTATTAACTGTAGCAGTTGCAGTTTCAATTGCAGTTGCACTGACCGTAGTAGCAGCAACTGTAGCGAATTTGAGGCAGTCAAAAGTTTTGCGGCGCCCTTGGCGCTCGAATTGTTTGCGGAAACACATATAAATAAAATGGTGAACGAAAATTGCAGCAACTTGCAACTGGCTACTTGCAACTTGTGGTAAAGCTGAAGGATCCCACGTCTGTGGGCGTCTCTCCTGCTCTTTTCCTTTCCCTCTTTCTTTTCCTCTTTGTGAAATGCATAGCATAGCCATGGATCTAGGCGGGCCTGGTCTCTCTGATGACAGGCTAGAAATTATCAACGCCAGCTGGGCACACAACAACCAACACACAAATAGTCGTCCGCGGCCCGATTACCCGGCCCCTTGCGACCCATTTGAAATCACTTAAAAACACAAATCAAGCAAAAGTTGAAAACACACAATAACAATTGTTTTGGGACTCACCATAAATTTGCATGTCAAGTGCGGGGGAGGAGTTCCGCAACGAGACATTTACTGGCTACACAGAAGAAAAAAAAAATAGGCACATAAATATACGAGGTTTCTAAAGCTGCGACCTGAGGACCGGCGACCAGCCACCAGCAAACGGCACCCAGAACAATTCGTTTCTGTCACAATCAGATTTGGATTGGGAACAAAAATTTCGAGTTCACGTTTGCGTTTCGCGTTTGGTGTTTCACATTCGCAATTCGGGCTTGGCGTGCGCATGTTGCCGCCATGTTTCATGAATTATTTTTCAGCCAAAAAGTTGTCCAAACTTTGTCTGAACAAACAAGTAAGAAGGCTCTAGTCGAGATATCCCGACTAGACGATACCCTGATCCCTATACTTTACGCGTACAGTCAGTGCTTGCACGTATGTGTGTGTGTCTGTATACGCGCATACTGCATAGTGCATACACAACTTCAATGTCCCATATCTCCGGTGTTTATTATCCGATTTCAATAAAATTTTCACAGATTATCATTATTTTGCTTTATAATTCAAATTGCATCTCAAAGTTTTCCAAATTCAAGATTTTGTTGTTATCGATCCCATGTGTATATCGGAAACGGGAAAAGTTATCGAAAATCGGAAAGAAACTTGTACTGCCTAGGGATTAGGCGAGCTTAAGTTCCAAATCTGGAGTCTCTAGCTCTTATAGTCTCTGAGATCGGTTGACTCATACATACGGACGGACAGACAGACGGACAGACGGACAGACGGACGGACAGACGGACATGGCTATATCGACTCGACTGTTGATGCTGATTAAGAATATATATACTTTATTGGGTCGGAGATGCTTCCTTCTGCCTGTTACATACTTTTGCACAACTTCATTATACCCTTTTTTCCCATTTTTAATGGGATCAGGGTATAAAAATAGCGAAAAAAGACACGAAAAGAAAAGAGCTGAAAATAAAAGAAATAAAATGGCAGGACATACACCAAGTACTATTTCTTGCCATGGCTCTGCGGGCTGTTTGCTGCACTTCCTTTGCCCTGCATATTTCGATTACCATTCTGCCTGGTCGTTCCCGTTACCTATCGAACTGACGGAGCTGAGACGCAGCCCGATGTCTTACATTTGGAACAACTCAGTTCTTCGGCCTGTGCTGCTGCTTTTGCTGCTGTTGCTACTGCTTAAATTTCAATTGTGTGCCATGGACGGCCGCTCGACTGGAGAGCACTCTGGTGCAGGCTTTAATAAATTATAGCTACATGGCCACCGTGGGAAAGAAGTGGGCGGCTGGGTTGCCTTGCCATGCCGTGCAGTACCCGGTGCCATTCACGTCACTTGGAAAATATTTAATACAACAAATGCGCTTCTCAACAACAAAAACAACAATAATAACACTCAACAAAGTCAATAACAACAACAACAATAGTAACAATGTTGTAAAACGACCGCATTACGAGCTCGCGAATTGTTAGCGCTTCGCATTGCCCGTAAGCCAAAAAACTCAACACGAAGTTGGGGTTGCCAACCGCGGGCGATGGTAACAGCAACATCAACAGGAAAAGCAACAAAAACATAGCAAAGAAATGGCAGCTTTACAACTTCCGCGAAGCGACTGTGGCTAGTAGCCATTGACAAGGACATGGACGGCCAAGAGGAGTAGTGGGTAGTAGCTGGGAACTGTTGAAATTTACGTTTTAGTCCGCCTGGATTTTCGGTGCTGAGTGGTGGAGTCATCTTATGTCATTTGGTATTATTTTGTGGGTTTAAAACTAATTTGCGGCCATGAAGTGGATTTGCTTGTTCGTATGCGTCCCTTTCGCCGTTGGCTGCTGTTGAGATTTTTGCCTGGTCCGTAAATATGCAGAAAACCTGACAACTAACTAGCCCCGCCTCATATTTGGCCGCGTGGTTAAGAATTGACCTTATTTACATGGACATTAACATAGCTAAGCTAGTTGGATTTAAGGTTGCATTTATCTAGCACTCAAAATAGTTCATACCCAACTATTTTGTGACTGTAAACTTCTTACATAAATTGTGAAGAATGTTGGTAAACCGTCTATTCTGGTCAACAACAGGGACAATAACAGTAAGAAGAAAGTAAACTGTCGCCATGGGTCTTTTTAATGTGCGATCCCATAATATGGGTTTTGAAACTGTCATCGAACTGAATGGAAGTCTATTTTTCAACCAAAGGTCGTGTAATTGGTGTGGGAAGGGTGGGTGAGTCGCTCCTGCGCATTATTGTCAATTAAGTGAAAACACCATTGTTGTAATTCGTTACGGCTGTTGTTGTTACTGTTGTTATTATTGTGCTTGTTATTGTTATTGCAATGTTTTTATCTTTATCGCTTTTGATAAATGTTGCGATAAATTCTGCGAATTATTTGTTTGCATTTGGACTGTAAAATATACGTGTATAGTGCTGAATATTCGCTAATATTTTTTATTTTTTTCTTATCACTTGTTTACACGAGGTATTTTTGTTTTATTTTTATACCCTGAACCCATTGAAAGTGGGTGAAATTTGGAAAACTTTTGATTTAATTTATAAAACAAAATAATGAAAATCTGTGCAATTTTTATTGAACTCAGCTAAGAAACACCGGAGATATGGAACATTGAAGCGCTTACACACATACACTCTCTTACACAAGTATAGGGTTCAGGGCATCGTCTAATCGGGATTTCTCGACGAGAGCCTTCTTACTTGTTTTATTTGAGTGGTTTAGTTAAGTGGTTGCTAAGCCAAAGCATAAAATCACAATCAATCAGCTATAAGAAAAAGAGAAAAACATCAACACATAACATCTTGCTTAATCATTTACGTAATCAGTAACCAATCAGTGAGAGCAAATGTTATATTGATCTTGTAACTGTCTTCATGAATTGTTTGTTGCAATTATTGAGGGCAAAACAAAATAAACACATCTTTAAACAGAGCTCACAATGATTTGATAACATTATTATAAACAATTTGCATTCGATTAAAGTCAAGGACAGCAGCAAAGTCATAAAAGTCGCGCAATGAAAATTGTTCGAGTTTGTTTTTATCGCCTCGACTGGGCTCGACTCGACTTGTCATGATGGACCTTTTTTGCCGGATTTCAAAGACACACAGAGAAAATATGCAAAACGAGCATAAATCTCTTTGCTCGATGGATAAGGCGGGGTCTGAAAACACAGGAGGTCTTTCGAAATCGCAAAGCATGAGCGGGAAAACAATTTTCAGCACGCCTGTGATGCCAGCTGTCAGGGACGAGGCTGCGCATGCAGAATAAATGATTTTCTATTTGTTTTGTCAAAGTTAAAGTCTTAACCTATGGGTATGCGAATCTTTGTGTGTGTGTGTACTCGTAGGTTTTGAGTGTTGAAATTTTTTTGAGCCGTCATCACTCAGTGTAAATACAAACGAATGCGAATTCAAATCCAAACACAACATTTGAGCATTTACATTTTTTTTTTGTCGCTTGCCGAACATTATTGTTTCGCTTCCACCCGCCTTTTCCTTATTTGTCTCATTTACGAGACACACATATCATAGACGTGTCAGGAAAGCCCGCACAGCCGGAACGAGGTCAAAAGCCAGCACATTCATATGTCAAGTGTTGGCAAAGAAGCAAAGCGCAGAAAAGAGGACAATATAATATAACCAGGCTACCCTGTAAAATAGTCACCTCTCATCATCCCATCATTTCAGTGTTTAAAAAATATAAATTTTTATTCTTATCTTCTGCATTCTTGTTCTTACTTTTGTTCCGTTTTTATGAGAGTCTGAGCGGCTGCTGCTGCTTTATCCTTTTCACTTTTTTAAACGTGTGTTTCGTTCATTGTTGTAAATTATTTATGCCTGCGTAAAATATTCAAAGCTCAGCGCACTGACGCGAATTTTGAAAGAGCAGAGAACGCACTACAACAGAAACTGAAAGCCAAAAGCTGCAGAAACGGGCAGCAACAACAAAAAGAAGTCCAAGTTATTATTCATAACACAGCAGCATTAAAGTGTAAGGGAGTATGCGACAATTCCCACAGCCATTTGTCCAGCCTACCCTACTGCCGCCCCTTGTCAGTAGGCGGCGCAATCCAGTGATTCGACGCCCGGCTGGATGACTAGCTGGGAAGTTTGCATAAATCATTCACAAACTTCACGGGGCAGAAAAAAAAAATAAAACCAAAAAAAGAACAGAAACCAAAGCCCAATAAAAAACAAAACAAAAAGTAAAAAGAGAATTTTGACAATAATACCGAACAGTCTAATTCAAGTCTTGGTTTACCGTTTGATTTGCCGAACTGGCTGGTGTGACAACGAAAAGGATTCAAACCGACTGTTGTTTACTTTGTCAAGTTTTCAAGGACTTTTTAATTAATTAAAGTGCTTTGCACGGCTTATTTTCAAGCACTTTGCACACCTTGCGATTTGAATTGCGTCAGCGGATATTGAATTTGTGTTCTGTTATCAGACAGGCAGCAGCTCTTGAACCTGCTAGTTTAATTTTCAGCTGGTAGGGGATTAAAGTCGGTAAAAGTCTTAAGCAAGCGGCTTTAGTTTCCTAATGCCCAGCCCATAATATCAAACGAAACAGGTCATTAGAGCATGGCACAGAAGTCCTTGCAAAAACTTACATTACAAATTGAAAAATTCTACACGTGCGCAAAAACCATTCACCAACTGCAATGGCAACTGTTAAAAGTTAAAAGTCGACACCAAAGTCAGGTCTTTGTATTAACTTAACATTTTGACACATGGCGAGCGAACACACCTTTCTACACTCACAGACTCAAATATACACACATTCAAGCTCAGACACACTCAGTTACACAAGTGGTGCATGGTTCAAGAGTTTGGCCATAAGGTTTTAAGTGGCAATCGCTTTGGCTTGGGTTATCAAGCCAACCTGCAAAGAGCTGCTGCGGCTGCTACACATAAAACAACAACAACGAATACAGAAACTGCTGTTGCTTGTAGCAGCGTTTCGTTTTTGTTTTGCAACAAAGGCGTTTGCTTGTCTTTTACCGCTGCCAAAAGGTGTTCACGTTGAATTCAACACCAAGCATCCACAGCTAACAAAGAATCGGTAGTCGGCATTATTTTCCTCGCTTTTAACACAGAACATGGGGTATATGGCCTTAATACTGAGTTTGTAACAAGACAATAATTCTATATTAAGTATTGCCTTCGAAATAATTTAGCAAAATTTTATCAATATCCTAGTTTTTTATTATTATGTACTGTGCGCAAATAAACTCTTATCATTTTCAATATTAGTTTATATGAAATTCAGCTGAAACATTAACACTAACTAAGTAAAATGGGTAACAACAACACTGTTGAGCATATTGGGCTTATCCTGCATATAACAATATTCATAGCTCAGAATAATTGTCAGCGTCTCAAGTCACAGGGTACATCAGCATCAAAATGCTCATTAAGTTAGTTTAGTTACTATTGCTGTTGCCTACTTACAAGCGCTGGATTTTTCGATAGCATCTGCCAGGGGCGGTTGAGCGGGTGGCAAGTGCCTAAAAAATATTGTCGCGCATTTGTTCGCAGCTTACGAAAACATTTTTCTTAACACGCTCAGTCATTTTTTGCACGCTTCTTGGAGTTTTTCGCAACTTTCGTTTACTGTCCGCTTTAAGCGAAGCGTTTTTCTTGCTCAACTTCAATTTGGACCGCAGAGCGCACAATTTAAAGCTTTTACGAGCGCAATTTGTCCGCAGTGCCAGAGTCGCAGACCACAGACGCAGTCGCAGTCAACTCTAGTTGCAGTTGGGCCCACACATTCTTTTTTGTTTTGTGCTTTAGTTTTGTGTCCTTTTCAGGTATAGGATGCAGGATGCAGGTCTGGCTGGCTGACATTTTTCTTCGCGTAAATCTGGCAGCAGCAACTTTAGCTAGTTTTTTGCAGCTCATTGAATTTCGTGTTCTTTTGTCTGCCATTGCCGTAAAAGTATATGCACTAGCCTCAACGATTTCTTTGGGCAACTTTGAAGCAAGTAAGTGCCTAACAGAAACTATATTGCAGAATTTTTTCCTCTTTCTCTCTCTGTCTCTATCTCTCTATCTCATTCTGTTGACACTGCGCCGTCTTCAAACTGCGGGCTTTATCTGGAGTCCTGAAGTACTGAGCATATGCCTGACTCTATTTTGAATGAAGCGGCAAACATTTGCATTCCTCTTCCTGTAACCGCTGCACACAAAGCACACTCCGATCAACGTTCCAACTGCAGCTTGCTGGCGTTTATTGTCAATACAAAAGTTTTATACATTTTACCAACTTTTTTTCCAACTTGTGCGTAGAAAATGGATGTTTCTGCTTATCCCTCGGGTGCGGGTTAAAAAAAGTCATTTGAGAATGATGCCACACACGTGTGTGCGCTTTTGTCCGATTTTAGTAAGTTGTACAAAACGCTTTAGCGTTTAGCGTTTGTGCTAATGTTTCACAATACTGTTTTCAATCTTAACACGCCCACTCACCCTCACGCTTAGTGGTATGGGTGGGCGTTCTGTAATTTATGGTCTCCTGCCACACACAACTTTGCATGCAGCGATAATCGTAGGTCAATATCATAAACAAATAATACAACTGCTATCTGACAAGTGCTACCCGTAGCCATTGAGCCTACTGCTTACTCTCTACATACGTACTTCGCATTCGAGTAATCGCCATAATGAAGTCGTGGTACACATACCAACTGCAGCTTATCTTAATAATAGATCGATACACAGAGCTGTCCGGCGCAAGGGCCAGAGTTGTTTCACCTGCCTTCCCGCCTACAAGCCAGCTGCGTGTCAAAACTAATTCCAGCTACTAAGTCTTAGCTGCCTGCCCTGGCGGCTTGGCATTGAGACAGCAGTTGGCACTGTCATGAACTGACATAATAATTTATTCCCATTGTTTACCTCTGGCTATCACTGCATCCCGCTCCTGCTCCCTGTTTTTAGTCTATATAACATTCATTGACTGGCTGCCTGTCTGCCAGGCTGTCTGTCTTGTCTTGTCAGTGCGCAAAGTATGCCTCAATTAAGGCTCGCCAGCGCATTAGGCAAAATGTCAATGTCAGCCAGAGAGCCTTTGTATGTGTGTAACAGTGTGTGTAGATGTGTATCCAGTTAAGACTGTACCAGCTGTCACACTGAGTGCCAGAGATTTTTAACTTAAAGCAATTCAATCAGAATCTATTACCCGGCGACAGTCAACAGACCAAACAAAATCATCAGCAGCCACGTCTCCCAGTCTGAACTAATAGAGAGTAATTTCATTCTAACTAGAGCAAATATCTTATCATACAAACAATGAAAATTCCAAATTAATGCAAATTATGCTCAATTGATTTGGAGAAGGAGCCACTAAATTAATTTCTTGCAAAGAATTTCCCAATTTTAACCCCTTTGGCCCTCGTTGACCTTAAGGAATGCATTTACTTTTCGTTTTATTAGCGTACTTATTAGAGTCTTCCAGCTGACCAAAGCAGCAATGGCAATGACATGCTCAAGGTGAATCGGCTCTCGTTTATCAGTATTCGTGTACTTGGAAATGACAGACTCCTACAGTGAGTGTCATTAGGCTTGCATAGTTCCGTATTATAGTGGTCGAAAGACAACAACAAGACACTAAAACAAGGTGAATACAAATGTATGCACCAACTACTGTCGACCAAGTCGAACGAAAAACTCAAGCAACAATAACAGGAGCTACAAAAAACAACACTACATTTTTATAGCCAGCGACAATGCATCGGCTACGGCAACCGCACCGACCACGGCGTGCAAAATAGCCGTGTAAGGTTTCTCTACTCCTTCTCTGCCTCTTTCTCTCTGACTTTCGCTACTAGGCTGCAATATTTTGAGGCAAGCTTGACTTTTACGTTCCTCGAACGCAGTGTGTGCGCTGATGAGTTGACCGATTGGACAGGGATCGACGTTCACATCATGGCGCCACACACAAAGTTCGTGTGACAAACATCCACATTCTCTTTTCCCTCCATGTAAATTGTGTAGTTTTTGAGGGAAACACGGCTTAGTGTTGGCTGTGAGTCAAGTAGTTATTGCTTTAACCCGATTAAATTAAAGCAGGTAAGAAAGCTCTAGTCGAGAAATCCCGACTAGACGATACCCTGAACCCTATACTTTACGCGTATAGTCAGTGCTTGCAAGTATGTGTGTGTGTGTGTGTACGCGCATAATCCATACTGTATACACAACTTCAATGTTGCATATCTCCGGTGTTTCTTAACCAATTTCAACAAAAGTTTCACAGATTGTCATTATTTTTTTTAAAGTTTCAAGTGCCATCATCAGTTTTCCAAATTCAAAATTTTATTGTTATCGATCCCATGTGTATATTCGGGAACGGGAAGAGTTATCGAAAACAAATTTGAACTGCCTAGGGATTAGGCGAGCTTATGTTCAAAATCTGGAGTCCCTAGCTTTTGTAGTCTCTGAGATCGACGCGTTCATACACACGGAAAGTCGAACAGACAGACAGACAGACGGACGGACGGACAGATGAACATGGCTATATCGACTCGGCTGTTGATGCTTATGAAGAATATATATACTTAATGGGGTCGGAGATGCTTCCTTCTGCCTATTACATACATTTGCACAAAATCATTATACCCTTTTTCCCATTTTAAATGGGTTCAGGGCATAATAAAAAATAAATACAAGCCGGTACCTCGTCTTAATCAACTTAAGTCAAGAGTAAGAATACTTTAATAGTTATACTAATCAGCTGACAAATCAATTATTATTTTCGACTATCTGGCAAGGGCCATCCAATCATCGCTGAGCAAACAAAAACCAAAAGATAAACAATTAAACGTTACCCAAACCAATTGCAAAAGGACTATAACAGATACTTAGTCCAGGATAAGGGCAGCCAAATCTCCAATGAGCTGCCGTTGTTTACCCACTGTGTGCCTTCCAAGCAATTTTCAATGTAGCGCGCATACGCCTAAGAACAGAGAATGAATTTTTTCGTGCTCAATAAGCGACGACTTTGAAGCCAAAATAGCAATAAAACGGCAATTGATGAGCGCAGGCCCGCCAAATAAGCAAACAATCAAGTGAACTGCGAACGACAAACGGCAAACAGGCAACCCAGCTAAAAATCGAAACCGAGACCGAAACCATGAAGGAGTGCTCGAAGTTAAAGCGCCGAGAGGGAGAATGGAGATGGATCCAAGGGAGGGTTGGGCCAACAAGGCAAACAAACAATCAAACGATAAACGGATGCCAAGTGAAATGAGTAAAAGGGGCAGGCGCTGGGGAAGGCCGAAAGCATTTCAACCTCAATTTGGCAAATTCTATTACGATAATAAGAGAGTGGCGGCGGGAGGCAGCGCCACCAATTGGTAGCGAGGATGGGAAAGAGCAGCAAATAGCCGGAAAGTGCTTTATGTGCTGACAATAATAGCAACAACAGCAGCAAAGGCAGTTAAAAGCAAAACAAAGCATTGGTCGCTGCTTAAAGTGTATACAAAAATGAGTGAGATCCAATTTCATTTCGATTGTTATCCAATTTCTGAGCAAATAAGTGAAAATGTTTTTATTCTCAGCCCTCCAAGGCATACCACAACAACAATGAATATTGTGTGTTGAGCGTGTCAATAATTTGTCTTCGGCTCTGTCGGCTGTCTTTTCTATCTTAGTGCGTGGAGCACAGTGTAAATAACAGGCAAGTCGAGATAGAAATGGGTAATAATCAGCAAACCCAAAACAGTTGAAAGGATTGCAATACAGTTACAGCTGCGAAGGAAGCTGATGTTGATGATATCCCTTAGTCCTGAGTTAAGAGGCTTACCAGCTAAACTCTATAGCTATCACAATCTCTTTCAACATCTATTTTTCTCTGGTTTTGACGCTACAGAGGCAATTGATGAAATCAAGTCGGGGCCATTTTCTTGTTGTTTTATTTGTTTTTTTCAACGTTAAGCATCTTTTGATTCTTAGCCCGATTAAAAGCATTAAAGTAGCGCTTATCCAAGCAGAAAAGGCACCAACAACAAACAGCAACCAGTTGGGGCTGTAAAACTGGTAGTGCCTGATTTGTCCCAGCCAAGAGGACAACGTTAAATGCAAATCTGCGATTTGGTTTGTTAAACATTTGCTTAACCACAAAAGTAAAAGCTAAGACAAAAAAAAAACAAAAACAAAAAGTTGCCCAAGCGCAAGTCTCTTGCTGTTGTCACACAAGGGGAGTGACACAGTCACGACAGCAACAACAAAAACAATATCCAGAATGGGAAGAAAAATAAAAGCCAAAAAGCACATGGCACGGAAATATGCCAGATTATGAGACAAGGGCAACATATGCCATGCAGCGAGTATCTCGAAAGAGGAAGAGAAATAAAAATGGGGGCTGCGAGCGAGAGAAGAGCGGAAAATATGCGTGAAAAAATAAACTGGCCAGCCACCAAGAGTGTGCGGGGTGAGCAACGCAAATGAAGGCAAATTACGTTAAATAGAAAAGAAAAGTTTTCCACTTTTTAACTTTGGCGTACGACTCGGAGCTAGCAGCCGGCAAGCCGCAACCAGAAAGTGGCAAGCGGTACGATTCAACGTGCAACATTGCGCGGTTGTTGAACATTTTACAAACAATTTAAGCGTCGCATTAAATTATTGTTACGCTCGCAGCTTAAGCTTTAAGGCAGCTGCCATTGCCAGTTCGAAATGTTTTTCATTTGCCTGCTGCCGTGACTTTTATAGCTCATTGTGCGTTCTCCCTCACGCCAACCCTCTCTTCCTCTCCCCTAGTTTCCTTAGCTTTGTCGCTCTCTTTCTTTTTCTTTTTCGCGATAAGAGTGAAAAATGGTAAATTAAGCTAAAGCAAAGCGGATCCGTCTTATAAACAAAACCAATGTCGTTGTTATTGTTGTGCTGTTGTTCTTTCCGACTCCGCGTGTGCCAGACTAAATTAGAGCAAAAACTAAATTTGCCTTTTGGCTGCGCCCCAAAGTAGGCAACAGCGCTGGCAACAAGAATGTGAACGCGACTGCGAAAGCCGCATCAAAAGGGAAAATGGTGCAAAATAACAATTATGTTTTAAGGCAATTGCATTACTTTGGATTCTGGTTGTTTTGCCCAAATTGTTGTTGTTATTCGCCTGTTTTTGTTTGTTTGGCTTTTTTGCACTTGTAATTGAGAATGAAATAAGGTTAATTAAAGTAAAGGCCACTTCGCCGCTCCGGCACGGGCTACGTCCCAGACCCGAGCTAAGACTACGAGTGTGGTGCCATTTTTGGTGTTGCCGTTGTCCGTCAACAAAGTCATTTCAATTTTGAAACAATGTTTAAAAGTGGTGGAATTTTCAATGGATGCGACTCTTTATAGCGGTCAAGACTTCTTTCGGCTAGCACAAACTTTGGATCAACTCTGTTTGCCAACTTTGCATAAAGTCGAACCCTTCTAGTCAGTATGTGGGAAAACTTTTTTGATTTATCAAACACTTGAACCAATTTACTTCCTTTGGCCAGGTCTTAGAATCTACAGTGTCTAAACACGTTAATACGAGCGTGTTGCACATGTTAAATGACTTTTAATTGGTGTTAGTATATTATGTCTTCCCAACATATGGCACATTCCTCGGTTGTTTTTCCCCTTGTCAACATCGTACGTAGTACATAGTTTGCATGGCAATTTAGCCCAAGAACTTTTTGAGCAGTAAGTTTTTTTTTTTAGCTTTTAAATCTGAGGGCTACAATATAAGCATACATATACACAAAGAGAGTAGTGCCAGCCAAAAGGCAGGCAACTCCACTTCGTTTTCGAAGCATCCGAAACTTTTTATACAATAATAATCACTTAATAAAACTTTTGTCTAAGCCGTCATAGCTACCAATTCGGTGACACCCAAACTTTAGTTCTGAGGCAGGCTAACTGCACATAGAATCCAAGGGAAAACTTTTTGCGGCCTATCTGTCCACCAGCAGTAGGTAGTTTGCAGGGCAGTCAATCCCCCGACCAACACCAATTAATACATACGCTGTAGAGTTTGCTCAGATTTTCGCATATTTCACCCGTAAAATGTTTGCGTTTATTATGTCATTCTTGTAGGGCATTATGAGAATGGCAGACCGCATTAATAGCAGAATGAATAACTAAGGCATACAAACCCTTATACTAAAAGATTAACTAGGCAGTAACTGTCATATCTGCAAATCGAATATACAAGTGATAACATTACAAAAATGCCTTTAAAGCCAGTATTTAAATTTTTTAAGACTAGACTTCTTCAGTGAATTTTCGTTAATGCACAGGGGTATTAAATAAGTCGCATGCCGCAGTTAGATCTTTTCTAGCTTTAGTAAATTATATTTAATAAAAACGGCCACAAGGATTGTAATGTGATAAGGTCATTTGCATTTTTTATACCCTGATCCCATTAAAAATGGGAAAAAGGGGTATAATGGTTTTGTGCAAATGTATGTAACAGGCTAAAGGAAGCACCTCCGACCCCATAAAGTATATATATTCTTGATCAGAATCAATAGTCGAGTCGATATAGCCATGGGCGTCTGTCCGTCTGTCCGTATGTATGAACCCGTCGATCTCAGAGACTATTAGAGCTATAGATTCCAGATTTGGAACTTACACTCGCCTAATCCCAAGGCAGTACAAGTTTGTTTTCGAAATTCGATAACTCTTCCCGTTTCCGATATACACAGGGGGTCGATAAAAACAAAATTTTGAACTTGAAAAATTTTGAGATAGCATTTAAAACATAAGACAAAATAATGAGAATCTGAGCAATTTTTATTGAAATCGACATTGAGGTTGTGTATGCAGTATGCAGTATGCGCGTACACACACACACACATACTTGCAAGCACTGATTGTACGCGTAAAATATAGGGATCAGGGTATCGTCTAGTTGGGGTTTCTCGACTAGATCGTTCTTACTTGTTATACCCTGATCCCATTAAAAATGGTGAAAAATGGTATAATGGTTTTGTGCAAAAAGTATGTAACAGGCAGAAGGAAGCATCTCCGACCATAGAGTATATATATTCTTGATCAGCATCAACAGCCGAGTCGATATAGCCATGTCCGTCTGTCCGTCCGTCCGTCCGTCCCTCCGTCTGTCCGTCCGTCCGTATGTATGAACGCGTCGATCTCAGAGACTATAAGAGCTAGAGACTCCAGATTTGAAACTTAAGCTCGCCTAATCCCTAGGCAGTACAAGTTTGTTATCGATTTTCGATAACTCTTCCAGTTTGCGATATGCAGATGGGAACGATAGCAGCAAAATCTTGATTTTGAAAAACTTTGAGATGAATTATTAAACAAAATAAGGAAAATCTGTAAAAATTTATTCAAATCGGTTAAGAAACACCGGAGATATGGGACATTAAAGTTGTGTATGTAGTATGCAGTATGCGCGTACACACACTTGGACGCACTGACTGTACGCATAAAGTAAAGGGATCAGGGTATCGTGTAGTCGGGATTTCTCGACTAGAGCCTTCTGACTTGTTTTTTATTTGATCTATGCCTGTTTAAAAATTTATGAACGAATTTAATGTGCAAATTTAAATTAAATTTTAGCTGTGTGCACACACACTCACACATGCACATGCCGCATGACTTTGCGACAATTGAAAGGCACACACATACGTCACACAAGCACACCAGCACAAACACAAAAAAATGGATATGGCAAAATAAAGTTACAAATTTATGTCAGGCGAGCTCCAAATAAGGCAACATAAGTCGGCAAAAAAGGGTTGGCGACTACAGCGCGAACATTTGGATGATGTGTAGACCTATTCAAAAGCAAAAATAAAAATATAAAAATATAAAATAAACAAGCTCCTCGCAATTTGTTGTAGTCCCTTTTGACATTTTCATTTGTGTGTGTGGATTGTTGCCTACGCATACATGGATCAGGCGCTGACACAAACACACATGGAGAATACGCGACTTCTATAGAACGCACTTAATCATAAATGAACGCAACCACACACTCACACAAGTTAATTGACGGGCGAGTGGCATGTGACCAACCGTTGAACATTTACACAAAAGGAAGTTTTTAATTTAGCATCCGGCTTAGCGGAATTGTTATTATTTATAAGTGCATACAAATATATAATTCAATCGACATGCTGCTGATTCTGTGCGCCTGGTACTTTGAGTCAAAAACTAGAAAAAACTAGCGAAAGCTCGGCGGTATTTTGTTGGTGATCTCCACGAGTTTTTGTTAGTTTTTCCGACGCCAATTACCAGGCGAACAACTAGCAATAACTCGGCAGTATTTTGGCAAAGTGGTAAAATCTATAAGGAAGGGTACCAGTAGTTGTAGAACTTTATGCATTTTGAGTTTTAAATTCGTTTTTGAGTCTTAGTTCGTTTAACCTCTTTTAATCATTACACCAAAATATTTATGTGTAAGTTAATATTACCCCATGGCGATGAAAAATATATACTTTTAACTTTATGAAAAGTTTAATTTTTACCCCCAAAAATTGCGTTTTTACCATTTGGGGTAATTTACCCCGGTTCCCCGACCGACAGAAAAAAGATACGATATTACTGCAAAAATAAATGCTGCAAAGTGTTGTTCTATGTGCACAGTCACGCAAATCCAGTAAAAATATGTAAAGCAGCAGCACTGATTGCACTACACGAAGCGAGTTGCAGGCGACAAATGTCAAGCGCCAGACGGATACAGCCCACCAATATTTCAACAGAAATCATCGACTTGCTTAGCACGGAAATGAAGCTAAGAACGAATACCAACAGCTGAAGCAACAATGACAAAATAGAACAATGGAAAGCCGTCAACAAACTTAGCAGATTTGCCATTAGAAGTCAGTCAGACCGTGCAAAAACTCAATCACACCACCTGGTAAAATCATTGTTGCACTGTACGACTGAAACGCTTTTCAATTTAATAAAAATTCGTGTGTGTTTCCTTTGAAATTGGTTAAGTGTCAGGTAACGCACCATAACCTTTTTTACCAAATTGGATGTATTTTATGTTATGTGTTTAAAAAACCATGTACATAAACAATTCGTCGAAAAAAATGAAATTAAATTTTAGTCAGTCTTAATTTCAGTTCAATCAATATTATTGAACTAGGCAAGAAATCCGTGCAGTATTCAACGCCGAGAATGCAACACACAGTTTTTTGCACAAGATCAACAGCAGAAGGAGCAGTAGCAGCAGCAACAACAACAGCTTATATAAAGTTGCGCGCACGAAACACTTCCGCAGGCAAAGAGCTTTCCGCTTCCGGTTGTGTATGGCGCAGCGTGGTAGCTGCTGTTGCTTCCTCTTCCTTCTGCCACAGCTGCAACTTTAAATATTAACAGCTAAGTGGCGTGTGTCGCGACTCGCGGGAGTGTGCATTGCAGGTGTGTGGTATGTTTGTGTTGGAGCGCTACTTCGCTTTTTCTTGCGCTTATCGGTTTCCGTCATCGACTGCGTGCTGCTACAAGAGCCACCTGAACTCCGGGTACAGCCAGGTAACGTTCTGACCTGCCTTTCCCTCCTCTCCCATTCCGTCCAACTGCCTTTATCGCAACCCACTACCGTGCCCCTGTCAAAGTGTCATTTAGATCGTAATGGTTTGATAAGCGCTCGCGCAAACACATTAAAACGCTTGCGCTACAACTGAAAGAATCGCGAGTATCGATATTTGGCATCGGTTAACATAAGCCACTCATAAGCTGATTACCAGCTATTTGTCCTGCACCTCGAATTCATTCACTTATTGTAAATCCGCTTTGTTATACAAGGGGGCTGCGAGTGTAAGCCGAAAATCACTGGCAATGCTCATTGAAGTCAGGTTGCGCATTCACCGTGTGGCACTTAACGAACATGATTCAATAATTGCATAACAAAAAAAATCACATAGAAGATATAGAAACGCAAGTTGGTGAATTGAGTTTGGAATTTCCAATAATTCAGTGTCTTACCTCAGAATGCCCAAAAGAGCAACCAAAATCATAAAATTAATTGTGTAAGAATTTTAGCAGTGCCTTTTACGTAGCTTTGCAAACGTATCGGAGGGCTCAACAAAAAAAAAAATATCAAATGCCATGCGAAGAGTTCTCGCAACAATATTTTAATTTTATGCCCAACGGTTTTGCAGATTTGAGGCAGGCGACCAAAGTGACTTTTTAATTAGTTTGGTCTGTCAAGCGGAGAACCCAAGACGAAGATGACACACTTGACTCAATTCATACAAACAACATATACAAATACCCACACATGTGTATCAAAACACATACATGCTTTTGAATTTTAGGAATGCTTTGCATGAAATATAAACATGAAAGTGTATAAAAGCTGAAAAATGTGAGGCCATAAAAATATGTTACAATGCTTCGCTGCCTTATGAAAGAAATTAAAAGGCAAAATTCGCCATATCTGTCAGTCTTCCTGTATATATACGTAAGTGTGTTTGTATATGTCTGTGATTTCAACGCGATGCCGCAATTTCCGCAATTAAATAAAAACCCAAACCTTAGCCGCGGGCGGCATATGGTGGCAAAGTGAATGTCGAGTGTGTCGCTCTGGCGAAATTTTCACATATGTAGTTGTTTTTCGCTTCAGGTACATATACATACTCAAGTCTAATACACTCGTACAAACAAGCAGACACTCATATATTAAAACACACCCACGCAACGACACGCAACGCACCTCAGCACCTGCCATCTAAGTTGCCTAGCTATGAACACAAATGTGAGTGTAGATAGAGTGCTGTGTGTGTTGTAGTTAGTTCATTTGAATATCACACACATACGATGTGAGGCCAAGAGACACTCACCACACAGGCGCACTGGCATATTAATAGCCATCAACACCATTGGTCTCTGTTTATTTCTTGAGCATATACATATACAAATTGTTGGTTTTTTTGCCATACAAGAAATACACGTTTAAAAAACAGATATTTTTGGCAGTCATAAAGGCTATAAGCGGTACAGCCTGAAAATCAAATACAAGTAAAAAACAAAACTTTGCTCATTTGCTTTGTTCGTATCTCAGAGATACGCGCGCGCACACACACACACAAACATACACACACAAGCATTCATTGCTATGTGTTACTTTGTATATTTTTTTGGCGCTGTTGCCTTAGTCGCTGCTGCTGTTGTCAGTTAAAAGAAGAACAAATTACAAATATCAACAACAGCAGCAATCTTAAGTAAACTCCGTGCCATGTAGCTCGACGCCTCAAAATATGCTTTTAATTTTATATGCATAACAAATTTATGCGAAATTCGCGAGGTAAGGTGATTGCCAGTTGCCTACTCACAGTATATATAGGTATGTGTGTAGAGCTGACATCCTCTTAAAATTATATAAAGATACTTACTTGGTCGTTGATACAGACCGAAGCTGAGGATCGTACCGTGCTTAGCGTGCCATTATATTTAAACTGCGACTACGTGCGGGTTAAAATGTAGACTGTCAGACTGCTACCCAGATAGACAGTTATTTTTCTAGCAGCCCTAGGTAAGTGATTTTTGATAGATGATGTACTCTGAGGGTCAGGCCCATCAAAGTAGTATATAAATGTTATTCACCTATTAGCTCTTTAAGATGACAATAACTTGTGATTTATTTTAAATTGTAACACCCGTATTAAGCTGCTATCCACTTTTTTGCTTTAATTACACAACATGTGCTGAGGAGGCTCAAGCAAACTGTCCAATATAAAGCTGAAAGGATGCGTAAGGAACGTAACGCCAACAATGTTAATTGCACGAATGTCCCCCAAAACAAGACCACAGCGTGCTTTGGTAATTCGCGGCCAAATAAAAACCATAAGTCCCTCAAAGATTGATACTAAGATGAGGACTTAAAGTAACACAATCTCACTTTCACCAAGGCAAGGACAAACGCACACAGACATACACTTACGCACAAAGCACTTTTAAGGCCCGCCGAATGTGATGTGTCACTTACGAGATCTTTGGCAAGTGTATGCAGCCCCCAAAAAATTAATTATATATATTTAATATAGAGTAAATATTTGTTTATGGATATAAAGGTAAAAATAAAGAGGGAAACAATTAATGAGCAACCTTGATTTTTAGTATCAACACGTCGAGCTTCTGTTAAATTTAAAGCAACTCTTGTAGCCGCTGGCTTTAAAGGGTGGCACAATTCATAGCGCTTTAGGAACAGTGGCAAGCCAGTTACCTACCTTTGAATACACCACCCGTTGCTTCTGTGGGAGGAGTTTTTGCGTTTTGCTTTCGCTGGAATTTCGTGCAAATAAACACACACAATTTTAATTTACTCTTTGCTCTCTTTGTTTTGCGCATTTTTTCTTATTTGAATTGAAATTGAGACAGCTAGAGACCCATAAGCAGCGGTTGCCATACATTTCATATGGTGCCGTGGAGGCGAAAACCAATGCCTCTAGCATTGGGCAATGGCTGGCAGTCATTGCCATCGCTGTAGCTTCATTCTTGTGCTGAATTTTTAATTTCCCAGGCAAACATCGCAAGAAAGTAGTAGCCCAAGCAGCAACCGTGGGCTATGAGTTTGGGTTAAGTGTCTGTTCCTACCTGTTCTACATTTGATGAAGGTCATGCCCATGTGATTCAGTCGCAACAGAAACCGCAACAGTCGGAGGTGAAGTGGTAAGCGTAAGCGTACACTTGATGGCTGGTATCTTGGTCGAGTGTGCTACAAATTAAAATATATTTCGGTGAGGTTGCAGCGGCTGTAGCTGATGTGGCATTGCTACAGCATTTTTTTTTCTCAAACACATTCATAAGGACTTACGCAAGGTGCACGCATGTATGTGTATGTACGTTCGAGTATTAATTTAAAATAACAATACAATTTGCATTACTTGCGTTCAGCAGCACATTGAATTTAATTACAATTTTATAGGTGTACCCGTACAATGCTGAACTATTGACACAGAATGAAAAATTGGTATGTGTTGAAGGCACGGCCAACGGCACGTATACGCAATAACACGAAAGTGGCATACGCGACGCACAAATATATGGCAACAATCGGTGGTGCAACAGTCCGTGCGGCACGGAGAGTGGGAGAAAGTGCAGGGGAATGCAGGAAGAACCGCTGACCCAGTTTGACTTTAGCTTCATAACTAATTCACGCACAAACACACACACACGTATATACTCGCGTGGACTAGGGACAGTGAATAAAGCATCCATGTTACACGGAGCTTCTGGCACCTGTGCGCGTTGTATTCACATACAACCACACACACTTACACAAGACGCGCAACGCAGTATTCGAGCGTTGGGCAGTGCTATGTTGGCCTGGGTTGGCTTGTAGGTCGTATCGGGTGTTGCAATATAATTAAGGTGGAACAACATAAGAGCATTGTGCAGCGAGTCTATCCGTATGGGTGTGCATGTGTGTGTCTGTGTACAACGTGCAGTGACTATTAAAATTACAATTGATGTGATTTGGCCGTAAGGGTAAGCCTTTGAAGACCGTCACTGTAGGTCACTTTAAGTTGAGTTCAGTGCATATGAATCAAAATTGATAGTGTATGGATAAATATCACAAAATAAAAACTAGTAGATAAAGAGAAATATGAAAATAATTGTAAAAATAAGTCGCAAAATCAGAATTAAAGTTTTATCCTGATTAAAATTATACAAATATATAAATACGTATGTAGTATGAACATATGGCATTCATATTTTGACTCAAGCTGGAACTGGGACACGAAGCTGGATTCAGGGAGTTGGCGGTCAAAAGCACTTCACTTTTTTCTTGGCCACTAAAAGAAATATTCTAATTCAAAATCGAATACCAATACGAAAACGAGTTCAAGCAACTTGTGTATACATGTGTGCAAACTCAATCTAAATGCTATAAACTGCAATACGTAGTCAATGCTGTCGAGGTTTTAGTCTAGCTTGTCGTGCGAAAGGACTTAGGACTAAAACGGACGACGTTGCTGTAAACTTTGCCATATGTCGATAAAAAAGGCATACGGAAATTTTTTATGTCCCTCAACGTCAACCCCATTGCAAATTGTTATGTATGTCGAGCATGTTTTTGTGTGTGTGTATGTACATTTAAGGCATTTGAAGTTTTCTTGCCGTTAAACCAATCGATTTTCGTATTGCCATCAAACGACTTCAGTTCATTTTTTAATGACTAATTTGGTGAGCCAATTTAGTTAGTATATGTGTTTTTGTCCCAGTCCCGGTCAGTCAATCAATCAAACACACTTACGAGTTGTAACGACTTACAGGCGTTTTGCGTTTCTGATGTCCATTTTCTATTTTTATAGCGAAATCGCGTATCGCAGCGCACGGCAGCAAACTAAAGCACTTCCAAAACGAAGCCGAAGCCGAAGCCAAATCGAATCGATATTTATGATTATTTAATAAACTCAATTATATGGCCGAACACTGCCATTGCGTGTCACCCCCTGCCACTTGCTTGTCTGTGTACCTCCCTGTACTTCTGTTTGTGTGAGAGGTTATTGCGCTCGCAGTTTCTTTGTAGAGAGTAGGCAGAGCTGAGGCTCATTCAGCATGCAGGCTGGCATATTTAATTTGTTGCTAATTTGACATTTAAATGTGTACGAAAATTTTGTGGAAGCCATTAATAGGAGCCACTCAATAACATTTTCGCATTTTATTTTATTTCAGTATTCATTTTTCAGTACTTCTTTTACGTCTCAAAGTTTTATGCACTTTAGCCAAAACTTTTCACAGTTGGCATTTGCCATTTTCCATGGATAAAATATTTGTATGGCTAAAGTGATTGGTAGTGTGGGACAATATACGTTTAATTGCATTGCAATACATACCACAATTTTTCAGTAGTTGACCAGCTAAAATCGATATATTTTGAGTTGAATGTCGACGGTTATGTTTTTTTTCTTCTCTTGAATTTTGAAGTCTCGTTGGACATGGAAATCTCGTTAACTACTTCAAATTCTTTTCAATTCTACAATGCAACACAAATGTTGCAGCAAGTGCAACAAACTCAATGGAGTGGCATGTTTATTCACTCAGTTCCCGTGGCCAATTGTAAAAATTGTGTTCTTTATGTAGTTCACTTTTCCTATTTCTTTTTCTCATTCTGTTTCTGTTTACGGCACGTAGCAACGCTCAGCAAACATTTAAAACAAGTCAAGTTGCCGTGCAGGATAACGAACTTATTCAAACACACAAACACATACACCTTTGCCTTGTCTGCTGACACACAATAAAATACGAAACAAAACCTCAATGCAAAGTGAATATAAATTGTTTTACAGCTGACGTTTGCTTCGCATTTCAAATAGTTCAGAGAATCAGTAGCAGACAGACATGAAGACAACGTTCTCCCCTCCTCGAGGAAACCTAGTAATGCCACGTAACCAATGCATGTCAAACTGCTTGCATTTTCAATATCCCGTTCCGATTCCCGCTTGAGCGGCTCACCCGCTCACGTCAACTAAGTCCCGTCGATGGCTTTAAAGGTCATGGTGTTAATTGGAGCATAAATGAAGGCAGCTGGAGCTATCTTGTATCCACCTGATAAATAAGTATAGTTTCCACAAGTGGGTGAGCTGTATCAGTGCAGCCAATGAAGCGTTAAATATTGTTTACCAATATTGCATCGACACATTGAACCGCCACTACGGTATATATTAAGTGGCACTGTAAATAGCATAATGCAAATTGAAAAAGACTTTAATAATGCACAAGTGACTT
This sequence comes from Scaptomyza tumidula, assembly GCA_035044465.1. Taxonomy (NCBI): domain Eukaryota; kingdom Metazoa; phylum Arthropoda; class Insecta; order Diptera; family Drosophilidae; genus Scaptomyza; species Scaptomyza tumidula. Next base: position 472,344 of record JAWNNW010000447.1, read on the forward strand.
AAAGAAAACCAAGGTCCAGCTGATTCAAGCAGGCCGGAAGACTATCTTTAAGCTTTTAACATTCCTTGTTGCGAGTGATTTTCGTTATTCCAATTTCTTGTCAAAGATATCTGAAAATTATGTGTGTGAGAGAAATATTTCTCGTATTTATTGCTAATGTAATTTGTTATGCTCATGCACAATGTTTATACCCTGAACCTAGTGAAATCAGGTAAGAAGGGTATAATGGTTTTGTGCAATAGTATGTAACGTGCAAAAGAAAGCGTCTTTGAGCCCATAAAGTATATATATTTTTTGGAACAATCCCTAATCGGTTGAGATACCGGAGATATAGAACAGTGAAGTAAAGTTAAGTTGGCACGTAGGCGCGTCCTCACTCACACACAGACTTGCAAGCACGTAAAGTCTAGGGTTCAGGGAATCGTCTATTCGCGATCTCGACAAAAGCGTTCTTATTATTTTTTTTTTTTTTGTCTTGTCCACTATCTAATAGGCAAGAGATCAATGTTATCAAGTATAACCCAATATGTCTTGGTTTTTGTTATGGATTTATACTCACCCGACCGTCCGATGGTTAGATTTAGATCTGTCTCCAAGGCCGTTGTGGCCGATGATAATGACTTGTCGGTGGGAAGAGCCGGCGGTGGTAATGGCAAGGGACCCACTGTGGAGGTGGTGGTCAGATCGCAACATTCACGCTCTGGAAACTCGCTGCAGCTTGCCAGGTGAAGGGCACCTCCAAAGAGCGCGACCCAAACACTAAGGCAGCATGATAAAATTTTTAAATTTTTTATGCGAAAGCGGGTCATGTTGGCGATGGGCTTCCCTTTGTTCTCCGGGACGGTGCTGGAGGGAAAGGCGGTGTGCCCGTCAGGTTGCCGCTTTTAATATTTCTATTCCTGTTCTCAACACTTTCGCTGCGCTTTATGTGCTTTTAATTATGTTGCTTCTGAGTTCTTTCACAGTTTCTGCACTATTGTGTTTATTGTTGAGTGCATTTAATGCTCCTTTATTATCAGTGTTCCCATTGTTATTGTAATTAATGTAACGCTTGCTTCTTTTGATTTTCCATATACAAAGTTGACTTAATCAAAATCTGAGCTGCATTCATTTACATAAAAGCACTTTGTTTAACACCTGGTTCAGCCTGCAGCATTTTATACAATGCTAAGTAATCACGAATTCCCATAAAACACAACTGCGTATAATATTCATATTTTAAGGTTTCCTATTTGATGTTGCATTAAAATATGATTTCAAACCTGGACTAAATTTCTAAAAGCGAAAAGCTCTTGAGAAGCTCAGCCAAAATTTGACTTTAACCAAAAAGAGACAGACAATCCGACCAACGGACAGCCATAGAGTCCGTCCGACTATGAACAGCATTTACAATTACTTTTGACAAAACTTCTATAGACAACAATAGACATAATGCAGCAATAACGACTACACAAACACAGATACTTGTATCCATTGGCAGACTTTAAAATACAGAAAGGGAGTGAGAAAGAAAGATAATGATGGAAAAGAGAGAAAGAGAAGAAAATGATGGAAGAGCCGCCCACAGCAAACACCGAATAACATAAAAAAGTTTTTCATTTGCTCAGTGGGTCTATGGCTATGTAACAGCAGCAGAAACAACAACAACGACTTACAAGAAAATGTTGAAAAGTTCCAGCGAATGCGAAATGTTGTTGCTTTTGTTGTTGTTGTCGCGACTTGTCGCGGTTTTTGCGTTGTTGCAAGCTTACAATATTGTTGACTTAGCAGTGCAACTAGGAGCTGTGAGGCGCGAACTGGGGACCCGTCCAGTTGAGAATGTGCAATACATAACTGGGTCCTCAGTCAAATTAATTCACTCCGCTGTACTTTTTATCGAGCAAATGTTTCACGATTGTTGACAGAATCAATAAAAAATATAATTTTCTATGATTTGGCTCAAGGGAAAGCGCAAACCATCACCAAACTTACCACCCTCGTCTGGCGCCAAGATCTGGAAAATTTCAAGTTGGTGGCGAACAGAGGAACTGCAAACACTTCTGTGCACAATCATGTAAGCAAACAGGCAGCAGACAGCTAGGAAAGACAAAAGGCAAATGCGGTATGCGTCTCGTAGAGCGTTAAAAATTATTGCCAAACAACAACAGCAACAACAATGACTACAAACAACGATGAACATTCAGATACATACATGTTGCAGTCAATCATGAGCGGGTGCAAGTGCACTGGCGACGAAAGTTGCCAGTCAACGAAGCGAACTTATGCAAACACAGTGACACACGTATATACGCAGTCACACTAATACACTCACTCAGTGGAAGGAAACTGCAAGGCGCGAAGCCTTTTTGTGCATTTCCCTTGTTGTTTCTGCTTGAAATATTTTTTTTCCGATGCTGCAGCCCTTCTATGTTGCTGGAACATAACGAGCCGCACACCACGCAAAACCATATTTTATTTTTTTTTTGTCACGTTGTCAGCGTCGTTTGCTTTTGAGGCAAAAGTGTTGCCATAACGAGCGTAAAATGGCGGCAAAAGGATGTTGAGGATAGGGACAAGAAGGACGCTGGCAAAGACAACAAGCGGCGTGTTCTAAAACAAACACGGCCCAACGTGCCATCGCCAAGGTATGTGTGAGTGTGTTGGTTCGTCTGTTTGAATATATGAAAAAAAACGAAGTGAAAATTTAAACTAAAATAAAGCAATGTTTGCCTCACAAATTGTTCCGGGCGCCCCAGCCCCAGTGCCTTGCATCAGCGACGCGCACCTTTGCCTCAGTAACACACTGAAACTTTATTTATTTAAAGTTGCAAGTTGTTGCATAAGTTAATGCAACGTGGTTGCAACTGAACTGAAAGTCATTGCCAGAGTAACGGTTACCAAGCGTGCAAGGCCTTTGCCTCTGCCTTCTGGCTTCCAAATTAAGATTCTAGAATGTTATAACTTTAAAATATTGAAATAAATGCACCGCTGCAGAAAATTGCCGAACACAATTTTAGCTCGGCAGCCGTGCAACTATGTGTGCCAATGGTCACAGCTTTGAAACTGCTAAGCTTAACAGGCCAACAATTTGGACTCCAGCTGTGCATTCAAATATTTCTGTCCTTCTCTCTATTTGCAATATGTGTGTGTGGGATGTGAATGAGTGTGTGAAACTGACCAAACAAGCCAATAAATATACCACAAATTGTATGCAGCCAGTGTCAGTCGGAGAATTAGCACTGCATTGGACATTTTATTGACTTGGCCAAATTTTGGTGCAAAGATAAAATGCCAAACCACATGACATTCACATGCCAGCCAAAATTCGATTTAAATTGAAATTCTTCAGCTGCAAAGTACACCAAGAAAGGAGCATACAAAGGACCCAAAAGCTACAAATCAGCTATTCTGCAATACACACAGTTACACTCTTCTTTTCTACATCAGCCATGCCAAAGGCAGTTAAGTGCATTTCTTACATAATTACCTGTAGTTTAACTAGTTAAAAGATCTAATTAAGCCCCTGTCAGCGGCTCATAAAACTTGAGCTGCTCACATTGCACTGACTATTATATAATTAAGTGCGGTTTACAAAAAGGTATCACAGGAATACCAAAACCCCTATCCCTGTTGCCGTCTGTGCATCACAAGCTCAATTTGGTGATCCTTGATGAGAGAACGGCAAACAATAACAGCATTTTAGAATAACAATGAAACACATGAAGAATGGGCACATTTTCAAAGTCACATTTAACAACTCGCAAAATAGTTATATGTCTTATATAACTTTAACTTTTTGCGTCGCTTAAAGTGATCAAACTAACATTGTCGGTTACGTCAGGCTGCTACCTCAATTAAGCAATGCTTTTCGAAAGCCTGTAATTACATTTGCGAAATCAAATGAATTCGTAATACTTTCACAGCTAAACTAACATTTGCCAACTGAGTGCCACGTGAAGAAGTGAAGTTGAGGATGTCGCTCCGAACGGCGGGTGTCAGTTTCGAGGAACTCTAGCTACTTTATGGACAAAAAAAAAAAATTGAAACAGTGTAAATACTGAACATGAGCGTCTGTCTGTCGAGGGGTCGCAAACTTTATCTAATATATTATTCAGTGCGAGTATTATTGTTTCTGACTGCTGCAATGAAACTGGTCATTTGAGGGTTGTCGTTTCCCATTTGGCTCTGATCTAGTCTATATCGTTGTCCAACTGCTGTCAAGTTCCGGTATCGACCTAACATTCTCACTCAATATCACTTCTTTCGTTCTTTGTACCACATTTACCTTTAATTCATTCTACATGCACATGATATTTAAGAGAAGACAGTGATATAACAAATATTTCTTGAAATGATGCTGTAACACTACTTAAGTGCTTGCTTTAGGCTGTAATTAAGCTGATCACAAGCTTAACCCATAATTTGAATTAAGTAGAATAGTCAATTTGTCGACTAATGTGCTATTTTAACTGTTGGTATGTTGCCGCTTAAAATCCATTATTTATGAGTATCGATTTCGGTTGCTATGATTATATGCAATGATTCAATCTATTTGTGTGCGTGTGTGAATAAAGGCAGCTGATATTTTCTCGAGCAATCGAACTATTTGTAAACGAAACAAACTATTTTAATTGCCAGGCACTCGAGCCAGAAGCAGCGTTAACCTTGCCAGGTTTTACAGTTTGAACTTTTCATTATCGATTCGAGTAAATGCCAAGAGGCACAGACCAATTAATATGATTTCGAGCTGCGATTTCGCAAATCGTTTCTGTGCTGTCCCTGAAAGTGTGTGTGCGACCAATTTCGGTCTTATCATTAATAAATGTCGCACTAAAGTCATCCAGGGCTGGCCAAGCCCGGCCTTATACAGCTACAACTACAGCTCTAGTCGTAGTTTAAAGCATAATCCAATCGACCACGCATACATGGTCACTCTCTTGAGGCTTGGGGTTGTACTGGGCATGGACATGGCTGGCATTAGGATAATGGATGATTACTGGGAAACGTTTGGCATGCGGCATGGTACCCATTTATATGCGGCAACGTTAGTCAAAGTCATGTTTCGGTTTAGGGTTACACCAAGCATTGTGTTTGCTGCCACACACACACGCTTTTAAAGTCAATTTCGTGTACAATTTTATTTGCATGCGAGTAAAAGACACATATACACACACAGACTAGCACACTTAGACACACATTTGAGTTCGTCTTATTGCATGCCTTGCAATTTATTTGTCTGGCCACCCCCTGGTTGTGAAGCGGCAAGAAAAATAGTTGCAAACATCACAGAATAAATTTAATGCATTGACATTCATTTGTTCCCGTTTCACTTGTCACCCGCTTTCGCTTGTTTGCCCCATTGCCGAATATCGCAACAAGAAGGACGTCAAGAGTTGCTGCGACAACTACATGTCAAATTGACCCAGTTTTGCATTGTTGCCTCACCACACTTACCAATATCACTCTTATCCACTACCCATCGACTGGTTGCTCTTGCGCTTGTTTTTGAGGTGTGTTTGCCAGAAACTTTGGTCAATAAAATGTAGAACTTCAGAGGAGTGCATGTGATTGCTCTCTTTACTCGCACATTTGTATTGTTTGCTTTCGCGACAACATTACAATAACTGCTAATTAAAATGCGTGGCTTTTAATTCTCTGTGCGTAACGAAAACAAACGCAATGGTTCAGCTCAAGCCAATATTTGAATTATTGTTAAGTGCTCGAAAAAATTACATTAATTGTGTATGTGTAAACATTTACGTTCTGATCTCATAAAATTGCGTTCCAATGATTACAATTTTAGTTAATAAGATTAGACACATGCATTATCAGTAGCCAGGTCTACATGCAAAGTTGTAAATCGTTAATTTCGCGCTGCGGCAGGAGGCTATGGGTAGTTCGGAGGGTGGGCAGCCAGTATTCGCTCATAAATAAGCCAACAGCAACTTTATTTCAACATCAGCCACACAATAATAATGCATATTGTGCACTAAATGTGAGTATATAGGTTGATTCAGCTGAGACAGCTGCATAGTCTCGTGCATTTTGGTATTTGGTCAGGCAGGTGTCGGGTGTTTAAGGCATATGCCATCTGGCAGGTGATCAACAATAGGCAGGGTTGACAAACTGCAGCAGTTTACTTCGTTATCGCTTGTTTATAATTTTAACATGAGATCTCATACACACACACATACAAAACCAATTAGCAACAGACAAAGCTTTTAAAAATATTAAAAAAGAGACGAATAAAAAAAATTGCAAAGTCCAGTGAAGCACACTGTCTGACCAAACATACCGCATCAAAGCGCCGCATTGGTACGATGGTGCGTATGAGCGATGTGCGAGTAGTCAGTCAGTTTTTCCAAATGCCACAGACTGTTCTTTTCTTATTTTTTTCTTTTTTTATGTGCATGTTTCGTCTTGACACGAGGCACGTTGCAGCATATATATGAATGTATATGTATATGAATGCATACACATGTTCACAAAAGCACATACGTATGAACATCCATGCATACATATATAAAGTAATTCAGTGTTGTTCCAATAAAGTGCTTCATAAATATTTATTGGATTATCGAGCATACCGGACGCACGCCAATACAAAAGCAGAAGGAGGCAGAAAGAAAGTAGAAAAGGAGCTACCTACTTCTGCTTTTGCTCCTGCTACGGCGTCTGGTCCTTTCCGTCTGTCAGAACGCATCGAGTGCCATTGCCGTAATGAATATAAAGCAATGAACATTGCAATAAGCGCACGTATGAATAAATGAGTGAAGTATTGAATGCCAGCGGTCAAGAGGGACGTGGGCAAAAGTTATGCTTAAGCGACTGTCTGTCCGAATCTGTCCGCCAGTTGATACGTAGCATGACTAAGTGCACGAATGTGTACAATATACAAATGTAAATATATATATATATATATAAAATATATATATATATATATATCTATATATATATAAAATATATATATATATATATATATATAGATGTATGAGTGCAACAAATAACCTAATAGTTAAAGTACTTTTAAGTGGATGTGTGCTCTCCTCTTTTAAAACTGTTTGCAATATATTTTTGCCAAGCTTTACTAGATGATATGCGACAAAAATTTAATGGGGCGGTAATTAACTGTTTAAATAATTTTCCACAACTAATTGGCCTAGCAATTAACACGCCTGAGCTCCAATTATAATATCAATGACATAAAATGTGAATGCAATCGACTTTGCTCTCGTTGTGAGAGATTTAATTGGATATTGAATTATATTAAAGTCATATTAACTAGTCACTTCATACTGGCACTATGTTCAGCAGCTGCTAATGTGAAATTGTATTTATTATTTATTTTGTCATTAATATTAACAATCACAATCTGAGAGCTGCATAGGTATTTTAGGTGTAGCCGCATACATATTTTATGGCCTGTCATTGTTTATATGTATTGTAAAGAATTCATGCACACTCATGAGACACATGCATGTGTGTGTGGTGTATCTGAGTGTATGACAGTTTCTTATTGTGAGTTCATTTACACATTTTACAAAAACATTGAAGCGTGTAATTCGAAATGGGGGCCGTTGCTTTTGCTGCTCAAATAAAACCGGTGGCAGTGGTGCAACTCATATCGAAACACACACAGGCACCCACAAACACGTAGACTCCATACATATACATGTGTAATAATGTATTCATAGAAAATGACAACTGACAAGAGAATCAGACAAATGGAAAATTTGACTTTCTGAGCTCTGTTTTGCTTGGAATTTTGTAACGTACGGTCGTGTTTTGTTTGGGAAGACTAACAACGAAACGATCACGAGACGGAAATTCGAAATGCGACAGCTAGACAGTTAGCGGCAAAAAGATACAATACAAATCACACAAATTGTTGCCAATTCAGTTCGAACGCCAAAATAGCACGTGTTAGAATCTAACAACTTGACATAAAACCAACTATCCCCTTTTTTAATAATGTTTTTTTCATCTTTTTTAAAAACAAGAATCGATTTGACTCATTGATTTTGGATGAGAGAATTAAATTGATTTATTTCCCTTAAAATAAATAATTAATTTCCTTTAAGAGGGTAGCGCATCTAGGAATTCCATATTGTTTGAAGTCACAGCCACTGTTGATTAAAATAAATTTTTTCTAAGTTTGTGAACTGATTTATTTTCCTCGTAAAGGCGATTGTAATTAACATACAAATATTTCTACAAAATTAAAATGAAAAAATAAACCTTTATGACTCATTGTCTGCAGTTCATAAAGCAGTGTTCAGGGGTACAGTACACAAATAAGAAGCGCACCATGTTTAGCATTATGCATAGTCAGCAATTTTTCAGAAACTTTGCCGTGTAAACAGTTAGCAACGGCTTAAAGCTTCGGCTGCCTCATGGTATCTGACCGATTGTTACCGATGCGAGAGACGATAAAAAAGGCTACAACGAGTATCCAACACAATACGCTTAGTGGCGTCAGTATGGCCGCACAATTCATACATTGTAATATCGATTACGAAACACTCGAACTCTAAAAACACGCTACCCATATGACGCCCACACATACCGATTTACATGTACAACATACATTACACATACAGTTACGAGGCTACTTTGGTGCCCCACAAGTACCGCACCTAAAGCTCAACACAACCACTTGAGAACATATGCCGTGTGGTTTGTTGTTAGGTCACGTTGCGTATACATATTAATAAAGGTCTGTTGCTTGGGAGGCTGAGACAGGGGAAAATAATTGCAGTCATGAAAAGTACAATAATACACAGACACATTATGTGCACACACACACATACTCATATACATTTATGACGGTATTGTGAGTGAAGAGTTTTTTGGCTCAGTCCACAAACCACAGGCTGGCCAGGCGCATTGATTGATTATATCATTGCCGATTGATCGTTTGAGTAATTGTTGTTGATTTAATAATTTATTGCGGTCGTCATTATTTAAACTTTTTTTAAAAACACAGTTCACAGCTGAGAAAATCAGAACTTAAGCTGTACCTGGTTCGAATGACATCATTCGCTTTTAAATAGCAATCGATCGGGCCAAGGTGTACGAGTAGTTTCGAAATGGAATTTATTGCAGGGCGTCTTATCAACACATCTGCTTAGCTGCAACAACAAAACATAGAGTCGAAAAGCAACATTAAACCTAACTAACAATCGCACACGGTTGGAGTAGGTGCAGCAGAAATGATTCATGATTTGTATGCAACCAGAGGATGGAATGCAAAGTGAAAGGACCTTTGTGTGCCGCAGTCAACAACAAAAGCTGTGAAGGATACGAACGTGGGGTGGTCGAGCAGAAAAACAAATATTGTTAGACTTGTGTTGCAAATGTTACAAAAGAGAGGGAAAGAAAGAAAATGAAAAAAACCCGCAGGTAACTAAGCAAAAAGCAGCAACAACAGCAAGACGAAACAGTTAAAGAACGGCAAGGAAAAATGTCAAGGTAAAACTAACAAACTGGCGGCTGTCGAGGCGTAGCAGCGGAAACGGAAATGGCAACACCGAATGAACGCTAAAACAAACAACAACAAAAATCGAGAAAAGCAATAGTTTTCATTGATAAGCAACGCAAACTCAAATAAAATAAAATACAAACAAATAAATATAATAAAAATACAAACAAACAAGTCAGCTATAAATGGGCTTGTAATTAGAGTGTAAAAGAACGACAGGCGTAAGTTTCAAATTGCCGTTTTAAAGTAATTAAAACATTGCAGCGAAAAAGCAAAAAAAATAGGCGACATTTCTCGATTGGGAGCACAGAAAGTTTATTTTAAAATATTTCTCCAGATGCGCACAGCAAGAGTTGAATGCATTTATCAAAAAAAGACAATTCAAAGCACAAAAAATTATTAACATGCTACATCCAAATGAGATGATATGAATTGATGCAAATGAAACTTGCATAATTTAATTCAATGCGTTCAGTGTCGGTTAATTTGGAAGTTGTTTATGCTCAAATTCAAACAAACAGTGACAGTGCCTAAGCAGCAACAAAGACAGGCAGCGGTGGCATGTGCAATGCGTTCTAGTTAGTTGCGTCACCATTTACCAGAAAAAGCTGCCAGCCTTTATGTAGACTAGCAAATCACCACAATCACACTGTACAGTAAATGTCTGTGTGCGTTTATATTCTGGTGTATATTTTGGACTTGTATGCGGAGTAATCACGTCATTATCACGTGAAATTTCGGCATTAACGTAAATTTACGATTTGCACATAAGCACGGGAGCAAAAAAGAGCCGCATAAAAGGCAGAAAAAAAACGTAGGTAAAAAATAAAAATATGTGTGTATAAAACTACTGTGTATCAGTTTTCGTCTAGCGGCTTGCTAGCAGCCTGGCTGCCTGCGACGCACATAAACTCACATTAAATGCGATTGCCAATTTATTTACTAAGTGAACGACATCGTGGAAAGCGAGGACAGGTGGGAAAAGCGAACCAAGCGCGCCAAGCGGGTCAGCCGGGTGTGCAAAAAGTGGCCAAAAAGAAGCGCGCAGTTTAACTAGCGCAGCTGGTTCAAAACTTGGCTCAAATTTTAGAGCGGAAATAGTGCCGCTGTTGAACTTATGCTGTTGTTGTTGTTGCTGTTACTGTTCGCTGGCAGTAATTGAAGCAGCACCAAAAAAGTTGTTGCAAAGGCTGTGGCACAAAACACAACACACACATACTTAGTTCAGATTCAGCTAGCTAACAGCGAATTTGGCAAGTTTTATGCATACAATTAACGAGTGTGGCACACCTCCTTTATGTATGTATGGGTCACACACAAAAATACATATGTACATATATGACATACAAATACGTTGTTTGCTTTAGTTTGCAGCTCTCGAAAGCAAGTGCTGAACCGCATTAACCCATTAGGCTTAAACTGTACGTAAATAGTCACAACAGTTGGAGTGGTAAAGCAGTTGCTTTTCTCTTGCTTGAGTGACTCTTTCCCTTCTTCTGGCTTCTCACAGACTCCTTGGGTCTCTAAGTTTTTGGCATTGCGCTTTCGCTTTTCTCTACAATTTTCCAACACATTTGCCAAATGAAATTATATGGCATATGCAGAAGCAGCATTAAGCACAAATCTCTGTCACTCGTTTGGGGCTTTTTTCGGTTGTGTTTCTGGCTTAAATCATATGATTATCACACTTGACTAACTCTGCTGACACTCAATGATTTACACGCTATGGTTTGTTGTTGTCGTTCCTGTTGGAGTTCACTTTATGCGATCAGCTTCACGATCGTCCACTCTTTGAACTTTTAAAACACACGAAATATCGACGTTTCCACACAGGGTGCACCAATCAAAGTCGGAGTCTAAGCCGGGCAATAATTCATTTGCATCAATTGTGGTCTAAATACACGTACTCAATTTTGGTATACGAGCTCATTCGTAATTCTATTCGCACGCGTACGTAGCCCGTTTGCCATTGGCCGCGCGTCCGTTCCTGACGAGTCTTACTTGCAAACTGTTATGTCCTTATACCTATTACGAGTACTCTGGCTTCGCGTTTCCTGCCACACGAGTATAAGTCACAACTTCGGCTATTGTCGCTTGTGCAGTCGCTTCGGCGGTTTTCCCTTCGTGCGAGAGAAGAGCGCCTGTCGCATTTGGCGCCAAATTGTATGAGTGTAGAGTTGCGTTTACAGTGACTCTTAAACTGTATGCGGCAAATGGGAGCATGACAAGTGCTGTTGAACAAATATACATATTACAGTTATGTCTAGCACACTTGGTTCACAAACATTACTGTCAATTTTGTTTATTTCTTTGAAATCCCTCATGTACGGAATTGCACTCGAATGCAATTCGATATCGAATTCATTCCATTATTAGAAGGAACTTAAAAAATTTCTAGAGAGAATGAAAGTGAGCAGTAAGTGCGCTTATTTGATGTTCTGATGAATCAATTACAATTCACGTTCGATGTGTGTCAAGAAGTGCAATTAACTTATCCCAACCTTTCCCACTGGCACAGGTGGCCAAGTGGAGACTATGCAACCACAGTGGGAGAATTTGCCACGATATAAGAGAGCGAAAGACAGTGGGGAGAGAGAGAGCACCACTGCAATTATCCGTTTTGTTTTGGTAGCGCATTCGTAGCGTAGGCCGCAATGTTAGAAAAGCTTTTCATGTTGGCCTAGGACTATGCCACGCGTGCGAGTAAAGCTTACGATGTCCACGACGACGACCGCAGCGACGCGTGGCGATGTCCAATAAAAATAACGTATACGCTGCGAACGCCCGAAGCGCCGACTTGTGCATGGCACGAGCAATGCGGTAATTGGCAAAAATGTACGGCACGAGTATTGTAAGTGCCGATTGCCACCGACCACCTGCCAACTGCCATCTGCAACCTGCATCCCCCAACCAACGTGTCAAACCTATGCAGTAGCAACGAGCTTTAAAACAATTCACAATAATTTGCCGTGGGAAGGGTATGTAAACTGTCCATAAGACTTAGACTCATAGTTCGTTTCGGGCTCGCGGCATGTCAACGCGTCTCCAAAGCAATAAATCCACAAAGCCTGGCCGCCAAACGCACGACTGACCAGCAGTAGCTGAAACAGCAATCTGACCACCCACTTTAGTTCTTGATGACGCATAGCTGCACGAAGTGGGCGTAGTTTCTTATTCGGGTGGCGCATAAGGGCACGAAATTAAAGTATTGCCTTTGCCCAACAAAGCCGTGCCGTAAAAGAACAGGAAACAATACCTAACGGCATTGCAATGACTCAAACATTAACGCGTTGATCTGAATACATTTGCCAATTTTTAGATTTCAGCGAAAATTTTTTTAAAACATTAATATTAAAGATATATTTAGTCAGGCAATGCTTATGTTTACTTACGATATACCACAAAGGGCCAGGTGTTCAGCTCCGAGTCTGCAAGACTTACCTGAAAACAAACAAAGTGAAACAATTATAATTTATTTTCCACCATGAGACACCTTTTCTGTGCGTCAATAATGAAATAACAAGTAGTGTAAGTGTTTGTAATTAAATACAGATGTTAGATATAAGTATAGTATTGATAAAATGAAGGTATGTATGTATGTGTGGTTGATTTATTAATTTTGAATTTTTACGAGTATACGATGATGGCAAGCTGTAGACTCTACTTTGTTTTTTTAAGATTATACAAATGTAGTTTGATTCAAAAACAGCTTTCCTTCTACTACTGAAGCTATTCCATTTGGCGTATGACTTCAAAGGCACGCTAACACAGTAAGTCACACACACAAAAAGAAGCAACAACAGTGGCTGAAGATGAAACAAAAGAAGGAATACTTCAATCGATTGTGTGGCAATAATAAAAACAATTTTGTTTTTGTTTTTTTCGTTATACAAAAAGTGAACAACATGAATGCAAAGACACATTGCAAAACAGAAGCAGAGACAGAAACAAACATATCCACGTGGAGCAGTGAGATACAAAGCGCACAAAAACGTACAGTTACCTGAAAATGTTGCTTACTTTGAAGTATAAAGTTGTATGTGGTGCTGGTGGCACCACTTCGACCCTATGGCAACGTGCTGCAAATAGGTGCGGGAGTTAAATTTGAACACAGTCTGCGCATATAACACGCCACCCCACAGGACGCCAAGCGGGAGAAAAATTCGAGAAAATTTTTTTTCGCGAAAATTAAAAAACATCAGGAACAAGAAACACTTATATAATGTACCATAGGCAGCCGTTTGTCTTTAAGCTTGGAGTCGAGACCTCAACGCTGTGACTGTGACAGTTAGAGGCACTTAAGTAACATTTTAACCCACCGCGCACAACTAGGCAATATACAAGAGCGGTTTGTTGCCCTAGAGGAGGCGCATAATTAGAAGTTGAAACAAGAACAAGAAATGGCAGCAGCTAGCCAGGCACTTGGAGCTTTGCAAGAAACAACAACCAGGAAGAAGTGACAACAATGCGTATCCATGTCAGCGTCAGTCAGAACAATTGCACTCAGTCACACTGTCAAGTGAAGCAAAACTTAAATTTGCCGAGCCATCTTGGGCTCAGCTAATTGACGCGTAGCCGACTCATGCACAGGTACTAACTCAAACGCAAACCTGAACACAAGTCCAACTATACGCTCCAAACACAATGCGAAACCCAAAACCCGGGCACAATTATGTCTTTCGTTCGAGTAATGTATCAAATTGGGTATGCTCCATGGTGAAAATGTTAATTTCTAGCTATAAACACACACGAGACTCCGTCATGAAAAGGACATACAAAGCAAATTGTGTGTTTTTGTCCCATGTATTGTACAAGCTGAGAGGCTCAAATGAACACCTTCCAATACGGGCAACTTATCAAGAGCGATGCTAGAGTGTTAACCAGCTTAAAGGTGACATTGAGCAATTTCTTTTGAATGGCTACGGTCAAAGGACACGTATAATAGAACGACAGTAAGTTGGTTCAAAAAAGGGACGAATAGTGAAGAGTTAACACCAAGTATACTCAACCCTTGCGTATATATACAATATGACACACAATTGCGTAGCGACATGAAACGGGATAGCAAATTTGCCTTAACCCAATTTCATAATAAAATTTGTTAGAAAATTCAATTTACTTAATAATAATTTTAATATCCTAATGAGCTGGCGCTCTATTCAAGTGTAAACACACGTTCGCAAATAGCCATGCATTGGCTAAACTAATGCTATTTGCTCTGAATATTTAATATAACATTTGATTTAATTTTAGTAGTTCTTTAAAATTTTTTTATTTAACATATTGAGTGCAATTATTCTAAGAGATATAAGAAGAGAATAATTCCCTTAAACCTATCGATTGCAATAATTAAGTAAAAAATAAAATTTGTTTCAAATAAAGTTCTCTTAAAAATTTGTACATTTTTTATTATTATGAGTAATAAGCTAGTGTCATTAGTTGTTTGGGCCAACATAATTGTGGAAATATGCAGCAGAAATAAGGTTAATGGGAACGGGTACAATACCAGCCATTTGTACCTTTTCACCACTTTACACACTCTTCCGCGCTCACCCATCCAGCTATTCGGCCAGTCAGCCACTTGGGTCTGTTAATCGCACTGGGGTAAATTACTTGACAGAACGCATGAATTCAAAACATTTTCCAACACCAAAAGCTGTCAGTTTCAGGCTAGCACGAGCCAGGCCATGACAGAGCAACTCTTACGTTCACACACACACTGTTTGAGGCTGTCTACTCGCATTGTCTGTGACTGTGACGATGTGTTGTCTGTGTATATTTGTGTGGGAGGGTGTGTAGGTTAGCTCGGGCTTGTCTGCTTCCGTTCATTGCCTGACTCGACTCAACACGACTCGACTCTTGTCGCCTCAAGTTGACTTGACGGACTTCGCTTATTGTTTCATTTCGGACTGCTTCCTGCGCTTATGACTGCAAACGCATACAACAACAATTTATCATGACTTAATTGTGTCTATGGTTTTGTGTGTTTGCATTGTACTTGTCAGTGACGAGTGAAGAAAACTAAGATGTACTCAGTTTGTTGCACGTTTAAGTTGAGCCTACATCGGCTTTCGCTCTCCATCTGCCAGCTGCCAATCTGCAGGCACGCTCTCGCTTTTTCACTCTATCGTCTTATCTCCATTCTCGCTCTTGCTTTCTGTCGCAAACATTTTTACAATTTACTTGCGGCTGACAATTGACAAAAACTTGGATTGACACTTTATATATTCTCATGGCTCTATTTCACATTTTAGCGGCATATTTCATGCACGCGGATAAAAAGCTATTAGGGCTCAAAAAAAGACAGCGCCAGCAAACGACAGCTGTCTTCAACTGCAGCCCAGTGCATAAATCTTGCTCCTGAAATGTCAGCCAGGGCACAAGAACAAGAAGGACACACAACCAGAAACAACAAAAAAATGTGGCACTGTAGCTTAGCTGTGGCCGTAGCTGTGACTGTTATTGTAACTGCAACGCTCTCTGCTCGCTCGTAGCTGTCTGGCATTTCTTAAGCTCGGAGATTAACTCGGGCTCGTCGCGGGTTCTTCTAACTGTCGGAGCTGGGAGCCGGAGCGCGGTTTTTGGCCTCGTCAAGTCAAATTGCAAATTGCATATTCAAATGCGCGCGGCTTTTTCTAGTCTGCGGCTGTCTTTTGAACAAATAGCAAAGATTTGCGCATGCAGCGCAAAAATAAATGCAAATGGAAAATGAATATGTGAAAGCAGCAAATGGAAAAAGCTTGACAGGCGCAGCACAAATGTTTTGGTCCTAAATTGAAATTAAATTCATTTCGTTGTGCTCCCTGGGCAACGCTGCGAAATGCAATCATATGCAACTACTTACATGCCTCATATCTGCGATCTGACCCCAAAAATACAAATGCATGCAAATGTCTCCCAGCTCCTGTCGCTTCTATTGTATGCCAGCAGCTATAAGTAAAATGTGCAAAAAAAAACAAGTAAAGGGAATAAAAAACAGAAAAGCCGACAGCCCAACATAGCCAGGAGCGACCAACGGACAGAAGACACTAATGCTGATATGACTTCATCTTCAAAAGGCGACATGCCAGCAGTGCAAAGTGCAAGACCAGAAGGGGAAGATGTAAAAGAAGCAGGTGAAAGCAAAGCGATTGCGCAATGTGTGGGCGCTATTGCTTGTGGTGAGACATGGTGCATGGAGTGTACGCTAATGATTCTACTCATTTTGTTGGTACTAGTCAATTTAATATTCCCAGCGCTGAAGCTGAAGCAGCAACAACAAAAGCAATAGCAACCACGACAGCGACAAGGATACCAACGTCGAGAAGCCAAGAAGGCTGGGGGAATGTTAGCGGCTGATGGCAAAAGGCAATGCCACGACTAGTTTAAGTTCTTGTTTTTAGAGGCGGATGCAGGAAGACTCGACTCGAGTCGAGTTATCTCGGGGCGAGCCGACTCCTGCGATGGCAACCACTGAACCACTGATGACAACTTAAGAATGTCATTAAATTCTCATACAGCATACAAAAGCTGCATGTGCTTCATGGCAAAAGAATTACCACGAGGATTTTAGGGACAATTTAAGTAGCACGGATTTAGAGACAGCATCAGCGCCCACAAAATACAACAAATTACAACAACAGTTGCACCGACAACACTGACAACGTGAAGAAACATAAAGACGGGGCGCACTAACAGCGCTGCAACAATAACAATAACAACGGCAAAAGCAACAACTACAGCAATGAATGCAGCCAGGAGAACAAGAGGAGCAACCGCAGAACAAGGATGCGGCATGTTGCAGTTTTCCCTCCGTCTCTTCTGGTCCCCCACTTCATTCGTGTTTCGGGCCGACAGGGAAAAAACATACTCGCAACTGAAAAGTAAAAGCAAAAACACAAAAAACAAGAAATTGCTAGCACCAAGCTGAGAAAAAAAAGAATAAAACGTATTGCTGCGGGATTCTTTCTCTTTGCACAACTTTTTCTAAGCGTATTCCTTACGACAAGTGCAATGCATTCGCATTCAAAAAGTCTATTTCCCGTGCAATTGCAACAATGCTGTGCGGCCGTAATTGCGTGTGGCTCTGTGTGTGTGGCTCTGTGTGTGGGTGTGACTGAGCATGTTCAGACATCAGCTACTTCTTCTTCTTCTTGTGCTTGTTCTAGCTCGCCTTTGGGCGCAAAAGAAAACAAATGAGTGGCGGCTGTCGACTGCAAATGTGGAATGCATGTGGTTTGGGTAAAACCCGACGGGGTGGGGATGTATTTAGTATGCAAGTTTCTGGGCGACATAAACTAACCAAAATTACCCACACATATTCATACATGAATATGTATGCACACTCAAACAATAACACAAACGTTAAGTTTTCTTTCATTTATATTGTTATGTTCGACAGACTTGCCAAAGGCTCGTGAATTTAAACAACACTAACAACTTAAATTTTAACTGCCAAATATACTCTAACATGTTTTTTCAAAATTGCATTTAAAGTTTTTTTTTTGGTTTAAGCTTAGTTATGTAACTTCAATAAGAATTCATAATTGTATTAAGGACTTGGACATTGCGGTCGGACGATGAAAAAACTCTTTACATTGGAACAGTCATATGTTATGTGCATCACGATAATATAACGATTCTCCCTTAAAACTTAAAGACCGTTACAATGATTCTTTTAATTCGTTTCGAGTTATAAGCATTCGAAATGTAAAGTAAACACAATAAAGTATTTGCTGACAGCAAATTACGGAATATCCAAGAATGCATAATTATAATAGATGTGGTCACAGCGGCTCAAAGGATGTGGCTACAGTAAAAGCGTCTGTTTGTGTTGCTGTTGCAAGAGGCGGACCACATTCGTTTGTAACTTCTATTTGCATATGCGATAAACATAAGTTTGCAAACGCATGTCAAACGCAATACAACGTCCTGTTACAGGACTGCCACATATCGAACTCCTATTGACGACATCCCACAAACACAAAGTCAATGCGTGACATCGGGCATTTATATTAGACATTAAGAGAAAGCTGTGCAAGCAACGCATTTGAAATGCTCAACATGTCGCACAGCAGGAACGGATGCGGGACTGGCATCTAAGCTCGAGATGAAGCTGAAGCTCGATCTGAAGCTGGATAGCTAACCGACTACTGACATTGTTGATTGCACATACAAATATTTATAAAATGCAGATTGAAAATGTTCAACGCTTTGCAGCTGCCATTCACATATACACAAATATATATCCCATCTCGGATTTAAATAATGCTGCCAATGCTGTCGGGTATTTGTGTATGTTTATTTATTTATGCATATTGATTAGTTGTGCCAGTAATGGACATCAGCATCGAATTGTTAGCCACCCCAAGGACCTAAAAGTTTTTCCGGTGTTGTTACCGCAGCAATTGCCAATATAATTGTAAGAACACAGACACGAGTACCAATACATTCAAAACAGGCCCAAGCACTTCAAGATAAATGCCTCTTTTTGGTCCCAAGCCGCCGAAATAGCCGTGTTTTTGTTTTTTGCCTGTTTGCACAGCGATTTTCATTTTATTTTACACAAGAATTTTTTTTTTTTTCATTTCACACATGATTTCTGATTGCCAGCCTAATGTGCCAGACAACGACGATGACGAGGATGAGCACGATGAGCGTGGGCTCAATGAAAGCGAAATACTCAAGAAGTACAAGAAACCAGATAAACGAAAGTGAAAGCAGCGAAAAAAATTGCATGTAATGAATAAATTTGGAGTCAAGCAGCGTTAGGTGGGTGGGGTTGAACGGAGCAAACGCGGTGAAAATGAGCCTGGAAAAACGTGTAATGGAATTGCTGTAGCGTTGAATTTTTCAATTCTATTCAATTTAGAGTCAACAAGGATGATGCCACCGCAGCACACGCAGGAAGTTTTTAAATTGGTTGAGGTGTTGCGGTGTGTTCTGGTCTGGTCTGGTTGCGGTGCGGTGCGGTATGAAGCAAAGTTTTTGGCAGAAATGTAGCAATTTGTATGCTGCGTCTAAACGAATTTTAACGATATGTGAAATGATATTCGACTTGGGCACTGATCAAAAATGTGTTCGTATTGTGAGTTTGGTGCTTTCGCCACACACACGCCAACTCCCACGTCCACGGCCACATCTATATCCAAAAATACTTATGTACATGCACACGTGCATCTTTGTGTGTCTGTGGTCTTTACGTTATTTCACCTTTCGGCAAATTGCTCGCCCGAAAGCTCATTAAAAAGTCAACGTATGGCGCTGAGGCTCTTAAACTTGTAATGCTACAAAAGCTGTGGGTGGGGGCCGGCAGAGAAGTGAGCAAGTGTAGACGTGACAGCAAATATGCAATCGTATGCCTGAATATGGCCAGCCAATTCACACAACACTCTGGCAACGCTGCGTGACAGCCACAAACAAGCTGGCAGCTCAAATGAGCTTAAGACGAGCACAATGACGATGCCAGCTGCGGGCGAGACGAATGTTGCGGCATGTTGCCCATGGCCACAGCATCCACCAGTAACCATTGGCGGGGTGGGTTACTTTGTTTTTGCTTTGAGTTGTCGCCACAAACTGTAAAGTGTCAACAACTTGTAATCACCAGGGTGGGCAGCCGTTAGCATTGAGGAAAGGGAAGGTTGTAGGGCATCCAGGAGCAGCCTACACTTAGTCACATTTTAACACCTGCTCGTTATCAACTTTTGCTGGTTGTGCAAAAACAAAAACTGCAACTGCATAGCAAAAATATAAAAAACAATCTTGCAACACCAAAAACTTTCCATTCTCTCTCTACACCTATATTTAGTATATAAATATATATATACATATATACATATATATATATATATACATAATATATATACATATTTATACATTTGTAAGAAGGGATATATATATAAAAATATATTTTTGGCTACTGGTTGGCTTTGGGCCAAAATCTGTCAGCGCTGTCCAGAATTATGTCAAAGTTGCGGCTCACGAAAATGAGTAGAAACAGAGGGCCACGAGCGAAGGCCATGTAAAAACTGCATACAACAAATGCCATAAAGTTGCAAACAGCAACAGTGGGTGGCTCATTACTGTTGTCAGCTTTGTGCTTTGATAACCAAAGGTGAAAACTTTGTCACTGGCATGCGGTAGAAGCCGAAAACACACCCAGCTATGTCACTTTTTATACCCTGCTCCCATTAAAAACGGGAAATAAGGGTATAATGGTTTTGTGCAAAAGTATGTAACAGGCAGAAGGAAGCATCTCCGACCCCATAAAGTATATACATTCTTGATCAGCATTAACAGCCGAGTCGATATAGCCATGTCCGTCTGTCCGTCTGTCGTTATGTATAAACGCCTGTTATACCCTGAACCCATGAAATATGTAGAAAAGGGGAAAGGGTATAATAGTTCTGTGCATCTGCATCCACAGCAGCAGAGTATATACAGCAATGTAAGATTGTACGTATGTCTGTTTGTCTGCATGATCGAGTCAACCTTAGAGACTAAAAGTTAGAGAGTAGAATATAAAATCTCCTATATCATAGACAAAACAAGTTTGTTAACAAACATGCTCGTGTAGCTTTTCGACTACACGAGGTCGGATATTGTGTTTCAAACTTTATTAACATTACACGTTGTAGCTCTGTGGTTCGGATCCTTTCAAGTTTTAAATGAAAGAATCAGAATCAATCAGATGTTTTATTTTTTTTATATAGTTAAAAAGACGAATAGGTCTGTCTGTCTGTTAAACTTTACTTAATAAGGAACTCATAAGATGCAAAACTCAACTTTTAATGATTCAAAAATTTTTCATGAATTTTCACTGAATAAATGTTTTTGACCTTAACACAGTATTAAATGCGCAATGTCTGAACAAGTTGTGGCAGTCTGAGGGTAAACTTATTCCCCATTCTTAAATTGATATCCAAGAGTGTTGTAAAAACAGCAAAATATATTTTCAACTGAACAACGCTAAGCGTGAATTGGGACCTAGATAAATTAAACACCCTTGTCCTTAAACTAAACTGGAGAACGAATTCTAAAAAACAAAACCGAAATCGAATCGAATTTTATCTGTTTAGCATATTTGGCGGCAGTGGTAGCGGAAAAAACAACAACAAAAGGCGTAAATGACTGCCAAGGGATACCAGGGCGATTGGCATAAAACAATTTAGATTGAATGTAAGGGATATGCGTTGAATATAGACCGTAATGTGGCGAAGGATATCCAAGATATGCATTCGCAATGGAGGCCAAAAGGGCGATAAATGTGCAAATTTTCTCAAGGCTCGACTGATTAAATGCCACTGAAAACATAAATTGCCACTGGAAACAATATAAGCAAAGGGACGAGACATGAAGCACGCTTAAAACTCTCCTTACATCAACACACCAGCAAAGCCGCTTTTGACCTTAATTTGAATAAATACCCAAGCATACTCGACACGCAGAGATTAGGCGGCGGGCGAAGTGAGTCGTGAATACTTCGGGAGTCGTTGGCTCGTAGGTTCAAGGGTTGCTAGCTTCTTTGGTTGCAGGAAGCAACCTCAAGTCAAATAGTATAACCACATTTGACGTCGCCTTCCCTAGCCCCTGGGACTTCTACGTTACCAATGCCACTAATTACTTGGCATACATAACGCAAATGTCGTCTAAACAATGCGTTACGCATACGCCATGTGTTGGTGTTGGCCATGGCTGCAGCAATCGACACGGAATATCTTTATAATAACAATAGAAAATGGAAAATACAAACGGAATACACAAAAAACTAAACACGCCCAGCCACGAACTGCTTGCCGACAGCACTCTCGTACGCCCTTCGTCTCTTCTCTCTTGTCTACTTTGATTAATGACCGCCCACTTTTGAAATCAGGAGTTGGCGGCGTCATTGGGTCGTGTCCTGAATGAACAGACGTCAAATGTCGAACGTTTTACTCGCTGAAAGTCGAGACGGGAGTGTCGAAAAGTGAGCAATCACTGCAAATGTGACGCGTCCAGCGACAAGCACGCAATTTACTTATTACCCATTAATGGCCAAACAACAACAATGCTAGGACCAACGGAACCTTCCTGCACCACGACCACGAGCAGCTGGTTGACAATGTCAGAAAACGTGTTGGGCAATCGATCAAAGCCGCAATCCACTGAGCTGGAGGCCGAATACCAAATCGGGCACTTCATTAAGCGCGACTGAGGATGACAAATCATGTCGTTGACAATACTCGTTCAGAACAACAGTCAACAATGACGCAAGGACATTGAAATAAGGCGATGCCCATTTCGTCTGTCTACCTGACTAACTGACGAACTGCCTGACTACCTTAATGCCCCATGCACAATACAGCTCCTCTTAAACGCAGCTCACAAAGTTTTAAATGCGTACCCCCACACGATTTTCAAATCACAATCTCTTGCATATCAAGCCAGCTAGGAATTGTTCAGGCACACGCAAATATAATTAAGTACAGCCAAAACGCACAGAAAAAAAAATCATATTAATGCTAAATCAAGAAAACACAACACGCCAACTAAATCCAACTTCTTGCAGCCGACTTCCGGTGACCGTAGACGACAACTGGGCGGAGTCGACATTTAATGCTTGAATCAAGTGACATCAGCTGAATGTAGTGAATAAAGAACTATTTGGTTGAGAAAAAAAAGAGCTTGCATTGTATGGCAGCTATATGATATAGTTATATGATTTGGCCGATATCGACAATCGAACTAACTTCAGCAAAAAAATTGAATTTTTTGTGAATTTTTTTAAGGAAGACTTTGTCTTAGACTTAAGTGTCAATTTTCAGGCAGTGTAATTTGAAATTTTAAGCTTGCATAAGCTGCTCATGTGTGCAAATCGCGTGGGTTTTGTGTATTATTCAATTCGGAGTGCAATGGTGGCCCCTACTGCCTTATAGCACTTGAGTGCTTTTATGAAATACTGTACTCAATGCACCACAATGGAAAGCCCCACAGAAATGTGCAATTAAAAATGTGTGTTGCTGAAATCATGTTAAAAATATCAATAGGTAAGCAGAACCTCAGTCAAAGCTCAGAGCATTTCGTTTATATGAGAAAAGTCTTGGCACGACATGGCTCGGACTCGGCCCGGCAAATAAACTACCTTAAGCGTTATAGCAAAGCGACACTTGTATCAGAAACTTGCCATTTGGGTGCAATGAACTGCAGCATTGGTTATTGAAATAACTTAAAGAAGCGTTCCGTTTTAAGAAAGTCGGCAATCCAAATGCTGCTTATCATTATATTTTATGAAGTTTCAAATATGAGAAGGCCAGAAAACACAAAACATACCCCAAATTATACCGCGTTTTTTACTGCGTAGGCTTTAAAGGCCACATTTGTAAATAAAAAAAACAAAGTTTAACGAAAAGAAAAGACACAAACTTCAAGTTGCCTTTTTCTTCTTTCTGCTTATGTAGGGCTTTGGGGGAGGGCACACGAGTTTAAGCAAATTGCCATAATGAACCCTTTTTTCACTCTTTTGGCTTTCACTGTGGGGCTGGCTAGCTGCTGGCTTGACGCCTTGCCAATTTGATGTAGGCATGCCAGCAATGCGCTTGCCAAGGAAACGAAGCCAGAAAGAGTGCAAACATAAGGCGAGAGTCGGTGTGTGTGCGCGTGTGTGTGGGATGGGTGTTGGCAGAGGGGAGCTTTCAGCCATGATGCGTTTGCCTTTTCGGCGTTAAAATGAAATCTATAAAAATAAGTGTGGCATGTTCTACGCCATTTTTTTTCCTATTTTTTATTTTTTTTTGTCTTGCTCAAGCTGTTGTGGGTATATTTATGTGTGTGTGTGTGTGTATGTCTTTGGGTAAAGTCATTGGATGTTTTTGGGGCCAACAGCCTGGCAGCCTCGGCATTTAACCAGCTCACTTTTGGGTTATTAAATGATGAAGCAGTTTGCCGTTAATGACTGCCAAAATGGCAATGGCAACGCTTGCTTGCTAGCCTGCCTGAAGGAGTGGCAGAATGGCAGTCTGACAGCCTTTGTGTTGGGGTAGCTCGTTCGCTGGTTCGGCCAGTCTTTGGGTTTATTGAGCCTCTAAAACGTAACCAGTTACCAGTTGGCAGTTAAGCGACTCTGCCTTTGGTTTGGCCCTTAACGTTAGCGTTTGCCTTGGTGTCAGCCTCAACTTGTCTGGCATGTCAGCTTGTTTAATGAGGGTAAAATTAGCGCTGTCTCAGGCTTATTAGCCCCCACTTGAGCCTTCAGTTAATGCTACTCACTTTATGGCGCGGCTTCTCTTTGATTCGGTCTCAATTGAAAGCGGCTTAATTGTTTTGATTTATCAGAGCCATTGACCGACCGCCTGCTATTTTAGCCAGCCATCGACTAGCATAATGCTGAGAAATTGATTTTGCTTGGCTTTTGATTAACCTAAATGAAATGGATCAACACCGCTTCGAGCCTCAAGGGCTTGCCTCACTTTTCTTGTAAACTAGCAGATTGTAGTGGACTTTATTTGCATTTGATAAGCGCTGACAATCAATTTCTACCACTCCACTTGTTTCGAATCGAGTTTGTTGTGGAAACAAGGTACAGGGTAGAGGCCCTGGCAAACTTGCTGGTCGCAGAGAAATAAGGCAATGACGTGCACTTTGATTTGCGTGTGTCAAGAGTTAAACGCAAACATACATTCATTCATATGTAAGTACATGTATACATATTCGTTTTGCATTGCACATACTCCCAGCACGCAAATGGCGTGGAGTGTACCTAATTTCTTAGAGAATACATTCTTAGGGCTGCCAGGCGCATGAAATCAAAAACAAACTCACTTTTGGTGCCAATACAACCTCTATATGCAAATAAACCTAAGGGCGAAGGCACCACTTGACCACTGGGTGGCAACTTGCCGAAGCGTGTTGTGATTTCTCACGCGACTACGACTTCACCACCTGGGTGATGGTTGAAGGACTGCTTGGGCGATTGCATTAGATGTTTGGCTGCCTTCAACCTGTTTCGTTTTCGCTTGTAAAAGTAATTCCGCAAGGGCTGCTCGTAAACCTGGTAGGTGATTGTTGTGGCAGGTGACTCTTTGACTTTGTTGCTTTTGCTACTTAATAAGCAACTTACGTCACGCAATATAATTAAGATAAACATAATTATAGTTTAATGTTTGCTGCTTGTTTTTTCTACCTTGTGCGACTTATATTTCTAATTTTTAATGAAAGCTTTGTTGTACATAAGCGTATTTGTACATAAGAGTATTCGCTCTTATTTAAATATGTATTTAATATTCGAATCCTAAATGTTAAGGTTGTTTGATAAAAAAAATTGGGTTTCTGTTCCGATATCTATTTTTATTAACCACATACGAATTATCTGATTATTAAACTAATAATTTGTTGGATAAAAAAAAAACTAAATATCGGTTTTGAGATAACAACCTACAAAATGTGAATTAGTGTCCATAGGCACCAAAATCAAAAAAGTTAATACCGCAACCCAAGTTGATTCTGCATCGCGTAGTCATGACACAAGCCAATTTGTTGTGGAGTAACTTTCCCTTGGCCCATAGCAATGACACAAGCCGTCTGCAAATTCGTTTTTAGCTTCGTTCTGTGAAAATATGTAAGGGAATTTTTTTTCGATGACTTCGGAGTCGGTTGAGTATTTTCTGTCGTTAAAAATTGGTTGCGTTGAGCCGTGACTGAAACCCGAAAGTTTTCGATAAAGCCTTTATGGTTTTGGTTAGGTTGCTGACTAAAAAAGCCAAAAGCTAAACAATTTTTCGTTAGGTTGAAAGCTTTTAAATACGTAGTGAAGCTGTTGTTTAACTAGATAAATAGTTACGGAGTCATTGAGCTTTAAGACTTAAGCTTAGTGAATCCCAAACTATATTCTTAACTGAGTAAATATTAAAAAAAACAGGTCACATGCGTAAAAACTATGAAATATGCATTTGTTCATGATTTTCTTTTGTTAAATTTCCAAAAAAAACATTTTGCACATAGTATCGTTTAATGGCTAATGATGGCATATTTTTTGGCCGAATCAATTAAAAATGTTTATTAATAATGCACTTGGCTTCGAACATGGTTCTGGTAAAAATACAAAAAAAAGGCAACTCACCAAAATAAAAAATGCCAATAATCACGGCTAACGGTTTCAGCATGTTGGCATCAGTTGTTGTACAAATTAAACCCAGAATACTTCCAGCACAGCCTTTCCTAGAATTATAAATTAATGATAAATTGGCGAAATATTCATTAAATAAATTCACATTGACAAACACTAGCGGCAGCTGTGCGTATGTAAAAGAGGAAGTTATAATATACTGTTGCAAATAAATACATATTTACAATTTGCATTTGTGCAATCAAATGCAAAGGATGAAAAGCAACATTTTTTTTTTGGGCCAATATCCATCCACCTTACACTTAAACAAAGGTTTTTTCTTAAGTAGACAAATACATGTCAGGTAAAGCAAGAAGCACTTCGGGCTACAGAGTGAGACAAGATATTTTAATAAAATGGCAATCCAGCATTTAAATAAATGTATCTGAATTTACTTCAAGGTTTTCAAGTATTATATTAATATGTTTTAATTCAAAGGCGTTTTTTCAACCAGAGTAAATAGGCATTGCGTTTAATTTTGAAAACATACATAATTCGCTGCAAACTACGAACAAGGAAGCTTGAGTTAAAATTAAAGGTTGTTAAAACGGAAAAAGTTATTTTAATTGATACCAGGCTCTTCTAGCTCTTTTTAATTGGCTCACTTACAGAAACAAATTATAGACGACGCTCAGAAAGACGCTCAGATGGACTATAATAAAATTACTCCACTAAACAAATACAGCATGGAACCATTTATGCTTAATTATACTCGTTAGAGGTTATCAAAACCAAATGGCTCCAACAACACTTTATTTAAAACCATACCAAAATTAAATTCACTAGTAGAATCAAAATATGTAAGGAGATGCATTAATTTTTTAAAATCCTGTTACCATGCAAATATTAGTTAAGCCAACCAAAAAACGACCGAAAATAAAAAATGAACTAAAATCCGAAATGCTCATTAAATGAAATTAGCACGAAAATCAGCGAGACATTCAACACGTTTGCAATTAATGGGAATTTAAAATTTGCGCCCCCCGTGTTAGGTAAATTTAATTGATCATCTGTTATATACTGTACTTTTATATTTGTGTAAAATGAGTATGAAAATAATATGAAAGTGTATCTGTATTTGTAGTACTCCACTTTGTTTGTATGAAGGAATTTTATGTAGTATTAATGACTAAACAAAAAATCAGATTTAAGTGTATAAGCACAATCAAGTTCTTTAAAGCTGATTGCCTTTAAGTTCGTAGAAACTTCCATATGGTCAAATTAATATGCCCAGCTTCGCGTGGTTATGTTCACGCCTTAACCTCAATCGACCGGCTTGCCCAATGAGGTTGGTTATAATAACATGCAATTTATCTTGATTTTTAACACATTTTCAACTAGCTGAACTCAACTCAACAGAACTTCACTCAGCTCCCCTGTACCCCTGTTCTGAATCATCTCATCCATTTTATTTGTAATTTTTTTTGACAGCAGTGTAATCAGAAGAAACTAACAGATGTAAACAAAAATTTATTTTATTTAGAGCCAACTTTTAAGATTAAGAGTCAAACTTTGCCATCTCATGCTGCCAAATAATATATGTCCAAAAACACAGTCAAATAGCAGATTTAGGGATATCTGCTGCCCAACAGAGTGTGTTTGTGTTTGCACGCATAGAAGACTATTAAGATTGCACGTGAAAATAAAAAATGTTGTTAAAATATTCTTCACTAACATTCTGTGTCTTTTAAGGATCGTTGTTTTTAGATTTTTTAAGCATCGACACATGTACGTGTATATTTAAATAACTTCGAACAAGCCATCTCGAAATATACAAAAACAAAAATTACAATTTAACAGAAGGTGCTAAAAATAATAAGACACGTATGATAATAAAGAGACAAATATGATACTACAAGAACTATTAGTTAGGAACAGGGAAAAAACTGCCACGACTTTATTCCGATGTTAAACACAGGCAGAAACATACAATGTTACACACTGTTACACAAAAAGCACAGTCTGTGATGTGCGCTCGACCTTTATTATTTAATTATCACGCTTGGTTTGCACTTTGGTTTTTGCCAAATTCAAATGAGCGAAAATTCATTTGAAATTGTCCTTGCATGAATGCATTTAACGTATGGGTATTTCTTAGTGTGTCTGTGTATGTGTGCGGGATCACTCAGTGAGAACGAAATGCATTTATGGTACTGCGTAAATCAATTAAGTTGCAAGTACTGCCTAATGCATAAACCATGTAAGCTAAATTAATTAATGCAAACCTCAGCAACAAAATAATGACGGTTCGAATTTCTAGAAATGATGATCTCTGCATCGGAATCCCTGACTGCCATACATTCGTGGGCGCAATCATACAACCGACCGTTAACGATTTCGGTTCAATTTGCGGTTCCATTACAAAATCCATTGGCACATGCCAAGCTTCATACGAACCAAGCTAGCTTAGCTGCCAAAGTCAGCGACAATAAAAAGTTATGATGTCCACAAGCGACGAGACGAGTGGTCCGCTTGGACCACACGCATCAGTCACTCACTCACGTCACCAATGCCATTCTGGCTGTCTCCAAATACGCCCTCATGTGGAAATTTAGAATGTGGGACCAGGGCAGTGCTGAACTCGAACGCTGAACGCATTACGTCCTAAGTCTCATGGCCGTTACGTGCAGAATCCACGCCCACCCAAATGCAAAAGACGTCAGCAGAAAAACTATTTATGCCGCAAAATAAAAATTGTCTTTTCCCGTAGTAAACCCTTTGGCAGATGGGTAGCTGCTCGGGATGGGTCTGTTTTATTTGTAGCGTTTGCCGTTGTTGTAAGTGCACAGACTACGTGCAGCTCAACAGGATTCATAAGTTCGTGCCCTGTCTACTTGAATCTTGGCCTGGTGCTGTCAGTGTGAAACCACATAGATGTAAAAACCTGAGCTGAGTTGCAGAGCTAGTCCTTTTAACGCCGCCAAATCAACTCAAGCATTTAAATTTAACATTAATTGGATTAAGTCTACATTGCGTTCGCCTAGGCAAAGGGCAAGGTACACAGATAGTTCAAGTGTGCCATGAGCACAAAAATGGAAATAAACACTTAAAATGAATATGGTTTGCATAATTGCATCACTGCTTATTAAATTATGAGTCAATTGATTTCAA
The DNA here is from genome assembly GCA_035044465.1 of Scaptomyza tumidula. Classification (NCBI taxonomy): domain Eukaryota; kingdom Metazoa; phylum Arthropoda; class Insecta; order Diptera; family Drosophilidae; genus Scaptomyza; species Scaptomyza tumidula. The sequence continues at coordinate 502,031 of JAWNNW010000447.1, forward strand.
TATAATTAATTTTAAAACAGTGCTTTAAAAAAATGCATTCTAGGTTCTAAAATAACAAAATTAAATTCCAATATTTGCATCTTTCGTAACTCCAACCTATTAAGTTTGCGAAGTTCGTTTATACGTATATCTTATGATAACTAACCAATTCTTATTTTTACCTGCAAGGATATGTGCATTATAAATACTAAGCACATAAAATCTGGCTTTACACTAACTTATTATCAGATATTACGCTCGTTTCTAACATAGGCCAGCGATGTGTGGCCTACGAAGTAGCAGAAAGCCAAAGAAGCAGTCAGCCATATTCTGCGCAAGTTTTTGAATGAAATTATGTACACGACAGGGCGTATGATAAACCGGCCTACACCGAAGCTCTGAACAACTGTCAAAAGTTAAAGTTGTGTTTTTTCTGTTCCCTCTTTTGCTGTGTTGATTCGATTAAAATGTCAACAGTGGCAGTGTCGGCACCAACAGCCTATAACAGCAAAAACAATTTACAGACCCCCCGATTCGACTTTATTATTACAGCATATAAGGGCATCTGACTGTGTTTATGGGTGTGTGTGGGCGCTTGTGTGTGTGTTCGCGTGATTGTCGCGCCGTTGGCCTTGTCGTATCCATCTGGATGTGTTGAAAAATTGTCACACCACATTTTATTTAACTCCTATTTTGCCAACATTTGCCGAATATTTTTCCGTTGTTTTGCGACGCATCGTTGGGCTCTATTCTCACACACCGCTAAGGTTTGTTTGTATGTATATGACATCCTTTTTGACATTTTGTTACAGCCGCAGGGCAAAAGTTGTTGCAGGGCAGGACACTGTCTCGTCCTGCTTATGTCTTTTGATCTTTTATTGCGTTTGTTTTACGAGCAACCGTAAATCCCTTTTAAATTGCAAATTCTTATGTTCGAATTTTCGGCAACCCGTAGCCTAACCTCTATTCCCTCCAACAGAACCTTGTCCATTCGTTCGCTTGCACACACTTTGCGTCACACTTGCTCTGACTTTTGTGTTCGTTTTTGAATTCGAAATTATTTATGCATCTTTCTTCCACTTTTTTTTGTTCTGTTCGTTAGTTTTTTATTTGTTGTTCTGTTGCTTCCAGCATCAATTTTTTAACATATATCTTGGTATTTTGCAACTGCCACGCCCATGTCATGCCCCTTGATGCCTGCTCCTATAGGAATGCGTTCTTATTGAAGACTTTGTCACTCTGACGGATGTGTGATAAAAATTTATTGAATCGAAAACAATAAATATTTGATTTGATTCATTTCTCAGTGCGATGCATCATTGAGTACACACTGCGTGTGTGAATGTATAAAAAAAGCTGTGAGTGTTCTGCCACTCCTCATTGCTTTTAATGGATTTCATGTCATGTCAGCTGAAGTAATTGATATATAAGAATTTTTATTGGTTTTTCGCATGGCAAAGGGTGCTTGGCTGTTAAAAAAAAAACGTTAATTAAAAACAAAAACACAAATCAAAAAAACAAACAAAAAAATTTTATTTCATGCTAGAAAAAAATTTATTAAAAAAAATTTTAATTTAACAAAAATTTAAACAATAATTTTATAGTTTGGACATTTATTAATTGTGGCTTGCCGTTAGCTTCATTTGCAGCTAATAAACGACACAAGGGATAAGCTTAAAAAAAGGTTGTGAAGGCTAAGCCATTGACATTTTGATGCCCATTAAAACTGCAAATAAACCCGTAAACCCATTTAAGAAAAAACCATGGCACAAAAACTTTCACTACAACTTTCAGGACGCACAATCGTCCAGCCTTTTGATTATTGCTCAACACTTGAAAACTTTTCTGCCTTTTTGGACGAGTGCTCTGGGAGAGGGGAGCGAGTTTAATTTTGTACTCGTTTACTTAAAACTTGCTTTCCACATGGCAAGAAATAAGGTACAAGGACGATGGGCATAGCAACAAAAGGTCGTGGGCGCCACTTTGAATAAGAGATAAAAATGTTACGTGCCTGGGCGTACGCTTCCTTCCATTTAGCTTCACTGTTGTTGTCAAGTTGAATGAAGAAATATTTCTGTTATCGCAGTAAAAAGATATTTCGTGCTCTGCGTGTTTACCTTACCATTGTTGTTACTGGTGCTATTATTATTGCTGTTGTTGCTTTTGTTGTTGTTATGCTTGCTTTTGACGGGCAGCGTCAAAGTAGCGATAGCTGACATTTTGGAACAAGGAAACAAAGCGACAACCTTGGTAAATTCTGAAGCATCCGTAAACAGAAAGCTTGAGCATTTTTGAAGCAATTTAAATTCCTTTATGCAGGATATGCTAGGAATAGCAGCTGCTGAAAAGAAAACCAGGATAAAACTGTGGTAGATTTGAATTTGCTCATAGAAAGAGTTCTAGAAATTGTGTCCAGCAGCATTTGTTGCACACTCAAGCTATAAACAAAAGGATGCTGAAGAAATTGTAGACGAGTCCTTCACTTGATTTCCATACCTCTGTACCATTTGTCCTTTGCCTGCCCTGCTTCAACTAGCCCACAAACCTTTGTGCAAACATCATCAACAAATCGTCAATAACACTTGACACTCATTTCGGTTTCTTGGTCTTGCCGCAGCGACCCTGTCGGGGACCAGGGTTACCGCTGTGAACTTTCGAAGGAATTACTTTTATTGGTAGCAGATAAACGCTGCACTACCTAACCGTCTGCCGCTCATTTTGTCTGCCTGTCTTTGGTACGTTGCCGTTTAAGTTTGAGTGCTTTTCCTCGCGTTGGCTCCGTCGCCTGTCAAGTTGAGATCGCCCATCGGGGCAAAGAGGTATCTGCCAGTAACTGAGGCAGCGTACTACGGTTAACTGAACCATAGCCTAGTAGCCAAGACTGATGCCAACATTTGGTCTTGATATAATTCAAGGCCAGGCCCCTTTTAATTAGATAAGACGTTCTCTGACTTAGCGAACAGAATCAAAGTGCGACAACTCAAGTAACGATATCAAATACGTGTATAACCAGAATTAAAAAAAAAAAAACCAAAAAACACAACTGCTTCGCTTTAATTATTTGTTGAAACTTTATTGAGCTTGTTTTTTGTCTGTTTCTTCTTTTCTTTTCTTGTTTACCTTGTTGATTTTCCTGTGGGTTATTTTTTACCCCAAACCCGTTAAAAACGGGTGAAAAAAGTATAAAGCTTTAGTGCAAATGTATGCAGGAAGTAAATATTTTCTGGATCAGCATTAACTGCCGAGTCGATATAGCCATGTCTATCCTTCTGACCGTCTGTCCGTATGTATGAACGCATCGATCTCAGAGACTATGACAAGTTGAGACTCTAGATTTGGAATATAGACTCGCCCATGCCCTAGACAGTTTTGAAGTTTTCGATTACTTTTTCCGTTTCCAGTATACACATGTGATCGATTACAAAACAAACCTTGAAATTGGAAAACTTGGACTTGGACTAAATTTATTTTTATTATTATACTATTATAGTATTGAAAATGGTTAAGAAACATCGGTGATATGGAAAAATAAAGTAAAGTCAAGTATGCAGCAGACGCGAACACACACACATACTTTCAAGCACTGACTGTTCGCGTTAAGTATATGTTCCAGTCGCGATTTCTCGACTAAAGTCTTCTTATTTGTTGGCAGAATTTCCATTCCACGTTTACTTATTGTAAAGACGCAACAGTCAAATTATGTTTGAAATTCAGCAAACGTTTTTCACGTATTTCTCAGCCATATGAGTATACGTGGTTGCGGATGTGTGTTAGCTAAAATTAATGACTCGCTTGACTGGTTGTGTGTATTTGTCTTGGTGTGGGGTTTGGCCACACATTATCCTGCCAATGGCACATGTATGTTATAGTCCAACTCCCTTCCCTGTCATATCTCTGACGGCACAATGTCTTTGTCTGCTTCTCGATAGTGGCACTCGTATCCATGCAATGCAAATGTATGCGTGCCTCTTGAACATTATGAATAATTCCGGTTAAGATTCCATTTCTGTCATTTGCCATTTATTTTCGTTCTAATTTCCATTGTCTGCTTCCTACCTGTACATAAGTAGCTGTTGCTAGTTTTGCGACTTGTTTTCCTCTTGTTTGCATTTTGTTCTTCCTTGTATTCTTTTTTGTGTTCTTCTGTTGTGTTCATTTTCATTGCCATTGTAGTTCATTCCCATTACCTGAAGTAAGCATCAACATTTATTATGCAAAACGAGAAAGAACAGAAGCAAAACAAAGATTTTGTCTACATGTATTGAACACGCGCGACACAAATGCTTGTGGGTGGTTCAGCAAACAGACCCTACAAACAGCGGAACACATGCATTTATCATTATTTCCTCAATTTTTGCAATGCAGATTAACAACTAAAAGCTTTTGTGCACGTCACTGCGCGACTAAGTAGACTAATTTGACACAGTTGTCGTGCTTAAATTTATAATCTTTGTACGTCACTTACATCACACACACCACAGCCAATGTGAAAAACAAAATTCAATAGCGTTACCAGTGTAATGTCAACCTTGCCAAAGGCGGCCTCGCAACAGTAAACTTTGATATTTAATTTGAGTATTATATGAATACGAGGTAACAAAAAATATCGTCAGTCTTTATTATTAACAATTTGATTTTCTATGCATTTTTTAAATTCAATATTTACATTAAACTTTGTTTTGAGCACGGTTGAAAAAAAAACTTACATACTTACGAAAATATAGTTGATCAAAATTCGTATGCCAGTGTAAAGGGCGACAATGGGTGTATCTAAAGCAAGCACTTAGCAGACATGAAAAATATTAGTAAAAGCAATCGAGCATTTGTGTTATTAGTGTGATTCATTTATCAGCATCATAAGAATCATCAGTAAAATGTTTTCTTTTTTCTGTGGCGAGGAAAATGGATTGTAAATTATTTTCTATCAAAGCACGCTTAATTATACTAAGTGACGCCAGTATGATGATGATGACGGTGTTGGCCGCACAGTGCTACAATTAATAATAATGGTAGAAACTCAAACCCCATTCTCCCATGACTAGGTCTTCGGGCCTGCAAGTTTGGGGCAAATGTCACATGGATAATTGAAAATTAATTATGTTGACATATTTTCAAAGTGATTGTTAATATGGCGGCGTGTTAATGATGCCGCAACATATAATTTCGGAATCAGGACCAGCAACTGACCAGACCGACAGCTGGCGTAGCCCAATGGAAAAATAATAAATGCCTGCCATGTGGCTGATCACTGATGTCGTCGAAAGCAGTAATCAGATTTTTTGGGTGTTTTTATTAAGCTTTTTATTTTGCTTGAATTACCTGTCAGCTTGGACATTAAAATCGGGATTGATCTAGTTGAAGCGCAATGTGCGCTTGAGCTTAAATTAACTTGCGCATTCCAGTTCAGGTATTTAATACAAAGGATGCAAGATGCAAATGCTAAATTGCACAACAACACAAAGCGGAAGGATGCTGGCCAAATGCTACGACCGCTTGTGTAGGCAAACATAAAGACGGAAATGCAAACGCACCGAACTGCCAACTAAAACAGCAAAAGTAACCACCAACAGCAGAAGCAACATCAATGAGCGCCTGCAACAACAACAGAAAACATTAAGACAAATGCCTGCAGCAGTTGCAAAAGAAAGGCAAAACAATAATTTGTAAAGAGCAGAAGTTACGCTCGCATAAATATAAATAGTTTTGTTCCCGTTCTATGAGCATTTTAAATTCATTTCTGCTTTAAAGGAAGAATACAGATTAAAGCCACGTTTTCGAGCCCACAAAGTTGAGACTACAAATATATAAATCAGAATGAAATGTAACATTAAGATGGCTTGGATAAAAAAGTGCTTACTACATTTCAGGTGAAAACAGAACTTCTCATGAACGCAAAAACAAAAAGGACATTAAGAAAATTTTATAAATAAACAAATTGCTTAATTTTTATTATGTATTCGGCGCACTACACTACATGGCGTGTGCTCAAAACAGACAAACAACTCATCAAGCGCTTCAAAGAAGGAGAAGATATTAAAACGAAAAACAAGTCTGTATAACCCGTTTCATTTTGAACGTATCTTAAAGCTCCGCATTTCAGCGCAAACGCTCAGATGTCACGCAAACTTTGCTTCACTTCAGTGCAATGTGCTGAAATCCAAACCGCATATACACATACAGAGAGAGAGAAGGAGAAAAAAGGAGAGAACGAGACATATTTATATCCACAACGATACCCACTCGATCCGGATACGGATCCATGACGGTGACGCTATCAGGCGGAAGTGGCACATGTCACGCTCCAAGTTGCCTGCTCATTCAATTGCGAATGTATTTGTGAATGCGAATAACTAAAAAGAATTCACATTCACTGGGCCATAACGCAGCAATTATGGCTGAATAGTTTTCACTACGAAAATGTAATGTAAGTGCAATTAAAATGTATGATTACACAACGGCAACTACGACAACAACAGCAAAAGCCCGATACCTAGGCACTGTCGAATATTTAACAATAAATAATTTACAGTTTCGACTTGCATCTTTACGCATTATTTTCTGGGTGCGCTCGCATAATAATAATTATGTGGGTTTAACCAATGACGGAGGCGTGATGTGTGCTCTATAAGAGGCAGGAGTCAACCCTCCAACAAGCGCAAAACACACATAAAGACAACAAGCTTTATACAAGCATGGGAAGCATGGTTTCCACGACAGTGTTTTCTTTTTAAAGTTTTATTCCATTTCTGGCTTCCTGCCTTCTATGTAGGCAAAGCCTATTATTCAGTCGTGTCGCTGACTATCTGACGTCATCGACGGATAACATGTAAAAGGGTTAAGTGGCTGTCTCCAATTTCCTATATGTTTAATATCCATTAGTAAATAAAAATCAATAAGCGTAGCAGGAACCAAAGTGAACGACAGCACACAATGAATCGCTTGAGACAGAACAGTTAGAACAATCCAAAATTTTACTAATTGATGAAAAAGAAATAAAATCGATAGATATTTTTCACATATTTAGATTATTCCTAATACGTTTCAAATGTTCTTATCAACACTTTTAATAACTTCTGTTTGAAATATATGAATACTTTGCGCAAAGCACATGAAAAATACAAATTGATTTTTAAAAGTAAACAAGTAAGAAGGATCAAGTCGAGAAATCCCGACTAGAAGATATCCTGAACCCAACATTTAAAGCGTACAGTTAGTGCTTGCAAGTATGTGTATGTTTGTGCTGAGTACGCATATACTGCATACACAATTTCAATGTTCCATATCTCCAAAGTTTCTTAACTGGAATTTAAAGACAGTGTCGGATTTAAGCGAACTGTCTCTATTAATTTTGTACATTTGCTGCATGGCTACACTACGTATGCTCAATATAATAATACTTTCTATTTACGTTTGACGCAACGGCGTTACATTCGGTTCCATTCAATTACATTCATTAATTATGTTTCACAGTTTAATATTGTTAAGTGTCTATGTCCAGTTTGAACAGTACACTCAGTAACTTGTCCTCGCCCTTGCCCTTGCCTTAAGTTCTAAGTAGAATGCAAACATTCTTTTGCAGCTGCGTTTTTCCCGACTGCTTAATCGGGTATTCAAGCTTCAAGCCAGGAATTTCATCGCGCATAATGTGCCGCATTGCGGTTTCTTCCGAACGCTACCAAAAGTCGCGCTAAAGACGACTCTATGCCGCAAAACAACACATACACACACACATCCAAAGACATTTGGCTCAAGTGAAATTTCAAGTTTGTGCTAGTCACAAATACATACGTTAAAGGCGAAGAGAAAGCAGCGCATGTTGAACTTAATTTTGAGCATAAACGGCATAAAATATGTGCGCAATAAAACACACGATTGAAATGCTCAAGTCAAAAACTTTGCGAAATGCCTTTAAGCGTCATTGGCTTGTGGAGTGTGCACACACAGCTTGGTTGTGTGTGGACTCAATGGGCTTGATTTATACTACACATTCGCATACGTGTATGGCGCCTTACTTGATGTGTGTATTTAAGCCGCTCAATGGTTGCCATCACCATTGAATCAACCTCTGCTTGCCTATAATGTGCTTTTTAAAGCTTAGCCCGGCTCTCAACGCTCAACTCATAGGCTTGTTTTAAGATGAATGTTACAGAATTTTTAAAAGAGTGTATGCAGATTATGGTTTTAGCAAAAGGGTGTGAATTGGGAGAGAATTTCATGAGTTTCACATGATATTCTGCTTAGATTAAGCTTTCAACTTATTTGTTTAAGCTGTCAATTTTTTAGTAAACAACATAACAGGCGTCACCTGCCTACAGTGAAAATTATACAAAACGTTCAGCCTTGAATACTCTGATTGTCTTTGCTTGCCTGCTCACATTATTAATATTTTGTATTTTACAAGCTGCTTCAATTGACAACCCGTAGCATACAACTACTCGCTTCTAATGCTTGTATTTCAATTTTAAATGAAAAGCACCTTTGAATCCAATTGTATGCTTAGCTTATATACAAAGCTTAGACAACTCTGCGAGGGGCTACAGCAATAACCAAACTGCAGAAGTCAATCCCTTATTATACTTAAACGATCAACAAAAAGCTTTCCCGGAAATTTTCTTCACCAAATTAAACCAAAATTATTTTTTCACCATATTAATTAGTATTGTGAAGTGTAGTATTAAGTTGGATGCAACGTCATGTTTTGAGGGAGCTATGATTGGGGAAAGTGTTGACTCATCTTTAAGTTGATTGTTTTCGAAAGAATTTTTCATGAATTTCGAATGAAAATTATGTTATCAACTGGAAATGCAGTATTAATCTATATTCAGTATTAGGCATTGCATTTGATAATCTATCGTGTTTTTAGGAAGTTCTGATTGCGGAAAGTTCTGATTCATCTTCAAGTTGAATTTTTTGGCCAGAATTTTATCATGAATTTCGAGTGAAATTATGCTCTAAATAGGAAATGTGGTATTAATCTATATGCCAAGCCTTGCCTTTATATCATTGCATTTGATAATTGATTGAGTTTTGTGAGATGCCAAGTCATGACTGATAGGTTATTTCACAAAAAGTCCTAATTTACTCAATAAATGTTTTCTCGTTCTTTTGAGTGTTTGAGATTTTATAACGTCTACGTAACTATTAAAAAATACCACACTGTATTAAATACTCTGCCTAAAAAGTTAAGTTTGTTAGTCTTAAGTTCTGATAATAAGTTGCATGGTCAAGGCGCTTAATAAGCAGAGAGCAATGAACTTAACGGATAAGAAAATGGAAGCATTAAAAAGATACGTAAATACTTACTTTAAATTAATCAGCAACATTGGCTAGCATGGGTTTTTCATAGGTCTCCTTGTACGCGTATGCTTTTTTATCTGTATTTGCACTTTTTTCTGTATATGTCTGAGCGAGTCTTAAGTGCGCGTACATCGTTAACAGCTTAATTGCTCGACCACTTTCACAGCGTAGACGTAATGACAGGTGGCGGAGCGTGCTCGAGGAAAAGTTTCAAGAAGGAGGCTGCCCAATGTCTTCTTCTGTTGTCTTCCTTTACCGTTTTGTGTGAGTGTGTGTATGTTGTATTTTCTTGTTTGGTTTTATTTTATGCTGCAGCTAATCCATTTGCGTGTACGCGGCTAAAGTTTTTCAGCTTCGCCTTGTTCATTTTATGGCTAGCATTCGTGTGTTTTTCTTTACGTATATAATACCATAGGAGGCTTTTACTTAGCGTTTAAGCACTTGATCCGTTGCGCGACATAAAGATGTATAAAATGACAAAGCGATTCCGGCAAGTATACACAGAAACACATACACTACACAATTCAAGAATTGACTAATTTCGGTTCGCATTCGAATTTAATTAACTTTATCTCTCTGATCCCTCTGCGAATTTAATTATTTAATTTATATTTGTTTTTCCGTTTAAGGGATATAACTGAGTTATAAATAAATTTTACATATATATATATCTAACTTTATGTATGTATATATATCACTTTATAATGAATTTAAAAAATACACAAACTTTTGTTGATATGGTTTCTGATATTAGTAGATAAACTAACAGTAATATTTAAATATTTGTTAATTAAAATCAGACTAAAATTGATATGTATCGTTACAAGCTACAATGTTATTAAATTATCTCTTTATTTCACGTTTTTTGTTGCTACACAATTGCATTTCATTACTTCTCATGTTAAAATTATCCGAGGGTCAGTTTTATGTTATTCTGCAAATATAAGAAAAAATTCATCCATTTTAGCTAGCATATTTAGAAGAACAAATTTTATTATAAAATATTTCTCTTTAAAATAAAAAACTTTTTCCAGCCTTGTTTAGTTGTCATTTACAGGTAGCTTTTCAGGGCCTTCATTTGAAGCTGTTATTATCTAGTGGCGTCTACAAAGTTTACCTGGCTCACGAGCTAACAACTAAAATTAAAGCATTACCCCACCCACCCACGCAAACCTCTCCGACGTTGAGTTGTAATTACATCAACGCCGAGATTTTTATTTTCACACACAGATGCACACAAGCACATAAACACGCACACAGCAAGCATATAATTAGAGCATAATTACGGCTCGACTAATACTCGAGTATCAAGTAAGAGTAGCAGAAAAAGAATTAGCTTTTAGAAGGGAAGCTTCAGTCGGTCATCTATTAACTATAATCAACACCAAGGCAGGCGGAAATAGACAGATTTCCGGCTATTAAACACTTACCAGCGCGGCAAAAGCCATCAGGACAGAATCTCAGCCGATTACACTCAAAGAAAAGTAAACTTAATTGCTAAAGTAAGTGAAAACAAGACTGGTTTTTGTCAGGTGCCTTACAAACAAGACAAGCTCCAAAATTTGAAGAAATTTGTTCACAGATCTCTGACCCACATTTATGCTTTTATAGGTCACCGCTAAACTTATTGTTTTTTCGATTACTATTCAATAAGTTGAAGAAAATAAAACATATTCTTCACTATGCTCTTCTATTCTCCGAATTGTGTGGAATAAATTGAAAAACAAAATTAATTAACTGTAATTTGCTAGCAGCATGTAGAGGCGGGGGCGCTCCTCACATGACATTGACAGCAACCACACATATACAAAAGCGAATACACACACATAAATACATATAACCTCGCAGCGGGTTTTGCCTGCATGCTTAATCCAGTAATGGCACAATCTCCCCACCCCACCCGCACCAACCCCTTAATGCTTTTCCTCACTTACTTGTCATTCTTGGAAGTGAGCTCATATATTAACATAAACAGTTCATTTGTATTAAAAGAATTTGGCGGCATGGTAAAAGGGCGTGTCACATAAGATAAAACTTTTGCGAATACATGACAACTAAGTTCGATTAGCCAAAAGTACACAATAAATGCCTAATGGCAGAGCAATGGCAACTACCAAAAAGATCTTAACAAAAATAAACAATGCTAAACTAACCTCTTGCTGAGTATCGTACAAAAAGCTATCAAGTTTCTTGTTAGCAACAATTTACACATTTCAAGCGCCCAACTTCCATTCGAACCGCCCCTAAAAAATATGAAACAACAATATATTATACGATTCAGTAGACTCCACTTGCCACAATTTCTGTTGTTGTTTCATTTGCTTTTTGTAATATTTGGCGCGCCTGAACACGCGATAGGGCAATTGATAAAACGCCGGGAATTCGATACTTCCCGTTACTCTGTTGCCCCTTGACACCGCCAAAGACACGGACATCGAGCAATAAGCAATTCTCCACACCAAATGGGCAGAGCTACAAAATGTCACTTCTTTTTGCCATGTACCATGTTTTGTTATACGTATATTTGTATTTAGAAACGTTTGTGTAGTAATGAATTGCACTTTGTTTATCGTTTTCTGGTAAAATGATAAGGAACAACATGAAATTTTGCTTATTCTAATTTTGAACCTATTGAATTTTTATAAACAGCATTAAACCAAAAGTAATGAGTGACATTTACTTCATTATTGATCCTCTAACTGTGCTACGAAAAGTGAATAAAGTTATTGTTACTGTTATAGTTAGTTTTCCTGTTACTATCAATGGAGTTGGAACTTACGCTTATCTTTTTTTATATTCTGATCCCAGGGAAAAAAGGGTATAATGGTTTTGTGCAAATGTATGTAACAGGCAGAAGGAAGTATCTCCGACCCCTTCAAGTATATATTCTTGATCAGCATCAACAGTAGAGTCGATATAGCCATGTCCGTCTGTCTATCCGTATGTATGAACGTGTCAATCTCAGAGACCATAAGAGCAAGAGACTCCAGATTTGGAACATAAGCTCGCCTAATCCCTAAGCAGTACAAGTTTGTTTTAGATTTTCGATAACGCTTCCCGTTTTTGATGTACACATGGGATCGTTAACAACAAAATCTTGAATTTGGAAAACTTTGAGACGGTATTTAAAACATTAGACATCTAGCTCTTTGAGTCTCTGAGGTTACACACTTAGTCGGACGGACGGACGGACATGACAATATCGACTCGACTGTTGATGCTGATCAAGAATCTATATACTTTATGGGGTCGGAGAAGCAGTCTGCCTGTTATATACTTTTGCACAAAGCCATTATACCCTTTTTACCCATTTTCAATGGGTTCAGTGTATAAAAAATTGTTTTGTTACACTATTCGTGTGATTTATCAGGTAAAAGGCCCGGGGCTTTCGTTGACATGGTAGCGCGTGGCATGGCTTTGTTATTATTGAAATAGATAGACTGAAGAATAGCAAAATAGCGATTGGCCGATTGATGGTGACCTAAATCGAAATGTGGAACTATCTGCAGCAGTAGCAACTAGCACCAGTTGAGATTCGGTTGCTGCTCCAGCGGCACGGAATCGTGCCGTAAATTTTAATAATATATCTGAAATTTAATTAAGGTTTTTCAGCCCAGCTTGGCGTGTGCTGCACGGACGATTCAATCAGCCTCGACATAAAGTCAAATGCATGACCGTGGTCCTGCTGGATGGGCACTTTCGTGAGTGTCCACACAGCCAGGTTATATTGTGGTAAAGAGTGCGCAGCTCTTGGCAGCCAACGTCACTCCCTGAGATTTTGTCGGCCAATCTAAAATTCTATATAAATGTGCAGGAATATCACTTACACTGCGATGTCGACTAGCAGCTGCATTTTGTACACGTACAGATGAGAACGAGGCAGGTAGGTGGAGGGCACATTGATATACCTGTGCATAAACATATACGCAGAGATAATGGTGCAACTAAACTGACATTTTCGGCCGGCAGCAGAACGCGACGCGACGCGAAATGAGAGCGGAGGGCAACGTATGATTATGTTGGTGTCGGGGTTTTATTTGTGGCTGCTGCAGAACGATGAAAGTGGCACGTTGTGAATTTTGCAAGTGGACGTTGCATTTGCGGTTTTAACACCAATACCGTTCGGCTTGGGAAACAAACGTAGTCGTGGCCGCCAATAGGGATAACAAATTGACGCTGTGGCGAATGTTGCGCCAGTCAGCGGCTAAAAATGCGTTCGTCATTATTGGTGAGGGAAAAATACACACAAAAACACTTCACCACAAAAACACACACACAAATAGGCTGGGTTTCTTCTTAGCGCGTGTCCTTTAATATTCCACTAGACACTCTTATTTTGCCTTTGCCGACAGATCGACGAAAATACGTTAAGTCGAAATGGCTTTTGAATCTTTTAAATGCTCAAAGAGTATGGGAAACGCAAATCTTATCCATATAATCCGCGAGATACGCGCTCACTGCTGGACTGCGGCTAACGACTAACAAGCACGTCTAAAGAACTGTTTGCCATAACCCAGCTCGTGCTGTGGTACAAACACGAGCGGCATACGCAGGCCGGATAAAAGTTCCATGATGACACACGATAGCAACGAAAGAGAACTTTTGGTAAAAAGAGCGCAATATCGAGCTCGATTTTCTCTTTGATTGAATTCAATGTCGGACTCATGGTTATATAATTTAAGTAAAATACACATACTCAAAGTAAAGCTGAGCCTGCTATGTGGTATTGGATCTGATTTGCAATGTATGTAAGGATTCAATAGAGTTCCTATATGTAAGTACAGTATGGCTACAGTTGTTATTCAAACACCAGGCATGCAAACTGTTTGTCGCCAAAATTTAGGTCAATTGGTCATGGTTGTCAAGGTCCTAAAGTTTAGGACCTCAACTAAAGTATTTATGGCGTGGTATACATTTAAATTTTAAAGTTTTCTATAATTTGTTAAAAACTCATTCCAGAGCATGATGCATGTTCGCTTTTCTCGGCTCGCGACAACTGCAATTGTGTGTTGCATGTGCCAGCAATTTCCGCCAAAGTCGCGTGCTTCCGTTTATAAGCCACACACACGTATGAGCCGCGCTGTGGCACTTAAGTATCTGTTGGTGCTACCAGTGCTGGCACCTTAAAATATCCGCAGTTTTACTGTGAACCAAGGGGATATATATATTATAAATGGCTGCACCTATTTTTGAGGTAACACCACCTCATACAGTTGGATCGCACAACAGAAGCTAACATATTCTGCAATCAATCGATTCAAAGTTAAAAATAATACGAAATATTTGCTTAATTTTCTTGTATATAAATATTTGTATGGGAAATGTTGTTAAGCTGTCACGTATACATATTTGTACATCAAATAAGCTCTTTGTTTTTATATACAGCTGTAAACTAGTTTTGATGAATATAAGTCGTTGGGTTTATGGCTAAAAGCGATTAATATGCGTCTTTCAATTTGTGATGCTGAATGTTATTTATGATAAAATTTTAAGCTGCCAAATGCTGCATTTTGACTGTGAGTAAAGTAAGAAGCTCAGCTTTTTTAATGTTGCTGTAGCTGTTTTGACCGACAGTAAATTAATTTACGTGCGTCACTAGTACAGTTAATGGACCAATGTGCGCATTTGTATGGTCAAGCTTTTTACTCGACAGTCGCTTCGCAAACAGTTTACAAATCTGGCTCTATAATATGTTGCCCGGCTAAGAAGAGTTCTGTTTTGGGCATCGTTTTGGCATGTAAAATGACTGTTTCACAACCAAAGCCTCTCCGTTTTATGTGCTTTTTGGTGGCACCTCGTTTCCCCACCAGCGCTGACATTTTAATTGCATTCAAACAACGCTATACCAGCTGGTTCCAGCGATGATTACTGACAGCAAACAGTCAAAACATCAAATAGGCAAAAGGGACGTCACATCGTTTGGGAGGTTCCAGGCTCTGCCACCACTGACTGTGATTTGCTTAATGCGGAGCGTTTGAAAGAGTTGCTGAAAACAGATCTATTGAATATTTCATCAGGCAGCGATTCCTACATTTGGCACAAACCCACACACACACCAAGAACAAGCAATGGCCATTAGGCTTACATTTTTTTTTCTTTTGACGTTGCGCTTTTGCCTCATGTTTTGGCTTTAGTGCAATGTCTGGCTAAGTTCTGCCCCTGGTGCATGATCTATTTTTATAACTGCCGCCCAAGCTCCATTGGTCTCTTTGAACCCAGTCCTTAGCTTAGACAAAAAACATAGTTAATCTTTAATAAGCACAAATGCATAAGCGTCGTGAAACTCCTCAAAAAAAAAGAATAAAAGTAGAGCTAAATCGAAAAAATACATTTGGAAATATAAATAAATAAAAACCGGAAACTAAGCGTCAGCCACTACGCATGTGAACAGATTTTTTCACCCTTATCAATCGAGAAATGTATATAAATATATATAGATATTTTTTGACATTTTTATTGGGTATGAATTTAAAAAATATCCAATTCTTAGCTATTTAAAATAAAACTATATTATTAAGTAATTCCACAAAATTAAAAACAAGTAAGAATTCTCTAGTCCAGAAATCACGACTAGAAGGTACCATGAACCCTATACTTAGCGCGTACAGGCAGTGCTTGCAAGTATGTGTGTGTGTACCTAATGCTTTACTTAATTTAAATGTTCGGTGTTTCTCAACCCATATCAACACAAATTTCATAAATTGTCATTATTAGAGCCTTCTTACTTGTTATACCTTGATCCCATTAAAATTGGAAAAAAATAGTATAATAATATATATAGCATCTTCGGCCCCATAAATTATATATATACTTGATCAGCATCAATAGCCGATTCGATGTAGCCATGTCCGTCTGTCCGTCCGTCCGTCCGTCTGTATGTATGATTGCGTCGATCTCAGAGACACCAGATTTTGAACTTAAGCTCGCCTAATCTCTAGGCCTAATCTCAAACAGAGTTAGACACACTTGACAGCATTTTTCTCTTGGTCATGAAATCTGTTCTAGTTTTTCAAATTGGAAATTTAAGTAAAATAGTTACCTCATACGTGTTCGCTATTACATTCCTTAGAAAGAAGAAGATTTTAAATTGACAATGCTAAAACTCTCTCTTCACATAAGCACACCAGGGATGACTCGCATTATGCAGCGAGACTGCACAAAAAACTTAGCTGTGGTGACACCGAAATTAGTCCACAATAATCCAATTGCTGGCAGCTGAAAACAGGAGTGGAACAGCCGCTAAGCGTCAGTCATAGGTCCACTAAGTGAGCTCATTGAGCATTCAAGGGTGTTGGCCATTTCCATTACCAGCTGCAGGCTTGCGCTCCAGGATGTCTCAATTGACGTTTAAGTTACGAATTGCTCTGACTCTGCGTGCTGTATTCTTGGTCTGAGGAACTTTAATTGTATTTATGGTGACTTATTCAACTTGATGATCAGAGTTGAGGTCATCGATTAAAGTGCTCCCAGACAGGCTTGGCCGTTCTCAAGCTAGAAGGCAAATAAAATATTTGCCTAACCAATTTGCGGAACTTAATTATCGGACTGCGGTTGCAATTTCTGATATAATAATATAATATAATATTTGCCTAACCAATTAGCGCAATTAGATTGCGGACAATGGGGTTGCACTTCTACAACAAGTGCACGCCAGGGCAAAGGCTTTGCTATACATTGTGTTGCATTAATGAGGTAGCTGCGTTGAGTTGCTTATGCATGAAAACGTGCAATGGATTGAAGTGTGTACCATATACAAATTTAAGAAGGCCTTGATAGGCTAAAAAGTATATTTGATTTAGATGAAATTAAGCGTATTGCTCTGCTCTTTGCAGGCTAAGCCATATAAGTCATAAGCTATAAAAAGAAACATAACACATCAATAACAAATTAAACACCTGCGCCACAGCTTTCAAATAATCGTTTAATTGCTAGCTGAAAGTTTAATGCCCAAGGCTCGCCGTTTGGCAACGTGCCATGAGACCAAAAAAAAACTAACATAACAAATTGGCTCGCGCTTCGCCTGCATTTTGAATGGCCCTTTAAGAACCAACGAAATCAGCGCATTTTTATTTTTTCTCTATCTGCTTGGCATCATATTTCTGTATATAGCTTTTGCAATTTAAATAGTCGAACACACTCTCACTTCCTAGCTGCTCAAACGGAATATGAAATTTGAATGTTGCCGAGTATCAACTCGCTGCGCCTGTGTTTGTGCTGCGATTCTGATTAGTGTTGGGTTCCAGTGAATGGGCGAAAAACTTTAATTAAAATGGAAACCTTACAAATGCATTGCGGCCATGACGATGGCTGACGAGACTTTTTAATTAAATTAAAAATGCCGCAGCACTGAAGAGGCACCCAGGGCACATCTTAAAGCAGCCAAAAGCGTCCGTCGGTCTCGATTTGTATCTAAATCATAATTGCCATGCAGCGGTATGCTTTAAAGTCAATATTACAAGGCAAATAAACAAAGCGGACAGAAACTGTTCTGCGGGCGTATCTATGTAATCGGAGACACTAATGAAAATCAATAATTTACTCACTCAATGGGCGGCTATGGCGCTCTCTGTGGCTGGCGCTTAAAGTGTCTTTCATGACAGCAACAACAACGGGACATAAATAAAGCAAAGTATGAGGCAATGAGCCAAGTCACCTTCAGTGCCTTAAGCTGCAGACCTGCTTTTTGTTCTGTTGGGAGTTATACCTTTGTGGCTGGCACAACAATGCCCAGCAGAAAAGTGAACGTACGGCTGCGTACATATGTATACAGACCAATAAATGGCTCGGAATATTAAATACACTAAGACTGCAGTCGAAAGCGTGTCTATGACAAACAACGAGCTGTTCAAAGGCTATGCCAATGCCAGCATTTTAATTGCAGCATTTGCTTTTGTTTGGTATCTTCTTAAAGTCAATAAAGCAGCCACCAACCGGGCAGACATTTGGGTCTGGGTTGCTCGTCTGGTTTTTTAAATAATTCAGCATATAAAAATATAGCTGACTTGAGTGTTCCCCACACACATACACAACACAACAAAAATAAAATTTGTAGCACACTTTTATGTGCACTACTTGAACTTTTTAGCAAGGTATAAATAACATTAAATTTTTGATAAACAAAATAAATCAAGCCAAAAAGAGCAACGCAACACGTATATAACAATACGTAACAGCACTACCAGAGCAGTGCATTAAGTTTGCTCAACAATAACAACAAACTGACAACACTTTGAAACTAGACGTTGCAACGTCCTGTATCGCTTATAATTTTACTTTTTCTGCAAACTACCCTGCCCTTCTTTCATGTATGTAGCTTCCGCCTCATCACATTGTATCGCACCTTCAAGCCCACAAAAAAGGCTGCGTTAAAACGAAACAGCTCGAATGACAAGCAAACTTTTTACCCAACAGACACAATTTAGCCGCCCCCCCCTGAATCCAGAGAGCGCACTCGCCGTATACACATAGACTAATCGGTGCCAACTTGTACTATTTATGTATGTGTTCCGCGTGTGTGGGTGCGAGTGCCATTAGCATTTGTCAAGTTGCCAATAAAATGCCTTTGAATGGGCTAAATTGACTTTGGCATGACATACAATTCTACAAACGCCGTGCTCCCGCTTAAAGCTTGACTCGGGTATTAAAAACACTTTCGACGCATGACTTGCACACCATCCGTACAACATAACAATGTTTAGTATATGTGTGCTTGGTTGTGTGTTTGATTGTAGCTATCAGAGTTACACAGTTACTTATGGTCAGATTTTGTGTACACAGTTGTTCGCAGAGAAAATGGTTGCAGCTTGTTTTAATAGTTCAAAATGTTGCCATCTCTGCTGTTTACATAGTACTTGTCAACTCATACTCATTCATCAGAATTTTTTTGAACCACGAACTATCGTCTAGTTGGGATTTCTCGACTAGAGCCTTCTTACTTGTTTTACCTAGTTACTCATTATCTTTTTCTTTTTTTTTTTGTTTAGATACACGTTTAACTCAAACTCATAATACTGATAGTCATGTTGAAAATCAAATAAGCCAGACACCAAAAACGGTTTGTTTTTGCCTTGGTGAAAATTATATTCATTGCGAAAAAATTGGAAAAAAAACAACCTATAAATGACAGGTACAAATGTGAAGGACAGCAGTAAGTTGTAAATGATTGTAAACCGTAATTTCAAGTCTGTACATATGTTTACAAGTGTAATCGTAATTGTTTACTCCAACATAAACAATAAATCCATAAAGAAAACCAATTAAATGTGTAGCACAGAGAGCCACCTACATGCTAGCCTGCACCACTGAGTCCCAGCGTGTACGAGTGTCTGTGATTAATGGTTGGCCATATTTTTACACAAGCAACGAAATCAAAATTAAGGAAGTTTTCTCTAGCTCCGTTTGGAGCCAAATCATTGGGTTAATCACATGCCAAAGTTGAGGCTAAGAAGTACTGACCATAGCTGAGTCGGAGATAGAGGTCGAGCAAGCAGGCATTCACTGATATATAATAATGATGTTGGGGCCGTCAGGCTTAGAAGGCCCGTAGATAGTTGCCATTTTATTAATGTCACTTGAACGTAACGCCCAGCACCAAAGATAATAACATACACATAAACACCAAGAGCACAAACACACAAAAATTCCACTTGCCAACAAGTCTCTAGGGCACAACTTACAAACACGCGCAAGAAGCATAAAGCGCTGAGACATGAAAGTAAAAGTAGATGCAGGATATGTAAATAGAGATAGAAGCGGTAGGCAACGACCTCTTCTAAGTATGGCACGCCAGGCAAAATAATTATGTTGGCGCATAATCCTGATCTGATGTTTTGCCAGCCAGCAAGCAACCAGCCAAACAAACACCAAGGGCCGGATCTTGCCTTCGACATGCTGACTTTTGTCTTTATGTGTCGACCGTGGCACGAAAATCACAGATCTCGTAAAGGTGTAGGCGTTTTTGTAGCTAAAACGGCAGTCGCAAATTTCCTTTGCCTTCACATCTTACAGCACGAAAATTACGCACATCATGAGATTGGCTGGTGTTGCGCACTGCAGGCCTTCAACCAGTGAAAACACGCCCACTAGGCGTACTTACTACTAAATATTGCAACTTCAGCGCTTTCCGTAGGGGCTGGACAAGTGTCAGGGCACAGCAGCCTTTAAACCCAATTTTCTTAACAGATTATTAACAAGTAAGAAGGCTCTAGTCGAGAAATCCCGACTTGACGATACCTTGATCCCTATACTTTACGCGTACAATCATTGCTTGCAAGTATGTGTGTGGGTCTGTACGCGCATACTGCATACTGCATACACAACTCCGATGTCCCATATCACCGGTGTTTCTAAGCCGATTTAAAAAAAAATTTCACAGATTGTCATTATTTTGTCTAATGTTTTAAATGCCATCTCAAAGTTTTAAGGTTTTGTTGATATCGATCACATGTGTATATCGAAAACGGGAAGAGTTATCGAAAATCGAAAACAAACTTGTACTGCCTAAGGATTAGGCGAGCTTAAGTTCCAAATCTGGTGTATCTAGCTCTTATAGTCTCTGAGATCGACGCGTTCATACATACGGACGGACAGACAGACGGACGGACGGACGGACGGACAGACGGACATGGTTATATCGACTCGGCTGTTGATGCTGATCAAGAATTTATATACTTTATAGGGTCGGAGATGCTTCCTTCTGCCTGTTACATACTTTTGCACAAAACCATTATACCCTTTTTCACCATTTTTAATGGGATCAGGGTATAAAAAGCGCACATCATGCCTATCAAGAAGCAAAAAATATTTGTCGCTGCTACACTCGCATGAAGTCCACTTTCGAGATGCTAAATTAGCGCTCGCATTAAAAACGTATTTCTCATACGCATCGTTGCCCAGTTGAATGCATAAGCAGCGCACTGGCACTTCAACTAAAAGCCCAAAGGCTTTAAAGAGCCATCAATAAATGTGTTCGTTATATATATACATCTAGAAGTATGCACATTTACAGTCGAATTCATATACAAATCGCCATAAATCCGAAACGTAAACTACATAAATTAGAAATTTGTATTTAGACGAGCGTTTTCGCATACGAGATGCGAGTCACGTGCGTGGCTTTATAACCGCAACTAGGCGAACCTTTTGCTGATTACGACGTGACCAACGCAAGCAAGAAAGCAAGGTATATGTATATGTATATATGAAGTCTTATAAAGTGAAGTATAAGTGTGTAACAGTTTGTGGCTACTGAAATTATTTTAAATTATTTTTGATAATTGAATGGAACACACAGCATAAAAATAATTAACGTACATGTTTCATATTCTTAAATCACCAAATGGATAACGAGTTGTTGACACTCTCTTCAGATATTATCCGCGCATGCTCCAATACCCACAACAACTGGATGTGCTCTGAGACGAGGAGAGTGGACTTAGTTTCGGCAATTGACACGTGCCTTTGTTTACACAAAGTAATGAAATTTCAAGAGCAAACAGCATCCAAAGTGTTCTCATAAATGCGACTTATTTCATAAAATAATAATGCGGCCAATAAACATTTTTAAGGCATCGATTACAAAAAGTTGTTAAATTGCTGAATATTGCTAATAGAAAATCCCTTGACTTACCAAGCCCACCATTCAAGGTTAAAACATTATTGCGACTTACTATATATTTCTACATGTTATATTTTTCGACCTTGACCGTTATGAATTTTAACTCGGAATATATTTTGCGAGGTTTTTGAGCTTTTTTTGGTACGTGGACACAAAAATATAAGTCATTTCAACAGAGGAATGCATCTATATAATTTTTGCTAGCCTTGAGGGCAGCAAATGCAAAATGTATCGTTAAAACAACGCAGCTGCAGAGATAGCTAAAAACCAGTAAAAATATGCAGCTATCCGTACGCTTTCTAGTAACTGAAGCGTTGGCCATGGCAAGGATTTATGGAGAAGGTCAACAAAGTCGCCATTTAAGACAGTTGCAGTTTAAGCTTTAAAGTAATTAAATGGCAATTTCATTGTAAGCAACTTCTTAAACAGTATATAGATACAATTATTGTTCATTGCTAAAGTTGAGGTTCTAAAATACATACAGAATACTTTTAATCTTAATTTACATAAATATTTATGCTGTTGGTGTTGAAATTTGGTGCCCCTTACACCATTGGCGTTAATGTGCGTTAATCTTTAATGAGCCAAGTTTCGCTAGTCGCGGCTGGGCTTTGGATTCGCTGTTGGATTCGGTTTTGGTCGGCTTGCCTTTCTAAGATACGTGTTGCCATTTGGCACGATATTCAAAAGATAGCGATGACTGAAAGTTGGCACTGGTAACTACACTGCCAACGAAGCGATCAAAATGTTAAAAGTCACTGTATGTATGTGTGTGTGCGGTATTTTATTCAAATAGCAATTTGCATAAATGTATTGTCAACAGATACAAAGAAAGGTATTGAACAGTGCTTTACTAAATAAAAGACAATATTCAAAGTATATTTTAGTGAAATAGCATCCATTTAAATTAATTATGTAAATATTTTTGGTGCTTACTGAGTTCGTTCTCTATTTAAAGTAATTGACCCCTTGCTAAAACTAAATGTTTTCTGTAAGTACCATTGCTTTCGGTTTTTATTACCTATGAAATGAAAAAAAAAGGGAAAAAAGATCTCGGAGTCCACCTATACCACGGTTAAGATTGCCACGAGGCAATAAGAAAATTAAGTGACTAACGGAATTAATCTTTTATTCAAATAAATTTGTAACTGTCATTTTGAATAAACAGACTGTATTTGTTTGAGAGCACAATTTCTTCGTTATTTTTTTCGTCTTTGTCTTCGATTTCATTAAAGAGCCAGCAAAATCCACGCGAAGATATACAACCCAACATGAAATGTTCGCTACTTATTTTAATCGTTTTTCAACACTCCTATTTTGACTGTTTGTGCGGATCTCTTTTTTTACCCTGACCCCATTAAAATGGGAAAAAGGGTATAATGGTTTTATGCAAAAGTATGTAACAGGCAGAAGGAAGTATCTCCGACCCCATAAAGTATATATATTATTGATCAATATCAGCAGCCGAGTCGATATAGCCATGTCCGTCTGTCTGTATGTATGTATGAGCGCGTCGATCTCAGAGACTATAAGAGCTAGAGACTCCAGATTTGGAACTTAAGCTCGCTTAATCCCTAGGCAGTAGGGTCGATTTTCGATAACTCTTCCCGTTTCCGATATACACATGGGATCGATAACAACAAAATCTTGAATTTGGAAAACTTTTGAGACAGCAAAATAATGAAAATCTGTGAAATTTTTATTAAAATCGGTTAAGAAACACCGGAGATATGGGACATTGAAGTTGTGCAGTTTTCGCATACACACACACATACTTGCAAGCACTGACTGTACGCGTAAAGTATAAGGATCAGGGTATCGTCTAGTCGAGATTTCTCGACTAGAGCCTTCTTACTTGTTGTATTTGAGTGCGTGTGCATATATATTGTGTGCTCTCAACTCGCAGCTTTATCGACTGATTTAGAAGTTTATTGCATTTCCCATGCTCGAACCGACAAGGGAAATGGAGCAGGACACGAAGGTATTTAAAGCTAGCACGAATTCCGCACTGCAACTCGGGTCTTCAGTTAGCCACTTTATTGTCTTGCATACCGGTCCGCACCGATTCCAATATAAATGGACTTCCGTGCATAAGGCGGATAATGTCGGCTGGCGAAATGAGCGCTAGGACATAAAAATGCCAGCTTAAAATGTGCTTCAATTTATTGGACTGCATTTAAATAACCAACAATTGCACAAGCAACTGTTACTCAGATTGTCGAGTTAAGAGCTCAATATTGTTATAAATATTGACGTTATTTCACCCGCACTGCATGCTCATCCCACTACAATTTTGTCTACGTTAGTCAGACACATCCTTCTTAACCGTAAATAATTTTTGGGCATGGCATATTCCTTTGTCTTTTATCATTGTCATCGCCCTTGAAAAGACAATGCGTACAATTAAGTAAAACCAGAAAAGCCCATCCTTTTAATGCCGCGTACAACGCATGCGGTTTCTTATTGAAACAACAGCACCCAATGTTATAAATAATGCCATGGACAAAATTTCATAAAATTAAAAATGTTTGCGCATTTTGGTTTTTTTAAATCTGCAAAAATATATTTTTGGTTTTGTTGATATAAATTGATACCTTACACTATTAGACACGAATGATTTTTAATTCAATTTATAAAAATCACCCTAGCCAAGAACTGATGTCGTGGGACTATTTCTCCTCGGGCAAATATCCAAAATGAGTTCGGAGGAACTCAAGCGTTACAAAAAGTAATACAGTGTGGGGCCCCAGACGTGCAAACGACGGAATCGAGCCTTTGAAAAATGCCATGGGACCTTCCAATGCTGTCTTATAGAAGACATCAGCCATGCTTGAGTATTCACCAGGACGCGCATTCATGCGACGCGTCTTGGCCACATCTATGGGCTGTGTAAGTGCCGTTGCCGAAATCGCCGATATTACTGACGCAAATATGTACGTGTCCATTCGACTCGGAAAACCAGCAGCAACAAGCCAGTCCTTGCTCTGCTCGTAAAAGGCAATTTGGCCGACAGTCATAAAAGCACCACGCAAGGCAGCAAAAGATGCGCCATTGAACAGATTTGTACAGCCTTCCTCTCGACAGACGCGCACTAGTCCGTCAAACGCATGATTATAGCTGCGAAATTGGAAAATACATATCAGAAATATATTTATGAAGGCCAAAACTACGAGCTTATATGAAATGATTACTTTCTACGATTTGCCGGAGCCAATTTTACATCGTTTTGCAACCTAACATTAAGCAAATCAGCTGGCGCTCCAATAAAACCGCCAACTCCACCCCCGAAAGCTGCCAAAAGCACCTTGTTTGTCATCGTAGAAGTGTCAATCATGCTAGCGCCGACAGTATAAAATCCAAAGCGGGAGAGTGTATAGGTATATTGGCGTAGTAGGGAGGCTGAGATGCCATTGTAGAGTGCCCATACGCCCTGCTCACGAACTATTTTGCGCGTTGTTTCAGCTATGGACAGTTTTTCCTTCTGCGTTTGGATAAGCACTTTCATCAAATCCAGCGGATGCGTTATCATTGCTGCCATTGAGCTGGCAACGCCTCCGAAATACCAACGAGATATGCGACGATCAGATACCGACATTTTAAATTTATAGTAATGACTATTATCGAAAGTATAAGTTATGATAATCGAACTGTTGCAAAATATGTGTCTTTACCTTAATGACGCAAATCGAAAAGCAGCTTGACGTAATCGACCAAATAAAAAACAGCCGCACTATGTCATGCATAATCCTTGCGTGACTCCAGCCACTCGATCTGGGCAACATCCAAGGGGTGAGCACAGTAAAGCCCAAAACACATTACTAAAATATATAGGCGTTAGGTTTAGTTTCAATCAAATTGTTAGAAAAAAAAATGTAGTTAGAACAAAAGTTGATTTGTCTAGCCACATTTGAACACAAATGCAACATTTTTATTTTTATAAAGAATAAACTAATTAATAAATTGCTAACATATACATCGAAAAATAGTTATAAGAAATAAACAGAAAATTTTATTATTTACTCAAAACATAAGAATAGACACAGGTCCCAAGTAGTTTTTTAAATATAGTAAAAGTTTGGGTGATTTTTGGATAAGTCCTGTGGCAAAAACAACAGTAAGTGGTGCAGATGCATAATTATTATGAATAGTACATACTCCATAGCGCATGAGCGATAAAATAATGATTAAACCGACCAGACTACAAAATCCGTCAGCTATTTCATTGCGTTGCTTTTCTTCCAAGAAATTCACATATTTGATACAGAAGTAGGCAAGACACAATAGACACAAATTCAAAGTCAATATACATAGTGAACCCCACACTAATTGAAACAAGCGGAAACCATTTTGCTGGGTACCTGTTGAGCCAAAAAGTTTATAAGTTGAGCACGATGTGATTGCAGACTTACCTAAAGATAAATCATTGTTGTCGTCAAAAGCGTTATCCCCGCGTTCGCAGGCAAAAATCGGTAACTTATTCATATTTTTGTCTATCAGTATAAATTATTGATTCAAATTTTATCAATTTTGATTCAATATTGTTTGAAAGCAAACTCAACGCACGCAATAATTCGATTAGCTTGTGCTCAGTTCAAGAACCTGAATTCCAAATCATTTACACCTGATTTAGCAAACAGCAGAAGTTCCAATCACGAACCAGAGCAGGCCTGAAACAAAATACTAGCAAAACGCTTGCAACACGCAAATAAGGCATATCCAAACGAAAAACAAGCACATTTTGACTATGCTAATGATTCCCTTGTTGTTGGTGTCGTTATTACTGTTGTTGCTACTTAGCTCATAAATATTTTAACATTCCAGGGAGCGGAAATAGATGCAAAAGTATGGCATGTCCTTCAGTTTTCACAGATTACCTAAGTTCGCCTTTTTTCTTTAATGCCTCATTAATTGACAGTTACTGACTGTGGACTTTGAACTGTGACCTACTTTTTTAAAGAAATGTGTATGCAAGATATAAAGGTACAATTTGGTGGCAATAAATTAATGTACTACTATAAAAACGACATCAACATGATTTGCTTTTGAGCTCTGCAAATTGCAGTTGAGAGCTGAGTGGTATATTGTCTTGAAAGCAATCTAGAAATGTTGTCAATTTTTATGTAAATTGAGCCAACATATTTATTTAGGCGTAAAAGGTAGTCTTTCCACAAACATATTTCTCAGTCACACTTTTAAAAATAAGAACTATAAACTATAAATGTGTAGGCCAATTTTTTCCTTTTTATACCCTGATGCCTGGGAAAAAAGGGTAGCTCGCCTAATCCCTAGGCAGTACACGTTTGTTTTCGATTTACACACACACACACATACTTGCAAGTACTGACTGTACGCATAAAGTATAGGGATCAGGGTATCGTCTAGTCGGGATTTCTCGACTAGAGCCTTCTAACTTGTTACTTAACATAACTGACATGCTGTTAGATAGTTAGATCAATATTTTTAACCAAGAACATTTACAATGATACAATGGCATACTCTCTGGGTTAACGGCGGTAAAAACATCTGTGTTTTGCGAAAGTTCCGTCAAATAAATTGCTGAACGTACTTTTGATTGTCTAACGCAATGCTACAATTTAAACAGTTAAAATTGCGAAATATTTTGCAGATGCTATCGTTTTCTGTTTAGGCGACAACCTTTCACCAAATCTGATATTTTAATCATCTCACAAAATACTTGCAAGATTGAATACTAAAACTTTATTTATTCTCCCTGAACTCACTTAACTGGAAAACCAATCCTAAGCGTAAACGGACTGACGTGAACAACGTCCACGTGTTGGCTAAACATAACAAAGGACATGTGCCAAGGCACATTATGGTATTGTATATGAATACGAGTATAAACTAAACTTAAATGTTTCTCTGATATTGGTGACTGCTGCGGTGTGGGTTGAACACTTTCTTCATCTTGCCCCTGCGTGTTGGCTGCCATTTAGTCCTTTAGGTCGGCCGCTGTATTTACAAATCCTTCTCGCTGTGTCAGCTGCAACTGCAGTTTTTCTTCAGCCTCGGCTGCCTTTTGCTCTGGCGTCTTTGCCCACTCTTGAAGCTCGCCAGAAGCATAAAACCAGTATATAACGCAGCCAACCAGATATATGCCAGCAGATATAAAGAAGACCAAACGCCATTCAGAGCGATCCCCATCATCGCCCACAATGTAGCCCGTTAGCAGCGGGCTGACAATGCCAGGAATGGTGGCAAAAGTGTTGCCAATACCCATCAGTACGCTGGCGTGCTGCGGTGCAATATCCAGGTGGTTGACACTGCAAGTGTTATAAAAAATTAAGAAAGGTGCCAGCCGATAAGTGTATGTACTTGTTGCAACTTACGCGAATCCAGACCAGGCAAATGCACCTAGGCCCACGGCAATCGTTATGAACACGACAGACCAAGTGGGATCCATTATGTAAGCCGTGAGCATCATGAAAACTGTTTGAGCCAGAAATGCGCCGCAGTTGAAATTACGACGCACTTGTGTTGTTGTCCAGATGCCCTTAACTTGCAGCCAATCAGCTAGGTAACCAGATACAGCCAGCAGAATACCCATAGCCAGGTAGGGCACAGCTGACAGAAAGCCAGTTTTGCCCAGATCAAAGTTAAGTGTATCTGAAGTAAAAGTAGTCAAGATGATTCCTTCTTTGAAAACTGCTTAACACCTTACCCTTAAGAAAACTTGGCAGCTGGGTAAGCAGCGTGTAGAATCCCCAGTTCTCAGAGAAATGCGATGCAATAATTGCATAAAAGGCCATTGATGTGAAAAAAGCCTTCCAGGGGTGTTCGATCTTCTTGCTGCCCGTGTAGCCAATTGTTTTTTGTATATACTCGCACTCCTCCTTTGAACAATAGCGATCCAACTCCGGCCCAGCGCGTACAAACAACATCCAAAGCACCAGCCAGCCCACACCAATCGCTCCGAAGACATAAAAAACGCTTTGCCAACCGTAGCGGGCTGCCAGCAAACCAGACGACGGCATCGCTACTACCGTGCCAGCATAGTTACCTGCAAAAGCAATTGATGCCATGCGGGAGCGCTCCAGTGGCGGCGACCACCTGGCCCACACTGCATGGATGCCCGGAAATGTTACGCCCTCAAATACGCCTTCAATAATACGCACCGCTAGAAACATTTCCAGACTATGGTTAGCTGCCAAGGGCGTTAAAAGCGTGAGGACGGCAGTCGTGCCAATGCCCAGGCCAAAAACCTGCAATATTCAAATATATAAAATCGTAAGGTATGGCTTGAAGTAACATAAGCCGGTATCGATATTCTAATAATTTTCGGATGTAGAATGTTCTAAATCTTAGCTTAAAATATAAAAGTGCTAAGGATTTTACTTTATTTTCATTTTATGTAAGCTGCTACTTACAAGATTCCCGCCAACTTTGGCACCAACGTAGCCACCGAGGAACTGTGTCAATATGTACCCATAGAAAAATGAACTCAAAATCAATCCTTTCTGCTTTGAGTCCCATGGAAAGTCCTGCTCGTAGGATACATTTCCGTCGCCATCGACAATGGTACGATTCTCTGTCATTGCCACAATGGCTACAGACAGATTTACGCGCAGCGAGTAGACATTGAAAAAGCCAAAGAATGCCAAAAGCACAACTATATAACGTTGCTTGCGCCAGAATCTCCATGTAAGTGGTTCGGTCTCAACAACCTCATTGCTGTGGGCAGAAAAATAAATATAATATTAAAGGTTGTAATGCAGCTTATAATGAAGCGAATAGGAAGTAAGCCAGTGGCGACACCACTTTCACTGATCAATAATAAGCGGTTGGGGTTTATTTTTTATTCAAAATTTTTTGCTGTCTGCAGTTTTCAATGGGTCGTAACCAGTTTTTAAGCTATGAGCAGCATTAGCAACTGGTTTGGTGCTAGCCATTTAGAGTTGCCGGAGCTGCTGAGTATTTTATATAAACCATTTTCAATTGTATGCACACATGTTCTGCCTTTAAGTACTTTGTTTTGCTTTTAGACCGGTAATATAGTACAACGTATTAGAGCAACTTCTAGAAATACAATGTTTGGATATATTCCGCATTTGCTTTTAATAGTACGGAACTTAATCGTATGTTTTTACTGGTAGTTTGGCCAGTTTTTGCATATAGTTGGGGTCTGATTTTCTCTTACTTGTTGTGATGCGGCTGATGACCATTGTGTTTTTCGTTTTTCGTTGACTCCAGGTCGGTCATTTTACTTATTTGCTTAAGCGGCGTATGTTGAATCTATTACAGCAATAATGCCTGCAAATAAATTGGATAAACACAAAAACGCAATTTAATACAAACAAAAAATACAGAAAACACCAGACGAGGTGCGTGCTGATGTTTCATTAAAATCAAATTAAATTTAAGCGCTCCACTAGATGAAGCTCAACTGACAAAAAAAAAATTCACACAATATGAGCTCGTGTCATAATATTTAGCAATTTAATATTTCTTTGTTCGCGCGCTGCCATTAATAAACAAATCTCCAGCAATTTATTGTCGCCGGGCATTGCGTGCTGGGCACAATTGACATTGACATAGAACTCTAGCCCGGCCACAAGGCAACAATATTTTTCTAAAGCATCTTAATCCAGATTGTGCATAAATAGTCATAGAGTTCGCAAAAATTTGATTTGCTTCAAGCAACTGCCTCATGAACAAGTCTCCTTGGCGATTAGACTACAACGCCTCTAAGCTCACTTATCCATTTAACTTATTAAGCAAATAGTTAGGCAAATTGTGACATTTAAGGCGCGCGATATAGCACAGAACACACAAAAGTCATCGTTAAAAACGTAACTGTGGCGTAATTGAGTTCAAGCGTTTAAGCACTCTGCGGCCGGTTTGAGGGACTTTCACTGGATTGCTTTGCACGAGCTTTAACCACCTATAGCCGACAGACCGCAGTCATTTTTTTGAAAAGCAAAATGATGATTACAATAATAACTACCAAACATCGCTAGGTTGTAGGCAACTATGCAAATTAAATTCAAAGTTTGAAAAGGTCTCTGACTAATGGTAACGGCAGTGAATGGTTCACGTTTAATAAAAATTGTAAACAGGGTATACAACAAGCGCCAGTTGACTGTTTAAATATTATCAAACTGCTGAGTTGCGTACATGTATGATAAGTGTACGTATGTCGCCATTAAGCAATCAAATTGATATTAGCTCATTGTGGTTTTCTTTATTTTCAGCAATTTAATTTGATTTGAGCTTTGACAGGTTACCGAGAACAAAAAAAAGCATTAATAAGTTGAAACCAATTAATCAGTCCATAAAAATGTGTTTTATTGCATCTCTCAAAAAGACAGTGCATTACATTTTTATTGACATCTGTTTTGCATATACATACGTGTATAAATAAATTGTTTTAATTCAATGGTTTTTTTTTGCAATAATTGTTAAGTCATTCAGTTGCTTATGTTAGTGTAAATGTAATTAATGCATTTTATTTCCAAACTCTCAAAAATCAATTCACTTACATGTGTAACAAAACAAATTTACCATAGCAATTACAAGATAACATTTGCAACAGCTGCATGAACTTGCAGTTAGCTTGAAGCATTTAGTTTGCTACATGCAAAATAACAAACTGTTTAATCAAAAACATCAAAGTAGCAGATGTGTAAACAGCCAAGCCACACAATGTACAACAGCTTTACTAATTCTCACAACTTCTAGATTGAAAACGTTTGAATTTAGCACTCCCCACACTTCAATACACTTAAAGCACACATACACAATTACATGTCAAGTTACTGTTACACACAAGAAACCACAAAACTTAAACGCACCAAGAAACTTTGTTGAGGGTCTTCAAACTCAACAAGTTGTTCTTCCCTTACTGTTGAATGCGTGACCAGGTGTATAGCCGTCGGTTGCTCGCAGCGCACTAAAACTGCAACTTGCTGCTGGTATCCAGCAAAACGCGACCAGCTTGGCAACGCTTCCGTTTACTTTTACTCTGCGCAGCTGATCGTGCGTTGAGTTAACTTAAATTAAGGCAAACCTGACAGAGCAGAGAAGAGCGCGACTGGATTCAAACCTTGAGTAAAGCCTAATAACATTTTTTGGAGCAATTTGCTCTTTAAGTAATTGTGATAGTAATCGACATAAAGCTTATCGCGTGATTAGGCACACAACGTGGGCGTTATAAAGATACAAAATTGGAATTCAGGCGTCTTTATATTCTAAAATTTATTTTTTCAAGATTTTTTTTTTTATTTGCAGTAATAAAATTATTTTTAACAGTGCGCATATAAAAACACTAAAAATATATATACTTGCAAGATGCTTATAAACATAGTAACAACAAGTTTAATTTGTAAATAAAATTGTTTGAACATAAAAAATGATTTGCGGTAAATTTTAAAGGTGAGGTATCCCATAGTAAATAAAATTTCTTAAGGAAACATAGTAAAGTTTTTTTTTTATAGATATAAAAAATTTACACTTCCAATAAGTATCAAAAGTACAATACTTTAATTGAAAATACTCTTAAAAAAGTAATTTTTAAGATAAATTACCTAAGGCACATTTATTAATAATAAATTGTTAAATTCGGTTTTTATAATGATACCAAAATGCCAGCTTTACAAACTTAAATTCATTTTGGAATATCTAACAACCTTTATGCTTCTACACCACAATCACAAAAAATTCAATACTGAGCGATTCTCTCATTTCATGCATGCATACAAAACAAGTAAGGTTTTGGACGAGTGAGATCGACTAGGAAATACCCTGAACGCTTGACCTGACACATTCAGGTGTGCCTGCAATACTGCACCAATGGTTAATGACTAAACTTCAATCTTCTGTGTTTACACAGGTCTGGAACAAACAAGTAAGAAGGCTCTAGTCGGGAAATCTCGACTTGAAGATGCCATGAACCGTATACTTAGCGCGTACAGTCAGTGCTTGCAAGTATGTGTGTGTGTCTACGCGCATACTGCATATTGCATACACAACTTCAATGTACCATATCTCCGGTATTTCTTAACCGATTAAAATAAAATGTTCACAGATTGTCATTATTTTGTCTATATTTTGAATGTTTTTTAATTGTTTTGCAAATTCAAGATTTTGTTGTTATCGATCCCATGTGTATATCGAAAAAGGGAAGAGTTATCGAAAACAATCTTGTACTTCCTTGGGATTAATCGAGCTTAAGTTCCAAATCTGGAGTCTCTAGCTCTTATAGTCACTAAGATAGACGAGCTCATACATACAGACGAACGGACATACGGACATGGCTATATCGAATCGGCTATTGATGCTGATCAGGAATATATATACTTTATGTGGTCAGAGAAGCAGTCTTCTGCCTGTTACATACTTTTGCACAAAACCATTATACCCTTTTTACCCATTTTTAATGGGTTCAGGGTATAATAAAACACGCTGTATAAAATATAAGATTAATAACAACCGCTGTAGCAAATTTACCGCATGTTATCGACAGAAACAAAGTAGTCTAACTAAATACCACAAATATATAGTTAAATCTTTCAGCCGTGTTTTTTTGCAGTTTTGCAGGCAGAATTTTTTGTGAGGCATTACATATTTTGCTTTTCGTTTTATTGTAAGCTTTGTTTGTGAATTTACATGTATTTGCCTCAGTTGCAAAAGGCCTACCTACAAACGTAAGAATTTGTTCGGCGATGACGTTCTTCTTCTCGACAAATTGCGTTTTAATTGCTTCCCTTTGTTGCAAATGCTTAAAAGGAAAGCAGTAGAGGGCAAATAATTGCAACTGAATGCATAAAAATAAAGACAAAAATTTAAAAAAAAAAATATTCTTTAAGCAGTTATTACTAGACACCGTTTGGGCTTAATGTTTTCATTAACTATTGAAAATGCGTTGAAAACTTGTCGTTCGACTTCGTCTATTTCAACGTTTATTGGCGTTTTATGCGCAACTTTAAGGTAAACTCAAAACGAGTGCAGTTCCTTAGATTTCGACTTGACAAAAGTTACGTCAAGTTGGGCGCAAACTACAAAGCCTTAGACTCGGGTGCAAAGTTCAGAGCTGCGCCTTCTTCTTCATTCAATTTCTGCATTTTCCCTGCCGCGCCGTTGTCTTCTCGACCAAATCGCTGGCCAACTACTTAAGATTCAGCAGCGACCTGACCCCGCACACCGAAGGTCATTTGCGTTGCATTTGAACACACGTAAATCCCCAGAGGTAGCATAAAAACTCAACTCGTCGACTTCACGCTGCTTTAAATTGCTTAAATGTAGAAAATAGCAAAAGTTTGCTTAATCGCCACGCCCAATAGTATTAAATGACATAAATAGAACTAAGAAAATTTAAGTCAAGTCCATCGAAACTGTCACCAGTGCAAGACCCAAATTAATTAACTAATTAATGCTATTAAAATCATTGCAAGACGGACGCATTTCTAGGCACTCTCCTGGGATTTGGTGGCAAGTGAACACTTTCACGTAAAAGCGATGAACTTGAAACGGGAGCTTGTAAACAATTAGCGCTTATAGGCTTATGATGTTCAATTAACCAACACACTTATGCAAATACGCAGGGGTCATGGATGTGCCTAGTTCTGCAAATAACTTGAATGTGTGAACATTACTCAATGCCTTGCAAATTTATGAAGCTCGAAACACGCAGCGACCATACGTACGACGTAGTACGACGGAATCTGCATCATACGCCATGTTGTCTGACTGTTCAAAATTCGACAGCAACTGCCAAGAAATCCTTTCAGCACTTACAACCGGCTACAAAAAACATATTAGCAAATATTGTGACAAAAGCATTGCACACACTCATACATATAGAAATAGACGAAAGACAAAGAGAGGATGAACCACACACAGCGTAAATTCAAAGTTTTGTAATAACAAAGCACGTCGCAGGTGCAATTAGTGTGCAAATAAACGTTTATTTGCTTCAAAGAAACAAACAAAGGGCAAAAGATATGAAGACACAAAAAGAGATACGCTCACGATATCTGACCTCATTTCATGTCAAGGTTTTTTTTACTCTTGAACACCAGGCGGCTTAATTGCTTAGATGCGTTTCCTACAGAGCTTAAATCAAAATTTAATTTAGTTTGACATTTTTTTTTTTTTGAAGGAGCTTAGGGAGCACATACTAGAAAATTTGCCACAAGTTGCCGGCATAAATCATTTTATATGTTGTGGATATTCTAGATGCATAACAGCATAGATAGGTCTACTGGTCGTTGGCTACACTTAGACAAATCACATAAAACATGCGACTGCACATTACTCAAATTCCTGGCATTCAAAAAGTTACACAGCCTGTGTAAAGCATCATAGGCCTGCCTGCCAGCTAAGACTGGAACAAGCAACCCCAAAGGCACCGTTGGGAACAGCTATTTGCTAACATGTAATGTACACTGACATTGCCTGCAGCGAAACAACAACAATAATAAGAATAACAAGCAATATGGCAAAAGCTTTAGCAATGAATACTGTCAGCTCAAACTTAGCTTCAGGACTCAATCGACTTCATGGATAGAAGCCACCATACAGTTAGAGAAATCTCACGTCTCGCATTTCACACAGTTGCCAAGGGGTATAGCCTGCCTGTTTCGGTTTGCGCTATGTTTGTATGGTCTGATGTCCGCTGTGACAGTTGGCAGCTGCCTTAAAACTTTCACAGAAAAAACCGTGCCGGATTAAAAATGGTCATCGCTGTGGTTTAGTTTCCCATGATGGTAAATTAAAGTTCAAAATAATTTGCATACCTTGTAAAAAGCATATTTATTTACCGTATATAATAGTTTTATAGGAGTATGACACCTAAATCTTTTTAATTTGTTGAAACAGTTGTATAAAATAAAATGTAAGGCTGAAGCAAGAACAATATTTGTATGCACGTTCTTAATACATAAACTTAAGTACAATATTTTCAAGTGTTTGGCATGTGTTCCGTTATATCCAACTCAACTGCTTAAAATTAATTGCACCCACTGTCCGAGAATGTAAATTGTTTTTTACTTTCTTATCTGCTATTCTTGTGGATTATCATATTTGCATTGCAGCAACCCTTGTGAATACAACATTTTTACAACACCCGCAAAAGTTTTCTTTGCCAGGCAAACTGTGCTAAAATGTTATTAGCGCTTAATTAGAGTACAACTTTTACTTCAGCCAAACGCCCACAAAAACCAAACCTTGAGCCGCGAATCGACCACAAAGACAAAGGTGCGCCTGAAGAACTTTTGCTGCAGTTTTGCAGTAAAGTTTTAATATTGTTCGGCTAAAATGAAATAATGCGTTTTCAGCAGACTACGGAAATTCAAGGCGATAGACAGGCAGCAAGGGTTAGAGCTGTTCAAGGAAAGGCGCTTTAAAAGAACATCAACAAGAGCACATGCAATGCAAGTGGTCAAGAGTGGCCGTGAGAGTAGTTGCCAAGCTAAAAGTTGCTCTGAACCAATTCATTAAACATTCACAGAGTTGTCTCTGGCGTCAAAATGGGCCCCACAATGCAACGTGCTGCAGCAAAGAGACAGACAAACATACATAGACAAAAAGAATCAACGTGAAAGAAAGAGAAAGAGTTGAGGATAGAAAAAGGCTTTCTCAACTGCCATGTGTTCGTATCCCACTTTTTGTAGAGTCATATAGGGTCAACAAACTGTCGACCATTACAAATGGTTCATGCATGCTGCACGAGTCCAATGTGTTTGTTTCTATTTCCCAGTTGCAACTAAAGCAGACGGCATTAATTGCATATTTGCAGCGCCAAGGCAAAATTTTTGGCAGTTTGGAGACTGAAAGCTGAAGTAATGAAATGCACAGGAAATTACCTTTCTTATAGAATGGTTGTGCTGCAATTTGGTAGCAATTCCACAATGTGTTCCACATAATCAAGTATCAATCATACGAGGAGCTTTTATATACATATATATTTGGCCAAATTTAATATAAGACAGATTTTATACGCATTTGAAAGACATTTTAAATATATATTCATGGTTATAAGGCTCAATACGTGTATGGCATACGGAAAGTTATTGCTAATTAAATTGTTCTTATTGTTTAAACAGCGTGTATTAAATATTCGCATATTTTTTTTGACATCACATTTTATTTATGTGTGCGTATTCGTAAACATCGGAATATACATGTATAATACTTGTATGTGCATGATGTTATAGCCCACATATGCGACGAGCTATCAAAAATCTAATAGACTGTGAGCGCAAATGAAAGCTGCTTTAGAAACAACAACGACACCAACGTCAACAACTGGGTGCATATACACGAATCTCATATGACAGCGCATTTACGAGCATTTTATAAGGGCTGCCAGCCCAATAAATATATCCAATGGCAGCTTATTGACGTTGTAGGACAAAGAGAGCACAAAAATAAAGCCAATTTACTCGTATGGCCCATAGCCGCGTTCCGTATAATCCACGCTTAATATTCTACAGGGACTTGCAGTCAAAGTCTAACTAAAAACGACAAAAATTTAAAATCCAATCGCACTAATAGCAATAAACATAAATTCAATTTGCCAAATTATGTATTTCAGAATAGATACACACAAATGTTCCATCCAGTTACTGCATTTGCTTATTTTAAGTATCATATATTAAACCTATTCCTAATTACTGGCTTATAATACCCTGTACAGGTGCCAGCCTGCGGCTTACAACTTGCTGACAGCTGCTAGCTACTGTAATCGTTGCTAAGCGACTCTTTGTAAAGCTATAAATAGCAGCAGTGAATGTGTGTATGCAAAAAGGGACGTACACACATCCAAACTGTAGCTCAGGCGCTGGCGAAGTGTTTAAAGTTAATACGAGTATCTCGTCCGCCTTTACACTTCAATAAGTTTTGAATGAACACTTTGAAACTATTTTTATACCGTTTAAACCAATGTAAATCAATATTTTTGTATGAGTTTTATGTGGTCGTGTGTGTATGTGTTAGAGTATGTGTTTATGTGATTGGTTTCAATGACAGCAATTTATCTTTAACGTGCAATGATTTATTGATGTCAGTTGGTTGGGCATAAAACGAATTTTTTGTTTTGTAAATATGCAAATAGCTCAGATGTAATTGTACTGTATAAACGTATATTCAGGAAGGTATTATTTATT
Organism: Scaptomyza tumidula; assembly: GCA_035044465.1. Taxonomy (NCBI): domain Eukaryota; kingdom Metazoa; phylum Arthropoda; class Insecta; order Diptera; family Drosophilidae; genus Scaptomyza; species Scaptomyza tumidula. The sequence goes on from JAWNNW010000447.1 coordinate 540,047, forward strand.
CGATACGCTCATAAAAAAAAAATTCACATCAAGAAATATTTTTCTATACATTTAAATAAAGTATACATGAAGGTGTTCACCTATTGTAAAATCAGTTAGATTTCACTACCTTTTAAACGAAGGTTATAATAAGCCGAATTTAACTAATTAACCTTAAGGACTGTTTTAGTACCCTGAACCCATTAAAAATGGGTAAAAAGAGTATAATGGTTTTATGCAAAAGTATGTAACAGGCAGAAGACTGTGTCTCCGACCACATAAAGTATATATACTCTTGATCAGCATCAGCAGCCGAGTCGATACAGCCATGTATGTCTGTCCGTCCGTCAGCGTTTGAAACACTAGACAAAGTCATGACCATCTGTAAAATTTATATTGAAATCGGTTGAGAAACACCGAAGATATGGAACATTGAAGTTGAGTATTCAGAATGCAGTCTGCGCGTACACACACACACAACTACACCAGTATGGGGTTCAGGGTATCGTCTAGTCGGGATTTCTCGACTAGAGCCTTCTTACTTGTTTCCGCTTAATTTTGTGTATTTATAAAGCATGATCAATGTAAATATCGGCCAACCGCGAGTTAATTCAGCAAGCCGATATACACAATATCTTAGCAGCCGACTGTAAACATCTTCTTAGAAACTGACTAACAACGCAGAGCTTGTGGCAAAAGCTAAAAACTTAATACCTAGCAGCCAACTGCATCTAAGAGCGCACAGAAATCGCGTATCCGGCCCGTGCTCAGTTGTCGCTCTCTTCTGAATATTTTATCCGCAACTGCGCAGAATTTAGTACTTTTAAAGCGGTTGTGGATAATTGCAGACACACGTGTTTTTGTTTACCTACGTCGTTGTTGTGTTATTTTTTTAGTCAAGCAGCCTCCGCATAGCCCAGTTCAGTGCGTAACACTGCACCAATCGGCACCAATTGTCTGCGTGAATGTATGCGAGAGAGAATACTTAAACAGCTTATACAGCTGCTACAACTGCTACAACTACATCTGTAGCTTCAGCTTCAAACCTACTGCTGAAGTGGTTCGTTCTGAGCGCTTTGTTGCTGTTATTTTGGATGCTTGTGGTGGGCTTAAGTGCGCTCGTCATACCTGCTTTTGCTGCTAGCATGACGACTGTGAAGTTCGTTTTGCACATTTGTGCTGAGAAGGCACTCGAGTTGTGCCAACTGCTGGCGTACAAGTGACACGGCAGGCAAAAAGGACGTAACTTGAGAGAATAATGTGCCTGTAACTGCTTGTAAGAGAGCTGTGAAGTTTCTTTGATTTCTGCTACCGTTTCTGGCCATGGCCAACTGACCAAGAGGCCAACAGGCACACAAACTATATTTGAATTTTAATGTTTTAGCTGTGAAAAGCTTTAAAAATTTTAAAACGTGGTTAGAATTTTCTGCCAACAGCTGCAGTAATGTGCAAAAAATATAATTTATTGGCTTGTAAACATTTTAGCTACATTTGGGTACTAGAAATTAATACAGGCTTGCATGCATTACGGGGCGCTGCCTATTTCTTTCTAGTTGAAGCAGTTAAAATTACAGTACAGTACTACAGGTATAGGCTCCTACTTGTTTTGTTTTTGTGTCTGGCCTAGAACAGAAATAAGCCACGGGCTCAAGTTGCTTTCCACGTTCATATTTATACTACCTTTGTACACAAGTATAAAAATACATAATCCGCGCTGCTTGTAATAGTGCTGCTTTGAACTCTAAAACTATAGTTTATATATATATTATATAGCTGCCAAATAATTTCGCATATTTTACCACTCGTGATGCTCGCATTGTTGATACAGTTTTTGGTTTCAGGTATGGCAGAATTGCGGTCATCCCAAACTCCATTATTTTCGTTACAGTTTTGATAGTATCCACGCTCCAGAATATGCAGCGACAAATTTGCTAAGGGCGTGTGGATTAATGTGCTGGCACAAAGGTCGAGGTCTTTGAATTTATATTTAACTTTTGCTGTGCAAATTTAATGAACGCTGCTGCTTAATTATTCCATTTCAGGCAAGTTTATTTTCTACACGCGCGTTTTTATGCCGCAATTGAAATTTTTAATTGGCAAATGCGTGGGCGCGTCCACAATCCACTCACAGTCTCAGGGGATGGGATTGGGCGGATGGCCCTATGCGTCGTCTCGCAGCACTTTGTGGCATTTTAATTACAAGCTTCGAACGCGGACGTGAAACGCTAATGAAATTAAAAAGTCCCTTAAACGGAATTATAATAAAATAGAGCTTCTGTACTTTAACAAAAACCTACTAAAAAACCAACAACTAAATATGGCCACTTCATTTATGATACTCACAGCGATTGTCTGGAACCAAAATGGGTTATATTCCCACCCTAAATATTTAATATTTATAGGCAAAATTAACGCATTCACATTACATAATATACGTGCTGTGGGTGTCTGTCAATCATGTCTAATTAATTGGAATTTTTTTTTGCGCTTAAAACACAATTATAGTTAGTGGGATTTCACACTTGCTTATTTAATTGTGGTTTCAATGGCTACGCAATTGATTAACAAGCTATTATCGCTTATTAAAGAAAATCGCGCTCATTCTGTGTTTAAAGGATAACATATATGTAAAATCAGTTTTTAAACTTTTTGCCATTATGTATATCAAAATGTCTTAATGTTTTTTAAACGCAAACAAGTTCCATTTTAATTTATGATAGACAAACCCAATTATTCATGCATAGACATGCACACAGTTTTTTTTTAATACGGATATACGATATGCCTCAGAACACTAGAATTTATCACTTTAAAATTTTAAGCAAATGCTGAACGAGGGAAACTCCAGTAGTTTTTACATATCACAATTCGCAAGTTTGAAGGACCTACAAAGATACACTTATACTTATATATAGAGTGATTCAGAATAGCAAGAATATAGATATATATATATATATATATATATATATATATATAGATATGTATTTATTTTAAATCATTTCAATAAATTCCATATATTCTACGGAAAGCCCTCTTACATCTGAACCAAGCAGCTAGCAATGTCCGTTTATAAAATATGCATATGTTTTAGATTTATTTTGAATATGGCGATTATAATGCAAATGCAAGAACTTTTGACAGCAGTCCAAAAATGTTTTTCAAATGCGTTTCGTTGTAGACCACGCAGGAAAGGCATATTTATATGTTAAATCTTTTTGCTATTAAAACAACGCAATCACAATGGCTGCCATTAGCCCAAAAATGGTTAAATCACAACAACGGCCAGCGGCTGCACTATTGGGTTCCATTTGTTTTAGTATCGTCATTCACATCCAAAGTCCGGCCCAAGCGTTGAATAAACCAAACAAATTGACACTCTTGATACTTAGGGAAATGAGCGACAGCGACCTATATGAAACAGCCACACGCAGTCGCCGCAAAAGAGAGATTAAGAGTCTGCCATATTTGGGAATTTAAAAAAAATTTGCACAAACCAATTAGTATAAGAGCTAAAGGTAAGCGGCAAAATATTTGACATAGCTATGAATCACAGTGTGTTCAGAATATAGCGTTGCTCGTACGTAAATTTCGAATTTTAACAAACTCAAACTTTATGGTTACAACAATTGCTTCAATTTGATATGTCTGAATGTAATAAGAAGCCATTCTGCTTCATTGCACATAAGTATATATTCATATATAAAGAAAACAAAAATCCAAGCCATTACATTAAACGCCATTTAGTTGGACTCAAATTTCTTTTACCGAAGTTTAACCAAGAGTACAGTGTTAAGCAAAGCTGGTAGTGGGGGTGTGTGTGGGTCAGTGGTGCTGTTCGATCATAAAGTTGCCAATGCAACGCAAACAAATTGGAAATTGCCAGTTACCAGTTGCAATTATAAACGCGGCCATTCGCCTATAGATATGCCCTTAGGTATATTGTTACTGCTGTTGTTGTTGTTGTTTTTGTTATTGTTGTAGCTGCGTTAAAGTTTTTGCTTTCGCTGGTTAGCTTGCAGAACTTGCTACTAAAGCAGAGCATACCAAACTTTGCTAATAGCAGCAACCGTATCTGTGTATGTGTGTGTGTCTAAGCAATACGTGTGATGTGTGTTGGCTATGTGCGTGTGAGCACAGTCAATGAAGCCAAAACAAATATAGGAAAAAGTTTTCCAATTTTCGATTGCCAATTGTGCAAAAATTTTACGTGCAACTTGCTTGGGGAATAAGAGAATGCGAGAATACCAGAAAGTTTTGTGCCATTTGGCTGTGAGTGCTCCCATGCTCCCCAACGGTGCTGCCCTGTTCATTTGTATTCCGGCTGACAGGACGTCCGTCAACGTTGCACATACTAACATTAAAACTAAATTATGAAAAAAAAAAACATTTTAATTGCCAGCAGGCAGAATTTTATTAAAAAATTACCACTTAGTTGAAATATAGCGCTGAAGCCGTGTTATCAAGTGCCAACTTTAACTTTGACAAATTTATTAAATTGTCTTTTTAATTTTTTTGTTTTGTCAGTTATTTATTCGGATTCGTATTATTCTTGTTGCTGCTGGCTTTAACTTTCGCTTTGACGGAAAACTTTTCCTTTTCATGGTACAGCTAGCTAGCAAAAGTTTTACTTAAGGAGCGCAGCAAAGTTTAAGCACTTCAAGTGCAAGCGCCACTGCCACCAGATTCCCTTTTCATCCCTGCCCCACTTCTTTTTCTTTCCACTCCCACACTATTCTTGCCAACTTCAATGCAAGTCTAAGTTTCACTTGGCTCACATTAGATTTAGTTGCTGCCTTGATGTCCATTTTATTTTGTGACTGATTCTGCAATTATGTTCGAGTATGTGGCAGTCGGCAATAGTGCTGAAGTCGATAACAAAGTAACTAACAAAAGTAGTAGGTTCGTTGTAGTTGAGCGGGCTCGGCTGGAAGGTGTCCTGATTTCATCTATAGAAAGAACATCTATAGAAAGAACAGAAAACTGTTAACTTAAGTCGATGCAAAGGGAAAGCACAGTCTTAATGATCACTTGCCTTAAGACGTAAGATTTCAATTAAAGTTCAGCCATTTCCATTAAGTTTGTGTATTATTATACCGATCGAGATAAAGGTGATACCGATCGAGATATAGGTTTCATTATAGAACTGCCAACTCTATTTGGTACAAATAGGTACGTAGCTTGAGGGCATAGCAAGTAGTTATGCTCTTGCTTATACAAGTGACGGCGGCACTTTAAACTTGCATCATATAAGTGTTTGTAATACGGTTGTTACATTTATTATTGAGTGCTCTGCTCTGCTTCCGAATAATGCAGCCCTCAGCCGTTAGCTGTCTGGCTGGTAAATATATGTCTCACAGTTAGGCCAGAGCCTTTGCAGACTTGCTGCTGTTATTTGAATGCGGGGTGCGCATGGCATTTGACACAATTCCCCGGCGAAGAACACGTTGCCCATAGCATACTTATCCGGGCTACAGCAGAGGCAGCAGCAAGTTACTATCAGAAACTGAAGGCGTGCTGCAGTAAATGCATATTTTATATTTTCATTTCATTGAAACCGACACGTAGCCACATTTCCTGAGCGTAGGTATGTCCTTCACCATGATAAGGTTGTTGGCCTTCCTCTCTGGCAATCGAAGAAGTAAAGACTTGTATGAAGCGTCCTCTCAGCTAATAATATCCAATATTTGTCCTTTGCTTGGTAAAATGCTGTTCAGTTTTAATTAAAAACAATGACTCTTACATTTTTTAGCAAAATCGACACTTGATTGCCACATTCTTTTTTAGCACAGCTAAGTGTTTTCAATATGAAATCCTTTTAAAATCAGCAGCAAAAAAAGGTCGTCATTTGACTAAATGCTTTTTTACATACTTTATATAAAACTTAGCCTACTTGTTTTATATAAAACTTAACCCACTTGTGTTTTTCCTGCTGTTCGACTCAAATAAAACCTATTTTCAGCTGCTGAATATTCAAGTAACATTCATATGTATGAAGGGTTTGTTTTATGCTCACACGGCGAGCTTGAAAATTGTGCAAGCCGTTGCTTATCAAACGAGCAACCATCAAGTTGGCCTTATAATGCCCCGGAGAAGTCGCCGAAAAGTATTCAGCTAAAGTTCAAATTTACTCTTCGCTTGTCACTGAAGTATTGTATTTTATATATGATTTGGGACATCTTTGAAAAAGTAAAATAAAAAACCAAAATATGGTAGACTAATTCTATCTAATACTAATACTATCCTGTGCCTGAAGCGAATAAGACGCAGATATTTCTTTAATCATAGAAACTAAAACACCATAAGAAACAGTAAACAAAGTAAAAAAAAAAAAAGAGTATATAGCAATTTTATTTCAACAATCCTCTTCAAATACCTTAACAAATACTTGAACATATGAATACGAAAAAGCACTTAAGGTTTCCTTTCCACTCCAGTAGCTTGCTTTATCTTACTTAACATGGAGGTCGCGTTTGCCTTTTTGGCTACACCGATGAAACGCCTTGGATGGGTTTGATTTTACACGTTGCAATTGCTCTCGTTACGCTGATTTGTTTTTTGCTTCATTGTTTAAACGACAAATTGCAAGGATTCCAATTTGTTTCACTGCGCTGCATCTGTGGCTAGGTTGTCCAAAGTATCAGATTAAACGTGTGGTGCGGGGGTTCTCTTTGACAACACACAGCCAAAAAAATGACTTGAAACTTTTATCGCTGATACAATTTAAGGATTTATCTTGGATGAAGGGGTATAAAGTTGACTTATTTAATAATTGGCGTCTTTACTGAACGTACGCAATTACAACTTCTAAGCATCAATGATTAAAGCATGAAAAACATTTATCAAAATTTAATACAACCTTATGTCCCTAATTCATCTACACGTTTTATAAGAACAACATCCACTGAATGCAGCTCTATTATTGCTCTATTCCTTACCAACGGCTGATAACAGACAATTGAAAACAACATTTGCATAACTTCTGCTGTCAAGTATAACTTTTGTTTATAACCACAGCAATTACTATCACTAAATAAGTTTGCCCATATTTGTCACTTAAAGCTCTTGTTTGCGAATGCAGTCGTACGGTTTTCAATTAAGCTCAAAATAAATTTTTAAAACTGATGTGAAGTTCCCTATTATAGGTTGGACATAAGTGAATTATTTGAAACTTTTTAGCGCCATTTATATAAAATGTTGGTACGCGTTCAGTTTGTTGTGTGCAAATATGTAAACCCGCATGAGATGCACAGATAGTTACCACACTTGCACTGAATTAAAAAAGCATTTTCATCTTTTTTCTTAGCAGGCTGCTTAGTCAGCGCAACAATGTGCGATGCGCTTGATCTTTACTATACGAATGTGTTAGCACAGTAGTGAAATCAAAATATTTACATATGTTTATATTAATATATGGTTTTAATACATCATTATTTCTATCTATCTATAGTACAATTGCAAATTAATTAAATTTATTATTAAAGTAGACCATTATTAATGTTCCAGTTGTCTTTTAAAATTAAAAAAAAACCTTTGGTCTCTGCTAATAATAGCTGTGACACTTCATGCTGCTTGTCAAAATAAAATTGTCAAACACAGCATGCCACAAATTTTATAACATTTGATACATTCAATTCACACTGAGCATTCATTAATTAAAACGACCGTATGCACACATCACAATCTACTCTGGCGTTAAATTGCCAAAATCGCGAGTACAAGAGTCCCCATGACCTAAATCCTACACAGAAGAATCAGCAGTTAATCAACTTACGTTCTAAAAGGAGGCGTGAGTCGATAGATTGCTCTACCGTTGCGTTAGCAAGCAAAAATATTGGTAGGTATTGAGTCATATATTGAGTCCAATGTTCGACAACAGGTTTTTAATTGCAGGTCTTCAGTCAACTGAACAATTGCAATCGTTCTTGGGTACGAATCCAGGGGGTCAACCAATTTTGCAAGTGCGAAATTTAGGTACAGACATTGGCCATCACGAGGTGTTTGAGCATTTCAGTACATTTGGAAATTTGAAACGTGTCACTGTGCGTCAACGCAACGAGCACTACAAATTCGCCGCAATACTCTTTTCATCCGATGAGTCCGCACAGTTGGCGCTAGCCGCTAATCCACACAATTTGCGCGGCAGACAGTACTATTGTCTCAAAACTGGAGCTGGACCAAATGTAAATAAAAACTGGTGCTCATCAAAACAAGTCAATTGCGATCAGAATTGGCTTAGCCATGGCATTAGTCTTCGTCAATATGTATACCATTCGACAATCATTCCGGAACCGAACTCATTCACAGCGAGCCAACAAACAGTTCAGAGTTTATCTTTGTTGCCGCAAGCTTCGATGGCTCTGCTACACTATCTGCGTGAGGAGCAAAAGACTTTAATTAAAAATATCCCAAAGGTTAATGTTGAGAACCTCCTGTCCAACATGGGCCAGAACTTTAACTTTGTTAGACACAGTTACACGAATTTTGTGGCCAACCAAAAACAGAAAGGGCAATACCAAGAGATACCAACCGAAGCTAAAATTAGGCTGACAGCCATCGCTTATGCAGACCTAAGAGATAGACCAGAGTCGATATCGTTTCACTATGCTCCAGACTAGAGTAAATAATTTTAAGCAAAAAAACGTTGACAGATATTTCAAGGTGTAACAGATCTAAGGGCTCTATTGGAAGTTTACTTTATTTAAAGCTGACCAAATACTCTGGTTTTCAATACATATTGTCAAAAAAAAAATCCATTACTTCTATTTAAAGTTGCATTGTACACGACTTTAATGCAATCCGCTCCTGTGCAAGTGATATAGCTTTGTGTGTGTAATGCTGATGGGGCTTGTTTAGTATGCTGGCAAGTGAAACTATATAATTTGAGCATCATGTGATGTACTTATCAGTGCGATGCTGCTCTTGGCAAGCAACCACAATGTATAAACTTCAGCAGGCAAAATGAACTGCATTATGGTTGCTTAGAACAGTATGGTGCGCGTTCAAGCAAATGCAGCTACATTCAATAAGGCACCTGCATACTTATGGCTGTATTTTGGGCGATTGGTTATTAAAACAAACAGTAGCTGCTCATCTTTCTTGTAGTCCTTGTGACGGAGAGTAAGTATAAGTATGTGATTTTTTTACTAACGCCATTTACTTTGATTGCTTTTGAACCACGCGTTCTATGATTGTTTTTGCTTAACTTGCTGCATTAGGGACTGGGGCGGCACTGAAGTACTGAAGTGGAGCGTGCAACTCGCACAGGACTTGAAAAAATTGATTTGTGCACGTGTGCTGTTAGCTAATGAGACGAGAGGGCGTTGCTCCAAGAAATACTGTGGCACTCACATACAAATTGACGCATACAAAATGCATCGTAAGACGTAGCACAATCGTCGCTAACATTGCAACGCTTGGAGCTAAAATCTGGTGGCTGACAACTTAGCAAACAGTATAACTGACAGGAGACCGGTCGCAGCTGTTTGCTCCAGTTCGCTTAATTAACAAGATTACAGCATTAGCATATACACTAACAGAACTACATAATAAGGGTGAGAGTGTGCATTCACATAACAAACCACTTTATTTGCACATAGATGAACAGGCGTATGAATAATGTTTCAAAAATAAGTTTAAAAAAAAACTAGGTAATAACAAGTACAGTCGAATGAACACAATACATAATAAACATTGCGATAAACATTGATAAGCTGCGAGCAGTAGAAGCTACCAATCTTAATGTGCCGATTATAAAAACTGCCTACTGTATCAATTCATTCACCACGACTTTCATTCGCTTTCGCAGTCAAAGCTATTTATTCATTGTAATTAGAGCTTAATGCACTAGGCTTGCCTTAAACATTGTATGCCGTCTTGGTGCAGTCGTGCATCCCAAATTGCTGTCAGCCGGAGGCCATTCCATACTGGGCTAGGCCGGACATCCGAGTCGGTGGCTAAGACGCGCCCAGGATGTGGCGCTTAATGTGTTTGCTAAAGCCAAAGACATCGCAAAGACAACTTTTATATGTCAGTGTGTGCGTTGCATGTGTTTTAGGAAGTCAGTCACAAATGCAGACATTGCATTTAGTATCAAGCATTAACATACTAAACAATGTTGGCCTGGTTGAACGTAAAAATACAAATCAAAAAAATTATAATTTAATTAAAAATGCTTTCATTTTTGCAAGTCACTTAGTAGATTCGTGCAAAATACCATTCCGATTCTTGCCAGTTTGTAAGGAATACCAAAGATAAAGAATAATATAGCAAAAATGTATAGTGGCCAAATGGGCTGACCCACACCTTTGACAATGCGTGCCGTTTGCAAAGGTTTACGGCAACATTTAAGTCCTATTTTATTTTTCCACTTTTGTACAGTGAAAATAAGCTGTCGTGGCAGACACTATAGCAAGGGCACCTGGTGATAGTTGAAAACACTTTTGTAGCTGTTTGGGCAGGCAGGACTAATCTGTTAATTTATGTTAAAAAGCTTAGCGAGTTTTGAAGCGCAATAAATTATTAAAAATATGTTCACAGTGCAGAGCACAAATGACAAGACCGAGAGGGTGCAATGTGGTCGTTGTCGTCTTTACCAAAATGAATTGTGGATAGCTTTGATTTAGCTGCAACAATAACAAATTACTTCAGGCAGCCGAAAGGCAATACTTACACGCAGAAGATAAACATACTTGAAATCCAGTCATCTCCTCGCCATGCCCTGTTTCATGCAACATGCCCATGTTTAAAGTAGCACACGAAAAGTTAAAATGATCTTATGCATAAGTGATGTGCCACATTCTTTCCACTATAGTATGTGACTTTAGCTTTTGGTCCTCACCCTGGCGACAAAGCACTCACAAAGTGCCCGCATTGCAGTTGTTTCGCTTTCCGTTTCTTGACTGCGGCATGAAAACTTAATGCCGTAATTAACTGTTTGCATTTGCGCTTACACGCCGCGACACCAAATCAAATGGCGCGCATATCGCGTATAGCAGCGTCTGGCTTAAGCTGAAACTTCCACAAGACCGACTCGTTATCGCGTGACCCACTCACGGCAGCATCCCACCCCCGCCTGAGCTTAGGCTGACCCTTTTAAAGTTAAGTGAAAATCATGTAATTTATTTATGATTTTTATTTAAACACTAAAGACACCATTTAAAGAAAATTTGTTTGCATAAATTTAAAAAGTGCAATATGTGTAGTCACTTTGCCAAAAATCAATTTAAATTTATTTTATATAGATTACTATTGACTATTATTATTTTGACATTTTGTCTTAGTAAAAAACCCGTGTAACTTCGATGTAGCAAACAATTCAAGTGCCACTGGCATTTTCCAGTGGGAGGAAATAGCTGCAATAACGTTTGAATTTTAATTTCTGCTTTTACAAATAACCTTTGATGACTTTGTGAAAAATCATTTACAGGCGCGATTCCATTTCCGCCCCTTTAACGCCAATTGAAAATATAAATGAAATTGAAAAAATACTAAATTCGTTTAGCCTTGGGGCAAGGCCCTGACTCTTTGCTTGGCTTATATTAAATTTGTCAATTGCAATTGGTTGCACTTTTTGAATACTTAATTACAGTCACTTTCTGTTAGTCCTTCTAAATGGCTGTCAACCTGTCACGTTGCTCACAAGCATACTACAAACGAACACTGTATTTTCACAAACAAACTCGCCAAGCGACTTGCTTGAGCCCTCAGACGTTTTCCCCACTTTTGGCATGGCAATTTAAAGACTGCGGTACTTCAAGTGTTCTTTTGCTGAATGATGACACTCAAGTTTATAAAGTACACACATGTGGTACCTCTGTACTTGTGAAGTGGTTTTGCATGGCTACACATCAAATAAAGCAACTTTGAAAACACAACTTAGAACAACTTCTTACCGCTATATATATGTTGAATCATACATTTATATACTATTTAAAACACAAACCATACCTTATTTAAATTAATATTTTAATTTAGCGAACATTCAATCAGCCTAGCAGTATTTGGTGGCCGCTTTGCCGACACATTGACGTTGTTCATTTCCGGCGCAGCTTCCCCCTTATTTACCGGTAGCGCACTGGCAGTCGTACAGAATTTAACTTACCTTACTCACTATATCCGCATCCTTTGCAAGTCAATTTTTGTCGCTTAGATTGTATTTTTATACCCTGATCCCATTAAAAATGGGAAAAAGGGTATAATGGTTTAGTGCAAAAGTATGAAACAGGCAGAAGGAAGCATCTCCGACCCCATAAAGTGTATATATTCAGCATCAACAGCCGAGTCGATATAGCCATGTCCGTCTGTCCGTGTGTATGAACGCGTCGATCTCAGAGACTATAAGAGCTAGACTCCAAATTTGGAACTTAAGCTCGCCTAATCCCTAGGCAGTACAAGTTTGTTTTCGATTTTCGATAACTCTTCCCGTTGCCGATATACACATGGGATCGATAACAACAAAATCTTGAATTTGGAAAACTTTGAGATGCTATTTGAATTATAAAACAAAATAATGACAATCTGTGAAATTTTTATTGAAATCGGATAATATACACCGGAGATATGGGACATTGAAGTTGTGTATGCAGTATGCAGTATGCGCGTTCACACACACACACACACATACTTGCAAGCACTGACTGACTGACGCGTGAAGTATAGGGATCAGGGTATCGTCTAGTCGGGATATCTCGACTAGAGCCTTCTTACTTGTTTTATACAATGTTAATTTAAAAAACAGATTTTTTGTGTTGTAAGGGCTTAAAACGTCTTTATATCAACCTTATCATTTAGCTGATAATATGCAAGCATTCCGCATCTACACTTTGACAGCGTCCTCAAAATAATTAGCCGGCTACGAATTTTTGTTAAGTTTTAAATCAAATAGTTAAGCTACCAGCTAACTGTGTGCAGAATTTAATTTCCTTAACAACTATAAATTGCCAGCACTACTGAGTAAGACACAGCGTGTATTTTTATCCAATAATCTGCTTGTGCGTATCACTGGCGACAAAGCCCATGTAGTTTGTTACTGAATGACTTAGACTGTGCCAAAGAATCAATTGCGTTCTTTGCTTATACTCATTCTAAGTGTCTAGAATGCAATAGAGTATGAATGTCGACAAATACTACTATGCATACTTACTCATACCATTATTTCTCTGCTACTCATTGCATTCTATTTTATTCGAATTTATTCTTTTGGCTTACATAAATGAGTGAAATTATGGAGCTGTCTAGTTCCTACTTTACTTAACAAAAATAAAATTCTTAAACTAAAAATCGCCTTTGTATATCTTTAAACATACAAGTAAAACTCAATTGAATAATATTAAAATCAAATCTTTATTGGCCATTTTGACAAGAATAGTTCTCAAGTTTTTGCAATTTGTATATTGCTTATATTTAAAAAACTTCCATTCATATCAATTAATTTGCACATTTATGAAATATTTCCCAATATCAATGTGTGTGTTGATGTTGTTGTTGTAGAGCACAAAATATTGTTGTGTGTTCTAGTGTATGTATGTGTGGGAATGTGTGCATGAGTTTAAAATTAAAACATTTAAAATTTTACGGCAACAGGAACACACATAATTGTCGTTGTTCAAATTAAGTTTGCTTTAACATCTGCACAATAAATTTAAAAATGTGTAATCCACCTTTTTTCATTTTTATATACATATATATATTATATAATATGCATTTTTTATTGATTAAGATGTGTGACTTATATGTAGATTAAAATTTTTAAAGCGGTCAAAAATATTTATCATTTACTTTTACTTATTGTGCTTTTGTATCCTTGGTAGGTGGCAAAAGCAACACTAATAACGCATTTGTAATGCAATGCACACTTTGTCTTAACTCAAACTCAAATAAAATATAGTACATATATAGAATTTGTTTGCAGTTGCAGCATGGAAGCCAATTAAAAGGATTTTTACATAAAGCAATTGGTTTATAATACGTACATACGTAAATTATAACTAAAATAAGCACAATTAAAATACATCTGTGACCAACTTAAATATCAAAATAAACGTTAAAAGTTATTATAGAACTCATAATTTAGATTCAACAAATACTTAGCTAAAACTAACTAAATCCACATTCTGAACCGATATTCATTTTAATTAATAATTTTGTTACATATTAACAAAACCAACGTCGTGTCTAAAAAAAAATCAATTCACACATGCCGATGCGTAACAAATTGTTTATACATTCGAGTGAATACAAAAAATGTAAAGTTACCATTGGAAATTTATAAGGCACAGAAAACAATAATAATTTTGGTTTTGTGTGTATTCGGAGGTGTTTTGTGATGAAGTACCGCAAGTTGCATGCATTGTCGTTTTTTGATGGTTCGTTTTTTGCGATTTCACAAATGCTGCAAGAATAAGTAAAAAAAAAAACGATTTTTAGTAATGAACGCAAAACATATTTGCTTAGACAGTAAACCACGTAAAACACTTATAGTTGCATTTCTACGAGGAATTTCATTCAAAATCAGTTAAATTTTTTTGTACTTGGATTCGTATATCTATATATTTATACATACAATATCGCTGATTATTTGTGTAAAACCGTATACATTTCATTTCTAATTTTTAACTGAATTAAATTTTATGTCTTTCGAAAGCATACGACGTTCCGCACCACTTCACATTGAAACCAGCTCGTTCATTCTAGACGCAGTTCATAACACTTCATATTTATGTACATATGTTTTTTAAATTAATACATAGCATTAAGTGTAATTTCACTTTTACAATTTTATATAGCAATAAATTTAGATAAACATTTAAATTGGTTGAATAACTTTTAATGAAATGTGGGAACAGTTTTAACTTTTTTAAGCATTGTACTTGTTACAAACTAAAACATTTGGAGTCTTTTGTATGTGTGTGCATACTTGTGTGTGTACATGTGTCTATTTTAAGCTAACAACGATAACAACTTTTTTTTGCTACAAATTGAAGTTCACAACCAGATATTTTTATTTTACTGAATATACGTATGTGTAGGCTAACCATCAAAAGTGTTTAAGCCATCTAAAAATTAACTGTATACATACCAAACTTAAAAGACATGCCACAACGATGCATTCCGATTATGTTAAAAAGTAATTTTAGGTTAAACGTTTGATAGGTTTAAAGTCGAAGTTTCCTGTAGTTGTATATTGCAGTGAGGTACAGTAAACATCTAATGGACATCGGTAATAGCGGCAAATTTTCGTAAATGTTCATAGCAATTTTTTGTTTATATTTAACATTTGACGCATATAGTATTTTGATTATACATATTTATATATGTATATTTATATACCAACATTGATCTGTATATTTTAAATTGGAATTCAAGCTAATATACATCAAAATTCGTATCAAAGTCCGACATTGGAAAATCACTACCACTAAAATTGGAACAAATATAAAAAGAAAAACAAATTAATCAAAATAAAAACCAAATACAAAAAATAGACTGTATGATCCATTTAATATTACACAGTTGATGAGAAAAATGATGTTAGTAGGGAGTCAATTGAAAAATGTGCTTAATTAACTGAGTTATGTAAAAAAAAAAAGGGCCGATTTACTGCCTACGAAAAAAAATATTGCAGATAGTTCTAATTTTCAGGTAAACACTTGTTTTACAAGGAATTCTCCCTATATTTATTGGGCTTGTCCAAATTAAGAAGTAACAATAACATCAAATTCTTACGTGAATGTAAGAACAATAACGGAAACACATTAAGAGCAATATGAAAAAAGCGCATGCAAAAAACTTTGAATATTTATATAATTCCAATGAAGACCCAATAATTTTCTTGTAAACTGTTGATCTGTATTGTTCTTTTGCATTTACAAATGCATGATGGTGCTATTCTGCAAGCTGCGATTAATTAAAAATTAGAAAAATATAGAATTTCATTAGATATTTATTTAGTTTATCATATTTTTCGGCTGCTGAAAGGCTTATAAAGATGGCAATACTTTGAAGTAAGAACGGTGAAATGTATATTTATTAAATGCAAGAAGAACCAGCGACCTAATCAGGTTAAGTAGTTAGTGAGAGCGGATATCAAATGAGTGTGACGAGATTTGCAAGTGACGAGAGGCGAATGACATGTGAATGCTATGCACAGGCGCCGGAGCGCGGTGCAATGGTATTTAGCAGAGTGGCTGTACACACAACAAAGAACTTAATGTTTTCAAATACGGAAAATGTACAAAAAAAAAGAGAAAAAAAAAGAAAAAAAAAAAACAGTGGACACAGCGCATATCGAATTTTCGATTGATTGATTTGCTAGGTGATATTGATGCATTTGCGATTTGAACGTAAATATACTGATATATATGTAGGTATCACACAATACCTTTCGGTAAGACGCACAGCCCAAACAAGACCACAATTAGTATTATTCAATATTGGACCGTTTGATTATATGGCGATGGCACGGCATATGGTGATTTAGTGGGCATCATCCACTGAGCTTCTTGCCCATTGGCGCACACATTGAATATGGTGTGACTTATCTGATCGAGTATTGGATCGTCTGGTGCTGTGTTGTTGACTAAATTCTCGAGCTCACGAGCCACAGAGCTAGCATCCGAATCTGAATCATCCCTATTATAGGATGTGGTTGCGACGCTTGATGGATTATAAAACATTATGCCACTATGAGGAGAATAACTGGATGGCACCACAACGAGAGTTCGTACAATAAATTAAAAAAAATTCATAAAAGTAGAAAATGAAAATATACAAAGAGTACAGTCAGTCAGACAGTTTTAACGACTTCTACAATAATTTTTTTTTATTATTATTAGTATAATTACTATTGAACTAAAACCAAACCAATAGTTAAAACACAACGAAGCAACGATTCACGCAAATAAAAAAATGTATTTACTTTAAAAGAATTCGAAAATCGTTTTGGTGTAAAATCGATTGGTTTTTAAAAACGGCTTTTGCTTTCAAAGTATTGCAATCTAATTAAGCTCTTAAAAATGGTTGAAAATCAAATATAAAATACGAAACTGAAAAACTCCATGGCAAATGGGTCTTTGGAGTTTTATGTCAGGGCTGGGTTCTCGAAACTAGATTCGCCCCGGTTTAACAGGAGCAACGAAAATACGAAAATTAGAAGTCGCTTAGAGGCAGTAGATGTTGAAGACAACCATGCAAAACTTACTTTCCCATCATGCTATCCTGTGGCGGTGACTGCATAGGATGATGAGGCGTGCCACTGATGGAGCCTGTATCCCCACTGGTACGCACCTGCACACGTATCGTGCTTGGAACATATCCGTCGACGCGTGGTGTTGGTTCTGATTTATAAATAATTATATGTTAATAAGTATGGTCGCACAAAACAGTGGAAAGGTGATTTTTTCGACAACATTATTTGCATTTGAGTAAAATTCAAATTTATTTGTTTGGCTATAAAAATTATGGCAGCATTTTAAAGACTATTGCCATATTTCTTTGAATAATTATTATTGGCGAAAAAATCATCTCTTTGTCATAATTCAGTAAACATTTGTGTCGTGATATTGTTGCCATGCAGCCGTACCTGGACGTTGTGTATAAAAGTCACCAAAAGCAAGATCGCGATCCAACGGTTGAACATTAACATCGGTCGGATGCAAACAACGCAGCATGTCCAGATCACGTATGCGATCGGCCAAATTGAGTATTTGAAAATCGCGTGCAGTCCACGGCGAGAGCATCGTCACCGAACCACATTCATTCATATAGGCAATTGTAACGCCGCCTACCAAGGGTTTCGACGAAAAAAAAACTTTTAGCAAACAAATTTTTGTCCAGACTACCAAATTAACATACCTAGTTCACTGTCGGAGAAACGCAACAAAAATGTGCCAATTCCAGTATTGGCACGCAATAAATTTTCTTGTGCTCTGGCCTTGTTTATAAAGCCAGTAATACGTCCTGCTTTCCACATGGATAGTAAATGGTCTTTGGTCAGTTTCATTATGGCAAAGAACCATTCCCAGAAGGTGAACGTGCGATCAGGTAAGGGCTCCTTACAGAATTGATTCCATGAAATGTACTCGTTGCGCTCGCCGGCGATATTATCACGCTGCAGCTTTTCAACTATATATTAAGGAATTTTCGATCAACTTTCAATTAAGAAGCTTTTGTCACTTAACTCACAAAGAAATTCTAAGTTTTCCGAGGTCAGGGCGCGCTGCGTGCAGGATCCAAATTTGGTGTTGAGTGCAACAGACAGCTGACACCAAGTGACGCGATCGGTGACCACAAACGGATCACGCACAATATCAGCGAATGCATTGTCCCAGGTGATGGTGGCCCAAGATTGTGGCTCCTGATTGCCATGCACAATGACCACCACGGGCAGCGAGAGTGTCCAAACGCGTATTTGATAGTCATTTACTGTCGTCGTGGCATAAAAAAACAGCGCAAACTTTTCGTCCATTACGCTTTCAGTGCCTTTCTTCTCTGCGCGCTTTATCTTTTTCAGCTGCATGTTTCTGAAGCTGGCAGAAAAGACATGGTTGCTTTGCTGAAATTCCATGGTGCTCGAACAGTTTTGTATTTCGCCTGACGACTGTCCTGCCAGGCTGCTGTTAGTCACATCCATGTGTGTACCGCGTGTTACGAAACGCTGAGCCTGCAACTCTGCAGAATGATTGAAGTATGAAAACTTACAAATATTTATTTCGTTGTTACACAGAACAAATTTTGTTTAAAAACGATATTTTGATAAATTTAAAACTAGTCAATACATATTCTAAAACTGCATATATGTATGTATGTACATAGCACATGTCTTGACATAATTGACCTTAATCCACATTTCTGGTATCTAGATTTCTATGTAAAATACATACGTATTCAAAAATCATACCTGACATTATTATACATTCGACTGTGGGCGGATTCATATGTATGCCCAGTTGTGAGCCCAGCAGCCAACGCACGGAGGCGGCAAACCGTGTATTTGTCTTCATCACCTGCGGCGGCTGTTTGTCCACAATAAATGCAGAGCACACTAGATTTTTTTGTGCCACCTGCACCTGGCCAAGCAGACAGTTAAGATCCGGATCGTCGTCGTTCATTAGGCGCACTGAGAGCGCCTCCTTAACAGTCGACAACAGATGGTAGACAAACGATTCAAGCAGCTCAAAGCAACGCTGTATCTCATCAAGCTTATTTTCGCTAAACTGAGCGCCATTGCCAGCCAGCGCCTGCTGGCGTCTCCAGTTTTTAAGTTCCGTTATTACCAAATCCTGTAGACGTTCGTAATACATAAAGCTGCGTCGCAGCCTGATTACCAGAGAGGTCTTCTCCTCAATCATCTGTTTAAATAGGAGCTCCGCATCCGGAGAATTGGGTGCGGTAATCATATAGCGATAGTTCTGGGCCAGACCTTTAAGACTCTCATGGCATGTAGAGTAATCGTTGAAGCTTTGGACAATCTGATGATGAACATCGTACAGTTCTACCTTGGTTGTTACCATAGCAACTGGCGTTGCATTTCCAGCTATGTTGTGCATAATGCCAGACGACATGCCTGCTGCCACTGGTGATGATCCGGTATCGGCAACGCCTAATAATTCCCTGGCGTCCACATAGCCAGTATTCATGCCACCGGCAGCTGAAACTGCATTGTTCATATTATATGTAATTAGTGGCATTGACGGGCCCGCAGCGGCAACAGCAACACTCTTTTCGGCGGCTAACTGCAACTCTTTTTGCAGGCCACTGCGCAGGTGTGTATAAAGCTCGAGTGCTGGGATGCGTTGAATTAGCGCACAGAGCTCCACAAGCCGATATTTTATCACCTGATCGCTGGCCCGCGTCGATAGTAGTTTGTGCTGCAGATCCTCGATAAACTTAAGCGCAACTCGCTCCAGCTGATTTGACGAATTTGGTGTTATCTGCTCGGACCTGTTTTTAATAAAGAAAAGGTTTGACAGATATTAAGACAAAATCACTTGACCGGTCTAAAATGCATTACCAAGTACATTGTTATATATTACGGTATTTATGAATCGGTCACTCTTTTTGAATAACTACATATACCCATGAAACAAAAAAAATTCTGCCCTGCCTTCGTGGGAACATCAAGTTTGGATTTTATTTATATTTTTTTAACATAAATATATACAAATAAATATATTTCGATTGTTTGTGAACATACATATTAGAGTGCAAATCAAACATATTTCTTAGCAAAGTCTCTTAGTTTTAAACACGCAAGTTTACACCTACTATATTTTAAATATGTATGCTTACACCCACTCAACAAGCATTAAATGGCCACTGCACTTTTTGAGGACGACTACTCACATTATTCTGTCTTCAATCCAGGGCGCCAAGCAGAGACGCAGGTCATAAAGACCCTTCTTATTGTAGTAAGCCGCCATGCGCTGCTCGCAGTCGGCGTGGCTCGAGATGCGCTTCCACAGACTCATGCTGCTCATATACTATTAGTTTTAGATGAGTTTGGATGTGAGATGTTAGCGAGAGCGATGCTGCTGTTACTTAGGCAGATGCAATGACAGGGATACGGCTGACAATGTGCTTTATGTGCTGTAATTTTTATCTCTATGTCTATTTTAGTGGGTTTTTGCAGCTTTTTTATCATGCGGTTGGTATTTAATGCATTTTAGCAGCTCTGGCCACTTGGTGGTGACGGCGGCGATGACCTAGCCAAGGTCCAGCTGCTGATTTCCACAAGCAAATGGAAGGTTGTATTCGTCCATAAAATGCACAAGCACAAACGGAATGTTATGTATAAATGCTTATGGATAGAAAACTATAAATAAAATATTGATACACATAAGCATATAAGTGGCAAGAATAACATGAGGGGGTAATTTTAAAGCTATGTTGTACATATGTTTATGTGCGTGTGTGTGAGTGTGAGGGTCGATTCGTTAGGAGTGTGTGTAACTAACATTGTCTGCATTCATTTGTAGAGATGAATTGCAATGTGATATATGTATGAAAATGGTTTAAAAAAAATTTTAAATGATTTAAGTTCCAAGCTAGATTTATCTATATAATACCCTTTTTACACTTAGGCCAAATTGTCAAGTTATTTCAACCATAGTTCTTGAACGAAAGTTTAATGTACGTGAGTTTTAGATTTCTAATAAATATTTTCATTAAAGCATATTTGAGTGATCAGCTTTGTTTATAATAAACTTCTTTAAAAGTCGAGCCACACCGACAAATTTTAACTCCCAAATTTCAATTGCTTCTTTAACTGCTGTATTTTTGAACATAAGCCGAGATGATTTAGTTATTATACTTTAAAATTATTATATATTAAAATGGGAAAAACGGCTGTAATGGTTTTAAACAAAAGTATGTAACAGGCAGAAGGAAGCATCTCCAACCCCATAAAGTATATTCTTGATCAGTATCAACAGCCGAGTCGACCTAGCCATGTCCGTCTGTCCCGTTTCAGATTTAATCCCTAGGCAGTACAAGTTTGTTTTCGATTTTCGATAACTCTTCCCGTTTCCGATATACACATGGCATCAATAACTAAAAAATCTTGAATTTGGAAAACTTTGAGATGCCATTTTCATTAAAATCGGTTAAGAAACACCGGAGATATGGGACATTGAAGTTGTGTATGCAGTATGCAGTATGCGCGTACATACATACACACATACTTGAAAGCACTCTCACTTTATCGAGAACCGCTCTCATCTCTGTTCAGGCAGCTCAGTAAAAAGGACAGCAGCAAAAACAGGTCAAGCCGTTTATTACCTGTGCTTGTTGTCTGCCACCGCCGCACACTTAAGCCGATGCCAATCTGATCGGATGTGCTCACTAGCGATGCCAAGAGACCACTTAGGTAGCCACACAATTTGTTCAGGGTTTTCTACGATTCATAACATTATGTTCATTTTTTGTCGTATTTACCAAGTGAAAAGTAGTTCATGGCCGCCTATGAGGTTAATAAAACAAACTCCAGCGAAGTATAAACCACCGACTACGCTAAATTATATTTGCCTTAAATAAATTGTAAATATAGCATTAAATTCCACCTAAATTGCTGCAAGCGGTTATGATCTGCATCCCTTGGGAAATGCTGAGACCAAAGAAATTTGGTCTTTTCTTTCGACTGTGAAAATCTACACCGATGAAATTATTTTGATGCAAACACACCTATGTCAATTAAAAAACAAGTAAGAAGGCTCTAGTCGAGATATCCCGACTAGACGATACCCTGATCGCTATACTTCACGCGTACAGTCAGTGCTTGCACGTATGTGTGTGTGTGTGTACGCGCATACTGCATACTGCATACACAACTTCAATGTCCCATATCTCCGGTGTTTATTATCCGATTTCAATACAAATTTCACAGATTGTCTTTATTTTTTTTAATAATTCAAACGCCATCTCAAAGTTTTCCAAATTCAAGATTTTGTTGTTATCGATCCCATGTGTATATTGGAAACGGGAAGAGTTATCGAAAATCGGAAATAAACTTGTACTGCCTAGGGATTAGGCGAGCTTAAGTTCGAAATCTGGAGTCTCTAGCTCTTATAGTCTCTGAGATCGACGCGCTCATACATACACACAGACGGACAGACGGACAGACGGACATGGCTATATCGACTCGACTGTTGATGCTGATCAAGAATATATATACTTTATGGGGTCGGAGATGCTTCCTTCTGCCTGTTACATACTTTTGCACAAATTCATTATACCCCTTTTTCCCATTTTTAATGGGATCAGGGTATAAAAATTTACAACCGTCTCAAAATTTGTAAAGTTTAAAAAAATGTGTATTATATGCGTAATTAATTTATACGCACGATTAATTTATCTATTTAAGAAGTAGACTATTTACTGTGAAATGCAAATAAGTAGAAATCGCCACAAACTGAAAGGTTAGCTGGTTCACTTTTGATAAGAACCAATAATTTAGTATCGATGAATCAATTGCTTCGAAAGATTAAGACGGGTGACAAGCAGCTGACTGGCTCAGTCTTATCAATAAAATTGTGACGAACCATTTAGATAAGTCAACAATTGAGAACAAGTGCATTGAGTTTAGAATTTTGCAAAGTATTTTACTTTAGCTCATGAAATCTTAGCCAAGTATGTTTTCTAGTTTGTGTTTCCGTGAAAAGGTGTAATGTGAAAATTATGTAAATTTATATTTGGTATACTTGGTGAATAAAACCAAGGCCATGGACTATTGTGCTAAACTTATAATTAGCTCAAGCAGTAAGCTACACGTTATAATTAAAATTGTACATTTATAAAAAATGTGTGCACACATTTGTTTTGTTTCCCTGATGAAATAAAGCATTATTTAGCTACGACCTACAAATGCGAAAGAGAAGCTAACCATGTTCTCCAAGGCTGCCAAAAATAAGCACAGATGTACAATCTTATTGATGATCATCGTATGTTGCATAGTTTTACTGAAAGCCATACATTCTTTAACGATATGCAATTTGATTATAAAAATATTGATTTACAATTATCACTTTATTGAAAACCTAAAACTTAAATATTTGGGTGGATTTACTGTTTAGCATTGACGTAGATATTTCGAAGCAGATTCGAGGAACGACATATCGAAAACAAAGAAATTTATCGAAAATTTGAAACAAACATGTACTACCAAGGAATTAGGCCTTTTTATAAGCAAATAATATCGAAACTGTGCAGTCAAAAATGGGTATCACTTTGTGATTTTCTGCCTTAATCGCTGGTTGTTATACAAACTTTTACTTTTCTATTGACGCTGATAAAGATCTACGAAAACCCAACGAGCTATCAATTAAAATTGCTGACCACATTGTAAACAACATATTCTCAATATGTATAAATATTTGGCATTGTATGTGCACATTTATCTTAATTTGTATATGAATCTGTATCTGTTTGTACAAAATCAACACAAGCAGAGCAAATCAGCCAACACAAACGTGAAAAGCAAAAAACTGGGCAAACAAAATGTGCCTCGAAAGCAAAATATGAATGCTCAGTTGCATTTTCAGACTATGAATAATGCTACTCGAAAGCTTTTTCACTGCAACTGATTGGAGTTAAGTTTCAGAACAGGGAGAAGCTGACTGAAACGAAGCTAATCAAACTGTTGAAAAGCTTTACTAAAAACAAAATTTTCGTTGGAAAATTCAAATATTTTATGGGAATTCTATAAATTTTAATTTTATTATAAAGGTCTGTAATATTAGTTTTGTAAAAAAATTGCTGTAAGAAAAAATGCTTTATTCGTGCGAATCGCGGTTCCAAATGCGAGTCTAGCTAAGCAAACAGATTCGCTAGCTAAACAAAGATAGCCAGCAATATGGCGATGGCGTCGTTATAAGTCAAAAATAAACAATTTTAGCGCATATTTGTGTAGTATAACATGAGATAATTGTGTATGTACATACATATGTGATTGTGTCTATAAAGAAGATACAAACAACCACCGTGCAACTAAAAAAAACCTTATATAAAAAGATAGACATATGCGTTCAAATTTGTAGATAATAAAATTTTAGTATTATAGTTAGACTGCAATTAAGTGAAAGATTCTATATGTTACAAATAAAATACAATTAATAAGTTTTTTTTTATATTCAGCTGACATTTTGCACAACTTAAACGAACATACATATGCGGGCTAGACGCACGTAAGCAAAGCACAGTATGTATGTATACGTTTCTGTTTTTTTTATTTATGTAGAAATGTCCGTACTTATAAATACGAACATGCTGTTTGAGAATATGCACCAAGATTTTATACCCTGAATTCACATTAAGTGTGGGTATTATCTTTAACCGTAGGCAGATCATGTATATTCCAATTTAATATAAACTTCAATGGTTTCTACATATAAATGATCGAAAACAATATAATTCTTAATATTTAAGATTCAAGTTTTGCTATATGCTTTTACATAATATTCATTATTTGTGAAAATATCAATGACTATTGCATATCAATAAACTTATGATAGGTTTAGGGTATTTTCTAGTCATGCTCTTTCAACTAGAGCATTCTTTCTCGATGCTTAATGTTGTTGTTGCTCTGTCGATTTTACGCTGTTTTGACTTTTGTGTTGGTTTGACTACAAATCATTTTGTATTTTAATACCCAATACGAACTGATATCACGAATTAATTTACAACTTTGCAATCAATAAAAAACATAACATTACTTTTTGAAATAAGGACACATATATTTGTATATGTATATATATGTATACGTAAAATTTAAAATTTAAGGGTATAAAGGACGTCGGCAAGAGCCAACACAAAGTTTTCACAAAAGTTTTAATTTTTTATAAGCAATACACACAAGTACAAACACACAAGCACACAGATGTTGATTGTTTGCCGTTTTTGTGTTATTCGTTATTTCGCTCATCAAAGTAAAATAAACCATTTGCATGTGTAAGTGTCTGACTATGTGTGAGTATGTGTAAGTGTCTGACTATGTATGAGCGTGTGTTTTGTGCTTCGTTTGTATTATTTGCTGCAAAGTAGCATTAAATGTCAATCACGCCCACTGCTTATCAACACCGGTCCAGTTAGTAATCCATTATCGATCTTGTTTTATTTTAAGATCTGTTATCCTATTTTGCCACTGTTACGTTCGCAGTCCTTATAAATGCAAGCTAATAAATAAGTCAAAGAAACGAAAAGCCGCGAGTATTGATATTTTTATCAGAAATTATGCCCTTAAGTCCGGAATCCCACACGCTTGCGAAAACAATGTAAAACACCCAGCAACTGATTTTTTTTTTTCTGTGCAAATTTTTTGTAAAGCAGCAACATTTGTGATTTATTTAAGTTCATCTATACTCTATAAATGTGTATGTGTATATTCACATGTGTGTACACGCTTGATGAGGTGTTTCATTATTTTCCACTAAATGTGTATATTGCGTTGCAGCTTAGCTACCTTAAAGCTGTAGTAGTAAAACAAAAACCAACTGAGTGTTGTGTGGAGATAACTTATCTTTGCATCGATAGACAGGCGATTAAACAGCGATTGACCGCAACAATAACAACGAAAACTATTCCCCACTACCGACTTAGACGTCATTGACACAGCCACGAGAAGAGTAAAATGTCCAAAATGGAAAAAAGGCAGCAACGGCGAAAGCGAACGTGTGCGCAACACATTAAACGAAGGAACGAACCAACCCCAGAACAACAGAAGAAGATAAGTGTTAAGCGGGCACAACGCGAGACTCGACGTGAAGAAAGCAAAAGTAGCAAATGTGATTGTAAGAAAGACTAAAAGAGATGGAGAGTGACTAATATAGAGAAAGAGCGAGAGAAAAGACAGCTAATATATATTCAGTGTTGTTTCTTTCTGTTGGCTGCTATTGCACTCGAACATTTTTTTCCCTTTGTTTTTATGATTTTTCCAAGAATTAACAGCGAAACACGATGGCCAAGGCGACTGCAACTTCGACATGCGCAGCCAGCAAGAAATAACAATAAGAAACAGGAGCGCGACAGCTAGCAACAACAACAGAAGGTATATGCAACACATGATTTTGCGTGGTCAGGCACACACTGCACACACGTGTGTACATAGTCGCATAAACACACGTGTGTGTTTACAAAGATCAATTTTTTAAAGTTTAAATATAAAAATGTTGACAATTAAGAATGCGGAGAAAGAATTTAATTTAGTTTCTAGAATCGGCCATAAAAAGTCGAAAACACAAGAAAAGTGCCCGCTGCCGAAGAGGGCGAAAAAGTGCAGCAGCGCTGTCGGCATAGCTTATGACCCGCCCACGCACACAACCCCCGCCATTTGCTTATTAGTTTTGTTCGCGGAGAACGTGCCCGTGTTTTGCTCTTTTCTCTTTATTCTATTTACCTTTTAATACACAAACAGCTCAGAAGGTGTAAACAAGCACATATACACGTATTTATGTGCTTGTATTGTTTTCGATGGCCCCACGAGAGCTCCAACAGCAACTAAACGCATACAAGTGCAGAGCAGCACAGTGCACACGTACACACACATATATACACAAAAGAGACAAGAACAGACCTTTTTCTCTTGTTTCTCGCTTTAAATATTTTGATATGTATGTATTTGCAGTTTTATTTTTAAATGTACACGCACACACACGCTGCACAACTACACGCACTATCACTTGAACTTTGCTGATTAATTGCTGTTAACCTACAAAGGTTTTTGATCAAGTAAAGAAGGCTAGCGATTTATACTATTAAAACTAAGCGGGTTTCAAAATAAAAATTATTTTGCGCAATATAATATTTTTAGTTCATTTATATTATATTTGTGACTGTGCAGCGAAAGCACCACCAACGCGATTAGACGCACGAATATAAATGTAATAACGATCTGTTAACTTGAATACACATCGACTTTACTCTAAATGGCACTGTTAACGTTAGAAAAGTCGCGTGGCCAGACTGTGTACATTTTGTTTACAGTTTGTCGATTCTGTGAAATCAACCATAAAAAAAAGTTCAAGCTTTATTCAGTATTTTTCGTTTATAATCAACTTATAAAAGTCCCAATTAATGCACGTATCTAGTTTAATTGATAAAAATATAGCAGGGGGTTTACATATTATACAAGAGGGTTGAAATGTCTATTAAACATGAAAAACATTGCAGTATTAGTTCCATGCGAAACAACATGTACAATTTTCTTTCCGATCGAAGAATAGTCAGGAACTGTTTGTTATAGCGTGTTAATGGTTTTAACTTAATAAATTTTCCCAAAACAGATTGTGAAAGGGTTTTACTGACTGTATGGCAACACTGTTCACCTGTTGTACGAAAGCGACAGCGCCAGCCGCCTAAAAGTGAGCGGCCATGACTACAACAAATCAATAGGCCCCTAATTTACATATTTTTATTTTCACTTTGATTTTTAACAACTTTGTGACACTTACTCGTACTTTTAAGGACTTCGATTGTAGGTTTTACGAGTATATGCTGGCTTATGAATGTCTGGAGCCTTAGCGAGTAAGCCCAAGTAAAAACACAAATATTTAAAATACCGATTCTGAAAAAATAAATTTAGCACATGTGACACAAGAGCATCTTAAGTAAAGTAACATACGCGTACAAAAAGTAATATAATTAATAATCAACTTGTTTTTGCGCACTTAATTTTGCACTGTTGAATGCGACTGGAGATGGCAGCAATAAGTATATCACGAGCCGAAATTGGCACGCCCACTATCGATAACCTCTCTCCATGCCATTGATGGGCTAAGGCTCGTGTTAAGTTGGCTGCAGTCAGCTGCTTATGTTTTGATTATTGCCTCTTTGCTTATACATTTGGGCCTGCCGCCATATTTGAATTCGTTTTTGTTTTCATTATGGACTGTTTTGTCGTATTTATTTGGCACTGTTTGCAGAAAACCTATTTATATGTATGTATGTATCAGAGCTCATGCCAATGTTTTCTCCCTACTTATGTTTTGAATGGTTTTGATTTGAGTTGGTGCTGTTTAATTCGTTTTGCATTGCTTAGGTAGCTGAAATCGTTCGTACAAATTACAACGAAAGTGTTTGCGCTAGGTGAAAATTTTTAATTTTTTCTCTTTAGACCTATAAGGGACACACTGGTTGTTTTTTTATTTTTATAAATAATTCAGTCAATTATCTCTTAAATCTACTAAACAGAACTTAAACAAGTAAGAAGGCTCTAGTCGAGATATCCCGACTAGACGATACCCTGATCCCTATACTTTACGCGTAAAGTCAGTGCTTGCAAGTATGTGTGTGGGTGTACGCGCATACTGCATACACAACTTCAATGTCCCATATCTCCGGTGTTAATTATCCGATTTCAATAAAAGTTTCACAGATTGTCATTAGAGAGATTTTATATATATTTATTTAATTTAAGGACATTTAAGGTTAAGTATATGAATACAAAAAGCGTTTATTTTATCGTTAGTGTAATTCGACTTTAAGTCATTTTAAACGTTTTCAATAAGTTAATAATCTTCTACCTTAATTCCAATATATTCAGACGCATATATAATGGAAGTCATATTTAAGTATCTCACGTTTGGCCATACAATTTCACAAAGTTCATATAAAATCTACACTACCCTCCCATGTTAGGCATTACCAAGCAGAAAGAACCAAAAGTCGAAAATTGACAATTTCATCTTTGGTCACCAAACACAGCAAACAGAAGTATGGCCGATCACTATCGTTGTCTCACGCATCGCTTGCCACTTTCCCACGAGCTCTCAATCGATAAACCAAAAGGGGCGGCTATTTTCGTCTGTAGTACTTACACAACGATAATGGAATATACAAGATAGGATTCCAGAGGCTGTTATATGTTAACAGAAACGATAAAACCTGTAAGTAAGCACCTAGCACGTATTACGATATTGTTGAATACGATATTGCGTCCGATGCGCCAGACGAAGATTTGTTGTTGCTGTATTTCATTGTGCCGTTGTATGGTGGCCAGACGAAGATTTGTTGTTGCTGTATTTCATTGTGCCGTTGTGTGGTGGCCGAAGTTGAGATTTTAAATATTCGACTTTTGTTTCTGTCTGCTTGCTATGCCTCAAATGGGTGGGTAGTATAGACTTTATATGAACTTTGTGAAATTGTATGGCTAATCGTGATAAACTTAACTATGACTTCTATCATACATGTACGTGTGTATATATTAGGAGTTAGGTAGATCATAAATGACATATTGAACACGTTTAAAATGACTTAATACCAAATTAATACTAACCATAAAATAAACACATTAAGCTTTCAAATACTTGTCCGTGTATTATAAATATACATTAATAATTGCATTGACTTGTATTGAATATTGTAATAAAGGGTATAAAAACACATTGAGCAGCGGTTGCGTTTCAGCAACGACAACCGGCACGTGTTGTTGTTGTTTGTTCTTTTGCGTTTTGCCTTTTTCCCGTTAGAATACACAAAACGACGGCCCAAGCCCATACGCAGCAGGCAAGCTGCAGACGATTTGCCTTCGACACCAACGAGCATACAAACACAAACATACATATGTATGTATGTACATACTCATTGATCGGCAACAACAAAATCTTACAATACAAGTAAAAAGAATTTCTGCATGTACAGACAGACCATGACCTACGACAAACTCTAAACAGCAAAGCAATAACAAATCCAAACAAAACTCACATGCATACACACAAATACGGACCTAGGCCTAAGCCACCCTGAATCCGTTTGGCGATCGGCAAATTAACAACATTTAAAAATTAAAAAAACATTTGTTTTAAATGAAATAAATGTTTGATTTATACATTAATTTGCCATCGGCAAAACATAATTTTGTATTTTCAACTTAAACATTTCTAGCAGCTATACCATTTTAGGCAAAATAACCAGCAGCCCAGCAATTCCAAAAGTATCAAATAATTAGTTTGTTTTTTATTTGAGATACTCTAAAGTTGCTTTTGCGTGAGCTCTGATAAAGACATATGTACATATGTATGTACATATGAGGTTTTCGTTTTAAAAACGAACCAAAGGCCACATGCAGCAGGCCAGCTGCAGACGATTTGCCTTCGACACCAATGAGCTTACAAACACAAACATACATATAAGTACTCATTGATCGACACAACAAAATTCACTAGAAAGTAGGCACCAGTGGAGAAATCGCGACTAGACGATACCCTGAACCCTTTACTTCCTTCTGCCTGTTACATACTTTTGCACAAATCAATATACCCTTTTTCCCTTGTTAGTGGGTTCAGTCTGTAACAAGCAAATTTACTTCAGTCCATACACAAAACAAAAACAAATTCATACACGGCGGCAGACAGAAATGGATACGCAATAAACGAAAATACGAATATCGTATGAGGGAAAATAGGTGCTATTGTACAGAGCTCGTTATTTAACTGTAAAAAACGAGGGGAATTTATTTTCGTGTCTTGTAGTTATATCGTTTTTGGTACTTACATACTCATTGGATGGCAGAAGTGACATAATATCGCAGAAGACGCTTATCGCCACGCTAACTACTCAAGGCGTTGCCACATAAGTAAGAACTATAACAGTTGTGAAGGTTGTATACCTTTAAAGGCGAGAACTTGAAAATCATTCTAATTTAAATAAATTTCTAAAGTTGTACGTTTATTTTACCTAATAAAAGCATTAACGTTAAAATTACGCATCTATTTTTCAGCTTAACAATAATAAATGCTTGCTAATTGTATGCATCGTCTTGAAGGTGTTACTCTAGGCCAGTGGTTGGGGAACCGGGGTAAATTACCCCAAATGGGGTAAAAGTGAAATTTCTGGGTAATGATTCAAAACTATATATTTCAAATTTTGTATGAATATTTTGAATATTCCACAAGAATATTTTGAAGTAATTCATTAAAAAGAGTATATATTTCACATTTTCTATTCTGCTGAGCTTTTTTTTTGTCATCACTGGGGTAAACTGAAGTTCCAAAAGTTCGCCGACCACTGCTCTAGGCTCACAATATGTACGGTTACACATTTGTTTGTTTATATTTAACTCGAAAAGTAAAATGCTTTTAATTTACAACTTACAACATTTGATGCTCAAAATTATATATGCAATATTTATTGTCCAGGTACAAATTAAACTTTTTACAGTATTTATTGTATTCACTCAGCTTAAAGAATATAATCAATTACATTGAATAACCAAGGAAGCCGTTTGCGTATCTTCATTACTACCAAATTAACAAATAAAAATATCAATTAAAAAAAGTTGGAACCGCATAAAAATGCAGCACTAAATCCATCCATCTATACTCTAAACATTTAACGTTGTAACAAAAGCAGTGCGTTTTGATACTATTATTATACCCTTTTTTTTTGGTGTTCACTGGTTACTCCGTTGCTACGACGTCTACTTGTCGACCCGACCACGCTTCAAGTGAGACAATTCTCGAAGCCATGCTTTAATAAGGTCATACGTGGAGAAGCTTATACCAACGGCAATAGGCCCTTTAATCCAGTTCATACTAAGGCCCTTATAAAATCCGTTCTTAATGCCTTCCTCACTGTCAAGAGTAAATAAATAAATCCACAGTAAGCTAATAAATAAAGTCCTTAAAAGGTTGGTTAAATTAGTTAACGTACCGGTATATTTTAATAAGAATCTCTAGTATTGTAGGACAGCGCTCCAGAGTCTTGACATTAATACGCATCGTCTGCATGCGACGACGCACAATATCTAGCGGATAACTCGCCGTTTGACCGGCCGCACCCGCTGCAGCGCCAAATGCCAGCGATATTAAAGCGTTTGGTTTAGTATTGCCAACGATTTCTGGAATTTTGAAAAATCGTACCAATTTGTATTCAAAGGTACAATAATTCAAATATTTTATTCTTACCATGATACTCTCGTTTTAGCGTTTCGTATGTGAAAAATGACGTTCCTGCATAGGGTATTACACCTAGGACTGTGGCCCAATAGCCACGAAACAGCGTTTTGGGCCCCTCCTCGACCCAAATTTTTGCAAACACTTGACGCAGCGTGCGATAGCCCGTGGATCTATCAGTGACGGCCATTCGGGCCCGTGCCAAGTCCAGCGGATACGTCAGCGATTGGGACGTGATGCCCGCCAGCGAACCAGCCAGAAAACGACGACCCTTGGTGCTGTCATAATAATGGACAACAGTCAATATCTAATAGATACATTAACATGCGGACACACTAAGTGTGCTTAGTAAACGCATACTTACTTAGAGCCATTCTGGTCCACTTTTAGGATGCGGCGCCACTGTTCATGGGAAGTGAACTGAATGGCAGCGTAAGGTACAATGCGAGCCATTGTCGCCGAATTGCCGCGCCATAGTGCGAAGACACCTTCTTTGACATATGTTTGTTGTAGGTATTTAAGTGAAGCTTCAAAAGAAAATGGCACGTCTTTACGTATCTGGAAATTAATTTTAGTGCGATCCAGTGGGGCGATTGTCGTCTTCGCTAACGCACCGGCAGCTGCTCCCGCTATCAGACTGATGAACACGCTGTCCAGATTGTTACGTACTGAAGGGCCAAACAGAAATTAAAGCATTAATTAAATTGTGAATTGTAGACTACACAATTTTGTTAAATTTTTTTTATATATTATTATTATACAATTTGGTCGTAAGCTCGAAAACACTTATTCCACTTAAATCGCTTCGACCTTTAAAAAATAATAAGTTTTATGATATGGTGGAAGCCCAATTTAATGATGTGCTTAAGTATTTTTCGAGACAACTGGTTCTTTTCGTACAAATAAACAACTATTGGAAAAGCCTTATTGAAAGTTATATTAACTTATTGCTTATATGGCTAATAAACACATAAAATAAAACAAAAAACAACTTGCGTCATAGTATAATTAATTAATATAATTGCTAAACAAATTTACCATCTGAGGACTTGGTACTTTGATTGTGACTCCCTTGAGCTCCTATTCTGTGGCCATCCACGTCCTCAGCTGTGTCGTCTGTTGTCGCTGCCTTGGTGACCGAGCTAGGAGTGACCGGGCTAGACAATTGACTACCTGGTGTTGTAATGGACATGGCAATGTTGGGTTTCTCTATAAGGCGGCTCATGGCAAACTGGCGGTGGGAAAATATAGATATATATATTATGTCTATTACAACCCCAGTAATATTCAAATGAATAATAAAAAAGCTATTATTGAATAATTTTTTGGTACATATCTGGCAGGTTTTTAGTTTTAGACTTGCTTGGTTGTGTTACACACAGCGCAGCACATAAAATGATTTGGCGATGTCTTATAATTAGTTTTCGTAAAATTAAAAACAATCTATTATGTACAGTTTGGGTTCCAATTACTCGCATGTATGCTATAAACTATTAACTCAAACGTTCATGGTAAATTAATTTGTACGTCGGTTTGACTGCTTCTGTTTAGGTGTTAGCAGATAAAGAGCTTGATTAGATTTTGATTAGATTAACAAAATTATCACTTAAAAACTTAATTGAATTAAGAATATAAAAGACACATATAACCAGCATATGTATGTATAGATAATGTATAAACATATATGTATATGCATCTAAACATCGTCAGTTGGCCAAGTACCATTAAAAGCGATTTTAAATTCAATTCTACAAGCAAGTAGTTTTACCTTGAACGGACTTAGTTCAGATACACGTAAGCCGTGATAAAAACTATTTTTAATGATAAGACACCTGAGTGATCAGCATAAGTAATACAATTACAATGGAGGTCTATAAAAATAAGCAGCTTTAATCTTAGTGATTTTATGTCAATGCAAAAAATTAATAACAAATCGCAAAATTTATAATACGCTATCCACTTTAGTAACGCCTACTATAGTCGTGTCAATCTTTATAAAATCTTCGTAAGCAAATGTATTTACAGTCACATATAAACAACCAGAAATAAGAATTGGAGAGATATTATTATTTCGGTTCATTTTGCACTCTTGCGCTCATCATTGTATTTTATGGACTAGGATCAACCAGTTGAGCTTTGAACGGCAAACGAACGTAATGGGTGCTGTGTGGATTGTTTGATGCAGCCGGCATAACGAATGTAAACAAGTTCGTTAAACGGTGTTTGTTTCTGTGCACTCAGTCAAGGTTGGCGTTTACTCCCAAATGTACATGTATATATGTTTGTATTTACGTCTTCATAACGCGCACAAGTATATGCACGGTTTAAAATATTCTTTGAGTCTGTTTATAGACTCATATTTTGATTAACCTAATGTATTAAGAATGTAGGAATAACAGAACTAGTTTCAGATTGATGGACTTTGCATTTGTTTTCAATTTTTAGCGAATGTATGTAATCCGTTTTTTAAATTTATCTTTTTTTTTGATTGTTTATTATTTACGTTGTTGCTGTGTATAGATTCTGATTGGAGCTGTTAGCTTAACAGCGCAAGAAACAGCTGTTGCTTAAATGTGTTTATCTGACTTTTTTTTGAGACCCACATGAAAAAAATATCAGCCACATTTATGTCTATTTCGAAACAGAAGTCTTATTAATGAATATACATAAGAATAATAAATGCGAAAGTTATGAAAGTGAATGTGCTTATTAATCACGTTTTTCGTTTCTCTACACACACATATACATTATATAAGCAGCCAAATTTAGACAACATTGGATTATGCTAGCAAGGCAACAACAAAGAACTTTTGTTTTTGTTAACACAGATCTTTTGCGTATTCTTATTTTGTGTGCAATACTAACAATGCAGTAGTCTAACAGTGCCACACATGCACTCAATAGATGTGACTGGCGAATTTGAACACCACGCTCATTTATTTTTTTTATTTCACAACTAGCAATTATTATTATTTAATACAAATTAAATACACTTGCAGCACAACTTTTCCTTTCCGTTTTTTTGAGCATTTGACAAAAACATCGAAAACTGTGTGTGCCCAGGGCTGCCGCGCTGTGGTCGTAAAAAGCGTTGCCACATCAATAAAATAGAGTTGCTTTTGCATCTGATTAAACAGCGGTGCCGCAGCCAACTTAGCGTGAGACGCACTTTGAGCAAAACAGAAATAGCAGCAAAGAACAAAAATTTATAAAAACAATGAATGTATCAAATTTAAACGACCTGCGGTCCTATTCCAGGCACTGGCTTACTGAATTCATAGAACAGTACCAAGAGGAGGAATGCCTTTGGCAACCAAAGCATCACGATTACAGCAATCACGCCGCTAGAAACAAAGCGTACGACAAACTAGTGGAAAAATTAAAAGAGGTCGAGCCAAATCCAGATCGCGCCATGGTCGTTAGAAAAATTAACTCCCTAAGATCTGCCTTTCGTCGCGAGTTTCGCAAGTCGAGCAGCAAAACTGACTACGAGACGCGTCTCTGGTACTATGACAAATTGCTTTTCATAGCTGATCACAAGCCGAAGCGTCATTCCAACGAAATGGCTGGAAAGCCAAAGCGTGAGCTCCACATCAATTTTGACGATGAGGACTCCATGGACTTTGAGGAGGAGTCCCACCACACACCGCAGTCACAGAATATTGAGACAATTGTGCCAAACACCACGGATGAAGTTGATACTGAGGTCGCCGCCTCAAACAATGTTGTAGTAAGTAGCCAGGGCGCCACACTGAGTACCATATCTGTGACGCCCGCCGATTGTGTGACTCTGGTCAAGGACGAAACCCAACAAGCGCATAATGAGGTGGCGGAAGCGCATCACCGCCTAGTCGCACAGGCTACATCCGCACAAGCATCCTTGGCAGCTGCGGCGGCTGGTGGTCATGCAGTTAAAGTGCTTGAAATTACATCGCTCGACTCGAATTCGCAACGCGAGATACAACAGGTGAGTGCGGCTTACATAAAGAAAGAACAATTAAAATGATGACTATTGTTCTACATAACGTGATTCCAATGTTTCTTGGTTAATCCAAATACGAACTCTGAATTCCTTTATGGGAACACGTATAGGCACATCATCAAAGGCTCAAGCTCAACTCAATAAACCATTTACGATTATATTTTATAGGCGGTAAACTCACTAGAGCATCACCAACAGCAGTTGCAGCACCTGCATCATCAGGCTAATGGTCATGGACAGCCCGTGCCGACTATACAGATTGGACGCGATCATTACCAGCCACTTTTCGGGAATGGTGCCACAACCGCCTACACCACAGCAGCGCCGGCGACGTCGCATCGTCATGAGGATGAGTACGATGCGATTGGCATGAATGTGGCTAGTAAATTGCGATCCATTAACCACACTCAGCGTATCATCGCTGAGAAGCTCATAAGCGATGTGCTTTTCAATGCGCAGCTGGACAACCTCACTGTCAATTCGTCTTTGACACAATAATTTATAGCGCTAGTTAGTTCTAAGATTTATACATACATATGTAAACGAGAACTCGAATTATTCGCTTCATGTCGTTTATTTTATGAATGTTGTCCCTTTATGTGTTTGTGTATGTACATTAAGAGTTTTCTAGATTTAATTACTGCATTAGTTCAATGCAATAAATAGTTTTTACCTAGCATCTAAAAGGATTTTATTTTAATTATTTTGGCCGCCGCTTTCCTTTGCCTTGAGCTGACTATCATTGGCATTTGTTAGTCGCTTCCACGCGAATTTGGCCAACTGCAAATGATAATATTAAAATACATGTACATTTGTAGAGGCTACATTAAGTAATAAATATACACTTACAGTAATTGGAGGCAAATCAATTTGTTCCTCAGCGGTAACGAGCGTGCGATTTTCCTGTAAAATTTTCCAACCGAAGTGTATCCCAATCAAGCTGGGTACCATAACTATGGCCACAAGATTGCGCGAAATAAATGAATGTTTTTGTGGAGCAGGCATGTTTTTTGACAAGCTTTGACGGGATCACAACGTTTGTTTTGTTATTTAACATCATGCATTGTGCGATAACTTACAGGTTTTCGATAACTCTCGTAGACGCCATAAAAAATACCCAAACATGTTATGTACAAGATGGCAGCGCTGCTTTTTTTGACATTCAGATTTGGCTCTTACATTTAAACTCTTGTACTGCATTGATTGCAGCATCAAGAACCTACAACCATTTTTTTTTTAATAAGCACGAAGGTGATTATCAAACATCGACTTATGCAGACTCGAAATCAAATATAAGTAAGCTTCAAGACGGTTAGATTTTTTGTTCACCTCCACATAAAATTAATAACTAACCGCCGTAAGAAGTTGAGAATAGATGGAAACATGCCAATTTTTCCAAGACTTCTTTTTTTCGTGGCCTTCGCTCTCTTTATTTCTCTGTCTTTCCGTTTTGTTTACTTGGATCATGCAACATACATGTACATATGTACATGGTAATAACATGACTAGCCAAGGTAAATTGATATTCTTATTCCGGTAGTGCGCGAGTTCAGATTTGCTTTAGTGCGGGGAACAGCGAGGGAATGAAAGTATCATTGAGAGTGCAAATCAATAGCAATTCCTTTTCTGACGTCAGCGTGTCTAAGCTGCAGTTTTTAAAATTTGCACACTAGCAAATGTAAATAAACGCCGCTTTCAGCTAGTCATTGGCAATGGCTCCGCCCAGAGTTAGTTTAGGGCGCAATGCCAGCCCATCAACAACAAAACGAACGCGAGACAAATTTTTGCGATTATCTTAAATACCTAAACGTAAGATGTGTCTTCAACTTTCAATTAATTGCTTATTGTGTTGCCCCTTTTTACTCCTTGCTTTTATTGGCCCCTTTATACTTTTTCCATTCCTCTTAACATATAATTTCCATTTTTAAAGTGCGAAACCAGTAACGTGTTGGCTAAAATCAATAATCGCCTTCGTGTGCCACCGCATGGACGCCCGCCGTGTCAGCAAGTAAGTTACTAAGTATTTTAGTTCTCGTTGTGGGTCACAGTAGATAAATCACTTTCGGTTTGGGTCAGTGTTTGTGTGCTAAAGTGAAGTACGTATTTCTCGTGGTTCCTGAAGACACACACGAAAGCTATCCAGCCAACAATGTTGATAAATAGTGTTAGCATAATAGAATAGAATATAACTATAATGCATTTTTCTCGTCGTGTGCGCTCGACCCATGACACATGGTCCCGTTGAAACTGTGTCGATTTAAGGGAAGTAAGGGAGGAACGGACTCTGAATGCATCATCAACGACTTCTTACCGGCATATCCAGACGCACCGCAGTTGCAGCTATAAATTTTGTGAATAAAGTGTCCATTTAGAAAATATGTTGAATAATATTTAAAATTGTAAGATATATATACATATATGATCCGTTAAGGTATTGATTAGAATTTCAATTCCATTTTACTTTAACGTTTAATAATGTATTTTTTCGATGTTCTGTTTGTTATATTGTTTTTGATGAGCTTTGTATCTGTTCGCAGTTTGTTTCTCTCACAAATATTAACAATTTGTTTGATTTTATACTTTTAAGTTAAACATTTAAAATATGGTTCGAATCACTGTATAATACGTTGTTCGCGAAGAGTGGCAATTTTATCGGCTCCATAGCCAAGAAGTTTGCCAAGCACCTCGTCCGTATGCTCGCCTAGCGTTGGTGGTGCGGTGCGTGCATCATTGCGTGCTTCACTATAGACGACCGGTGGACCGACCACCTTGACGCTGCCTTCACGCCGTGGCAGCGTTTTGACGAGGCCGATAGCCTGAATGTGTTCGTCCTCAAACACTTCCCGAATGCTGTTAACCGGGCCGACTACAAAGGAGGCGCCCTCAAACAAACGCATCCAGTTTTTGGAAGTATCTCGGCCTAATATTTCACCCAACAGGCTCACCAGCTCCGCACGGTGCTCAACACGATTCTTGTTGGTCTTGAACCGATAATCCAGTGACACCGGCCCGATGTCTAGTCGGTGACATAGCTCCTCAAATTGTGCATCGCTGCCAGCGCCGAGAGTCAGATACCCATCCACCGTTTTAAAGCTCTGGTATGGCACAATGCTGGAGTGTGCAGTGCCCCAGCGCTTGGCCTCAGTGCCCGCATTCAAATAGTTGCTGGCAACATTGATGAGCAGGGAGCAGCACGTAGAGAGCAGATCGACGTCAATCTTTTGACCCCGTTGTGTACGCTGGCGTTGCAGTAAAGCCGCCAAAATGGCTCCATGTGCATACAAACCCGTGGCCACATCCGTCACAGCCACGCCCACTTTGCTGGGCGGTCCCTGACGTTCACCAGTTATGTGCAACAAGCCGCCCATTGAGGAAGCTATGACATCATAGCCTGGTCGCTTGGCATAGGGTCCCACTGAGCCGTATCCGCTAATTGTGCAGTAGATAAGCTGCGGATTCACTTGTCGCAGTTGCTGATAGCCCAGGCCAAACCGCTCCAATGTGCCAGGCACGTAGTTCTCAACGAGCACATCACAGAGCTTCGCCAGCTCCTTCATAAGATCTCGGCCTCGTTTTATGTCAATACAGACACTCTGCTTATTACGATTGGAAGCCAGAAAATAAGTAGAATCGCCACTGTGCTCCAGAAATGGTGGGCCCCACTTACGTGACTCATCTCCAAAATGTGGACGCTCCACCTTAATAACCTCCGCGCCCAGATCAGCCAGCACCATTGTACAGTAGGGTCCAGCCACGATACGAGTGAGATCCAAAATTCGCACGCCCTTCAGCGGATAACGGTCATCAATGCCACTAGAATCAGGGTTGCTGATATTGCTTTTGCTGGAAGCAGCACATCTCTTAAGGCTGTGAGAAGCAGCTGTGCAGCCCAAAAATCTTAATCGTTGTAACCACATCGAAAGCTTTGACGAGTGCAGTATGAAAACATCAATTAGTTTCTATTTGTCTTTGTTGATACTCTTGTATTTGTTTAGTTTTTATTTTTCTACGGGTTGCCGTCTGGGCTGTGTATTTACGATGGAAATTTTTCCAGACTAACTAATCAGACACTGAACTAAGCTAACGAGCTTTGCGAGCTTTTTTTTATCACAGCAATCGAGCGATCACTTTTGTCTCTTAGCTTTGCTCTCTCTTAAGTAAATATATATACATATTTTTTTTTTACATGAAAGCCATTCATACCCATCAAAAATGGGTAAAAAGGGTATAATGGTTTTGTGCAAAAGTATGTAACAGGCAGAAGGAAGCATCTCCGACCCCATAAAGTATATATATTCTTGATCAGTGATAACAGCCGAGTAGATATAGCGATTTCCGTCTTTCCGTCTGTTTGTATGAACGCGTCGATCTCAGAGACTATAAGAGCTAGAGACTCCAGATTTGGAACTTAAGCTCGCCTAATCCCTAGACAGTACAAGTTTTTTTCGATTTTCGATAACTCTTCCCGTTTCCGATATACACATGGGATCGATTACAAAAAAATCTTGAATTTGGAAAACTTTAAGACGATTTTAATATATAAAATAATGAAAATCTGTGAAATTTTTATTAAAATCGGTTAAGAAACACCGGAGATACGGAGCATTGAAGTTAAGTATGCAGTATGCAGTATGCGCGTAGACACACTCACACACATATACGTGCAAGCACTGACTGTTCACGCAAAGTATAGGGTTCAGGGTATCGTCATATAGACAAATGACATAACACAAAGAGCAATTTAATAATTAAAGAGTAATTTAGTAAACACGTAGCCTAAGTTTTGACAAAGGTTTACCATTCAATGGATGTACATATTAAAAGAAAGCATTAATTCTGTAAGATATAAATAATATAAAAAAGATTAAAACATTTCAAGCTACTACACTTTTTGCTAATCACGATTAGTACGTCAGATTTTAGTCCTCATATTAGTAATATAGCAACA
This sequence comes from Scaptomyza tumidula, assembly GCA_035044465.1. Taxonomy (NCBI): domain Eukaryota; kingdom Metazoa; phylum Arthropoda; class Insecta; order Diptera; family Drosophilidae; genus Scaptomyza; species Scaptomyza tumidula. The sequence goes on from JAWNNW010000447.1 coordinate 581,331, forward strand.
AGATAATAATAAATAATATTAAACATAGTTCGATTCATTGTATTTAATTTATTTGTTCAGTGTTCACTTTTGTCGTTTTTCCAGCTTGAGATATCAACTGAAAAAACGAGCAGCTTGTTTTTCCCACAAAATTATATGCTAAAAGAATGATAGCATGCAAAGACTCGAAAAATAATTCATTTGTTTTCTTATTTTTAGTGTGCCTTGTGAAGCTAAGATTTCAGCACATCCTCAAGTACTTAAAGTGTTTACTTCCATATTCATCTAAATTAGCTGCCTTAAATGTCCAACTCTGTTGCCATTAGCTACTAATAGTTCCGCAATTAAAAAACAATTTTTATTCCATTTATAATTCAAGTATTTACAAACCTTAAACATTAAAAATTCCAAATTTGCTATTTTAAACGGTATCAAGCATCAGTTCTCTGAAGTATATTAGTTTAATATTTATGTATCAGTTTTGTTTACTAAGTAAATGCTTTGTTTTGCATTTAGGCGCTGACTTTGCATTATTGTCTAATGCCAATGATCTCAGATTCGATTTCAGTCAATATAAACATCATCTTAATTATGTGGCTCTAGCCATATCATATTTGTTCAAATTTGTGATTTCGAATTATATAATTCTATATAGTCAAACAACAACATCAGCAAAATAAGCTTAGTTTGTAAGTTCAGGTAATAGCATCTAAACTGGAATTCCGACAGCCCATTAGCAGTACTGACGCTATAGTGTTGAAGTGTATAGCTTAGGATACAGATAAAAATATCGGATTAAATCGCCAAGGTCTTGTTTACAATTTGATTTTTAGCCATTTCCTCCAGAGCAATTGCTGATTTACAAATGGACTTTACAGTGGCGCCGACGTATGACTCGAACTAAAGAGCTATTGCGCTTTGGAAGAGAGCGAAACTTTGAGCCAAACTGGTTTAAGCTTTTGACTCAGCTGTAACCGACGCTTGAAGAGAAGAGCTTTAAATGTTATGCGCAGCGCTTGTTCGTTTATTTGGTTAGTGCGCGTTGTATGCAGCAGTTCGGTTTCTCGTGGGTTCGTGAATACTCAGTTGGTTACTATCCGCCTTCTCTAGTTGTAGATGCAACAATTGTGATAAGCCCCGAAACTCGCATATTTTGTTGCAAAATGAAAGCCAGAGATATGTTACGCATGCGTTTGCAGCAAATTGAAGTCAATCAACAAAAATACATTTGCTGTGCAAACTAGTTACTTAATATTCCAAACACAAATTCAAGTGATTTGATTTTGAAGCGGTCTTATTCGAACATCACAAGATGCAGTCGGGCACTAGAAATTATCGCCAATAGTTATTAGCCAACTGACCAAAAAAAAAGAAAAACAAAAGTAGAAAACCGTTGTCGGAGTCAGCGAACAACATCGTATTTCGAGTTCGTGTCGAGTGAAGTTGTGCAAGCGCAATCCGCAGCAGCCGCTGTCGACGTTGACGTCGCTGCTGGCGCTGCAATTGCAGTCCGTACTCAGGCCAGCTGCACATTGCACAATCCTGACGCTTGTTGGCCAACCTGTTCGCCACTGTTGCTACTTTGGGCCGCCTTGTATATTTTGGCTATAATATTATTGTATTGTGTAGTTTTTTTTTTGGTTTAATTTTTTGCATAATTTTACTTAAGTTGCTTACGCAAAGCCGTCAAAATTGCTGTGCTACTGTGTTCCAGGATCCTGGGGTACATCATGCGGCGCTTCCTGCGCTCGGCCATGATTGTCTTCAGCTGGTTTGTGGTGCCCTACAGCCGGTACACCAACATTAAGGTGATTCGGCGTAAACTGCCGCCCATCCGAAGCCATCTGCTGGAAATACCTGCTGTCGACCTGGCTAAACTGATTCGAACCAAAAAGGTAAGTAACAGCTAAAATTTTAACCAAATCTGAAGCAATCTGACAGTGGGTCATTTCGTCGACTTGTGGACTTTGCTCACCTTAACTGTTAAAACTTTTTTTTAAGCAGCCAATGTTTCTTTAAGACGATTCAGGCTCCCCTGAACTTCAATTAGACAAAGAGTATGAGACCTACAATTTTACTATTTCCACAAAATATGTGATGTTAATAACTGCGCCTTGGAATAATAGTGTTTGGGCAATGTTTAACTTATTTTCTTTAAAAGTCAATTTCAACAAAATATATTTCAAATTTTCAAAAGGTATTTGTTATCAAGATGTATGGATACATAGTATTGCTGTAAGGGCCTGCGATATTTCGTCAGTCAGTAAGACAGTCTGACTGTATAACTCACCCAAATTCCAATTTCAAAAAAGCTTTCAACTATTTGTAGTATTTGGCTTTGTAGATTTAAAACATAACGTGCTCTTATAGTTCAGAGCCGCAATTCGCAATTTGGGTTAGGTAACCGCGGCCTAGAGATCTGTCCGCCCGACTGCCTGGCTGTCCGGCTGGTTGTTTGGGTTTTATTGTGCCATATCAATAACATCTGGTTACTGCCTTAAATTACACATAGTCAGTCAGTTGCAAGCGTGCATGCACATGACGTATGTATATACTTAAGAGTAAGTACAAAATCTGCTCATAAATGATTACAATCTCTTGTTTAAAGTTGTTGTTGCTGAGTTGCTTTTGCCTGGTTTTGTGTGATCTGTAAGATTCGTTGCGTTCATTGGTCTACATCTACACACACAGCATTTAAGGTCACGACTTGACAGACCTTTTGAGCCAGCGCACATGCAGCAACAAATTCAACTTTTGTTTTGTGGTTTTTCGTTTGTTTCTCTTATTTTATCACAATTGTTTATAAGCCGTCTTGTTTGTTTATATTTAATTGCACGTTCGTCTCTCACATAACATTTGGATTTTTTTAAATCGTCTTCAGGCTTATGCGAGCATGCGTTTAAAAAAAATGATTACGATTTTTATTTTTTTATTTAAATTTTTAATTTGCAGTTTCATTGTCAGTCCTATAACAATTGCCTTAGTTTGTTTGCGCAAATTTTTAAAACAATTATTTTTTATTGTAATTATTCGGGCTAGATTTTACTCTTCTCTTCTGTCAGCTGCGCGTTCTACTTTTGAATCGTGAGAGACAACAGCGACAATATTCTGCTTAATTGCTACTTAAATTGAGATTTATTTAAAAAACAAGTGGGGACATCAACTGAGATATGTATGTATGTAATATATATATATATATATATATTTTTTATTTTTTTTTTGATCAGCATCAACAGTCGAGTCGATATACCCATGTCCGTCTGTCCGTCCGTATGTATGAACGCGTCGATCTCATAGACTATAAAAGCTAGAGACTCCACATTTCGAACTTAAGCTCGCCTAATCCCTAGGCAGTACAAGTTTATTTTCGATTTTTGATAACTCTTCCCGTTTTCGATATACACATGGGATCGATAACAACAAAATCTTGAATTTGGAAAACTTTGAGATGAATTATAAAACAAAATAATGAAAATCTCTGAAATTTTTATTAAAATCGGTTAAGAAACACCGGAGATATGGGACATTGGCGTACACACAGACACACATACTTGTAAGCACTGACTGTACGCGTAAAGTATAGAGTTCAGGGTATCGTCTAGTCGGGATTTCTCGACTAGGGCCTTCTTAATTGTTTTTAGTTGCGTTTCAGAGTTAGGGAAGCTTCAATTTAATTGTATAAATGCATACTTATTATATATATACAAATGTGTTTGAACTTATTATTACTTTTTCACTTTTGCTTTGCATTAAAGTTAAAATATTCAATTTGCTTAAGCTTGCAATGTTACTTCAATTTAGAGGTATTGAAATGCAGATAGTTTAATTCAGCTTTTAGAAAATCGATGCATTTTAAAAAGTAAAAATTAAAGACTGTGTAGAAACTCAAGTTTGTCTGGGTTTACAAAAATTTTACCGCTTACAAGCAATTGACAATTGAAAATCTGCAGATTGTTGTGGCGATCGCTTTTTGTTGTCGCGCAACAGACACAATAAAAATGTCCATTGGGCTTCGAATGTGAATTTTTATGTCCATTGTGCTTCGAATGTGAATTTTTATTGATTTTAATTTAACGTTAATTGTTTTTATGTTTGTCATTTAGTTCTCACAAACAATTAGACGACAAAAACACAATAAAACTTCTAGAAATAATTTTTAGAAATAAGTATATCAAATGTGTTCATGGTGGGAAGCGACCATTAATTCCTTATTTTTATTATTATTCCAATTCCAGATAAAAAGCGAAGAAGTCGTTGAAGCGTACATCGAACGCTGTCGTCAGGTAAAAATGAGTTATGTGAATTAGCGATCGGAATTTAAAATTAATCAGTTCTTCTATGTTAAACATATTTCTTAGGTTAATCCGCTTATCAATGCCATTGTGCAGGATCGTTTCGAGGAGGCGTTGGAAGAGGCGCGGGAGATCGACAATGTCATCGCAATGGGCATCAATAGCGTTGAGTCAATGGAGGAACACACACCGCTTCTGGGCATACCAGTAACAGTTAAGGAAAGCATTGCTGTTAAGGGTTTGACCAATCAAGCAGGTCGCGTTTTTAAGACGCCACAAATTGCCAAATCGGATGCACCTGTTGTGGAGCAGATAAAACGCTGTGGTGGCATCATATTGCTAGTCTCGAACACACCTGAGCTATGTCTGCTCTGGGAGACTTATAACAACGTAACAGGCCAGACAAAGAATCCCTACGATTTGAAGCGCACTCCAGGTGGCTCGTCAGGCGGCGAGGCAGCGCTACTGGCTAGTGGTGCCTCCCTTCTTGGCCTTACCTCCGACATTGGCGGTTCGTCGCGACTGCCCGCTATGTTCAGCGGCATTTGGGGTCACAAGCCTACTCCGTATGCGGTTTCCTTTCGTGGTCATCATCCAACCAGCGATTTTCCGAAATGGGGCGACTTCTTTACCATTGCGCCAATGACACGTTATGCCAAGGATTTGCCGCTGCTGCTGAAGTGCATGAGCGACCCGACTGGGCCAAAGCTGACCTTAGACAAGGAGATCAGTGCTCATGGTATACGCTTTTTTTTCATGGACAACGATGGACCTTCGGGCATGATGCGTCCCCTTAGCCGCGATCTTCATGCGGCCATCAATCGTGTGGCCAGCGATTTCAATGCGAAGCGTGTAAATATACGCAAAATGAAATGGTCACTTGATATATCGCTATCGGCCATGCTGACCATGAAGAACATTGAAACCATTTACCACAAAACGGAGGAGGGCGAGCAGCCGAAAACCGTGTGCAAGGAGACTGTCAAGTATTTCTTTGGCTGCTCAGACAGCATTTTGCCCTCGGTTATTTTTGGTCATCTGCAAAATTTTATGAAGATAATACCCAACTCAAGGCACAAACATCTAGCCAGCATAATCGAGGCGCTCAAGACTGAATTCAAGGAGCTTCTCGGAACAGATGGCGTGTTTCTATATCCAACGTTTCCCAATACTGCACACCAGCATTATCAGATCTATCACAAGCTGCTGGAGCCCATGTACATGGCCATATTCAACACTTTGGGCCTACCAGTCACGAACTGTATGATTGGCCTAGATCGGCGCAATCTACCCATGGGTATACAAGTGGTCGCCAATCCTGGCCAGGATCACCTTTGTCTGGCCGTCGCCCGTGAAATGGAGCGACGCTACGGCGGTTGGGTGCGACCGCCCTCAGAAGATAGCCACACCTCCCAGTCTAGTGGCAAACGAGGTTAATTTGTTAACTTTTGTTTGATTTTAGCGAATTGTTTCATTTGGCACCTATATACGTTATGTTTTTGAAGATAATTCATTGAATTGTATTTTTATATTATCATATTTTTTTCATATAAACACGCGCAAGCTTACATCACATTTTAGGTAAAGTTTCGCCCATTGTACGGAGTGTTAAATTATTGACTTTGTATTTTTCCAAAAAAATTTTCATATTAATATTCGTTTAGGTATTAAATATAAGGTTTCTCCCAAAGTTGACAGGAGTAGTTAAAAATGATATGAATAATGTTTTATAGCAGTTTTAAATATCTATGTATAGCTCGAAACTTCAGAATAATTCATAGGACACATTAAAATGTAAAGATATTATACAGTATTTAAATTTGGGTATTTTTGTTGTATTTATATAAATGCAATTCAAACGAACGTTACAAATAACTGTACATTTAATTTTGTATCGAGCCAAACGAGCTAATATAAATTTTAATATCTACCTGAAACTGATTTGAAGAACTAAGTTGCGAAATCGTCAAACACAACAAGTTGGCCTTCAGTTTAGACCAGAGCCGCTCAAGCTAGGCGTTGCCAGGGCGCCAAGTAGCAGGGGAACCAAAGCTCAGTTACGCGATGTTATGGGCTAATAACGAAAATAATAAGCTACAACAGACAAGGCAGTAATTGCTAATAAGCAGCTACCACCAGAGTCACAACACAAATGGTTCCACATGGTTGCTCCAGCAAAAGAACATAACAACTTTTATTTGCCTCCACATTCATACGTATAAGCAAACATTTAAGTGCATGCAGTACCTGCCCCTGGGACCCCAAGGCACCACTAGCTCTATTGACGCTTGTGAGTTCCTAGCTAGTGGTTTCTTGTAAGCGCTAAAGTTTGTTTTCGGAGTTGTCATTTATTGGCCTGGCCTGGCATAGCAAAATTTGATTTTTCGACTGTTTTTATGGCTTGTAGAGTAGCTCAAGGTTTGCCAAAATTGCTTTTTCAATCGAGCGACGGCACGGCTGTAAGTTTTATGCAAAAACGTGTTACTTCGCCAAAAATCATAGGTAAGTTCTCGCTTAGGAATGTGGCGGCCAGTTAGCGCTATGTAGAAGATCATGCAGCAAGAAACAAACTAGCAGTTCCCTACAATTGACGTATAATATTAGTTTCAACAGCGGAGTTCAACTGCAAGCAATCGGCAAGAAAATGAAATATGAAAATCTAAATAACAATCCGGTGAAAACAAGTAAGAAATTCCGACTAGACGATACCCTGAACCCTTTACTTTACGCGTACAGTCAGTGCTTGCAAGTATGTGAGTGTGTGTATGTGTCTACACGTTTACTGCGTACTTAACTAAAATTAAATTTTCCATATCTCCGGTGTTTCTCAACCCATTTAATAAAAATCGCAGAGCTTTTCATTATTTGTCTATAGTTTCCAAGAATTCCAAACTCAAGATTTTATTGTTATCGATCCCATATGTATATCGGGAACGGCAAGAGCTATCGAAAATTTGAAACAACCTTTTACCAAGGGCTTAGGCGCGCTTATCAGTCTCTAGCTCTGATAGTCTCTAAGATCGACGCGTTCATACATATAGACGGGCAGACGGACTGACATGGCTATATCGACTTCCTTCTTCCTGTTACATGCTTTTGTACAAAACCATTATATCCTTTTTACCCATTTTTAATGGGTTCAGGGTATAAAAAGATACCTAATTCAGTCCATTAACTATCACTGAAACCCACGAGCATCATAATAGTCAGTTAGCATGCACAAGATATCAAAGAGCAACAGTAACAAAATGCTGAGCTTGACGATTCTTATGCTCTTTGAGCAAACGAGTAAAATGTTATCAATGTATGTATGCCAGTGGCGTTAAGAGAGCAAGTGCGTGTGTTGAACAATGCTGACCAATGGAAATGACAATTCAGTCAGTACCATTCCAGCATTTTAAAATAGCTGTATTACTTTCCAGCCAAGCCAATTCCAATTCTTGATGAGCACCTCGTTCATTTGAAAACTGACTTAGGCAGTGAGCGGTTGTGTCTGCGCAAACGGTTTATTTACCAACACCTACAACACATACATACATACGTATAGCAATGACATCTACCAACATGCTTACATGCATGTTTAAACTGTACCAATGGAAATATAGTCTTTTTTTTATTCTGCGCATTTGAGGTGACAAATTAACTGCATATTTGTTTACCGTGATCTACGCAGATAGAGTAAAACTGTGTCGATTACCGTGTTAAATCAACTCAAAATTCAGTGTGATATTAACCCCGTAAGACTCAGACACGCGTTTGCTACTCAGCAAACGCATAACTTAGCCAACACCACGTGTTATATACTTTATGAAAAAATTTTTTAGTTTTATATTATGCACATCAAAAAAAATTGTCTTTTAACTTAATAACTTTTACTTTTAAATTACTTTGTGGATGATTTGAAGAAAAAAAAATGTCAGTCCTTGTATAGTAGCCCAAATTAAAAAATTTGTTATTTAAGTATTTAATGCACGATGTTGAAGCTATTTACATTTTTCAAAGAGTCTTATGAGAAATAAAGGATCCACTAATTTAATACTAATGAAATCAAGCAAAAATTTAAGCAGTTTTAATTTTCACAAAATGATAAATTAGAAGTGTTTTTCTAAAAAAAATATGGTGCCAATTGACAATTTCTTAAGACTACTTCTCTTTATGAGATTGACTCTTGCGTGGCTTGGGCTCTGGCGGATCGATGAGGTTGCCATGACGAACAACATCAATATGACCCAAACGTATCATTTTTTCCTCCCAAATGGAAATTGATGTTCTACAAGGCAAATAAGAACATAAGAAACATAAATACGGATTATTCAAGACTTTTAATATGTGTCTACGGACTTGTACTGATCAAGCTCCTTGCGTGACTCCCGCAGGTACACGGCCTTCTCTTCATCTGAGAGCCGTGTCCATTTGGCCGTTGCCTTTTGATGCCATTCGCGATATGTTTGTTGTGGTGTTTGCGGCGTGTTCGTGCGCTCACTGGCTACAAAACGCAGAAAAGCGGATGCAGGCTTCTTTGGGCGCCCCAGCTCCTTGACGCGTTTTCGTAACTGCTTTCGCTCTTTGGCATCGTTGATGTCTTGTTTAATCTGCTTTATTTCGGCGCGTTGCTCGTCAGTAAGTTTTGCATCGTACTTGGTGCGCAGATCCAGGTAAATTTCCTGATCTTTTTTGTACTCTGACTGAAGGCGCTCCTTTAGTTTGGGATCGACAACCACCCAGTTCTTCGACAGTTGCTGCACAACCTCGATTGTGGTTATCATTGGATTCTTTGCAATCAACTTAGGTCGCATTTCGCGCATGAAGCGAAAGTATGGCGTCAGCGGCTTCTTAGGTCTTGGCGGCAGTCCAATCTGCTCCTCTAGCGTCTTTGAATGATGCACCGAACTGTGGCTAATGCTTGCAGCGGCCAAAGGTCTGTTTGCGTTTGACATGGACATGGGCGTAGGTGTGAAATGGTTGTTGATTTGATTTGCATGTGCAGTGTCTTGGTTTTTGACTACAACTTGCCTGACTTTGCTGATAAGCGAGCCGATGATGGAGCCCCGCGAAAGCAGCGTCGTTGCATAAATCATACTCAGTTTTGCGTATTTATTCAAATTATTATAACTAATTCCAAGTTTATTTACTGCTTTTTCATAAGTAACTTGTTGAATTTACAAGCTTAAGAAGTTTACGTAAAAATGCGTCGATTTTCTAGAGTTGCCTTCTTTTACAGTCTACAACCTATCGTTAAAAATATAGGGAAAGCACTATCGTTTTTTTATATCCTAACATGTAATCTAAGGTGTTGCTATCATTAATAAAACTCATATATATTCGAATATATGTCAAGTTATTTTTGCACACATTTGCCAACATTGTGTTGTTCGATTTTACCAAAAGCAGGTAAGCAATGAGTATATACATGAGTCGAAATTGGCACGCCCACTATCGATAACCTCTCTCCATGCCATGAATGCGTTAGGGCTCGTATTAAGTTGGCTGCAGCTAGCAGCCACTCAGCTGCTTATGTTTTGATTATTGCTTCTTTGCTTATACATTTGGGCCTGCCGCCATATTTGAATTTGTTTTTGTTTTCATTATGGACTGTTTTGTCGTATGTTTTTGGCACTGTATGTTTGCTGAAAACCTAATATGTATGTAATTATGTATGTATGTATCAGAGCTCATGCCAATGTATTCTCCCTACTCATGTTTTGAATGGTTTGTTTTGATTTGAGTTGGTGCTGTATAATTCGTTTTGCATTGCATTGCTTGGGTGGCTGAAATCGTATGTTTGTTCGTGTACAAAATTAAAACTTTTTTGTTTTATTTAAGTTATTAAATGAATGCAATCAAAATAAATTATGGAAAATTGTTTTTAAATTTTAATAATAAAACTTTATCTAGAATTTTTACAAATAACAATATGTGAAAATTTCTTTAATTTTTATGTGCGTACGCATATGTACGTACTATTGTTTTTGTTTAATGAACGTTAGTATATTATGTTTGTATTGTTGTTGTATGCACAGATAAAAATATATATATTAAGCATAAATGTAAGTTAAAGAATTAATATAATGCACGTAATGTATGTTAAATTAAAATCACTTAAATTCTGATGAAGACTGCAAATATTTTGTTGTATGGGTGTGTAGTGTATTATGTGTATAATGATTCTTGAACATTCATTCATTGTGATGAATAGATTTTGAATGCGGTTGTCTTTTCCGATTGATGTGTTTTTTTTATTGGATATAATGCTCTTCTGCGTTGCTTGTGTCTTGGGGGTTAGTGCTCCACTAAGAATGACAAACACATTTAAAACAAGTAAAAAGGCTCTAGTCGAGAAATCCCGACTAGAAGATACCCTTAGCCCTAAACTTATACTTGGCGTGTATGTACGTGTGTGAGTACGCATATAATGCATACTTAACTTAATTTCAATGACTGATCAAAGCTATTGATGATGATCAAGAATTTAAATGTACTTTATGGGGTCGGAGATACTTCGTTCTGCCCGTAATATACTTTTGCACAAAACCAGTATACCCTTTTCACCAATTTACAATGGGTCCGCGCGCAATTTTGTTTTTGTCTTTTAATACCCTGAACCCATTTCTGCAAGAAAAATTTCTAGAAGGCAAAACGGCTGCAGGTTGCCTAGGCCCGTCATTGTGTGTATGCATGTGTGTGCGCCTAACGGGAATAGCCCCGTTATTGTGTGTATGCATGTGTGTGCGCCTAACGGGAATAGGACAATACGCAAAAATACAAAGAACAACACGTGATGGTTGTCGTTGCTGGAACGCACAAGCTGCACAATGTTATTTTGATACCCTTTATTACAATATTCAATTAATGTCAATGCAATTTTTTTTATATATTTCTTTAATATAATGACATTTAGGGTTAGGTATATGAATACAAAAAGCGTTTATTTTATGGTTAGTATAATTTGGCTTTAAGTCTTCATAAACCTGTTCAATAAGTTAATAATCTTCTACCTTATTTGCAATATATACATACGCATATGTAATGGAAGTCATATTAAAGTATATCACGTTTGGTCATACAACTTCACAAAGTTCATATAAAATCTATACTACCTTCCCATATTAGGCATTAGCAAGCAGATAGAACCAAAAATTGAAAATTGACAATCTCAACTTTGGCCACCACACACAAATACTCAATAACTGATCGAAGCTGTTGATGCTGATCAATAATATATATACTTTATACTGTCGGAGATGCTTCGTTCTGGCTGAAATATACTTTTACACGAAACCATTCTACCCTTTTCACCAATTGCAAGCAAGCATGTTTTTTTTGTCTTATTTTCCTTTGTGTATTAAAACTAGACTGCATCTTACCTTGGCGCAGATGTATGAGCGGTTGCTCGCAATATATATAGTCAAGCCGAGCTCAAACCCCCGTAGTCAAATATTTATTTTCTTAACTTTTTTTTATTTCATAAGATTTTTTTCATATAAATGAATAATTAACCTACATTCTCATAATGTACTCTGAATATTCAAGCTTTTTTTCATATTTAATAGCTGCAAGAAAAACTTCTTGCCAATGTATTATGTGTACATATGTTTGTATTTTCTTATTTTATTTTTTTTGTTGATGTGCCGAAGGCAAAACGGCTGCAGGTGGCTTAGGCCCGTGAGAGAGAGTGAGTTGAGAGAGAGTTGACAAAGCAGAAGCGGTACTTTTTCCGCTTGCCCCTTTCCCACGAGCTCTAAATACTCGTGGCGTCTTATCGATACCAAAAAGGGGAGGCTATTTACAACTCTTGTACTTAAATACTTTTTGGCAGGTAAGAGTGCGTCGCTATCGATAACTGTGAACAAAACATGAATATATTCATTTGAAGTGACTTGGTCGCTAGGTGGCGCTTGTAATACATTCGAGCTGCTTCGAGATGGCGCTGCTTGCAAATGCTGTTTTAGAGATGACAGAAGTGCGATTTTATATATATATATATATAAGTGCGATTTTATATATATATATATATATATATATATATATATATAAAATATATTAAATATATATCCCTATTAAACATATACATCTCTAATGTTAACTTTATCTGATTCGTTTAATAATAACAACTCAGTTTTGACTTTTTGCCTTGCACATTTAGTAATAATAAGCTACAGACATTAATTTGCTTAAATAGGAGTAAATTTAAATGTAACGTTTCGTATCCTGCATTTACAATTTTACTCTTATACCGGATATAAAACTTTTTATGCGCTAATGGCTGCCAAAGTTGTTGTGGCGGTTGACAATTTGTGGCTGGAACTTATTACTTACTTTCGATATTATTATTTGTCAGTCGCTTTAGGCTAATTTACTTATTGGCTTACTCCACATAGCGCAGAAGGTGTCGCACCATAGAAAAGTGTGCAAAACTTTGACGAACATTTTCCTAACCGACCTGTTTTCATTTATATAGGAATGTACGTACATAAGTTTATATGCACTTTATTTCTTACAACTTCCGTCAAGTGCGCCTAACAAAGTTGGTTCAGTCGGCTTTCAGCCACATTATATAACGCTCTTGCGAATTGCTGTTTACCGTCTTCTGGTCTCCGATTTTTACTGGCTAGCCCTCGTCGCTGGTGACTTGCTCATACGCCCCTGTGCAAACGTTACTGCAATGGTGACTGGTGTGGTCATTGTGCAGTCGCCTGACACAAATTCTTTACCGCTGTCGGCATGTATTGCAAGTTTTAGGTTGTTTTGCGCGAAAAACCAACACAGCACACATAACATGTTTTGCAGTTCGATTTGTTGAGGCAATTATTTAATGCGCTGGTTGCCATTTTTTTTTTTTTTTTTTGCCTACCGTTTCCTTAGTGATTGTGGACGTGCTCTGTATTCGTATATGGCAATGATAAGCGAAATCATGTTGTTTGTCCAACAAGTAAAATGCTCTTGAGCTAAAAGCACTTCAGAGATTGACCCACGAACAGGCAAAGGCAAGCAATAAAATTTAACAAATAAAATAAATGTACAAAAAACAAAATAAAAAATGTTGCTTCAAACTTTCTTTTTATGCGCCACTTTAGCTGCCTCTTTTTTATCCAAACATTCGTCGAGTCTTAGCTACATTTGTTTGCTGCTTCATTGATTTTCATTTACACTGCATTTTTAGGACGGTGACGCCGACGCTCTACGCTGATGAGGTAATTGAAAGAGTATTAAAAATTACCTGTCTTCTAGCCTGACCCAAGAAAAAAAAGTGTAGCCTCGACTAAATGCTGTTTGAAATAGCGACAATGTGCATCTGTGTGATTTGGTTTTTTCGTTTTGGTTTGCTACGCATTTGAATAGGCCATTTGCATACCAATTAAAAGTCATTGCAAATGAAATCAATATTGAAACAAAGCGATTTGTCTGATGCAATTTGCGCAAGACATTGGCATGCAAACGCTTTCACTGGTCTTAAATGGCAGCTCGACTTCTTGATAGTGTGCTCACAATTAGCATAAATGCAATATGAGCGCACCTAAAACTTCAACCACCCGGTGGGTCTTATATAAGCTGCTTTGATTTGACAAGGCATCATGAAGTGGTGATCAATATCAGTAAATTGCAGCATGCGATTTTCTAATTTGGTATGATCTCGACGTGGCCCGGCACGTTGAAGGAAATGTGTAAATTGAGCATATGAAAAAAGTTTCCACAGGTATACAAAGTAGTTGTTAAATGAATTAACGTATGGCTAAAGTATATTGTGGTTCAATTTCACCATTCAAAAACAGGAAAAAACTTATTTTTAAAAGTAATTAAAAGTATTGAAGATAAAATAATATGAAATAGTCATCCTGAGGACAACGTTTGATGAGCGGCTTAAGAGTTCATAAAAGTTCATGATTGTTAAGAGTTTACAGCGGTTTTTGCTGTTTTAATTTGACGCTAAGTCTATCTCATTTGTACGAATATCATAGTTTGTTGGTCATAGCGCTGTATAGCGGTACTTAACTTATGTCTGAATGAAGTGACATAAAATTGCCATTGTTAAGTTAGCACACAGTGGGCGTAAGTTTAGTCAACGGTCCGGAATTTTATATCGCATTACTGAATTAAATAGTATGTACAATTTACTAGATGTATTCAATAATTTTCATGTAGATTATCAAATCGGGTTTGATTCTTAAGTTGTTTTAAATTTCAAATTATCTAGATTTAAAAATATTGCTATGATTTTTCTGTAACTAAATGAAGTAAGTTCGTAAATTTAAATTGCACGATTATTTTCATCTGATTTTCGTCAAGGCACTAGGCAAGTTCGTTGCCTTTGTATCAACTGCAACGCAGGTTTTGATCACTTACTTACAACAACTGAAACCACAGCCACATTATATATTAAAACAGCTGACATGCTCTCTCACATTGGTTTTTTATATATTTATTTCTCTCTTCTCTCTCTCTGTGTCTCTTTTATATGTATGTACTATGATACGTTACGTCTACATTTTGGCAGCTTTTGTGTTCAGTGCGGGCTTCGCATGCTTTCAGTTTCGTTTTTAACTTCGGAGCGTCAGGCAGCACAAGCAACAGCGGCAGTGCTAACAAATCAACACTAAAATAAGAAACAAACAAACGTTTACTATGTGTGTTTTATAAGCTAACTTATAAACCGAATTACGTGATTTGTTTGTGCGCGTGTATTGTTGTCATTGCCTTCACGCTAGTAAGCATAACTGTCGCCGTTGTCTTTGTCCACGTACACAAGTGTAAGCGCCTCGTACCAAAGACAGCTGTTAGAGTTGCAGCTATTAGAAACAGCGGGATAAAGCAAGCGAGCAATCGGCAAAAACAAATCAACATTAGAGGTAAACAAAGTTTTTTTAGTAATATAATCGATGCAAACGTGAGGTTCGTTGCTTAAGTCTTTTGTTTCTTTTGCACTGAGCGAACGCGCGCGAATCTCTGCACAATAAACGAAACATAGTGTAGAGCAGAAAAAAGAAATAAACACGATTGTTTACAAGCCAAACCCAAAAGACAAACCAGTTGTGCAACTATCTTTAGTAACTAGTGACTAGAGCGCTTCCACCGCGGGTACCTTAAACGTAATACAAAAGTCAACAGAATCGAAAGCAATCACAATGGCGCCCAAAAAGGAGGTAACCTTGAGCCAACAGCAACAAAGTCACCAACAGCAGCAACAGCAGCAGCCGGTTATGGATTTGGAAAGGATAAAACGACATTTCAGTTGGTCAGACCCAAGTGCCATGTGAGTCACAGTTAAACAGTTAAGTATGAAAACGAAAAACAAACAAAAGCCCAAATTAGAAGGGATCTTTGCGCTTAATTGCCGTAGCCGTCTGTTCATAAAATAGTTATAAAACAAGTGGTTGACTATGACCAAATTTTTAATTTCTTTGTTTTTCGATTTCTTATGACTTCTGTTGTAATCAACATTTTTAAAAGCTTATAATTAATTATATTGAAAAAGTGGGAAAAACTTAGCTTATATTTTCCTAATAAAAAGTCAGATTCTTGCTGTCTGCTGTAGTTGATTTTTATCCCCATTTTTTTTTAATTTTTTGTTGATTTTGAGTTTAAATTTCAGAAGATTTGAGATAAACTCCGCATAGGTCGAGTTTGTTTCAAATTATCGAAATAGATCTTCTGGGTTTCAATACACACATAACGATAATAATAAATTTTTTTATTTTGCAAATTTTGAAGATTCAGGGTATATCCTAGTCGAGCTTTCTCATACAGTTTTCTTAGTTTTAAAAAAACTGGTAAATTTATAAAAAAATATTGCGCAATTAAAACTAATCATAGCTTAGAAATAACACAAAATTGTAAATATCTACGGAGAGCTTGTACTTGGAACTTGAATCGTAAGCTTGTGTTTTAAACAGAGCTTTGAACATGGTTAAGACCGTCTGAAATGCGTTGCAAAAAATGATTATTATAATATATTTCTCTGATGACATCACTGAGTAGATTTGTTAGCACATTTGAAACTGATAATTGACTGCTATGGATCATTTCGGCAAATACAATTGTACAAAAGGAGACTAACACACACGTTGGAGGCTATCTATTTGTCATTAAAAAAATTTTTTTTTTTATCTTACAGTGTGGTGTCTGCAGATAATGTACAACTCGTCATACTTATTAGGTTTCATGCTTTAATTGCACTTCAGCTAAGCAACCCAAAAAAAAATACGGTGAAATTTGCAATTATATAAAAACATATCACAAGTATGAGCATTTGTAGACTTATTTGTGTATTCACGCTTTGTTGTTTGTACTACATATATAATGGATAGATAAACGACGTGAGCTGTGTTTAAGCCTTTAAATAGAACCGAGTAACGAATCATATGTGGGCTTGGCAAAGATTAAATTTAAGTGTTAGTTGCTTTTATTTTGACTAATTTGATATTTCAATAATTTCACTACCTGCGAGCACCCTACACGCAATAAATAATTTTAAAAAAATACAACTATTATCATGAACTGATCGACGTATTATAATACATCCGGCCAACAATCGCTGTGCAAAATGTGTGAAATCCCTTGACTGTGCTTCAATACATTACTATTCATTTGCGGCGATTTGCTAAGCAAGTTTCATATTTCGCAGATTTTCTCGCCTTTTTATGCAAACTCTCGTATGTTTACCATTTAATTATATCGAATAGCTTTGAATTTTTTATGTACGCATGACATAATACATCAACATTAAAAAAACTTTTGAAAAAGCGTATCAAGCTAATAAAATTGTTGATATTTACTATCGATTTTATCGACGGTTAGACGGTTGTTAACATTTCACAGCGCCATTTTCCCATAAGCCAGTTAAGTCGGCAAATTTTTTTGGTTGTCCAGCGACAGATTGTGGCGTGCTCGTAATTGTTGCCTGCCGGTAACGCCCACACTGACACAAAATGTGCAGTTTTTGAACGCGCCTCAATGCCAGTTCTAATTGCCATGCAGTTTAATACCAACATCAATATAAACTTAGCTTAGCGATTAAGTTAAGTTAAGTTATAAGTTATGAAAATCAACAAATTTGTTTTAGTTTCAATTTCTTCTAAATTGGTCTTTAAAAATATAAGCAGGCTAAAAGTTTTGCTTAAAAGGGCGATTTATAGCAGCCAGCTTAAAAGCTTTTTTCTTGTTGAAAGCTTTGAGGAAACTTACAAATAAATAGCACTAGGTGGCGCTGAACAATTTTGAAGCTTCAAAGAGCTTGTCTTTTAATATGAACAAAACAAATGTTGATTTTAATTTAGCAACACACACACACACTATATGAGCTGTTTAATATGCCCATATCTACAAACGTAAGCCTTAACACTACTCGTTTTTAATGGGCTCCAAAGATCAGAGTCGCTCAGCGATATTGAAGCAAATTACATTAATCTGCCGGCAACAATAATCATACTAACATTAAGATTGACACTGAAAACGTTCATTGCGCCTTCTCAACGATTTTTTGTGCACAGTTTAGAACATATTTTTTTGCCTACTATGTGGAAACTATAAGTTTAACCCATTGGCCATCAGGGTGTCTGCGTCAGCCCTAATAGTCTCTAAGGTCACAGCAATTACTTGGAAACGAGCAGCTTTAGTCATGTCTAAGCTAAATTTACGCATTTGTCATTATTCCCAGTTAATTGCGTTGCACAGTTTTGGACAACCTTTGCACATATGAAGAGTGTGCTGAAGTGAATTCTTATTGTTAGAACAGTAAGTGAGCCCAATCACGTTGCATTCATAAGTTTCTTATATAATTTATAACAAGACTGTCACATAAATTTTATACCGTTTATTAACATACAAAGGATACACAAGTTCGTAAACGTTAGTATTGTAGTATCTGTTAATCATACTTTGTACCCCAATGACATGTCTGTTATGTAAGTGAGTCTTTCTTATGCACAGTGCGGAATTTTTGCATATTACTCAGTACTTTCACCCAGTGCAAGAAGCCCATGCATTGTTTTAGACCGAACACTACAATTTTGCGACTATTTGTGTATATTTGCTTTTGGCATTAACGGCAGTTTGGCTTGTACGCTAATTGGCTTAAAAGTGTTCGAAATGTTAACTTTAAAAAGGCGTTGCACAAGCGGCTCAATCAATTTTATTTTATTTCTTTTTTGCTCTGCCAAATATTTAAGTCAAATGCCGAGCATTGTGCGCGAAAGTTTTCCCTCGTATAATTACAAACACAATGTCCAAACTTCGAGCGCATTGTGACTACGCTCCACTAGCTTTTTGGGCTTTAGTCGCTGCTTCGTACCAAGTATCTTTTGCTCATTTGCCAGTCGAATTTTACAAAAGACCTTGACACATTTGGGGCGTGTGTATTTGTATTCGAACCTTTGGCCAAGTCTCGACTAGTTTTGTGCAATCGACGAGAAAAATACAAACAATGTAAAGCCCACGTTAAATTCAGTTTTCGAACAAACCGAGCCACAGATAAAACATAGCAGCGAAATTAACCAAGCTATTGCAATTTCCTTAGTGCGTGTGGCTCTTATGAGACAATGGACTCAAATTGTAATAAATTAAGCTGCTTGCGTCTGTTGCTCTTTACCAGTGGGTTGGTGAATTTAAGCGCTGCAGCAAAAACTGAACCCAAGCTCTGCTACAAGAATTGCATAATATTTGGCAAGCACCAACAGCTGCCACAACAAACCGAAATCGCAGAAACAACAACAAGTGGTACAACCGGACCATTGAGCGTGCTTTTTAGTTAGAGATGAGAGTTTTTAACGCAAGTCGTGAATACGTTTCAGGTAAAATTAAAGGTTAATCTTTGTTTCCCTTGAATTTTGTATTAACTCTAAGAAGTGGGTTAACTGCGTTGACTGCTTTCGATTTCTTGTCAACTTGGCAACTTTAATGTGAGTTATAAAATCAAAAGTTTCAACCAAATAACGCCAATCTATGGTAAAATGTATGTCTACCAACTCCACGCGCTTAGCTCTGCAGTGGCACGGTAGAAAGCTTTACGGACACTTAAAGCTTTGCGGCCAGGTGGCAGCTACAATAAAATGGCGAACGCAAACTACACAAAAGCAAAAATAGGTGATTAGGACACATTTAGCGAAAGGAAAAACTTTTTGAAAATTAAATTTTTTTAGGCCACCAGCAACAAGAGCAAAGTGTTTTGTGAATCGACTTTAGATTGAAATAGCGCTCAAAAATGCAATTAGTTTGGCGCAGGTGTTGCACAGTTTTGTGCTCTTAAGTTGCACATTTATAGAGAGGCAACAACGAGTCGGCTTCCCAGCGGCTTCGACTACTCCATTATTCCGCTGCGACCTTGTGCTTATTTATACAGCACTCTTAACGAAACTGAAATAAAATTGGACACATGAATGTTTGGGCATGGACTGGCCTGTCTGTCTAACTGTTCGTCTTTCTGATGGTCTGACATAAAATGCGATGAAGTAAACAACACAAAATGTTAATTTAAAAGCTGGCACATGCTGACACTTGCTAGCATCGAAGCCTGCGACGAGTTGTTGTTAAATTGATGCCATGGGCAAAACTAAAAAAATTGTCAACCAATTTCTTTTAACTGTTTACCATTTGTGTTGGCTGTTATGATATGTTTAGTTTCTTCTTCTTTTTATGGTTGCACTGACCACGATGCGAAGTCAAAAAACTTGTTCAAGGCGCAGCCGAAACCATCGCCATATGAATTGCCAGAAAATATTAAGAAGCAATGACAGACAGTCGAAAAACAAAAAATAAAACGTGGACTGCTGGTGAAACAATAAAAAAAAACAAGTTAGAAGGCTTTAGTCGAGAAACCCCGACTAGACGATACCCTGAACTCTATACTCTATGCGTACAGTCAGTGCTTGCAAGTATGTGTGTGTGTGTATACGCGCATACTGCGGACTACATAGTCAACTTCAATGTAACATATCTCCGGTGTTTGTAAACCGATTTCAACAAAAATTTAACAGATTTTAATTATTTATCCTTTTATTTATCATATGTTTCAAACCGCGTTTGTATGAACGCGTCGATCTCAGTGACTTTAGGACCTAGAGACTCCAGATTTGGAACATAAGCTCACCCAATCTTTAGCCAGTACAAGTTCATACAAGGTTTTCGATAACTCTTCCCGTTTCCGATATACACATGTGATATATAACAACAAAATCTTGAATTTGCAAAACTTTTAGACTGCGTTTTAAGCACTAAACAAAATAAAGAAATTTTTGTTAAAACACCGGAGACATGAAACATTAAAGTTGAGTATGCAGTATTCAGTAAGCGCGTACATGCACATATATATACACACACATACTTGCAAGCACTGACTGTACGCGTTAAGTATATGGTTCAGGGTATCGTTTAGTCGGGATTCTCAAAAAGCATCGTTCTCACCTTAATACTAGAGGTCTATAAAAACCTTTAAAAACTAAAGAGCAAAGAAGTATTTGAGGATTTTTAATTGCACAAATTTAAATAATAAAAATAATTCCGCAAATTTTAGTTTTGGTCTAACTCAAATTGGCTTTAGACTTTTCAATCCGTAAGCTTGCTTTGGAAATCAGAGTAGACAGTTGTGAGTTATAAATCTTTGATTATATATGTGAACATATGTTGGTGATGATGAGGTGCTGCCGGGGTAGGTTGAAACTTACTTTGCAGGGCTCATTAGCACGCTGACAGTTTTGAAACGATGTCAAGTGCGTTGGGAACGACTAAGCACCTAGCTTTTTTTATTTAGTAATAAAATGTTTTTTTAAATTACCTTTATTTGACTGCAATTACTGGGTACCGCCGCAACGAGGATGTTTATAGCAAACAAATTGTTGGCAACATCACTTTTATGCGACATTAACATATTTACAGTCGTTGCACGCTGCGTATCCACTATGTATTGAGAAAGTTGTTGTTGAAATTTAGATCAAAATATTGCATTTGTTTATTTTGAGGTATAAAAGGATTTCAGTGGCCCAGCTGGGCATAAAATGCACTTTTTAAAAAAGGCAAAACGCATATCATTAAAAAAATGGCAATTTCTTAACGCTTTATTGGCCTTAAACACAATTCAATAACTGTTCTACAAAAAATATTTTCCTCTTTTTATACCCTGATCCCATTAAAAATGGGAAAAAAGGGTGTAATGGTTTTGTGCAAATGTATGTAACAGGCAGAAGGAAGCATCTCCGACCCCATAAAGTGTATATATTCTTTATCAGCATCAACAGTCGAGTCGATATAGCCCTGTCCGTCTGTCCGTCCGTCTGTCCGTCCGTCTGTCCGTCCGTCCGTCTATCTGTCCGTATGTATGAACGCGTCGATCTCAGAGACTATAAGAGCTAAAGACTCCAGATTTTGAACTTAAGCTCGCCTAAGCCCTAGGCAGTACAAGTTTGTTTTAGATTTTCGATAACTCTTTCCGTTTCCGATATACACATGGGATCGATAACAAAAAAATCCTGAATTTGGAAAACTTTGAGACGGCATTCAAAACATTAGACAAAATAATGACAATCTGTGAAATTTTTATTGAAATCGGTGAAGAATCACCGGAGATATGGGACATTGAAGTTGTGTATGCAGTATGCAGTATGCGCGTACACACACACACACACATACTTGCAAGCACTGACTGTACGAGTAAAGTATAGGGATCAGGGTATCGTCTAGTCGGGATTTTTGGACTAGAGCCTTCTTACTTGTTTAATACCCAAATTTTTCGGATTTCGACTGGCATTCAGCCGCTGCGTAATAATTCAAATTGTATGCTCGTTTTGTTACAACACTAAATTTTTATGTCGCTTTTGCCCAAAAAACACCCTCAGTGATAGGCAGTTAGTCATATTCAATGTCAACGTCGCCCTAACTTTTGTACGATGTGGAACGGCACAAAGTTCGTATTTATACCGCGAACCCATTAAAAATGGGTAAAAAGGGTATAATGGTTTTGTGCAAAAGTATGTAACAGGCAGAAGAAAAAATCTTCGACCCCATAAAGGGTATATACTCTTGTTCAGTATCAACAGCAGAGTCGATATAGCCATGTCCAAGTCCTCCGTCCGTCTGTGCGTCCGTCTGTATGTATGAACTTCGATTCACGTCGAACTCAGAGACTATAAGAGCTAGAGACTCCTGATTTGGAACATTAGCTCGCCTAGGCAGTACAAGTTTGTTTTCGATTTTCAATAACTCTTCATGTTTTCAATATACACATGGGATCGATAGCAAATTCGTGAATTTGGAAACCTTTGAGATGACCTTTAAAACATTAAGCAAAATAATAACATATATATATATATATATATATATATATTACATAATTTTGCACAAAACTATTGTACCCTTTTTACCTATTTTCAATTTGTTCAGTGTATAAAAACATAACAAGTTGACGTGGGTTTGATTTGCGATAACGTCATTTGTCAAAAAGAGCAAATCAAAAAAATAATGGGTCATAATTCGTATTTTGTTTGGTTTTTTGGTTCCACTCACCAAGTCCTGAGTCTAAAATCACATTTTTTATCTACCTGGTCTGAATTGAAATGTGTTTATTAATATAGCAAATGCGTCAGCTTTTCCGGCTTTAATTTGAGTCTGTCTACCTGTGGGCCACACAGAACCTGACGGTTTTTAGCAGGTGATGCAATGCCAAAGAGTCAGTGAATGGTGAGTATATAAGCGGTTTGTCTGTTGCAATTCTCGTTGCCCACAACAAGAAGAAGACGCTAGCGTATTTTTTTATGCACCGCGCGTAAATCAACTGTTCCAAGGTCGTCGGGTTACATAAAAGAAGCGCAGCAGCGGCTGCGTCAACGTCACAACAACGACGTCAAAAACCCAACAGCCGCTGAGAAACCCTTTGTGCTATGTGCCCTTAGAGCGCGCACATGCTAAATAATCTGAAGGTGAACGAGGTGCTACAGCCGCCATGCAAAGGAGCAACAAGCGAAGCCAACAAACTGCAAAGCAACAAGCAAAACACGCTCAAAAAGCAACAGACCTCTCACGCTCTTTCTACAAGCAAAAGCAAAGCCAGTTTAACTTGAGTTCGAGCGTTTTTCAGTTATGCTTTGGTGAGCGCTTTCGGTCGCATTAGTGCTTTGACTACGGTTCAGTTTTCAGTTGTGTTTGTAGCAGCAGCAAGACAACACGTAAGTCAACGATAACTCTCTTAAACGCGCTTTAAATTGCGCACCACACGCACGTGCAAAAGTGCAGCAGCCTCGAAAAACCACTCATATACAGCGCTCTCCCTCTTTATATATATATTATATATACATTGACAAAGTGTAAAGTGCAAAGCTGGCAGCATCACCGACGTCGTAGAGTAACTGCGAAGCTCAGTTCTCTGCCTGGCCAACAACTTGAAGTCAGTCTTAGTCGCAGCTTAAAGCGAAACGCACGCGTCTACGAACTCGCTCCCGCATTTTCCAACGCCGCGATATTTACAAAAAAGATTAAGAGTGACATCGATAGATATAATAAGTGTGCCGACATTATTTAATACAGCAACAACACAAGGCTTGTATTTTTCGTTAGTATAAAACGCGTGAGTGGATATTTTTAGATTCAAGTTTGTGTCTTAAGTCTTCTGTCATTGGAATACTACAGGAACATCACACATTCCTTTTATTAACTTTGCAAACATTTGCACAGTTAACGACCATTCCCTAAACACATACCTATTCAGACATTTAAACACACAGTGACAATTGGACAGGAAACTTCTGCAGAACACGCATTGTAAGTTTAAATTTGCTAAATTAACAATTCTGCGTTTTAGCCCACACAAAAAAATACGGTTAAAGTATGCAAGAAATAACAACAATATATACAAAACAATAAATATATACACTCTCTTCAAAACGAATGGCCGACACTTTGTTGTCTGTTCTTAAAGACGACAATTACTTTGTGCACACCACTTTGTCAGGGCTCCATCATCGTTCATTTAACCAAAAAAAAAAAAAAATAAAAAAGAGCTTTGAGTTTGCTCAACGTGACTGGTCCCCTATCACACCCCTTGCCCAGCTCCTCGTTTTGTTTATTTAAAATGTGCAAATGTTTGCCATCCTCACCGCATACAAATGAACAGATTTAATTAAAACGCTGTTAGAATATTTGCAAATCAAGATAGTCAACGATTCAGATTCGGGCTTACATTTGCTTCATATCCGGACTGTAATTGATTATTATTATAATAAGGCCCGAGACCCAAATGTGAGCGTGTCGTTTAAATGTTTGTTATTGAGATTCAGGGTTAGACTTTATTGTTTAATTCTTTAATGTAAAGAACACTTGCATTTACCATTGAAAGTTATAAAACGAATTTTATATTTGTTTTCGTGCCTGTTAAGTGACTTGTTAATTACTACGTACTATTTGTCGCTAAAATCTCGTTCATATGTAAAAAGTCAAAGTCTGAGTTGTTGGCCTTGATTATTATTATATTTTTCTGTTTAGTGAAACCCGTTAACAATGTGCTGTGTGTGTTGCAATCTAATCCATATTAGAAATTGAAATTGCTGTTCAGCTAAAGTAAGGTAAACACTCAACGGGAATTTACATTACTAATGACAGGATAATCAAGTAATATATGCAGTTTTAAGTATAAAGTTTAAGAAAACTATTGAAAACTGGCAAGAATATTTTGTTGAGCTGAGTTTACGGTTCGTTTCAATTATCTATAATTAACAACTATAGTGACGATGACTGCACTGAGCAAGAGGTCAACAGAAATTTGCTAGAACGCCCGGCACTGCAGGAAATAGTTACGATATAGTTGTAGCTGCTAGTTGACGTGTTTGTGCTTTTGCTAACAATTTTGATCAAAGTTCAGCGCAAATAGCTGCAACTTTTTTTGCCATTTCATTGCAAAGTCAAACACACCGATGGAAAAATTTTGAGATACAGACAAATTGTACATATTTCAATATAATAATGCATGTATGTATATATAATCCGTGGGCAACGGTAAAGAATTTAATAGTATTGTGTTTGAAAAAATGCTGAACTGCATTCATTGCCGCATTTTGTGCACCCAACAACCTTCGTCGGGGGCCCTGAAAATTTGTTGTCAAGGTTTTCCATTTCTCGCTGCGTACACTTTCGAAGTGTTGAGCGCTTAAAACTTCAACTTGAACTGGTATTTTCGGTTTCAGGTTTTTATACTTTTGTTTCGGCTTTTTTAGATTTTTAGTTATTGCTTCTTTAATTTTTGTTTTTATTTTTTTGTGTCTGCGTTTGTCACGCGCAGCAACGTTTTGAGCAAAGTTCAAGGCGTATTTATATAGTAAAATGAAAATTTTCTTTAGTTTTTGGCTGTTTCTGAATTTATTATTGTTCTCAATATAGAATTATATAATTATTTTCTGAATTTATTATTGTTCTCAATATTGAATTATATAATTATAGTCTTTTCAAGTAACTTAGTAGTTACTAAACTAATTAAAACAGTTAACCGTTGATTTTATAAATTTTAAATAGTAAGTCAGATAGAGCGGTATTTTTATGAGTGTTAAATCTGGCTAAGCTTGTTTGAAATAAATTGAAACTAGTAGCATTGCCATTTAATGATTCTCTAATGGATCAATTAAAAACGCTTTGCAACTAAAATGAAGGCAAGTTGGTCGCTTGTAATTTGAACGTCTGAAAGTCTTGGCCCCTGACTGAACTCCAAGCCGTAATGAATGAGCATGATGACATGACAGCTTAAAGTACTTATTGCAATAATCTCATAGGACTGTTAGTAAAATTCCACACTGAGTTTTAGATCAATATTAAAAATTTAACATTAAAAAAAATTACTTTTGTCAACATTTCAGAAAATTGAATATTCAATTATACGTTTTGCAAGTCTGCTCAAGAGTAGGAAAAGTTCTCGTAGAGTTTGCAAGTAATTAAGGCCATTTACGTATTTTTATTGTGCTGTAGTCACTGATGTAACGCCAAATGGTAATTGGAAAAATTATTTATTAATTGTGGCAATTGTACATTCTCTTTCATAGCAAAAATTGTGTTATTAAATCGAGCTATGAGCCATAGACGGGTTTCTTCGTGTTGTGTTTGTCATATACAGTTCTGTTAGTGTGATTATGGTTTATATTACAATAACTTAAAGCAAGGAAGCTGAATAGCTTGATTACTAAATTCTCTGCTTAAAAATGCTGACTATCTTAGGATGGCAAAAGACTGCACTGTTGTTGCGCGGGTGAGTAAGAAAACCATGTATGGAAAAACCGCTTAACCAGTTACCTCAGTAACAAAGAAACTAAACTTAGCAACGAGTAAATTAAACTCAACTGGTTTGCAAGTTGCTGCAATGGCCAAATGCCGAAGCCAAAGCCGAAAAAGTACAAGTAGTTTCAAACAGAAAACTGTGTCGCACACAGCTGCACAAACGCGCACTTACACGCTCATAAGCTGTGCACACTTAAACTCTAAGACGTGTCTGAAATTATGTCATCGGAAAATAAAGCAAAATGAAAATGAAAACGCTATGAAAACGCAAGAGCAAACACAAGTCGCAAGTCAAACAGATAGCGAAAGTATTGCTTAGATATTGCCAATAGTTAAGTTAAACTTTGGCCAAGCGAATTCTAAGGCTATAAAGCAATAACTGCCCTCTAGGGCATGGCCTGCCTTTTAATTCACTTTAAACTGTCACATGCCTCAGGTTTTGCTGTTTAATTCTTAAAGTCACGCACGCAAATCATCAGCATACAGCTAGGCACTTGAACATTTAAGCAGCTATTCATAAAATCTATTTTGGATTTTCCGGTAGGTAAGAACATCTGGCGCCGTATGTATAACTGTTTGAAGTCGTTTGAAACTTGCAGAAATTTCAACGGTTACCTCATTAAATAATTTTTTTTGCATATATTTGTATTTATTGTTTGTACGTTGGCCACTTAAAAAGGCAGTCGGTATTACTTAATATTGGTAAGAAGGCTATTTTGAATAGTACACAAGCTTTAACAATAGATTAAAATACACCGTAGGCCATTTAGTCGTGTTTCACATAATCGATAACACTTCCCGTTTTTGATGTACACATAGTCTCGATTGCAATAAATATTTGATTTTTCAAGGTTTTTCTTTTTCATTCGAAAGTTTGAAAATTTGTTGACCGTGTATCAGAACTGTATATGTAAGATGTTTTAAATTTAAACATACTCTGGAACTTAGTAGCAATCTAGTAAAGGCATACAAATCAAACCATGTGCGCGTGAAGTTTAGCAGTCAAGGTAGCTTCCAGTCGAGGTTTCTCAAATAAAGAATTCCAATTGTTATAAAAAACAAGTGAGAAGGCTCTAGTCGAGAAATCCCGCCTAGACGATACCCTGATCCCTATACTTCACGCGTACAATCCGTGCTTGCAAGCATGTGTGTGTGTGTACGCGCATACTGCATACACAACTTCAATGTCTCATATCTCCGGTGTTTTTCAACCGATTTCAATAAAAACTTCACAGATTTTCATTATTTTGTTTAATATTTCAAATAGCATCAAAGTTGTCCAAATTCAAGATTTTGTTGTTATCGATCCCATGTGTATATCGGAACCGAGAAGAGTTATCGGAAATCGAAAACAAACTTGTACTGCCTAGGGATTAGGCGAGCTTAAGTTCCAAATCCGGAGTCTCTAGCTCTTATAGTCTCTGAGATCGACGCGTTCATACATACGGACAGACAGACAGACGGACAGACGGACATGGCTATATCGACTCGGCTGTTGATGCTGATCAAGAATATATATACTTTATGGGGTCGGAGATGCTTCCTTCTGCCTGTTACATACTTTTGCACTAAACCATTATACCCTTTTTCCCATTTTTAATGGGATCAGGGTATAAAAACAGAGAGAAAAGTGTGAAAGAAGAAAAAGCTTTTTTGCTACCAGTTTAGTTTTGGGAAATTATATTTTTATGTGTGTGCATGTCAACTTAATGTGATCGGTCGAAATGTTTATTATTCGATGTTGCAGATTGTTTATGACACTTCTTTATAACAGCACTTGACAGGGTTGTTGCTCATCTACTCACATGCGTCACGCATCAAAGTGCAGCCAGGCGATTGACTCTTAACGTGATTAAATACAGCAATTACTGAAATTTAAGTGCATTTAATGACGCTGACATAATTTTCGAAGAACATGAAACTTTTGCCGTGTTTGCATTTGCTTAACCGGTGCTGCTACCAACTTTGCCACGACAGAAACTTGGCATGCCAGCCGCTCAGAACAGAACAACAACAAACAAATTACAGTTAAGAAACAATCTTAGTCTTTATTATTTAAGAATTTAAAGAAAAATAGCATATGAATGATAACATGATTACATGATTATTGTTTTTATACCCAGATCCCATTAAAAATGGGAAAAAGGGTTTAATAGTTTATTGCGAAAGTATGTAACAGGCAGAAGGAAGCATCTCCGACCCCATCAAGTATATATATTCTTGATCAGCATCGAAAGCCGCGTCGATATAGCCATGTCCGTATGTCTGTCTGTCTGTGTGTATGTATGAGCGCGTCGATCTCAGAGACTATAAGAGCTAGAGACTCCAGATTTCGAACTTAAGCTCGCCTAACCCCTAGGCAGTACAAGTTTGTTTCAGATTTTCGATAACTCTTCCCGTTTCCGATTTACACATGGGATCGATAACAACAAAATCTTAAATTTGGACAACTTTGAGATGCCATTTGAATTATAAAACAAAATAATAAAAATATGTGAAATTTTTTTTTGCGCGTTGACACACACACATACTTGCAAGCACTGACTGTACGCGTCAAGGGTATCGTCTAGTCGGGATTTCTCGACTAGAGCCTTCTTCATTGTTTTTGTTTTGTGAATGACATCGTTTTAGGTGTGTCAGAAAGTCTTTCTTTTGCATATTTGCAAACATTTGCATAAGGTATCTAAAATTATTATCGGGAAATTTTTGAACATTTTGTATCAGTTTATTAGGTTTTTTTATTATTTATTTATTTTAATGGTTATAATAATTTTGTGAAAATGTATGTAACAGACAAAAGGAAGCTCTCAGAATCTTTGAGAGCTATAGTCCCCATAACATAAGCTTGTCTAAGCGCTAGGGAGTAACAATTTGTTTCAAATTTTGGATAACTCATCCCGTTTGCAATATACACATGTAATTGATAACAATAACATCTCTTAATTGGAAAACTTGGAAATAGTTTGAAAATAAAGACGAAGTAATGAAAATTGTGAAATTTTTTTTTAAATCGGTTAAGATACACCGCAGATATGTAACATTACTGTTAAGTCAAGTATAAAATAAGCGCGTGCACACACACACATACCTTCAAGCACTGACTGTGCACCCTAAGAACAGGGTTCAGGGTATCTTCTAGTCGGGATTTCTCGATTAGAGCTTTCTTCCTTGTTTTACTTTCAACTTTTTGTTGAAATTGAACAAAAAATTTGGTGATAACCACATGCACAAGCTATTCCATGTTCGTTGTTTTTAAAGCCATAATTTTCTACATTTGTAACAAGTAGTTAAAGAAATTGCGTATTTTAAATTTATTTCGCAAGCAGGCTATTGATGTCTTGGAATTTCCCGACGAGAGCATGCCAAGCATATCCATTGGGAATCACACGTGTTTATTGAAATTCGAAACAACCAAGTCTGACATGCTCGAAATTGTCGCAATTCTCAGTATGCGGGAGATGCTAAAAAGCCCGTTTAGTGCTTTCGTACTTGTTTACAATGCGTGCTTTGCATTAACTTGATTATATGTGATTAGATAACTCAACTATTATCTAGTATGTCTAGTTGCTGTGTACGCATATACTGCATACAGCATACACAACTTCAATGTCCCATATCTCCGGTGTTTCTTAACCGATTTCATTAAAAATTTCACAGATTTTCATTATTTTGTTTGATAATGCAAATGTCTAAAATAATGACAATCCGTGAAATTTGTATTGAAATCGGTGAAGAATCACCGGAGATATGGGACATTAAAGTTGTGTATGCTGTATGCAGTATATGCGTACACACACACACATATATATACTGTACGCGTAAAGTATAGGGATCAAGGTATCGTCTAGTCGGTATTTCTCGACCAGAGCCTTCTTCTTGTTTTAATAATTAACTGTATTTGGTCACCCAAAAACATATAACACCAATAAAATAGCTCTAACAGTAAATTAAATTATCAATAGGAATGTACGAACAATAACATAAAATTTCCTGCCAAAAATGTTAAGCGCAATAAAAACAAAAATTAAATAAAATGCTGGCTTGTTGTCATTATTAAAAGCTACTTGGCCTGACCTTGTCCATTGTTGAATATACACACAGACACAGACGGATAGCAGCACACATAATTTTACGCAATTTACGCACACACAATAAAAAAAAGTTGACTCTGACTAAGTCGATAATAAACACAATACGCAAATCGAAAGACTCAAACAACGAACTTGAAATACATTTCGTCAACGACTTACTGCATGAAATTTCCGAAATTAATTTCATATTCAGAATAAATTTGGTCAACAATAAATGTGGTAGGGGCCAAACGAAAATACTTTTTGATAAGCTTTGTAAGTAAGTATGATCACTTTGCCTTTAGCGTCATCATTACTCATTGGGTAATCTGTCGACTTTTCGGTACTGTCTGAGATCTCACCTTATACAAAATGCAAACATGTGCCAGCTGCCTAAATATTTATTAAAACCAACCGAAAACCTTTGTGAAAACAGCGAAGTCGGCGCTGGCGATCCATCAATGGCCTTGAACTAATTTCTTATACATATTTTGGTGGTATGACTTGCGTTTTGTTAATGAGCTTAACGTCTGTTCCACAAATGTTAAAAAGGTGTCGATTTGATGTGTGTGCTATTATAATAAAAACTTAACCAATAAGGCGCTTTCTTTGCCATAGAGAAAATTATTAAACTGAAAACATGAAAGCGTATAGCTAACCTTGACCCAAATGTGGCACAAATGTTGCCAATTTATTTTATTTTTTCGCTGTTGGCATTACTGGGCATTCGTTGCTTTCAAGCGACTTAATCAAACAGTTGCAGCATATTTGCATTGCAATTGCACAATAAAAACATTTAATTAAAATGCAAAGGCAAATGCAGTTTGCCCAAGTATAGGGAAAAGTAAAGTTTTGTTAACTTGTCTACGCTATTGAATAATTCAACCGACTCTGACCAGTCCAGTGTCGCTTAAGCCCCAGTGTGTCTTTGAAAAAAAAAACAATGCGTTGAGTTAGAGTTTTCTCTGAACAAAGCATTTTGCTGCTCCATTGCTTTTGAGTAGAGAAAACAATTAAGTAGCCCCCCCTATACATGCATTTAAATTTCGCCAAAATCTCATGTTATCGGCTTATATTTATATGTTTAGTATATTTGCCACGTTGAGCTGACACATGTAGTTTCATTTACCAAGCTTACTTACTTGCTTACTTACTTAAGCTTACGGCTTCATGAAAAAGAGCATGCGTCCTCAGGCATCAGTTGACTCTGTGTATCATTAAAAATCGAATAATAAACAAATGTATATATACGGCTTATCATTTAAATTGGATCTGTTAATAACATATTTGAATCAATCTTTTATTTTTAACAGTGTCTCAACAGACTCCGACATGGCAGCCACAAACAACGATGGTGGCACACAACCGAGCCCGGTTGCCGTTTGGGGTGCACCCGCAGCAGGTCCACGTAACACACAAGCTGCTGTATCAGTGCGACACGCCTTTAAGGCATATGGCAAGAAGAAGAACGCCAATCAGGTGTTAAACAATCTAAATATGACAGTTCCCAAGGGCACAATGTAAGTAAAAAATAAAGTATATGTACATGGAATGCTAATCAAGATTTCAACGATACAATGCAATGTTGCCAGCTTTCATTAGTAGACTAATAACATTCTTCACATCACAATATAAAATTTTGTGACACAGTCATACCGGAATATGAATATTAATGTATTGAGAACTATTCAATATTAAAAAAGTTAATTATAACTGCTATTTAATTTCACAACATACAAGTATTTTCCGTTTGGGCATATCAAAGGTTACTTGATCGCTCGAAAATCTAATAGCCGTAATTAACTGCATCTGTTTCCACGTACATAGAAGTTTAGATCGATCTAAATACTCGGCAAACACTTTCGAACGTCTCGCAAACGAAACAACATTTTTTTAATTCGATGCAGTTAATTAAACGAGTTTTCTGGTTAAGGTTTTGCAATGCTAGATATAAATATATGTGAACATATATATTAAGTGGCAGAGTAGCCAGAGGTAGTACAAAAGTTTTAAAGATACACCCAAATATTTATTTTATTTATCTATATACTTTTTTTAGTGCTTAACTGCTATATATAAGTATTAATATAAGCAGCCATTAATTAATATTGCAAACTAACTAGTTTTATGATTTTTGGTTTGCCATTGCTATGACTGTGAGCCAGGCCAAACAAAACAACAATCAACATGACAAATTTCTTATCTAATATATATTGGACGAACAAAAATTCCAAAATCTTGGCCCAGTGCTAAAAATCCTCGACTGTTTTGCAGGTAAGAGAGTAGCCATCTGAAACAACATTTAGGTTTGATCAGTTTTGCCCTGACCTAAGTCAGTTGGCAGTCAATAAACTGCTCGCTGCGCTCTAACTTAAATTCAGCTGACATTTTTTAGGTCGCTTGGTTGGATAGTTGTTAAGCCGTCGACATTTTAGAAAAATATAAAATTCGTACGGCGTGCCAATTATACCCTGATCCCATTAAAAATGGGAAAACGGGGTATAATGGTTTAGTTCAAAAGTATGTAACAGGCAGAAGGAAGCATCTCCGACCCCGTAAAGTATATATATTCTTGATCAGCATCAACAGCCGAGTTGTCGAAAATCTAAAACAAACTTTTACTGCCTAGGGATTAGGCGAGCTTAAGTTCCAAATCTGGAGTCTCTAGATCTTACAGTCTCTGAGATCGGTTGGCTCATACATACGGACAGACGGACATGACTATATCGACTCGGCTGTTGATGCTGATCAAGAATATATATTCTTTATAGGGTCTGCCTGTTACATACTTTTGCACTAAACCATTATACCCTTTTTCCCAATTTTTAATGGGATCAGGGTATAATAAAAGTCCCTCTACAATAAAGTGATAACAACAACAACAGTAATAATAATAATGACTTTATTGTTGTTTGTCAGTTTCGACTGTTGCTCAGGATGATTGCTAGTTTCAAGCAAAGAAGGTGGAGTCGTGTTGCGACATGCGAAAACATGTCTCCGTTTTCAAGGTGATCATTTCGAAATAATTCAACTTGAACTGCTAAAATTAGCATTGACATCGCCGTTGACACGACACAAATAACATCTCATATCTGTACAAACTTGCAAGTAGTACAAGTAAATTTAGTGCATAACAACTCAACAGAAATAATAACGTAGTGCTTAAGCCAAAATCAAAAAATTTATATATTTAGATTTAAGGTAATAAAAATGGGCGTAGCAAACTATTGTTCGATGAACCTTTTTGGTCTTTGTATATATTTCAATATCCAACATATTTTAGTTTTACCCACACCAGGATTCATGTTTATATACCCGAACCCATTCAAAATGGGTAAAAAGGGTATAATGGTTTTGTGCAAAAGTATGTAACAGGCAGAAGGAAGCACCTCCGAACCCATAAAGTATAATTATTCTTCATCAGCATCAACAGCCGAGTCGATGTCAGTCCGTCTGTCTGTGTGTATGTATGAACGCGTCGATCTCAGAGACTATAAGAGCTACAGACCAGATTCGGAACATAAGCTCGCCTAATCCCTAGGCAGTAGAAGTTTGTTTTCGATAACTCTTCCCGATTCCTATATACACTTGGGGTCGATAACAACAAAATCTTGAATTTGAAAAACTTTGAGACGCCGTATGAAACATTAGACAAAATAATGACAATCTTTGAAATTTTTAATGAAATCGGTTAAGAAACACCGGTGATCTGGAACATTGAAGTTGAGTATGCAGTGCGTAAACACGCACACACACAAAGCACTTACAGTGCGCGTAAAGTACAGGGTTCAGGGTATCGTCTAGTCGGGATTCCTCGACTAGAGCCTTCTAACTTGTTAGCACTGTTAATTAGTAATTTACATTTAAAGTACTTAATGTTCCAGCATTCTTCTTTATTCTTCCATAGCTATGGCC
The DNA here is from genome assembly GCA_035044465.1 of Scaptomyza tumidula. Taxonomy (NCBI): domain Eukaryota; kingdom Metazoa; phylum Arthropoda; class Insecta; order Diptera; family Drosophilidae; genus Scaptomyza; species Scaptomyza tumidula. The sequence continues at coordinate 615,820 of JAWNNW010000447.1, forward strand.
TGTTAGGTGCCTCCGGTTGCGGAAAGACCACACTGCTCTCCTGCATTGTTGGTCGTCGTCGAATGGACTCCGGCGAGATATTTGTTTTGGGCGGCAGGCCAGGCACTCGAGGCTCGGGCGTTCCCGGCAAGCGCGTTGGTTATATGCCACAGGAGATAGCACTATATGGCGAGTTTTCTATTCAAGAGACGATGATGTACTTTGGCTGGATCTTTGGTATGGAGACAAAGGAGATACTGGAGCGCTTGCAGTTCCTGCTCAACTTTCTCGATCTGCCATCGGAAAAGCGTCTTGTAAAAAACCTAAGTGGTGGTCAGCAGCGACGGGTCAGTTTTGCTGTCGCATTAATGCACGATCCAGAGCTTTTGATTCTGGATGAGCCCACGGTCGGCGTTGATCCGCTGCTGCGCCAGAGCATCTGGAATCATTTAGTGCATATCACCAAGGCCGGCCAAAAGACAGTAATTATAACAACTCATTACATTGAGGAGGCGCGACAGGCACACACTGTAAGTAAAAATGGATTAGAAAATCATTTTATGAAGCTTATTTTGCGCTAACGTTTTAGATTGGCTTGATGCGCTCTGGTCATTTGTTGGCTGAGGAATCGCCCAGTGTTTTACTGTCGATGTACAAGTGTATTAGCTTGGAAGAGGTCTTTTTGAAGCTCTCGCGCATTCAAAGTCAAAAGGGCGATGTAACTCATGTTAACTTCAGGTGAGTCAAGAAATGATCCTTCATATGCTACACTAAGCTATGCCTGTAATCAGTTACACTCACTTAATCTTTGATTCTCTCGATTTTCATTTGACCCGACACTCGCATGCTTGCAATCTTTGTTTCCATCCATCTTTGTGTCTCTTTGTGTTCGTGTTCTTGTGCTTGATTTCAATGACAGTAACAACATCTCGTTGCATGCCATGGCATTTGGCAGCAAGATGGACAAACCAAGCTCCAGTCAGGAGGGCGGCGTTGTGGGCCTTAATTTCCACCAGAGCAAGGAGGTGCTCATAAACGATAGCAACGGCTCTATTTACACGGTTGGTAACCTTACATTTAAGGGAATATTATAAATTTTCTATCAAACTCGACATCTTCAAAGCTGAACCAGGAACCCTACAGTCCGCCACCGTCGAAGCGACTGAACAATCCCAACGATGAGGAAAGCTGCCAAGACTGCTTTGCAGATCTGTGCAAGGTCACCTCCAAAGGAAAAATACGCGCTCTGCTGACTAAGAATATGTTGCGCATGTGGCGCAATGTAGGCGTTATGCTCTTCATCTTTGCGCTGCCTGTGATGCAAGTTATACTCTTCTGTTTAGCCATCGGTCGTGATCCGCAGGGTCTCAATTTGGCCATTGTCAACAACGAAATGAACAACACGGTAAGTGCATAATAAAGAAAAACGAGACAACTTACCATTTTCGTTTTTTGTTGAATGTCATAAAATGGCCAGATTTCGCTAGTGACTATTCCTAGATGTTATATGTTAAGAAAGTTTGATTTTTCTAATCAGAAATCAAAAACAAAAAAATTCCACATTAATCAATTTTTGTTTCGCGTGCTAGGATACCTGCTTCTGGGAGGATGGCTGCCACTTTGCGAACCTGGGTTGTCGCTATTTAAATCATCTTAACACCAGCGTGGTAAAAACATATTATACGGACATTGAGAATGCAAAAGCAGCGGTACGACGCGGCGAGGCTTGGGGCGCTGTCTATATAACGGAAAACTTTACGGACGCGTTCACTGCGCGCGCTGCGTTGGGTCGCGACTCGGATGACGAGACAATTGAGCAGTCTGAGGTGAAGGTGTGGCTAGACATGTCTAATCAACAAATCGGTGTTATGCTTAATCGCGACATTCAACTGGCTTATCGCGACTTTGCAATGGGCCTGCTTGGACAGTGCGGCAACAATCCCAAGCTTGGCGATGTGCCCATTCAGTTTAGGGAACCCATCTATGGCACCATGAATCCGTCCTTTACCGATTTCGTTGCACCTGGCGTGATACTTACGTAAGTGTAAATGTACTCGCTCATCATATCAATTTATCGATTTATTGTGTTGTGCATTTTAGCATTGTTTTTTTCTTGGCTGTCGCCTTGACGTCATCAGCGCTGATCATCGAACGAACTGAGGTGAGTAAGGAACCAACATAAATTATAATATTTAACACTTACATTTGTGTATTAAGATTACATTGTTATTTTCGCAAATAAATAATTCATGCTCAGTTCATTTAGTTTTCAAAAGATAGTTATGTTAAAAAAATATGATTTTTTTGTTAAAAGATGGAATTTCGGAGGATACATTAAATAATTCATTTAATGAATTTAACGTATTTCTCTAAATACATAATCAATAATACAAACTAAAATTACTTAACTTAGGGGTTGCTGGATCGATCATGGGTTGCGGGCGTCTCACCTGGCGAAATTCTTTTTTCTCATGTGATTACCCAGTTTGTGGTCATGTGCGGTCAAACGACGCTGGTGCTCATCTTCATGCTGGTCGTCTTTGGCGTTACCAACAACGGTGATCTATTTTGGGTTATTGTGCTGACGCTGCTGCAGGGCATGTGCGGCATGTGTTTTGGTTTTCTCATATCCTCTATATGCGAGCTGGAACGGAATGCAATTCAACTGGCTCTGGGATCCTTCTATCCCACTCTGCTGCTGTCTGGCGTTATTTGGCCGATTGAGGGCATGCCTGTGGTGCTAAGGTATGTTCAATACATGTAAAACTTAGAGCATTTGATTGAGTGATTTATTTAAATGTTTTCCATCTCTTTTAGATACATTTCGCTGTGCCTTCCGCTGACGCTGGCCACTTCCTCACTGCGCTCAATACTGACACGCGGCTGGGCGATATTTGAGTCAGATGTGTATATTGGTTACGTAAGCACGCTTTCCTGGATTTTGGGTTTCCTGGTGTTAACTCTACTGGTGCTGCGCTCAAAGCGCGGCTAATGTTTAACTTAAATTATAGAGCATCTTATTTCGTATGCGTCTAATTAATTTAGTTCGAGCCTTGACTGGGCCGCTTTCAGTAGTTATTCCCCAGCCCCCTATCCCCTCCTTTCATCTTTTTCAATTCATGTGACCCTAGCGAGTCTTACAATATGCTTTCTTATCCCCGTCTGTACTATATTATGTTTCATTCACTCCACCTTACCTGCCCAAAATGTCATAAATTATTTAAGCGCACATTGAATTATTTCTGTTTTCTTTATTTTTATCTTTAGAAAACCTGTCCTTTTTTAAACTGTGCACATTTTAGCAACGTTAATTTTAAGGTTTAGGTACATAAATAAATTGTTGTAAATATTTAGAACTGCAATTTGTCACCAAGCAAACGCATACATTAAGAAATCCAATTATCTTCGACATAAAGGAAACGTGGAACATATATATGCAAATCTCTTTCAGACGGTATTTTTAACAAACAAAGGAAAACAAGAGAAAACGGGCAAAAGCACACAACTTATTTTATATATTTTAAACAGACTGTGATTGTACTTTTTTTGTTTAAACGTTGCACTCGAATTCCAGTTTGGAAGAATATACGTTGACAGACAGCATGCAAATAAAAAAGAAAAAATAATGGTGGGTTTGTAAAATAGATTAAGTAGCTTAAAGCATTTTGTATGGGCTTAAGATTTTTTTAAGTGTAAACATAATTTAATACTTAAATGTCTATTACACTACTTACTTAATAATATAAAAATGTGAAATTCTCAGCAAGCGAAATAAATATTTCTTGACGAACACCAAGAAGAAATAAACGAAAATAGCTAAATCGTTCTTATTTAGCAAATAAAAAATGTATAAACAAATTTATGTATAATTATCAACCGAAATGAATAAAATATCTTTCTTAAATGTAAAACCTAACATACATCTGTTTAGTGCTTGGACCCGTAGTATTTGTTTAATTTAAATTGGCGCTTCTTCTGTTATGAGAAATTACACAGCACTAATATAAGTTGGATGAGTTGGCAGCACCGCACTATAAGTGTTGCTTAATGCGCGCTTAAGTCAGCTGTTCCCTGCGCTCATAGTACCAAGAAGAGGAATAATAACAAAGAAAATTTTAACAGAGGAATAAAATCAACGACTGCGTTTAAACAATATGAATATATGTGAAAGATATTTTGGCGCTTGACCTTACATGCTACATAATGGACAAGTCTAGTGCTTATGAAAAGTTCACGAGTTGTGTAGACCAACTGCGTAATACAGAATGCAGGTAAGCGTATGTTTGTGTTTGTAGTCGGCATTAATTTACTGGGGCTGAAACAGGCCGGCAACAGTTATATATTTCGCAAAGGGAAAGGGGTGCATGCTAGTTACACATTATGTATTTAGAAAGTTATGTTAGCGGTGAGCAGACAATATTGTTTTCTATTTAAAGTGGGGATGCGTTGCACATCCCGTATGACGTCATCATGTCAACTTACCTGGAAGATGCCATAGTGTTTTAGATCCTTAAGAGTACATTGCTTTGGTTTTTTTTTGGGTTCACTTAAATTGAAAAATCAGAAATTACAATAAACAATTACTATTTAGACGCCAACACATGTATATATATATATATTGATTACAAGTCTTACTAACTTGAAAATTATGTCTTCTTTCATAGCCAAAAACAAAAGATTGCCTGCTTCCAGCAAATTGCCGAGTGTATCATGTCGTCTGCGCTGGTCACTCATATCAATTATGCGGCACACTGCGGCACAGCCACAAATGTTATGTTGTTATTTTGCGAGGATTTTGATTCGGTGGTGCGCATAAGTGCAGAAGAAAACCTAAATAAAATTTTTCGGGCATTGGAAAAAACGCGTGTAAACCGCATATTGATGGACTTATATGGTGAAATCAAGCGGAACGGCAACCAGCGGTACGTATTATCTGTTTTGTATTACTATTTAGAAAAAACCTAATTTTGTGTCTATTTTCTAGATCACTTCGAATATGCCTGAATTTATTCTCATATTACGCACCGCAAATAAAGGAGAAACACATTAAATGGTATGCTGTGCGCTTGCTTCAATGCATGTCCATCATGTCGCAGCGGAAAGAGACGATGCTGCAGGAGACGCTCTGCGATTTTATCAAAAACTTTGGACGTCACGTGCAGCAAGGTCTTAATGATAGTGAAACGTGCACACTGTTTGAGGTAAATCAACAACCGAAAAGCATATCAACACAGCATATCGTTGAACAATGAAGCATTAGTCTTATATAGCCCTACATAATCATTCCAACATGTGCTTTGTAAAACCTGGCTTTCGTCAGTTGAGATCAAATTAGTTAAGTTGTAGACATGGTTTTGCTGCCGTAACTTATGAATATTTCATAGATATATTAAGTTGAAGCCGTCTTCATTCATGACATACATCGATTCAACATAAAAGCATATACGTAAGCAAGCTATTATCGGCACAAATACTGTTATATATATATGAAAAGTTAAAGTATAATCACCAAGCAAAAGCGCAGTAGTGCAGGCATTTGCTGTATATACCTGCTAGAATTTAGGGTATCTCATAGATCAGCTTTTTAAAAAAAAAGCCTACTTGTCTAACAAAACCTTGTCTGTCTGTCATCTGTATGGTAGTTATATGTTATACTCCCACTAAGGACTCTGAGCGGTGAACTCCTCTTTGAGGGTCAGCCGGTTTAACCTATATTATAAACTTGGCCAACAGATTTCAACCAATTATCTAACTAACTTAAGCTCGATAGCTCAAAAACTTAGGTACTTGTCTGAAAATAGACTCAGCTCGTGATGCTGATCAAGAAGATGTCTAGGATGCTTTCTTGCACGTCTCATAACGAAATTTAAATACGCTTTTACAAGTGTATAAGGAGTGAAATTTGGAAACCGACAAGCTGTCTGTTATGCTCACCGAACTCCCAACTATCCTTCAGGTTGCAAACGCGGCTTGCGCTTGTAGTTCAATGTTGTTGACTCATTTTTTGACTTCTTTCATTGCAGACGTTTCTTGGGAACATCAGCGCAGATTGCGCTGTAAAACGTCGCTGTTCGGCCCAAAATTGCATGAGTTTGATTGAGCATGCGCGAAATAAATGCCACATGGCCAGTCATGGACTAAACAAAATGATTGGTAAGCCAACAAATGCCGTGAAATGCACGTGCACATGTCTGTTTATTAAATACCATATCAATATCAAAGGTACTAGATATTCCATACGGCAAATACCAGTTGCTGCATTAATTTTATTGCAATCGATCAGATGTGTACATCGGAAATGGAAATATTTCAAGCTTCTCTAGAATTGGTTTAAGACTTATACTGTCCATTTATTGTTAAAAATATTATAGTATTTAGAATTCTTCGTAAAGTTAGATATTAGACGCAACTTTTTTTTTACCTGAACAAATTTTTCCGACATTACGCATTTGTTTAAACAACGTAACAGCTTTGTATTGTTTTGTATCGTTGCACTTCAATGCAGGAAGAGTTCCGTTCTGAGAAAATCAGTGGTTTTATGATGTAAGACACCTATCCTATTTAATTCAAACCAATATTCAATATAATAATATTTCATACTTTGTTTTTATCTTTACAGTCAAAAGCACACGCATCTCAGTTGTTTTTGATTTTATTTATTTCAATATTATATAGCCATTTATAAAAAAATATTATAATAATAAAGCTTTGGCAATTTTTCGATATTCTGATCGCTTTTAGTGTTTTAGGTGTTTACCTTCACATCAACTTCTACAACTCTTATCCCATGTCAACTTCAATCCACTCCTAAGAAACTGCTTACCACAACGGTTGGCTACAGCAAAAATAAAACAACTACTTAGCGCACAGTCTGCCGCCTCTTTTTAAGTCACTTGCCACACTTGCTCCCTTTCCACTCTTTTTTTGGGTATTGTGCCGTGCGACTCGGCATACCCAAGCAAACACTCACAGAGAAATGGCCTTAACGTTTCTGCTACTTCTTCTCCTGCTGCTGTTTGTCTGTGTATTTGTGGCTGTTACCCAAGCAGAATGAAATTTATGCACTTGGACACTTCGCTGTAATAATTTATACGAAATTGAATCAGATATTCATTCAGCTTTAAAAGAATAATACATTTTATAAACAACAGCTACTCTAAATTTATTCAGACGGCAATTGTCACGCCTATTCAGTGTGAAAAAACGCTAATATAACTTGCCTTTAAACAGCCAAGTTATCAATTTAACAAGCAACCAAACAAAGAAAACTGCTGTTGAGGTGACTCTCACGTAGTTATAATAGTCATTTATTTTTATTAGCTTAATTTTTCTTATTATTTTTTGAATGTTATTTATATATATGCACATATATATATATTTATGTATATATATATATATATTATATATATATATATATATATATATATATAAATTCAATTTTTCATTTCGTACAATTATAATTCGTCGTTAACATATAACATTATTTAATTACACATAAGCATTGTCATGTTATTAGAAGTGACACAATCAAGTTAAACGGTTTAAAAGTCAGATAACAAAAACTAGCATTAGTTACTATTGGGTATTTTTATCTATTTTTTTAAAATTAACATAGCACTTCATTTGCTATAAACTTTGTTGCTTAAACTTGATTTGATATTTTCTTCATATTAACTACAGCCAAAGTTGTGTGTACGAGATGGAAAAAAAGTTGCCAAGATGTAAAATGATGTAAAATGCAACTGGCCAAGGTTATTTCGTCGTATGTGTTGTGCGGTTAGGATAAGAATACGGAAAGCTGTACAGTGTTTTTAACCTGCGAGAAAAGCATCTATAAATTGAATTCCTTTAAGGTTTTACGTGTTTTGTTTTTTTAACTCATCTTCTTCTCCTTTAACCATTTTTCCTGCAGAAATGATGCTGATGCATCAGCAGACTAGTTGCGTGTTGGGCTGCTTGGGCCTTATGCGCCTGCTTCTACCAAACCTTATACGCTGGTACTCTTCTGAACACCAAGATGAAGGCGATGCTTTGGGAAATGCAGCACACCAGACAACTGCTTCCGACTGTCGGCAAATTATAGAAATTTATGATTATTGTTTGCATTTGCTGGGCACGCAGCATACAGCAAATCACGCCGTCATAAATGCCGCTCTAGAGGTTATCAATGCTATTCTCCAGGCGGTTCAGGATAGCCATGGAGCGGCGACGCAGCCGACAGTAGGTAGCACTTGTGGACTGGCGCAAAGATTGCGCAAACTGGTGTGCAATCAACAACTAGAGCACAATTTGTATTTGCGGCGAAGGAAATCGTTAAAAAATCAAATATTCCAATTGAAAAATTACGAAATGGCGGGGACATGCGAAAATCAGGACGCTCTACCACTACAAATGCAAATGGAAGGGAATTCAAAAACCAAACTGCAGCAGCTACAGTTTCAACAACAACAACTGCAGATTGTCATCAGCCGGCGACAAGTCGTGGGAATTAATGCCACAGTTGATGATGTTGACTTCGAGAAAGATGTTTTTGCTGCGATTTCCGTTCCTGATGAAGGTAAAGTAAATAATGCACAGTCTAGCTTAGTGTATCTACTCTTTCTGTACGTATTTGTGTGTGTGTTTGCTTGTGCACTCATCTTTAAACTTGACATGCTGACGGGCTGACGACCAGGCAGACAACAGATAGACCGCACTAAAATCAAGTAAATTCAGCAGTGCCACTGTTCCACTGTTCTATCGCACATTTTCCAAATTCTGCCCACACGATTCGCTTTTAAAAATAAAAGGCGCATGCCTTAATGAGGTCAAAATAAAATTTACTTTCGCCGCCGCCAGCAGTATAGTTCTGTGACCATTATACAGCCTCTTTTTTTCTCCCTTCTTATTATCTCGCAACCGCTAGCCAAAAAAAAGGCGCGAAGTCACATAAGAAATGCAGCACGAAGTATTAGCGAATGTGTTGAAAGTGGCGCATCAGATGAAGAGCAGCAGCTGAAGCCTGAACAGACCATAACTGATGCTGATTATAATGGTGACGAATTCATTGAGGTGCTTAGTGCAATTGCGGATGAGGAATACGAAGACCTTACAATACAGTCGCAACTAAATGAAGCACAACAAATACTGCCAGCGGCATTAAAAGTGTCAGAATCAACACGAGCAGTAGCATCAACTATTTTTGCCGAAATTGGCAACGAGTACATTGTATCATCCCCCAAACCCCTCGCTGTTCAGCATCAGTCACCGTTGAAAAATCAGCTTGCCAGCGATGACCGATCGCAGAATTTGAGTGACATCGACAATGAATCCTTTAATAGCATCGATTTTGATGCGGAAATAAGAATTGCTAGCGTTGGAGAGCAAGAGACAACACCTACGGAGTTAGTGCCAGACGGTACAACAATTGGGACGTTCTTTAATCATTTGTTATATCATTCAAATGCAGGTGAGTTGTTCATACCAATGTGTTAATTTATCGCCTGTAAAAAAATACAATGAATTATGTTTGCTTTAAAATATGTTTATTTTAGTAGTGGAGTATACGATTTATTTACTTTTAATTCAACATCCAAAAGCAAAAAAGATTTTAATGTACGTTGTTAGTAATTATACTAAAGGTTGAAATACTATTAGTTTAATTCTAAACAAAATTTGTAAAATTAAAAGCCTGTTAGGAGAAAAAGTTGTAGAATATCGGTTTTGCTTAAAAATTTCGGTCTGTGGACAATTTGAAAATAATTTTTAATTTTTTGTAATTGGATATCGCGATCTGGGTATTATTTCTACTGTCCGCAATTTTTTTTAAATATTTCGGCATGGCAATCGAATTATTTGCATAATTGTAGTTGACAAAGAAAACAAGAAAAGAAAGAAAAAAAAGAAAACAGCCCTGTAGAGTCAGACTCGTTTAAATCAAACTTTGTATGCTGAATTTTGTCTATTAATTGAAGGCGTAAATTATTACTAGTTGAAGTAATTTTTTGGTCTTAAATCCAGCGATCACTTTCAGTGTGTTCTTCTTGTGGGGCTGCGAATTAAGCTTCCATTGTGGCAATGCATTTGCCGCGACAAGTCCCACGCCCATGACTGCGTCCCGTCTCCCGCCCCAGATGTTTAAGCTGTGAAAACGCTGCTGTCATTTGGCTAAAGCATCACACTGCTGCACACTGTTTGGGACAAATGGGTTACGTGATAAAATGCGGTTTCTCAAATTGCACGTATGCGAGCTTTCATCTTTGTATGTGTGTCAGTGTTTTAGTTTTAGTTTATTTAGCATTGCCAACATCCAAGTAGCAAACAGCAAAAATAGTGAGCCAGAGGGTTTGGCGTTCATTGAGCTGCTCTTGCTATTGTTGTTGTTGATGTTGCTGTTGTTTGTTTAGTTTGCGGTATCATCAACTTTTCTCAGCTTACATGCTGCTATATCGAGTCAGATCGCGATACTGATCAAGAGTATATGTATGTATGCGTTACACATGTCATGAAAAAATTAATATATGACAACTCGATTGGCAAGGTCATAAAAGAGTTTTTTAATTTTTTTTTCGCATGTTAGTCAAATTTAGAAAAACTCTTAACTCCTGTCTATTATGCTTCTATTTCAAGTTATCACAAAAAAAGGTGCAGTTTGTATGTTGTTGCATTTTTAAAATCTGCAATAGCCGATACACTTGCAACAAATGCACGGGCAGCTGTTAGGATAAGCTGGCTGAAACGCAGTCCACAATTAGACTGAAATGAGCTTAAGCAGGGTGTAAGTGCCAGGCAAAATTATCAGGAAAAGTTAAATTTTTAATTGCAGCTTCAGAGTCGGTCAGTAAGCTCTTTCGTCAATCAGGTGGCCCAAAATCCATGCCAGTCAAGTCGCCGGCAGACACTGAGAAATCTGATGCTATATCGACGGCTTCGCTGACGCTCTCATTAAGCTCATTGGCAAGCAGCAGTGTGGCTAGTGCACAAGAACGTCAGCTTTCAATTGCGGAGACACCCACACCATTAGAGGAGATGTCTGGTTCGGCGAGTGTCTCTTATACGGCATCGACTGCTTTGCTGATGGATGCTCCACCTGCTTCAGCTGCCTCTTCGGCAGCAGAGGACGCAAAGGAGCCACAACTGCGACGCACGCCCAATGGTGAGTTATCAGCTACTACTACAGCTCCTGTGCAGCAACTAATTAGAACTTTTATTCTGATAGCTAATCCCTTTCTGACGGAGTGCTCACCGCTGAAGCAAACGATATCGGGCCATGCGCTAATCAGCGTTAAAATTGGTAGCATTTTCGAGCAATCGCTGCTATACTACACCTCACGTTTGCTAGCCGCACGCTTCTTGTTGAGTGGCCAGCCATCTTCACTTCAGCCAGACAATGTAAGTCGTGTGTCAATTAAGAGTCTGTCACTGGCAGTTATCGCTCAGTGTGTGCGCCTGTCGCCCCGTGTGCTGCAGCTGTCATTAGAGATCAGCGAACAAGAGCTAGAGCTGCTTGCAGAAGTCAACTTTGGCCTAAGTCCTGAAAGCACCCAGGCCTCTAGTCCGCAGAGCAGCACTAACTCCCGACGAAGCACAGATGTGATCCAGTCCATGTCTGGATCACTGTTAGAAGGAGAAGTTGGTGACGCCGATAATAAACTGCTGCTTGATATTAAGGACGACCACTTTGGACCCAGCACTTATCCCGCCTATCTGCTGCAGTCTCCCCCGCTAAGCCGCAGTGCCGATGCGTCGCTTCTGCAGTGGCAGTCGGAGGCCAAGCGCAAGGCGAATCTACAGCAGCCAAGAACAGTCAATTCTCATCTCTCCAGATCAGAGATTATTGCTAGCTCATATAGCGTCACTATTGCAGCGGAGGATACGCCACCGGTAGCGCTGCCGCCGTTACCGCCAAAACGCACCAAGTCGATGCGCAGTCGCACGAGTTGCGTCACCATGCCCACACTACTGTCCACAAGTACTGCTGGCGTTCAAGCGTTGTCTGATGTGCTGCGTTTCTACTCACACTCCGATCCAATATTGCGCGGTGGCGTTCAGCAAATTGTAGGTAACTTTGTGCAGGCAAGCCATGCCGGTCCCTGTCTGCAACTGCAGCCGGTACTCAGCTTGTCGCACCTTCTGGCCATTTTGCTAAAGGTAAGCGTATTTTGCAGCAGTTTCTGTTGTGTGTGTGGGTCTGTATGACTCAACTTATCTGCCACAACTTAATGCGGCAAACGATGCTCCCCATATACACGTGTCTTTCGTTGCGTTATATTTTTTGCAGTCGCATTCTAAAAATATGTGCCACCCGCTTTTTTATTTGCGCCTCTTTTCATTCTTAAACTTACAAGCTAACAATATTTGTACACAAACAAACACTTATTTACATACACACTATTTATATCAATAGCTGCTGCAAGCTTTTGAATATTTTTACAGCACTGAGTTTGCCGTTGTAGCTAAGCCAGGGGCATTTTGTGCCGGGTTGTTTTTCATATAAAATCGTAACCAGATCCTACTTCAAACCCATCCAACACACACAATTGTCGACAAATGGAGAATTCGCGCATAACTTGCACATTGATTTCTCTTTTGAGAATTGTAAGGCACACATAATATTTATAAATATTTTGTAATGTGGCAGGGCTTTTGAATTGAGGGCTCTTATTGATTTCAATAATTTAGTGGCCAGCCAAAACTTAAATTGCACTTGGCCCGCCCAAAAGCGCAATTTAATTATGCAATGTAAGGAGTTGCAAACGGCGCGACGCGAAGGTGCCAACTGAAAATCACATTAGATGCAAGTTCCACATAATGCCTTATCCGTCTGAATGGCACTTGCCAGCCACAGAGAATGTATTGCTCGTTCCATTCAAATATATATATCTTTAACCATGTATAGTATGCAGAGTATAAAAGACTGCTATGATGCAAGGCAACTTTGATAACAATAGCCCCTTGGCTGGCTAAAGAAGAGCTTGTTAGGATTCGTTAAAAAAGCACACGTACACATACTCTACACATACACACACATATCAAAAACTTTTTGCTTGTGCAAACAATACAACACAAATTCGCTTAGTAGCGCAAAGCCAAGCTGTTCTGCTTTGCTTTCAGTCTGGTCTTGAGACCATGTAAAAAGAAATTTAGCTAAAAGTTTTTCTGCTTTTGAACATTTGCAGGGCTTTGAAGACGAGATACACACAGTGGTCATACAAGCGTTGAATGCATTCGATAAGATATTTCCGCATGTGGTGTCCAAATATTTGACAGCACCGCCATGTCATTATCATGCTCATCAGAAGCAACAGCAGCTGCAGCAGCCAAATGAACAACAAAAAGATTTAGGGCAGACCAAAAAATTTGGCCAGCAAACTTTTGCGAAGCATCTGGGAAATGATTTAAGCAGTCAGCAGCAGAACCAGGAGCAAACACAATGGGACTCTAACGACGACAATTCAACTAGAGACGAGGTCACGACATGTGCCAGGTCATCAGCCACCGATAATGATGAGCTGCTTGCTGCTCTTTTGAATGATTTTCAATTGCAATCAAATCGCTTGCAGCAGCAGAACCAAAGCAACAACAACAAAAGCCAATATAGCCAGCCTGGTTCGTGCTGTGTATTTGCCATTTCACCAAAATTGCTCTTGAGCAAACTTCGACTGTGTCGTCACAATAAATATTGGTTGGTCCAAAATAAATATGCAGAAGTTATTTCTAATTTAAATTACGTACTTCTCCGTTCGTACTACGCAAATTTTGATTGTGTCTTTGAACATAACAACAACAATAACGAGGACAACGAGTACATGCAGGAGCCATGGAATCAGCGTCGGGAAGAGTGCAACTTTGTTCCGACCGCTTATGACAAGGACATTGTCTACACTTACGAGGTAAGCTTGTGAATAGTATTTTCACAAATCCTTAGACAAAAGTTGCATGAGGCTGCATAACTTTTTTGTTACAGTTTTCCTGGCAATTGGCTTAAAAAGCGAATGAGAGGCCGTCCAACATCGTCTTATTGAGCTTTTGAGCACTGAAGTGTTGCTCCTTGTGATTCAACTGCAGACAATATGATCCGATTGACTGACAGTTTGTTTTGGGTTTAGTATTTTCCCCACGAATATATATAAATTTTAACGACATGCATGGCACATTATGAACACAAAATACGTATTCGTTGATTGATGCTTATCAAGTTAAGTTCTTGCTTAAGAACTTTTAGATATTTTTTATACCCTGATACCATTAAAAATGGGAAAAAAGGGTATAATGGCTTTGTGCAAAAGTATATATATTCTTGATCAGCATCAACAGCCGAGTCGATATGGCCATGTCCGTCTGTCTGTGTGTATGTATGAACGCGTCGATCTCAGAGACTATAAGAGCTAGAGACTCCAGATTTGGAACTTAAGCTCCCTTAATCCCTAGGCAGTACAGGTTTGTTTTAGATTTGCGATTACTCTTCCCGTTTCCGATATCCACATGCGATCGATAACAACAAAATCTTAAATTTGGAAAACTTTGAGACAGGTATTTTAAACATTAGACAAAATAATGACAATATGTGAAATGATTGTGAAATTTATTGAAATCGGTTAAGAAACACCAGAGATATGGAACATTGAAGTTGTGTATGCAGTATGCGCGTAGACATACCTTCACATACTTGCAAGCACTGACTGTACGCGTAAAGTATAGGGTTCAGGGTATTGTCTAGTCCGGATTTGTCGACTAGAGCCTTGTTACTTGTTTATTACATATTTTGGTCGTCATCGTCCCTGCATTTTACGTTTGACAACAAAGACATAGGAGCTAGATACTTTGAAGTTATAGGATAGGTTCGCGTATTTTTACACCCCAAACGCATTGCACGTGTTTCCAGCAGTTTTGTCTAAAACTACAATTGACAAATCTATTAACACCAGAATCGGTCTTATGCTTAAAAAAATTTAGTAAATCTAATATTTAATGTAACAGTTTAAAGACCGACTTCTTTGAAATAACAACCTCCAGTCAACTTACTCTTAACCGTTTGCTACAGACTCAACTAATGGACGACCTTCTGCAGCTGCTTGGCGACGATGATGCACGTGTACGGGAGCATGCTGCCTTCTGTCTGTGCCGCTTTATAATGCATACGGCGCGTCAGAAAAATGGACTGGACATAGCAACACCAACAGCAGCAGAAAAAACACAATTTGAGGAGGGCAATATTAATGCTGAAACTCAACAAACTAATTTCAATTTGCTTTGGGATTTATTCGACTATCGCATATTTGGCAGCATGTCTTTGACGCTACGTAATTTATTCCGAGCTAGCTCGACGATTTTACCGCCAATGACAGCTTTTGACGGTGGAGAGCACAGTCACGGGTCGTATGGAACCACAGAAGCTGTTCGTAGCACGATCTGTGTAGTAGGTGCAGGCGCTACGGCTTCGGCCTACTTTGATGGCAGTTACGGCGTCGGTATCGCTGGCGGGCATGTTTTTGCTCTTGGATTTCAACGTGAAATTGCGCAAGAGGAAAAAGTTTTGGCAAAAGTGTTGTATCGAATGACAAATACATTAATGACGCTCAATAAAAAAAATAGTCAGGTAAATATTTGTGTGTCTTCTTTCCCATAAATGTAGGTAACCAATAAAACAACAAAATTTTCAATCTGTTTCTTTCGACAGTTTGGCATAATTTACGCGCTGCGTCTGTTACTAAAGTACTTCAACTTTGTTGACTATCAACAGGCCTGGATGGAATTCAATTTTATTGAAATTTGCATGAGCTATGCCTATAAGAACAGTGAAACAGCTGGAGACTTAAATTGTCAGAATGATTTGATTGATGTTATAGCTAAATTAATGGCAGGTGAGCTCCTATGTATTATATTATGTTAAGCTAAGACCAACGATAGAGATCACTATCTATTGAAATCGGTACTTAAACCTAAACAAGTAAGAAGGCTCTAGTCGAGATATCCCGACTAGACGATACCCTGATCCCTATACTTCACGCGTACAGTCAGTGCTTGCAAGTATGTGCGTGTGTGTGTACGCGCATACTGCATACTGCATACAAAACTTCAATGTCCCATATCTCCGGTGTTTATTATCCGATTTCGATTTTATCCGATTTTCACAGATTGTCATTATTTTGTTTTATAATTCAAATTGCATCTCAAAGTTTTCAAAATTCAAGATTTTTTTGTTATCGATCCCATGTGTATATCGGAAACGGGAAAAGTTATCGAAAATCGGAAACAAACTTGTACTGCCTAGGGATTAGGCGAGCTTAAGTTCCAAATCTGGAGTCTCTAGCTCTTATAGTCTCTGAGATCGACGCGTTCATACATACGGACAGACAGACGGACAGACGGACATGGCTATATCGACTCGACTTTCGATGCTGATCAAGAATATATATACTTTATAGGGTCGGAGATGCTTCCTTCTACCTGTTACATACTTTTGCACAACTTCATTATACCCTTTTTTCCATTTTTAATGGGATCAGGGTATAATTAAGGCTCAAACGATTATTCAGGTCATTATGCACTGGTTTATCTCACAATATCAAAAAAAATGCTCTGGTGGTGCTACGTTTAACCACGATGCAACTAATAAGATGAACTAATTTTTGACAGCTGGGTACCAACTGATCAAACGTCTGAGGCGAAAGCAAGAGCAATATTTGCAGCATTCATCGTTCTTATCTTTGTGAGAGCGATAGAGTTAGATAGCTGTTTTTGCAGCTTTCCTGTAGTGGTCATTTTCGACACACAGCACCAGGAACATTGCCACCGGTCTTGTTGGGACCCCAAATTAAGTAAGCAGTCGAAAAAAAGCTTACCTGCATCATTAAAATTTTCGATAACTTTTTCCTTTTCCGATATACACATGTGATCGGCAAAAAAAAATTCTTAACTTTGGAGAACTTTGAGACGGCACCAACAGTCGAGTCGACAAAGCCATGTCCGTCTGTCCATTCATCTATGAACGCGATAATCCTAGACACTCTGAGAGCTAAAGACTCCAGACTTGGAACATAAGCTCTCCTAATCCCTAGGCAGTACAGGTTTGTTTTCGATTTGCGATAACTCTACCCGTTTCCGATATACACATGCGATCGATAACTACAAAATCTTAAATTTGGAAAACTTTGAGACAGGCATTTTAAACATTAGACAAAATAGACTCTGAGAGCTAAAGACTCCAGACTTGGAACATAAACTTGTATAAGGTAGCTTGTCATTGAAATTTTTATTGAAATCGGTTGAGAAACACCGGAGATATGGAACATTGAAGTGCAGTCAAGTATACGCTTACTCGCACATACACACTTACAGTCAGTTTAATTTGTATAATACTCTGAACCCATTACAATTGAGTAAAAAGGGTATAATGGTTTTTTGCAAAAGTATGTAACAGGCAGAAGGAATCATCTCCGACCCTATAAAGTATATATATTCTTGATCAGCATCAATGGGTCGAGTCGATATGGCCATGTTCGTCTGTCTGTCCGTCTATCCGTCCGTATGTATGTATGAACGTTTCGATCTCAGAGACTATAAGTGCTAGAGACTCCAGATTTGAAACTTAGGCTCGCCAAGTTTGTTTTCGATTTTCGATAACTCTTCGCGTTTCCGATATCTACATGGGACCGATAACAGAAAAAGCTTGAATTTCAAAAACTTTAAGATAGCATTTGAATTATTAAACAAAGTAATGAAAATCTTTGAAACTTATTGAAATCGGTTGAAAAACACCGAAAATATGGAACATTGAAGTTTATTATGCAGTATGCAGTTTGAGCGTATGTACACACACACATTCTTGCAAGCACTGACTGTACGCGTAAAGTATAGGGTTCAGGGTATCGTCTAGTCGGGATTTCTCGACTAGAGCCTTCTTACTTGTTTTTATAAATATTCATTCAAATACTTTTTAATGTATATGTGATAAAAATATAGTAAGAATTTGTGTGCTGTTTTTATCCTGACGCGGATAAATAAAATTTATTCAGTAATTGCTCACATTGCATTGTTGACCCATGAATTAAAATGTTGCTAGCCTGAGTAAAGCGTACACAAAAATGTACAAATTCATAGCGTTCTAACAGTTAAACAATTTTGTTGTATACTTTGAAATTCGTCATTAATATGCTGCAAATACTTATCAAATTCCACATTTCCTTTATTACAATCCCCGTAGGTGGCATGCTAAGCTCAAGCGATGTGGTGCCCACCGCCCAGCTAGATTTTTTTTTGCCTCACTGCGTGAAGCTGCTTAACATTTACTATCATCTTGTGGGCAATCAGCATCCTGTGCAGCCAAGCACTGCTATCAAAACATCCAAGGTGGGAAAGAATGACCTCTTTACGCTAAACAACAGTAGCAGAGAGCTGACGGCGCTTCAGGCGATGGGTTACTTTGCCAGCGATTACGTTTACATGAAACTTTACAACATTTTAAAAGGTGCTAATGACAGCTACAAGGTAAGTCGAAGCCGCAGGTTAAGACGGCAGTGGAGTCGAAGGAAACCGCCATTAAGTCTCGTCCGGCGCTGTCGAATGGTTAAAGTCAACCAGGCATGTTGACTGAGATTCGCCAACACTCTAGTTCAATTGCAGCGTACTTATTAAGCTATTCCGTTTTATACGCAACATTTACAGCTACTATCCGACTCTTGGCTTTTTGTCTCTTTGACCTGACTGCCACATGGGCCAAACTAAAGCTTCTGGTTTTTCCTCTGCTTACAGATAATGATAAGTCACCATGCTGGTGAACTTTTTATATCTTTGCTGAAAAGGTGCCTGAACGCGCTGTGCTTGTGCCTAGAAGCCACTGCACCTCCGGCGACATCAGAGCTTGTAACATCAAATGCGCCAGCGCTAAAATTGATTGAAGAAGTACTACAGTATTTGACTAAACTTATAGATTATGCTCCAGGCGAGTGCGTTGCATGTCTGCGGCAACTGTTGAAATATTTATTTGCCCAAAATTTCGCTGGTCAAGTGCATAGACAGCCCTCTGGTTACTTTGCAAAGTTTGTGCGCCCATATTTTGTAGCAAGGCGCGCTGTGGGCGTGTCTACATTGTTGCCAGATGGAACGGCTATGACACCAACAACAACAATGCAGCAGTTAATTGTGATGGGCATGCAGGTAGACGCACCGCCGGCAGGTGACTGCGTCCGGCTCATAAAACTGTTCGAGCCGCTGGTCATCTACTGTTTGACGGTAAGTAGCCAATCGCTAACTACTTACACTAGCTTCGTATAATATTTACTAAAAATGCGCAAACCCACAGATAATTCCACTCGCACATCATTGTGTACCCATTGTGTATGTGTCTTTCACGCATTTTAATTTAAGTTACGTAACGAATTTGCTAGCCACTTATCACACTCACTCTTTCCGCATTATCCGCAGCTTTTTATGAAGTCCAATGCGCTTATACAGGCGCCCATATTAAAGCTTTTATCGCAGCTGCTTGATTTAAACGTGACATACAGTGTACTGGATTCCAAAAGCGTTATCTTTGAGCAAATACTAAGTAATTTGGACCTTATTGAGAGTGGCATCGATAGGTGAGTGTAATTTAAAACTAACATGGTACAGTAAATATATTTGCGTTTAACTCCCTTTTGCTTCCCATCAAAAGTCGTAGGCACACTGAACATTTATACAAATTTGTTATTAATTATACCCTGATCCCATTAAAAATGGGAAAAAAGGGTATAATGAAGTTGTGCAAAAGTATGTAACAGGTAGAAGGAAGCATCTCCGACCCCATAAAGTATATATATTCTTGATCAGCATCGACAGTCGAGTCGATATAGCCATGTCCGTCTGTCCGTCCGTCTGTCCGTATGTATGAACGCGTCGATCTCAGAGACTATAAGAGCTAGAGACTCCAGATTTGGAACTTAAGCTCGCCTAACCTAGGCATTACAAGAGTTTGTTTCCCGTTTCCGATATACACATGGGATCGATAGCAAAAAAATCTTGAATTTTGAAAACTGCAATTTGAATTATACAGCAAAATAAAGACAACCTGTGAAATTTTTATTGAAATCGGATAATAAACACCGGAGATATGGGACATTGAAGTTTTGTATGCACTATGCTGTATGCGCGTACACACACACACACATACTTGCAAGCACTGACTGTACGCGGAAAGTATAGGGATCAGGGTATCGTCTAGTCGGGATATCTCGACTAGAGACTTCTTACTTGTTTTTTTTTACAGAAATGCATCCATCATAGTGCCAGTAATGCTTAAGTTTCTTATGCAGTTGACACAGAAGAGCGATCGTCAACTCATTACAATACCGAAGATCATAAGCATTACAAACAATATGTTAGCTAATGGTGCTGTGCGCGATGTGGCGCTGCTGGCGCTTAAGACGCTTAGCTATGAGCTGTTCTTTATGCACAGGCCAATCGGTGACGCAATTGACGTAGATGCGACAAACAAGCGTGGTAGCTGCCAAAGTCCGCTGACTGCAGTGCCAACGCAGGATACAAAAAACACGTTGCTGGCGCAACGTCGAGAACTAGACACACAAAGGGAAGTTGTTCTTGGTATGCTGGAAAAATTTATTGATACACACGCCGTTAAACAGTTGTTGGCGCTGCTTCTTCTTTACGAGCGCAGCCTGCAGCAACAAGATGCGCCCACATATCTTAGCGCACAGGATGCGAATGTCGTTTACAGCCTGGTTTGTCGTTCTCTCGGCACTGGGAAACTGCGAATGCATACATTTTCTGATCTGCGGCTACTCGAAAGCTGCTTTCGCAACAACGGAAACTTTGTGCTCGCTGATAGTAAGGAATTTCTTCAATTGCTGCAGCTCTTTATTGAGCAGGTAAGTCGAGCCAAGTAATGAAATAAAGTGGATACATGGAGTTTTTATAATCCTGATCAGCATCAACAGCCGAGTCGATATAGTCCGTATGTCTATTTGTTTGAACGCGCTGACCTCAGAGAATTTTTTAGCTATGACAGATTTGAAACCTAACTTTTTCAAAGCGTTGAAAAATTGTATGACCGCAAGTGTAAGATCAAGGGTTCAGGGTATCTTAATTTATGTTTCGTCATTTCTGTTGCGGGTGGCGCCGTAGTTAATGTATACGTGAATAACGAATGCAAATTTAAGTTACACATGCATTAACTGTCAACCCTCTTATCTGTCAGAACAACCACAAACTGGCCACAACAGCAACATGACTCTGCTGCTCGCAAAACAAATTTATTGCACATCAAATATATATGTCTGTATTTGTTTGCATGTGCCACTTAACAGCAGCATGGATGCAGGAAACTGAGCTTATTTGTTCGCCACGACCACCAAGTATATATTTTTAGCCTAAGCACTCATCCATAAAACTTAACGGCACATATATATTTATATTCTGATTTTGATTTGCATTTTGTTTAATTTTATTCGATAAGAATCAAGATACCCTTAACGGTATTATTAACGGCTGTTACGGCTATTACGGGTATTATTAACGGCTAAGTTATTTTAGTTTCAGTTTTTTTGCAAGGCATAGTTTCTTTTGGTGATACAGAAAACATGCGTTTGTATCAAGTATATATTGTTTTTACACTTACTGGTTCACAGAAAACATGCGTATGTACACGTATAAGGAACACATTGCCACGAAAAGGTTTATATAAAGTGAAAAATTTTGATATTTTCACTTTAGAGCTATATGTATTATATATTGTTGTTTTTTTTTGTTTTTTTTTTTTAGTATTTCAGTCAATTATCTCTACCTATTAAACAAAACTTAAAAAAGATTAACATCAACAAAGAACAATAAAAAATACTAAAAACGCTCTAAATTCAACTGCCACGAAAAGGTTTATACACCAACGTTTTTGGTGCATTTTCGCTGTAAAATTCGTATGAAATTCGTATGTACAGTTACTTTTAATTAAATTAAAAATGCGCAGATCCATAAAAGATAATTGACTGAAATACTTATAAAAAATAATAAAAAATAAAAAACAACCAGGGTGACCATATAGGTCTAAAATGAAAATATCAAAATTTTTCACTTTGTGTAAACTTTTTCGTGGCAATGTGTATAGTTTGGTTTTTTTTTTTTTGCCTGTCACATTACACTTAATGGTTCACGTTGGCATTAGTAATACGCAGTGAGCGTATAAGCTAAACAAAAAAAAAAAATCCGAGCGATGTCCTTACACTCACCTCTATTCGAGCCAACCATTTTGCCATCAACCAACTGAAGGTATAGTGTGTTTGAGTGATAACTAAAATTAATGCTATCAACATTTTTATCAAAATTGAAAATATAGCAAAGCCCAACAAATCTTTCAGTTCACATAAAGAATACACCAAAAGGTTAATGAAAAAAAAAATGTTGTTTGACAAATGTTGTTTGCAGCAACGTGTAATAAATTTAATTGTTTTGCAACGTGTTCACGTGCCCTCAAATATGTTAACACTGTCGTTTGCATCTTTGATCCCATAATTCAAATAAAAGTTTAACAGTCCTTATCAAAAAAAAACGTTCTTTTTCTTGCAGGACATAAGCAACTTTAGTAATTTAGCACTGGCAATAATAACGTTGGCAAATGTTATCTTCAAGACAGAAGAAATTTATCTCGTGAATCACATAAAACTTTATTTAAAAAATAATCCAAAGGCCGAGCGAAATCTGCGGTCCACCACCCCTTTCACTCCAGCAAAAACAACTATGCAATTACACGATGAAACGCCTTCAACATCTGCAGCAGCTGCTGCCGCCAGAGCCACCTCCGCCGCTTCCTTAAAAGACACCTTGTCGTCCACCACAAGCGAAATTTTATATTTTGCCAAGGTTCTTACCGAAAAACTGCTTAGCTGTCTGGATGCGCTGCTTGCACTAGGTGTTAGCTGCAACTTGGGTTCCTACCCGTCCAGTCACGCCTACTGTCAACTAGCTGGGTGCTTCGTTAACGCGCTAAAGGATGTTTGCTGTCGTTCGAGGAACAAGGATGCGTTGAAATCAGTTTTTCGTTTGGTTTTAGCCGAATCCGAATTTTTGTGTAAATTTTACACCTTACTCTTGATAAGCGCCGAAGCTAAGGGTGGTACCGGCAGCGAAACCCTTGAGCCTATGCTGCTGGCTTGCCTCCAGCTGTTGTTTTCCATGCGTTTGGTTGAACCAACATTACTACTGGCGAAGACCGTGGAGCTACCGCTAAAATTAAGCATGCACCGTGCAATACTCCACGAAGTTTGCATTGGAAAACCGGTAAGTAAGGGGGTAAACTCAAAGTTGTGTAAAGTTACTCATAAGTTTAATTTAAATCTCTACCACACTTTTATCTCTTCACTATCAATGACAGCCTGGCCTGTTGTCATGCCCGAAATTTTGTGGTTGACCGCACCGGGTTTGGTTCCCGATTTCTGATTTTTAGGTTTTGGTTTTACATCGTCATTTTGGCGTTAGCAATAGTTATTTAAACTAACAATTTCTTAACTGTGTATTTGTCTGCTTTCAAGCGACGCTCAAATTTGAGCATAATTTTAATTGACAGCCACTCAAACGGCACTTGTGTGCTAATGGCTAATGGCAAGGGGAATGTACGTAACACCAATGTTTTTTAATGCAAATTATAACGGTCTTATTGCAGGCAGTGGATTGGAGTCCGCAGCAAGTGCACCGCCTGTTTGCCAGCAAAAACCTGAATTTCCTAATAAGTGACCACTTGAAATTCCTTAGCGAGCTCTACCAAGTGCGTCCGGAGTACGGCTCATTACTTCAGTCTACACTGCTCCACAACGTGCCTTACTTGAACAAAGTAAGTTGAAATTGTTATTTTGCAATGAAGTGCTCTGTTCCAATGTGGACTCTTTGTTGGTGATGCTTATTTTCAGCATTCGATACGGTTAGTCCAGCTCTTGATCTGTCGCATCTGTGAGAACCAAGAGCACTACTCAACTGGGGAAGCAGTCAACTATGCGACATGCACTTTGCAGTCTCTGCAACTGCTCAGTCGACTTCATAAGCTGCATGACGGGCAGCGTGCTTTGCAGCTGCCCATTGAGCGTCTGGCAAGACGATTAGCCGCACAGAGTGGTCCGGCCACCAGAAGCAACATTTACGAGCGGTTGCTGCAGGGCGAACTGGCTGGCGATGAGGACCAGGATGAATTACGCACCTTGCTGTAAGTATTGGGTCCTTTGAATCTATGCGAATATTAAAATTATTGCTTGATAAAACCTAAAATTTGCAATATACTCATATGATTTACTATTAACTGTCGAAATGTCTTAAAAATTATGTTTCATTCTTTAACAATTTTGAATTTTGCCCGATGTACATTTGCACATGTACATATTTTAGATATTAGTTTTGTGTATTAAAGAATCTTGTTAGAGCTGTCGACAAATTCATCCGAACTAATTGATTTTTTTTTTGTTTGTTGGTTTTTGTTCTCTTCATTTTAACCAACAAAATATTGTTTACAAAAGATCAAACACTAAATGATCAAGCTTTGTAGTTTGCCCGTAGCTTTGGTTATAAGCTCTTCCATTTTAAAATTTTATTACAGGCTAAAGGACATAGAGTGCTCGCATAAAAATATCGCAGCTGCGCCGCCGCAAATTATTGATGAGAACTGGCTGTTTTCGCAGGTAAGTGGGTCTGACCACTAAACATTGCGGTTTTTATTATAATAATTTCCTCGAAGCATCTTTTGTCGAAATACTTAAACTTACAGGAGATAGTTTTTTCTGATTTTCTGTGCCTAAGCTTGTGTGACATGTAAAAAGTAAATTTTAGTTGTAACGATTTCCGCATAAATATTTTACCAGTTGATGCGTTGGCCGTAAAGTTAAGTTGCATTGAAGAGTATCAACAATTTGAATAAAACTTGTTCTGTCTAGGCTTAGACGAGCTTATCTTCCAATACTGGAGTATCTAGCTCTTGTAGTCTCTGAGATCATTCATACGTATTTTGTATTATACCCGTTATTATAGGGTTTATGGCAGAAACGCATCGATATTTTTCTGATTTATTTTCTGCTTATATATCCAACAGGTGATGAGATTTGCAACACAGCATGCCGATGCACCGCAGCAGCAACAGCAGCTGGTGCGACTGCTTCTTGAAATTCAGTCGGAAGCCAAACTGCAGCGTCTGTTAGGCAGCTTGGGGCCTGTGCAAGAGGCGCGACTGCTGCGTCATGCACTCGACGGGTCGATCGCATCCATGGTTGCCGCCTTTAGAAACAAGTGCATCCAACATGCACCCCACATTAACTATATGCAGTTACCACCCCTGGCGCGTGTGACGTGTGCATCGCTTATGTCGCGTCTGTCCCAAACACAACGCATAGACGTGAATCGCGATGCTGAGAAGTTAGACGTCGTACGTGCGTTAACCACTTTGATGCTGTCCATACGACGTCTCGAGCAAACTGCGCTTATATACGTCGACGCGAAGCACATTGAGAAGTTTGTGTCTGAGCATTTGCTGCGCCCGGATCAGCTGCCCATACTGCTCTTATATATACGCTGTTTGGCTAGCTCTGCAGTGAAACTTTTACATGCTGACATTTCAACCGACCATGGCAAAGATGGGCTGGGTGTGTTGCTAGGCTGTTTGGATGAACTGTTGCTGCAGCCACGCATCTGGTGGGCGCTCAACTCTAGAACAGATGTCTTGCGTGTAGAGTTGTTGAAAGTTCTGGTGCTCGCAGCTCGCCAGTTGCTGCAGGATACAATTTTCTATCAGCGACATCGTCTGCAAAGCACAGAGCCAGCAACACTGGCTATTTTTCTTGCGAAATTTATTGAAACTCAAATTGATACAGAGTGCTTACTTTACGGTGAGCTGGTTCCATCTAACGAAGACTGCCGCTTGCAGTTTGCTGGTCATGAGTTGATGCCAATTCAAGTGCCCTTGGTAGGATATTTATACATTTCATTACATTAATTTTACAACATTTTTTGACTTTGCTTCCCCCATTTGTGCAGTCTATAATTGCATCAATTGGCACCTCGCTGCTGCGCACACATCAGTTATATGCCTACGCAGTGACGCCCTATGAACTTGTCCAGCAACAGTCAACCACTGCCAACCACAATGGCAAGCTGCCAACCATACCTGTGGACAGCCTGAGTGATGTGGATGTGCTACGTCAGTTTGTTAAGCGGTGAGTTAATAAAGCTAAAACATTGGCCTCTGTCCTATACAACAACAAAAAGTAAGAGCAAAATCTACTACAAAATTAAAAAGTTAAAAACAAATTATTAATTTTATATATATATATATATTTAATATATATAAGTGTATTAATTTATATATATATGTGTATACTCTTGCACAAACATATATACATACAAACAGGTTATTGTAAACTTTTGATCAGGTTATCTGCTCGTCGAGCTACTCGATAAAACCTTTTTACTTATTTTAGTTTTATGACAATCCATGTAAAACTGTATACTGACTAAAAATGGTGGATCAGTTTGTATGAGCCGCTTTGGTATTCAATTTATTTTATGCAACAAAAATTAGTGAGCTTTCCAAATCAGACCGTTTACACCTTTTTAGCATTTTTTAAATTATTGAATACAAGAATAACTACAAGTGTTGCTGACAATTTTGTGGTATAGCATCATGTAGCATTGACGACAATGTTTATTATAGATAAGGACAACATTAGCTAAACCGCAGCTGGAAACAACAGTACACCATATTAGATGCATTTTGCCTGTGTGTTTGTTGATTGTCTATGAGTGCTTGCTTGTAAGTTGTAATTGTCACCACAGTGCTTATGTCTTTATGTCTGCTGCCCGGTGTGGTTTTGTCTTGCCTGAGAGAAGCTTGTTTGCCTCGTCCGCTGTCGGCTGACAGCTTCCACATCGCTGTTGATGCTTATTCTGTGGCTGGTGCTCTTGTTGCCAGCCGTCATCATTTCAATGTCAGCGTTTAAATTGTCAAGTGTATATTTGGATATCTCTATGACCAGCCTAAAGTTGACTTTAAAGTAGCAGTCGTGCAACCAATTTTATACCATATCACAAGCGCAAACATCAAAACCACATCAGCGGCATCAGCATCAGCACAACCCACACAGCACCAAACAACAGCCTCAGCGACAAATTCCCCCCAAGGGCAGACAAAGCAGAATACAACAGCTCTATCAGATGAATCTGCGACAACGATGTGGAAAAGGATGACATTGTGACAACCAGAGGCAGGCGTAATACGAGTATAGAGCACCACTTTAAACGCAGGCGAGCCCTTAGAGTTGCATGGTCTGAAGTGAAAGAGTAACAGCGATATAAACAAATTATGTGCAAAGTATGATTAATTTATGCGTGCGTATAACAAAGTAAGAGCTTTACCAAGGAAGCCGAAGGCAAATTACGCCAAAGCCGCTTGGACTAAGGCAAATTTTAGACTTTTGTCAAACAACCTCTTCTGTGCTGCTGGCTTGGCGTTTCACTTTACGTCAATACAATACTGCTATATATATTTTAGAACACACTCGCGAACCGAAATGCATCAATGATTGATAATTGATACTTAAGGCTCCAAATATTCAAAGTGATGAAACCAATGAAATTATATTTGGTTTATTTATTTATTATAAACAGACGCACACATAAACATATTCTTACTCTTATACACAGTCTGTCCATCTTTGGTTATACAACACGTCAGCAGTTTGAGGAGTACTTTATGACATTTCTGCTGTTAATTAATAAACTTTACGATGAGAATATGGTCGATCAGCAGGAGCAATTTCAGATCAAGGAGGTTTGCTTGCAGGCCATCATGGAGCTGCTAACGACGTATAAAACTTTTCCAGTAATCGGCCAAAGCAATTCTCAATTTCATCATTCGACTCGCTGGAACACCATTTGTTGTAACAGTATTAGGTGAGTGTCAATACGATCAAAATACAGTTCACAACTAAAAAGTATTAAAAGTCAAATTAATATTCGGCAAGTGGGCACAAGAGTTTTTAAGTTGTTGAACACAGCACTCATATGCCTACATGCCACAACAACTCAAGCAAAACTAATTTGTTAACGTGAAATACCTACTACTTTTGTAGGGCCAACCTTTTATATGTAAATGTACAGTAGCTATAAAAGCGAACTTGTTTCTGGAGTCATCAGCACAAAGAAAAGAGAAGATATGCAAATATCTTATTAATTTTTGAAATTTTTGTTTGGTTTGTTATACAAACAATCATATTCGAGTTAATAAGCTAGCTAAAATTGCTGGAAGTTTCTTAAAGCTTGTAACCATAGGGAAAGGTCTTAATGTGAATAAATTGTGTGTAGTATGGTGAACAAAAATTATTACTTATGTTACCTTCAAGTTAAGTGTGTTTATTCCTAGTGGTTATCGTGCATTTTTTATGATGCTCCTTAATCTTATTCAACTACGTTCTTCAATAATTTATTTTGTTGCTTATATTTTTCACTTAAAGCTTAAAGAAGCTTCACAATGTACAACTGCTTGTCGATACATGCAACATTTTCTATCTGGGCAATCTGGAGCGGCACCCAAGGAAGGACAATATGATTGGCACATGCAACTTTGCGGTCAATCAATGTGATCTCGGTTTCAGCTGGTCGCAAATGGAAGCATACGCACACGCGCTTCCCTACGAAGAGAAGACAACGGGAATAGATGATTTATATGGCGCTAGCAGTGAGCTCAGCAGGCAGCGGCAATCTGGCGTTATGAGTGACACTGCGTGGCGAAACTATAGATATTTTGTTCAGTCGTCTGGCATCGACTTTCGCAGCAGCACACAGCTTATCTATGACGTCATGCAGCAAATGATCGAGGTAAGTCCGTTGGACACAATAAGAACTGCATGAGCTTAAGGCAAGTGCACCTCTAATGTAGTAGGTTGAAAATTATGTGCTAATTTGTTAGGAATTAAATTTTGTAGACATTCAGTTATGATAATTTAAAATGAAATTGTAACTGCAGCAAAATTACATATTGGTGTTGCCAAATCTGGTCAAGTTCTGTGAAATCTGCGAAAGTCGTGATCAAATCAAGTGGATTAAGGAGCGTACGTTGCGACTTCAGGACGAAATTCCCATGGACGATACTATGTCACATACGGTAAGCACCAAAATCAAATGGTTACACTTGCAATAAAAATTTGTTTCGATGAATCTTCGTCTTTTTCCTTCTGCGTTTATTGCAGCATATAATCTACTTGCTGTGCCGCACGCAGGCATTGTTAATACCCAGCATCAGCGAGTTGCAACACTTGGCGGCGCTGATTGGCAACGTTTATTTGAAGAGCTCGCACTGTTTCATACGCATTGCGGCACTTCAGGGTTTGCTTTGCCTGTTGGAATGCTGCAGCAGGACTAACACGGCAATGGGCAAGCTAAGCGAAGAGCTTGCCTTATTGCGGGACTTAATTGTTGGCTATATTAACCGACATGGCATCATCGATAAAAAGTAAGAGAGTACACATGAAATGTGTACTTTTATCAGTGAAGTTTGGGTTTATTGCGTAAATCTCAAGTTTTGGGCAACAAATTACGCTACTTGGCAATTAGCTTATATGATACGTCAGCTGCAGCATGTAATCGAACACAACAGCTTTTAAAGCAATTTCGGACTCAAAGCATACTATTATCGGCATCAAAGCATAATGTATACGGTTATTAAAAATCTATCTTTTTGGTGTAATGGTTCGGGTGTTTCCAACACTTGGTGGCTTCACCAAATATTTAGAGAAAGTTCGCACTTTGAATTACATGTAGTTCGCCTGGCAGCGGATTCACCTAACTGCGTTATGTGCACTCAGATCAACTTCACTATCTATATTTGCGGATTCGTTATTAATATGTATATAATATTATTTAATCAAGACCGCTGGTAATGATATGTTCATGTTTTGTTCTATTTGTACTAAATTAAGAACAAGAAAAAATGTTTTCCAAATAATTAACATTTCTTTTCCAGCGTTGTTGATTGAAGCACGAAAAATTGAGAACGATACCAATTGATTTTAAAACATGTGTTTTTCTGAGTGCATGGATCACAAAAAAAATTATGTTATTTGTTATTTTAAGCGCATTGCATTGCTTAAAACTTCTTTTAAACTTTACTTTAGTCCGCTACAATTTAGTGATGCTCATTTCAAACTGGTCTGGACGCTCAATTTCAGCCTGATTGAGTGGACATCGAAATTTGTACCGCATTGTAATTTGCTATCAAACACAATAATTGCGGCTACTAATATTTTAAAAACTACTCACAACGAGGAGCTGTTCCTGTGCGTTCTGCATGTAAGTATAACTTTTTAAACAAAGCCCAATTTTGATGCGCCTGTCAGGCTGGCAAACGCTGTATTGCTGGCCCTAAATGTGCTGCATCAGCTCAAACCAGGGACCGACTTTAGCTCAGATAGTGACCGTCCCACTTAATTGACTTTTTGATTGACAATTTTTAAGGGATCCACCAAACCGCCAACTACGACAACATAAAACATATTTCATGTTTATATAATGTTAATGTTTGATAAAAGACAGACGCAGCGAAAAGTGCAAACAAAATTTTCACTGGGCCGAGAAAACGTTGTCAAAAAAAGACAAAGTTCCCAAAACATGCCGGACCGCAATTTTTGTGTGCGTGATTGTTTGTTAGTTCAGGTTTAAAATCACCAAACTATTACTCAAACATTGTTCACGATACCATTGATGGTTACAGAAAATAATTAAGTCGATGCTCTTAATTTTCCCACTTTATAATCGATAAGTTGTGACTTCAACTGGCTAACTAAAAGCACTGGCGACAACAGTGCCTTCTTACAAAGATTAGTAAGAAGGCTCTAGACAGAGGAGAACAAGTAGGAATTCAAATATCGTGGAAAATATATTTTTAATATGCAACAATGAATACTCATATGTGATTGATTGGCTTCCTATAAATGCTAGACTATATAAAAATCAATATGGTCAAACTCACTGTCTGTTAACTTTGTTTTTTTGTTTCCTTTTTATTAAACATACTTGCCCGGGCCAGGGTATCGAGCGGATTGTGCTGAAAAGTGTCTGTATGAGTGCAGCGCCTACAACTGAAGCCACCACCAACTGCGAAGGTGGTGCTGCACATGTACATGAAGGTTACGCAACTGGTAATTTAGTTTCTAGAGATACTGGAAGCGGAGCTGTGGTCACACAGCAATTGCGACATAAAATTGAAAAACTAGCACTTGAACTGGTGAAATTGGAAAATGAGAAATTTTCAATTCCAGCATTGAAATTGCTTTTGTCCTGCATGTACGTGGGTAAGTAAACGAAAGAAAAAATCCAATAAAACGATTACAATAGCACATTATCTTCATATTTCATTCTCATTCATTTCCTCATTTTGAGGAATTTGAGTTTACGTACAGAGGCGATCTGGTGGGCGTGTAACTCCCATAAGTCGTAATGTAAAAACTTTTTTTTAAGAAAGTTTAAGCTAGAACAAGAGGTTGTTTATTTTTTTACAGCAAAAAATTTTGCGTTTCTTTTAAGAACATTTTTTCGTACTCTTTTGCATTGTAGGTTCCGCCGCTCAACTGGAGAGCACTGAGTTGTCGAATGGCATTGTGCAGGATGATCCAGAGATAATCGCACTACAAAGCGATAAAGTCGATATCCTTTTGCATTGTATTAAAGCATCAAGTCGAGACGCCGCATGGATTTATGGACAAGTGTTGTGCCAAATTATACGTGATTTGGTGCCGCCGAATGAAATATTGACGAAGGTCATAAAGGAGTTTCTGGCAATAAATCAGCCGCATAGCGATGTTATTGCCACAATTGTGTATCAAGTAAGCAATAGCAGTATCTGCAAATTTGTGGGTTATTTAAGTTATTTAAATTACTAATTAATCTGTATGGTTGCGCATGAAAATGAAAACAAAAAGAATATCTCAAAAACTGATAGAACTGACGGAATACCGCAACTATATACAAATATATTATGGGGGTTTGGATGCTTCCTTCTTTGCGGCACAATATTCATGACAAACTCAGGACACAGTTCTTTTTTAAGTATAAGTACAAGTACAATAAGAGATAAAATTCATACATGGTACATTTTTTGCAACTGGCTAACACAGCTTAAAGTGCAACTTTCATTAACCTTTTTATTTTTAGTTTAGTTTAACACCAATGTAATTTTATTTTATTTTTTAATTCATTGTCTTATTTGTTTCCACAGGTGTTTCGCTCAGCTATTGACTCATCGTTCCTACAAATGCTGCAAGACTGGCTGATCTGTACACTGCCAACGTTTTTGGCCCAACCAGAGCAGCAAGGTGTCTGGGGTCTTAGTGTCATCTTTTTATCCTCTTCTATAAATCTGCATTTGATTAAGATTTTACCGATGGTTATGTGCATTGGTGCGACGTCATCATGCGGAAAAGTCTCGACTGCGGCTCCTACAGATCTGCGGAAATTGGGTCAGAACGAAATTGCATTGTTCGTGACAGCTGCACAAGACTTCTATTCAAAATTGAGTGTCGACCAGAAGCTGCGCTTTCACGAAGCCTTCAGGAGCTACGAACGGAATGAAGTGTATGCCACAATGTTGCGGCGCCTATTGTAGCGATAAACTGACCAAATCTAAAACCAGTAAGAAAGCTCTAGTCGAGAAATCCCGACTAGACGATACCCTGATCCCTATACTTTACGCGTATAGTCAGTGCTTTCAAGTATGTGTGTGTGTGTGTACGCGCTTACAGCATACTGTATACACAACTTCAATGTCCCATATCTCTGGTACTCTCAACCGATTTCAATAAAAATTTCACAGATTGTCATTATTTTGTTTAATTTTTTTAATGCCGTCTCAAAGTTTTCCAAATTCAAGATTTTGTTATCGATCCTATGTGTTTATCGGAAACGGGAAGAGTTATCGAAAATCTAAAACAAACTTGTACTGCCGCGGGATTAGGCGAGCTAAAGTTCCAAATCTGGAGTCTCTAGCTCTTATAGTCTCTGACACACAGACGGACATGGCTATATCGACTCGACTATTGATGCTGATCAAGAATATATATACTTTGTAGGGTCGGAAATGCTTCCTTCTGCCTGTTATATACTTTTGTACAAAACCAATATACCATTTTTAATGGGATCAGGGTATAAACAGTGCGAAAAAATATGCAACCGAAACTTGTATCTATGATAAGCGCAAACGTTAATAACTAATTGCTGTGCTCTGCGTCTGATGCTTGTGCTAATAAAGTTTAAGCGGATGTCATTTTTGTCCTTGCGAACATTTCTTTCCTGTGTGATTTTGTGAATTAAAAATTAATTTATGGCTTATATTATGTACAACTAATATTTAAAATATATCCAACCCTTACTCCACAATTTTATTTTACTTTACCGGCCGCAATAATTTCCTGAAACATAAGTGCTTCTTTAAAAAAATTTGTATATTTATTTTGTTTTGGGCTGTTTGACGATGATCAAGTTAAGCGGGTAACGCAAGTTCGCATGAGTATGCGGCCTTTCATTAATTGGTTAATAGGTTAATTAAAAATACCAGTATCCATTATAAAGCTTGAGCAGTCATTCAAGGTTATAATTGTAACTGAATTTTATTGTACTATGACTTACAAAATAATTTTTTAAATAAATTTGAAAAAAAAAATTAAAGTTTGGTTTTACTTTTAGCTTAAGAAACATCAAAGATTAACTTATGTTGATATGAACTAGTTTTTGTCAACTGAAACTTGAAACTGTCAATCAACACTTTAGCTTCACAATACCATGCTAAATATTTTTATTTTTTTTATATCGGAAAATAAGTTTTCTGATATCGTTTCTATCCATCTGCAGTATTCTTATAATTATTATTTTAGAAAAGCTGGCTAATCACATTCTGGCTAAAAAAGGTAAGTCAATTTGCCGAATTTTATAATTGGACATTTGTAAACCCTCGTGGGCAAATGCCATGAAAATATATGAATATCGAGAAAAGGAATAGTTCTGAATTCTAGCCCGACCCGTGCAGTCATAGTGTATTGGCGGTGTTTCTTGACTGATTTCCCAGAAATAATCAATATTAGGTAAACGTTTTAACAGCATATTTCACTTTTATTTTTTAAATTTAAATTTATTGTTGTCGACAATATATTTTGAAACAAACTTGTTCTGCCCATGATATAGAAGAACCTATATTCCACATCTGACTGTGAGAAGGTGTGGAAATTCTTGCGAAAAGAAAATAAACGGGGAAGTATTAGCATGGGCGATGTGCGTATATGAACAACAGTTAAGTTTAGCTAAAACGGTCACAAGCACAGATTGTCGCTTTCGGATCGTCCGTTGCCAATACAAGTGGCACAACAATTGACTAGACGCCCTAGACACTGAAACAGGTATGCCAGACTCCATGACATGCGCCTGTGTATCTACTCCCATTTGCCAGTAGTGTTTTTTTTTCACTTCTGTTTCAATTTTAACGTCCCGCAGTTTTTGTGCTCTCTTCGGCGCTGTTAAGTTTAGCATAGGAAACCCACCACGTTTCGGAGTTAAACTCTCAAAGAACGGACGCTCTTAAATGGTGTAACGCAACGTGCTCTTTCCCTGTTTCATTCCTCGCATGCACACTTTCTGTAATGACTAGGTCAGTAGTGCAAATGTTCTTTTTCAGCTGCTGTTTTATGCAGACCAGCAAAAATTTATGCTATCTCAACACACACTCATTCACGAATAGTCCATGGCAACAACAATTGTTACTGCACTCACAGTTATGGTTATGATTATTGTTTTGATAACATTGTTGCAATTGGTGCTGTTAGTAAAGTTTAGATGTTTTTCTGTGTGCGATAATTAATCAAACGAATGCATGCGTCCACCGATGCCTTCAAGATTATAGTTATTCTTCATTTAGCGCACACATACATGTACTCACGCCCGCATTGGTAGGCATTCTGTTATCTAATGATCAACACATGTTTTATATTCAGCCGATTTAAGCAAACAATTTATAACTTAAATTACGTTGGGACGTCTGCTAGCGACCGATTCGCCTTAATTACGCCGCTTTGTTGAAAGAGACACAGCTCTATCATGCCTACTTTTAGAGTAGCAACTTGTAAAAGTCAATGAAACAGGAATGCCAGTAGGCCATTGACTTAAATGTAATGTGTGCATGGTCCGTTTTTTGCCAATTACATAGTCTTTGTGTTTATATTATGTTTGTATATATTTTTTTGAAACATTAAAACTATGATCGGAAAAGAGCCGATTTTGTTGTTGCTTATTCTTTAATTGCAAACACTGGAAAATCAAATATATTTTTTAGTTTATACTTAATGCAGTCTCAATGCACACAGATTCTCTGTTTGCTCTTTCGGAGTTGCGTTACATCTATATCTTATTTTACAAATATTCAAAAGCAACGCTGGTAAAAACGAAACATGCGCCTTATAATTGTCCGCGCTTTACCGGTTGGCCACGCTTGTGCCGCATCAAGCGCCCACAAGGAAATAGGTTTGCAACTTTTCGGTACACACTTACTTATAGGGGCAGTTGCTTTTTTCATGTCGTCGAAGTGGCTTCTACAGCCCAGTGGTTGAGGTGCGCCCGCATGAAGTCTTCCGCGGTGGCGGCAAATCAGATGTGTAATTCTGGTAGCGCTTCGTGCACTTAATGGCCTACAGTGAAAAGACAGATGAAATAAAATAAATTTTTGGCAAAAGTCAATGACAATAAATAATATAACGAGAGAAAATCAAGACAGTGCACGCGAAAAATGTTTGATTAATGATGTGTTTGGATGCACCGCAGCTCCGTATCAACCCAAACCTATCCCTCTAGCTCGACTGGCTTGTGGTTTTCAATTTAAATGATTTGATTAACTATTTAATTATTTAAATGGTGAAAAGCCTAGATAGACTAGACTTGTCTTCCTAGAACATTTCAATCCGTTGGGTTTTTGCATGCAATAAATGATTTATGAATTTTAATCTGATTGAACCAACTGAAATTTTTGATTAGTGCGCCGTCAAGGAAACAACAACAGAAATCCCATGTCATCGTTCTAGGGATATGAGTAATTGTTTTTGAGTTTTGAAGACTATTTCCCATTTGTGCCTGTGTATGTGTGTTCTTGTGCTTGCATTTTGGATCATGGAGAATCTTAATCTCTATCATTTCCAAACATTCTTCAATTTAGTAAAAATTCAATGTATATTCGTAAGCACACCTCGCCAAACTACTAATATAATATACAATGCCTTTAACATAACAGCATACGAATAGAGCTTTTACATGTCTGTCGACCAAAATCAGTGTTCCAAATTTGTATGCATCATTAATCAAATAAAGTTCGAAACGATGTGGCTTATATAAACTAACCCAAATTTTTTATTTATCCTGTGTTTCTTTAAAAACGTGTTATTTCGTGACTGACAAAAGAATAAAATGGGACAGCAAATTTTAGAGCAGCCTTTGGGGGACGTCACCAACTATCTTCACAACAAATTTGGTAGGGTTTCGCAAAAAGTTTTGCGTATACGGACGGACAGAAAATATTATCTAACAGACATAGCACAACAACAACTAAGAAGGCTCTAGTCGAGAAATCCCGACTAGACGATACCCTGATCCTTATACTTTACGCGTACAGTCAGTGCTTGCAAGTATGTGTGTGTGTCTACGCACATACTGCATACTGTATACACAACTTCAATGTCCCATATCTCCGGTGTTTCTTAACCGATTTTAATAAAAATTTCACAGATTTTCATTATTTTGTTTTATAATTCTAATGGCATCTCAAAGTTTTCCAAATTCAAGATTTTGTTGTTATCGATCCCATGTGTATATTGGAAACGGGAAGAGTTATCTAAAATCGGAAACAAACTTGTACTGCTTAGGGATTAGGCGAGCTTAAGTTCCAAATCTGGAGTCTCTAGCTCTTATAGTCTCTGAGATCGGTTGGCTCATACATACAGACGGACAGACGGACAGACGGACATGGCTATATCGACTAGACTGTTGATGCTGATCAAGAATATATATACTTTATGGGGTCGGAGATGCTTCCTTCTGCCTGTTACATACATTTTCACAAAACCATTGGCATACGCCAAATGTACCATTCGTTTTAAAAGGCTGCAAACGAATTGCTTTAAATAAAAACCATTGATGATTTCCTCACATATTATTTAATTTGATTGCTTTAGCTCTGGGAATGTGTTGGTTTGTGAATCTTGTGTTGTAAGATGTTAGTATTTGTATCGCAATTGTAGTGAGCATCCCACGCCGTGTTTACGTGTTTTTCGCACTCAAATCATTAAGGCCTGCCGACTGCATGCAATTGTTTAAACATTGCGCTCGTTTTTATACCCTGAACCCATTAAAAATGGGAAAAAGGGTATAATGGTTTTGTGCAAATGTATGTAACAGGTAGAAGGAAGCACCTCCGACCCTATAAAGTATATATATTCTTGATCAGCATCGAAAGCCGAGTCGATATAGCCATGTCCGTCCGTCCGTCCGTATGTATGAACGCGTCGATCTTAGAGACCATAAGAGCTAGAGACTCCAGATTTGGAACTTAAGCTCGCCTAATCCCTAGGCAGTACAAAGTAAGAAGGCTCTAGTCGAGAAATCCCGACTAGACGATACCCTGATCCCTATACTTTACGCGTACAGTCAGTGCTTGCAAGTTTTCATTATTTTGTCTAATGTTTTAAATGGGGTCGGAGATGTTACATACATGTGCACAAAACCATTATACCCTTTTTCCCATTTTAATGGGTATAATAACAAGTAAGAAGACGTCAGTCGAGAGAGCCGCAGAAGAAACCCTGAACCTAACTTTAAGTGCGTATACAGTAAATATTTTTACGTACTGCATGCACGAAAAAGTTTTAATATACGATTTTTTTGACAAGTATGTCAGGTCTGTTGATCCAGTTCAAACATATTTGTACTCTACTTTTATTATTAATTATTTTCCTTTGAATGAATCGGACTTACCTTATAGAAAGCCTTTCGGAAATTATCAGAGAGAAAGGCGTAGAGCAGTGGATTTATGCAGGAACTGGTGTAGGCCATAGTATGCGCAACAATTTGCAGAATTACACTTAACATGCTGTTTGCCTCATATATATTCAGCGCCTTAAGCAGTAATATAAGCTGTAAATGTTTGAGGATTAGCTGTTGAACAACGCACTACAATTGTATACTTACCTGCACAGGCAACCAAAGTGAGGCAAATGCGATAACCACAACAACAACGAGACGAGTAACTCGTTTACGCCCACGTTGCGACTCTTTGGACATGCGTACACCACTTCCCTGATGCCAGAGGCGCATAATCATGCGCACATACAAGCCACTAATCACCATCAGTGGTAGCAAGTAAGAGCTAATGAAGAAGCTCACCTGGAAAGTTAGCCAATCGAGCAAATCGTTGTCAATGAAGCGGCACACTGCGTAG
The DNA here is from genome assembly GCA_035044465.1 of Scaptomyza tumidula. Lineage (NCBI taxonomy): Eukaryota > Metazoa > Arthropoda > Insecta > Diptera > Drosophilidae > Scaptomyza > Scaptomyza tumidula. The sequence goes on from JAWNNW010000447.1 coordinate 654,254, forward strand.
GTGTTGTTGGTCGTGTTATTGTAGTCGACCTGTCCAAAGCAAATCAATAAAGAACGACATAAGTTACGCTATTTCGGATGACAGTTTCATAGCTATAACATTCATAAATAAACCTAATAGCGTAGGACTATCTGAGGACCCCTCAGACAAAAGCTGGGTCTGACAGTTCGGTAACATATTTGCCTCTTCACATGACGCACTTAAATAGCGCCCCCTGACCCTGCCTTTAGTGTTGATTCTGTTGGGTCATAAACTGGCTCGTATATCGTTGAAATCACCTTTTTGTATACAATTTTGTTTACAAACTCAGTCGCAGCATGATGATAATATAAAATACTATTAAATTCTGTACAGAAATGCATACCGAGAACTAGTTTATAGCGTTTTTGTTTTTGTTACAAGCAAAAATAAAAAAGTGAAAAAAATATTTAGATGTTTTGCGTGTTATTGCAGTGCAGAAAATTTGTGACTCGTACATATTTATTTTAAAGAGAGATAGAAGGTTTTCTTTTTCGGGATTTTTCACAATTTTATTTAAAAATTGTATTAGTTATTCGATTTGTTGTATTTTGGATTGTGTTCATGTGGTATGCGAAAAAAACGGGGAATAATTAATTTCAATATTATTATTTAGACCAACATTTTATGAAGCATCTCAAGGGTCTATGAGCAAACACTAACTCTACACAAGCGGCTGTTGGTAGAGCGTAATCAGCTGACAATGCCATGAAAGAGCTTTATTTTAGGTAGATATGTATTTTGACAGGCGTATGCTTTAATTTTAGGCCGTTACACTATGTACATATACGCGATAAGACTAATATAAATATACTCTTAGACTAGCATATGTTATTGTTATTTTGATTTGTATATTTGTGTGAACAACAGACCATTACTTTGTAATGTGAATATAATTAATAGTCAACTGTTATCAAATATGAGTTTATTATGCCTTCCTTTTGCACATTTAACTTTGCTTTTGTTTGCATTTATGTGTGTGTGTTTGTGTAGCGATAACGTGCACACACACAAAAATTCAATTTGGGTCGCTATATTGCCAACTTAATCCTCAGGGCAAGCAAAACAAATAAAAACACCACGCAAATAACAAATGGCGTAGAGTCGTATAAAATTGCGTGAATTGCTATTTCATAAAGTACCAAATTACAACACCAGCAACAACATCAACAATAATGGCTAAGCAAACGTTGCATTTCATTGATAATGTCGGTGAAGTCGATAAGATACCGTTAATTAATGGTGACTGCAGAAAATCAAATAGTTCCTTGCTCACCCGCCTAACTTTCGCACAGTACTCTCCCAAGAAAGTTTAACTGAAACTTATAATTTGGTATAAAATATTGGCATGTGTTTGAATAGCAGGTCAAAAGATTATATATATTATTTGTCTAATGGAATTTGGCAAAGGACTTCCATAAGCTTTTAAAAGTTCACAGCTGTTAAAAATACAATGGTTTTTTATAAACTTAATGTGCTAGTTAATAATTAATATATATATTAAGGGAAAAACAGTAATTTATGTATTTTACACATTCAACGCGAATAATTTGTGATATGCATATAATTAGTTATGCTTCCTGTTGTCTGTATGAACTCATCTGTATGTTGTAAATATCTTTGTTCGTACACCACACTTTAAATGTACAGAAGCACATACTACACGTATAAGTTAACTAGCACTATTATTTAGAAGTTTAATTTACGTTGTTTAAGAAACATTATTAGAAAAATTAAAAGGTTAACAAAAAACCTTTGTCCATGTATGCGTCAGAGAAGTGTCAAGATTGCTAACATAACGATACACCTGGAGCTACAATTCGATAAAAACATAATTCGAATATTTTTACAGCAACAAAGATAGGGGTGTCATCCGCCATTACAATTCTACTTCTAGCCCACCGCCTATTTAAACGAGATTGAGTATATCTCTCAATGTTTTTAAGCTAAAGTCTTTAAATTTAAACATACATCATACATACATTAATGATTGCCAATCCTCAACGACTTCCACTCCGGACCCTGAATGTTGCAATTTTGAAGCTAGACTAACCAAAATTTAATGGTAAGTTACTGAAAATCTTTGTTTGTATATATGAGTTTGTGGGTACACGACCCAAAATGGTTTGCGGTTGCACAAACTTGTGTTAACAAATAGCTAAATAGCTTTTACGTTCGGTATCAAAGTATAAAATATATAAAATATAAAACACCGATTTTTTTATAATTTTACCAATATTTTATCTAAATTTGTTTGTTGCAGTGGTGGAATATATAACTAACTAACATATCTACGTTTTATAAATATTATCTATTCTCTAAACAAAGACAAGCAGCAAATTGGTTCCTTGCATTTGTTACATTACGAAACAAAATTTGAGGCGCTTATTAAACAATTAACTTTCCCTTCTCACCTAGTCATTGATCATAAAACTATTAACACCATAATGTGAATGTATAAATTAGGAGGTAAGTGTAAAATGCGCATCACATCCAAAAGCAACGCTATTTTAAAAAATAAATATGACCACCCGCTTGCCTGCCATTGAGCAATGCTCTATCAGTTGTGAGGGCAACTGAATACGAAGTAAGCTTCGGCATTATGGAAATGGATTAAGCTTATGTGAGCTGATAAAAATAGCTGCCTGGGTTGGTATGTGCCACATGACCCCAGCCGGTCGGGTGCTCTATATCAACTCTATAATTAAAATTTATGAATTTAAAAAAGAAAATTAGAAACAAAAAAAAAACATGCGCCCGCGTTTAGAAATTTTTTAACATAAACATGAACACACAGCAAAGTATAAACTTAAACAGAAACAAAAGAAATCAAAACAAATTAAAATGTTTGCAGCTATAGCCGAACCCAGATCTGCTGACGTTGAGCAGCGCCTCGAGAAATTTAACGAGGTGACGCTGATGTATATCAATAAATTTGAATGGCCTCTGTTATTCGCAGCACATTTGTGCACAGCAAGCTACTAGCTATAAGGCAGGACTCTAAAACTTGCATATATAAAACTTACCAAGAGACCATGCGTAAAGGTGACCGGAATCGACACGGTCAGCACTACTGTCCAAAGCGTAAATATTGCTATCTTTGTTATGTGTTCGGTGCGTAGCATGCGCGAGCGTATTGGATGTACAACGGCTAAAAAGCGATCGATGGACATAAGTACGAGCGTGTAGATTGAAGCATAGGCTGTGACTACAATCAAATACTGCACACTGCGGCACCAAATCGCGCCGAAGGGCCAATGTTCCGCCACATAGTCAACGGCTGTGAAGGGTACACAAAAAATTACAAACAGTAGATCGGCTGCGGCCAAATTCACAATAAGCAAATTTGTAGTCGAGTGCATGTTCTTGTTTAGTAGCACAACGAGAATGACCAACAAGTTGCCGAAAAACCCCGATACGGCAATAATTCCAAAAAAGCACGGAACCAGCCAGCGCACTGTGTGTCGTATGGCTTCCACCTCAGCATCCAAACTGCCATTGCTTCCGTTGCTGCAATTTGTTGTAAACTTCATCTCAGACTCACTGCAATTGACCACTGCCAGTGTTGTGTTTTCCATGATGTAGCTAAGGTTCATGATTTGGATGTTTATGTTCACTTTCTAATAATTTTAATTGTCCCGATGCTCATTACAATTTTTTTTTTTTTATGGAAGCGACAGCGCATTTTTTTTTTACATTTGCGTGGTCTTCAACGCGATATTACTCTTTTTGGTTTGGTCGAGCTAAAATTTCAAATTTGCGCCTAAGCGTTTTATGTGCAGCTGACAACCAAGAAATGGAATTGGTTTTCTCAATTGTTAAGCGACATCACAAAAGAGCAGCAACGTCATTGAAAATAAACCGCAGCAGCATGTAACACGTACCGATACAAATCACTGTTTACGCCAATGCACACTAGTATGGTAACAATTAACGGTTACAACTGGCTAAGACAACAAAATCATGGCAATGACTGTCGTGTGTACTCATTCAGGAGGCGTCGTTGAATAAACACTGAAGCAGCCCGACTTTATTAGGTTTGGGCTATCCTTGGTTAAATACGTTTTGTGGTAGTTGCACCCACACTTATTACTGATTATGATATGTTTGAACGCAGCTTTTTAAATTAAATTGATGTTACCAGCATATTCAAAAACACGCACAAATATCGCAATGAAATCGCATAAATATTGCCTTTACTTTGGGTTCATTACGTTATTGACTAGAACTAAAAATACTAATGATTTTTTTGTACTAATACACGATCAAAACTGCACGCGTTCATTTCCAACGTACAACTGAAGTCCAGGTTTTTGCCCAAACAAATTTGCTATCTACGAAGTCAACAGCGGCAGCAACAATAAGTGTGCGTTTTTGGCGCGATTACTAGTACCCAGACTCTCTCTCTCTCTGCCGCTCACCCAACAGCATTGACAGCCAATGCCTTCTATGCCCAGCGTTGGCTGAGTATTTAACTAGCCGGGTGGCCGCTTTGGCAATAATAGTCAGTAACACTGTGAACACTGTGCATTAAGTATTTTTATACCCTGATCCCATTAAAAATGGGGAAAAAGGGTATAATGAAGTTGTGCAAAAGTATGTAACAGGTAGAAGGAAGCATCTCCGACCCTATAAAGTATATATATTCTTGATCAGCATCGAAAGCCGAGTCGATATAGCCATGTCCGTTTGTCCGTCTGTATGTATGAACGCGTCGATCTCAGAGACTATAAGAGCTAGAGACTCCAGATTTGGAACTTAAGCTCGCCTAATCCCTAGGCAGTACAAATTTGTTTTAGATTTTCGATAACTCTTCCCGTTTCCGATATACACATGGGATCGATAACAAAAAAATCTTGAATTTTGAAAGCTTTGAGATGCAATTTGAATTATAAAACAAAATAATGACAATCTGTGAAATCTGTTTTATTGAAATCGGATAATAAACACCGGAGATATGGGACATTGAAGTTGTGTATGCACTATGCTGTATGCGCGTACACACACACGCACATACCTCCAAGCACTAACTGTACGCGGAAAGTATAGGGATCAGGGTATCGTCTAGTCGGGATATCTCGACTAGAGCCTTCTTACTTGTTACGGAGACGGGGTTATTTTCTCGAGCTAAGTTACAATCTATCCAAAGATACTACCATGTGAGTCTCTGTTTTGATCATGAGGCTGTACGCTGCATTGACATTCACAGTGGAAGTTTTGCTATTGCTACAAAGGGCCGTTTTGCCTCTTTGCCGTTTCAATTAAGTCTTTGCCTCAATGTCAAGTGCAAATTGAAAAATCATCCGACGGCCACAGGGGCATCAGAGGAAAGCAAACAAAATCGACAACAGGCATTTGGCTGCCGGATGCGTTCAAGCTAATATAGGGACATCGCGCAGCAAACTTTTTCCGGCACGCATCAGCAAAAGCACTGTAGCGGCTGCAGCAACAGCAACAGTGGTGTCAATTTTATAGACACCATCGCCTATTTCTCATGTTGACTGACTTGAGCTGCCTCAAAAGCTGCATTTTGATTTTAGCACGCAAAGCCAAACAAGTTTTTGGCAGCGGCTGGTTCGACTGCTGCTGTTGGTGTTTTTTTTATTTCTCTGTTGATGCAATAGTTCCTTGTTAAATAGCGGAAACGGAAATGCCAACAGTTTCACAAAGGCACAAATCAAACCTAGCGCAAAACAGACAAAAATAGAAAGACGCTGTTCGCATAGCTTTAAATGTAAAAATCAAACTATATAATTAAATGTTTTTTGCCAAGCAAATCAGCTGCAGACTGCAGGGTACATGGCATTACCACATTTCAAGCAACAGCGAAAAACGAATGCGCCATATGAAAACTAATTCAATTGCAATTTGACAATTGACTCGTTGATTTTATAGCACTTGTCAATTGTTAGTTTCATTTTAAAATGGCGTATCTGTTGTATTAGCGACATAACAAATAATCAACACACAAAAACACTCGGCATAGCAAACGATACATTCATGCGCTTACAATGGGCCTGTATCCAAATCGTGTCGTGTGGCCAAAAAAAAGCAAAGCACGCATTCATTTCTTACATTTTTTGCAGCTTTAATTTTAACCCACCTTTTACTGACATCCGTACAAACTTACTGCACCCAAAGGGACAATATATTCGCATGCTCATTTCACATACACTAAAATAATTTATTTAATATAAATATAATAATTTATTTCAAGTTTTTTATAAAAAATTCGGTTATTTAAGTGGCAGTTTATTAAGTCACTTTTTTCAATAATTATAAATATCAAAAACATGGAAATGATACTTAGGTTTTTGGTTTCTTGCTTTAAAATTACGCTACTCACCTTTTGCAATCAGAACAAAAAGCAAAAAATAATGGCAACTTTATTGCAACTTTCCTATACACCAGATGGTTGTCAGCGGGAATTATGGGAAAACCTGCCAAAGTATATAAAAAAAATTACCGCTATATCTTGTTTCTCCAGTAAACCGCTTCGAAATTACAACATGTTATTTAACATTTTCGAAAATTTCCCCTACTGTAGATGGCCAAGAGAGGTAACCAAGGCCCCATGCAGCAGGCCAGCTGCAGACGTGTTGCCGTCGAGACAACCAAATTTTATAATACAAACAATTTTCTTTTAAAATAAAATTAATGAATGATTAATACATATAATATATTTATATATAATATACATAAAAAAAAATAAAAAGATTTTCATTACGATAAGATATCAATAATATTGAAAATTGAATGCTTTTCATTCTTAATATATTTTTTATTTGTTAAACTGGGATGCGATATATTTTTGGGTCATATCCGATTAAAGCCCACGGTGTTAGGCTTAGTTTTGAAGGCTTCGGGAAAATTTGTATCTGTATTTATATTTTCCTTGAGATTTTGAATTTCTTGACTTGTTGGTGCTTATAATTCCCAACTGGTTTTAGCTTGAACGTATAGACGTCCCAGGCCCAGCCCTTGCATTATTGATAGATGACAGCAAAAGTTGTTTTGTCCACTCTCCACTTGTTTACGAAATGTTTATTTGTATATATATTATTTTTATATATACTTTTATTTGTATATATACTTTTATTTGTATATATTTTCTTTTTAATATTTTTCTTTTTGTTTCCTCTTTAGTTGGATAGTTGAAACATAAGGTCTTAACTTACTTATTTATATGTTCCTTGAGATTTTGAATTTCTTGACTTGGTGCTTATAATTCCCAACTGGTTTTAGCTTGAACGTATAGACGTCCCAGGCCCAGAACAATAAACTGTGTGACTCTTCCTAGTTGCCCTGCACTTTCCTAAATCCAAATTGATGAGGAGGTGCATTGGTTTTTTTTTTTGTTTCGCTTCTAGTGTAAAACGATGATTAATCCGATTTAATTTCCAGCAACACAGTATGCCTAAAATTTTTTATATATTATTTTTATATATACTTTTATTTGTATATATTTTCTTTTTAATATTTTTCTTTTTGTTTCCTCTTTAGTTGGATAGTTGAAACATAAGGTCTTAACTTACTTATTTATATGTTCCTTGAGATTTTGAATTTCTTGACTTGGTGCTTATAATTCCCAACTGGTTTTAGCTTGAACGTATAGACGTCCCAGGCCCAGAACAATAAACTGTGTGACTCTTCCTAGTTGCCCTGCACTTTCCTAAATCCAAATTGATGAGGAGGTGCATTGGTTTTTTTTTTGTTTCGCTTCTAGTGTAAAACGATGATTAATCCGATTTAATTTCCAGCAACACAGTATGCCTAAAATTTGGCATAGGCTACTGTGATGCTGGAAGAAACGAGTTAGTTTATTCATACAATATTATTTAAACATTTTTCATGCATTTCTTTTCGGTATATTGGGCCTGGTCTCTACAGCAGCGATTGCGACCGGCTGCCTACGACTCGCGGCGAGCTTTACTTAACGTAAATTGTCTTATTACCTTAAGCGGCAACATCTTACACCAGGCTAGGCGATTTTTTACAAATTTAATTCACAGGACTAGCGACTTCAGAAGGAAGAACGTTAGAACATTTAAATATTGCGGGTGACTTAGCATTAGATACATTAACATTCACATTGATTTTTACATATAACATAAATAGTGTTGTAATGCAACTTACTGCTATCAGTCTGGCAGCTCTATTGTTTTTTTAGGAACTAGTTGGCATGCCTTGTCATTTTAACATATGATTACATTTTGCATGTGAGAAAAAATTAACAACTTATAAACAAATTTTTTTTTTTTTTATCTTTACGCATCAATTATGATAGGAGTAATGAGTCCATGCTCTCACCCACAACATAACCTAAGCCTGAAACCAGCAGGCTAGTTGGTTGGGTGATAAGATAAATTTGTATAATTTAAATAACTTATAAAAAGGTACTTCTTATATCTTACATTAACAGAAAAGGGAACATATTGGTTTTAGAGTCACTGTTTATGGGAACGGTTAAATTCTTTGCTAAGAGGCTTGAGAGTCACTGTAATTAACAGAAGTACAAAAACAGCAAGGTTAACAGAGGCGGTTTGACGATTACTGTTTAGGGAAATGGTTGTATTCTTCGCTAATTGGTTAAGTGTAACTTTCAATTACAGCTGCTCATTAATAGTAAAGTTGAACAAGATGGTGCTTTAAAGTTACTGTTTAAGAGTTAGTGGTGGTTGTCGTCGGTAAACTGGGCAGTTGAGGGGTGGAGCCTGGTCTTTTTTTTTTTTTAGCTTTAATAATTGAGCCGGGTAAGCAGCGATAGCGGAGCGGTGCGACCGGCCAACTCAGGCGCGCGGCGAACATTATTTTAGACGTCTTCTTAAGTGAGGACTTAATTGCTATTACGTTTCTAATCAGATTTTAAGCTTCAGTGGCTGAAGCGTTTTGTCGGGCAATCATCAAGTTAGTTCTTCAAGACGCCTTTGCTCACGTATACGAATCAATACGTTCTTGTTCTCTTCTTAGGTGACTTTACACGCTGCCTTTCTCTCACAAGGCGTAATTGTTGTCTCTCATTGCGTTGTTGGGTCAGATGGGCTATGATAGGATCTGATGAGGGAAGACGTATGTTTGAAGGAACATATCTGTTTATGATTTCTGTATATCGAGGGCGGCCAAGTCTCTGTGGTATGTACGGACGTAGTGCGATATTTCTGGCTTCAGGATTACAGTGATTAAGTAGTTTTTGGTAAAATTTGTTGCATGCATCATTGTAGAATTCTTCAACTTTTCTTATTTTTAAGTCTGAGTGTAGAGTAGTGTTTCTCACAAACCATGGAGCACCGGTAATTAATCTTAATGCTTTATTTTGTTCTGTTTGTATCCTGTCAAAGTGTGTTTGACTAATTAAAGGTCCCCAAATTGAGATTGTGTATTGCCAGATTGGTGCAATTAGTTGTTTGTAAATTAAAACCTTTAATTTAAGTGGTAGTTTAGAATTTCCATTAATCAGCCAGTGAAGTTTTTTTATGCGTGAGCGGAGTTTGGAGACTGTAGTTGTTATTTGTTGAATCAAGTTGAGTTTAGTGTCCATGCGCACCCCGAGTTCCAATGGCATTTCCATCCATGTTGGGGGTTAGGTTTGTATTAAATGTTTTTAGAGTGTGCATCACGTGTGCTGTTTTGGATATGTTTATTCGTATGCTCCATTTATGTGCCCATTTTGAGAATGGTTTTAGGAATTCATTCATGTTGTTGATAGCGTTTTCCTGTTTAGGGTGTTCTGCCAGGATGGCTGTGTCGTCTGCATATGTAGCTATGAATACATTTCTAGTTGGTAAGGGCATGTCAGCTGTGTATATGGTGTAGAGAATTGGGGCCAATACACTGCCTTGGGGCACTCTAGCATCAATTTTTTATTTTTTTTTTTTATTAAAGAATTTTTATTTATTCTGTTTGTGTTTCGTCTTATGACGATGGTCATATCTAATTTTAGCTTATTTTAAGAACTATGTTAACATTTAAACATATCTGGATGTACGGTAGAGCTTGACTTTAACATTACTTTACAATAGCAATTTTCTTTTAAGTCAGCTCCACCGTACACCAAATGGAGTTCTTCTTTTTATTATTTCTTAAATTTTAATCGCCTAGCAGCATAACATTGCATTGCAGCCCGTCCAGGCACACAGTTTGGCATGCATGTGAGGCTTCAATGAAAATGTTGCCAGCAACATGTTGCTAGCAATATGCTGCTATATTTTTTCCCGTCTTGTGTGTTTTTATTATTTTACAACTCGCTTATAAAGCGAGCAACTCCAAATTCTCTTCTTATTTATATACAATATATACACTTAATACACTATGAATGCACACACTAGTGCATCTTATGTTTTTTTTATGTTTATGCATATATATTTAGCACTAGGCACTTTTTAAGAGATGGAGTGAGATGAGATGGAGGGCGTGTTGTTTTTTAATTTTACAAAAATTTTATAACTTTATGTTGGCGACGCGATGCGAACGTTTTTTTTTGGTGGAATATTTGGGCCGTGCGAGCGGCGGTGCGGAGCGATTGCGATTGCGACCGGCCTACTCAGCAAGCGGCGAAACTTTATTTCAACAATTTGCCCTATTACCTTAGGCGGCAACTTCTTACAAATTTGAATAACAACAATTATGTATAACAGAGACAATACGATTTACGATTAACATTTAACATAGTTATCGGCCGTTCTACTGCTCCATGATCGGCTGTTTTTAGCCTAATTGGCAACCTCATGTATGTACTTACATACAATGTAAACATGTTACATACATGAGGTTAGAAAAATACAACTTAAATATAAAACAAAATTTTCTGACATAAATATACTTATAACTAATTCTTATTTTAATTGCAGGTCAGAAGTCATCTTTTTGGCAGCGTTCCAGAGTGTCACGCATCTATCCAGGGCGGAGAATCTGCAGCCACAGTCGATGGCCAGTCAAGCAGTGTTGATCCGCCATGGATATAGGAGAAGCACCAGTTGCTTGGTGCTGAGTTCGTCAAAGTCCAGTGAGTATTTAATTGAGCAGCGAGCCATGCCAAATATAATAATATTTGTATATATTTAGCCGGCGTCGCTACTCATGTTGCTGTATCGCTAGCACCAGTGCTGGATATCTGGAAGTCGCATAACTCGTGTTGGTGAGTTATATGTGTGTTGTATTGTTAAATTTTTGTTGTTTTATATTAATGTATGTATCTTCTTTTCATTTGCAGGTCTTTTTTGACTTTGCATATCGAGTGTGATATGCGTAATGAGTCCATGCTCATACCCGAAACATAACCTAGGCCTGAAACCTGCAGGCTAGGCAGTTAAGGGGTGGAGCATGGACAATTTTATTCATGTGATATTTTGAAATTAACATCTTTTATGAATTTAACTGCGCCGTTATTGGCTCTTAATTATAAGATTATAATACATAATCGTAATGGCTAGTAATGATTCTTAATCTAATAAGTGTGCTTATTTTAAGTTAATTTTATATTTATATTTACAGGTATTTGATTATTTATTTATTTTTTTTTTTTTTTTTTTTAGCTTTAATTCACTTTTATTTAACTTCATTTTATTTAAATGGCGGCTTTTTTTCTGCTTAGTAATGACAAGTTTTTTTTTGGTGGAATATTTGAGCCGTGCGAGCGGCGGTGCGAGCGATTGCAGATGCGACCGGCCTACTCAGCATGCGGCGAAAACTTTATTGATACAATTTGCCTCATTACCTATGGCGGCAACTTCTTGCAAATTTAAATTACAACAATTATGCATTACAGAGACAATACGATTACGATTAACATTTAACATAGTTTATCGGACGTTCTACTGCTCTATGAGAGGCTTTTTTAGCCTAATTGGCAACCTCATGTATGTACTTACAATGTAAACAATACAATGAGGTATGAAATACTACTTAAATATAAAACAACATTTACTGACATAATTATAATTATAATTAATTCTAATTTTTAATTTTTCACTTCTTTTTTGATCGTAACGCATCTAAGCTGATACGCATAATGAGCTATTTTTTTTTTTTTTTTTAAGCAAAATTTTTTCTTTATTAATGTTTGTGTTCGTCTTTTTATGGGTGTTCGGCACACGCCAGCCTGGGCGCGTGGTGCAAGGCAGCGTGCCAGTGTTTTGCCGACCGCCATTTTGCGGGCCGGCACGAGCGCAGGTACAGCAGCAGCGCTTGCCATGCCATTGATGCCGGCCATGCGGATTATTAATGAAGTCAGGAAGTCAACACAAAAGCCGCCCACCACACACACCTGCCGCCAACCTCAGATCCTAATACAAACAACACCAGCCAGAACCACCAACACACAAGCCGGCTCACAGATGCCAATAACAACACCAGCAACCAACACAACAGCCGCCCAACACCAACACCAATAACAACAACTACACTACTACTATACACAGATGACAATTACAACACACCACCAGCAGGCACCAACACACAAGCCGCCGTCCACCACACCACATTACACACACGCCAACCACAGCATACAACACACACACACACACACACACACACACAACAAATACAACGCCACACACAACAAATACATACAACACACACACACACAAGAGCAACACCAGCAACCAACAACAACACAAGCAGCAGCCGCCCATCACACAACATACCTGCCAAACCACATATGACAAAAACAACACCAGCAAGCAGCACCAACACACAAGCCGCCCACCACACCACACACCACGCCAGCCTGGGCGCGTGGTGCAAGGCAGCGTGCCAGTGTTTTGCCGACCGCCATTTTGCGGGCCGGCACGAGCGCAGGTACAGCAGCAGCGCTTGCCATGCCATTGATGCCGGCCATGCGGATTATTAATGAAGTCAGGAAGTCAACACAAAAGCCGCCCACCACACACACCTGCCGCCAACCTCAGATCCTAATACAAACAACACCAGCCAGAACCACCAACACACAAGCCGGCTCACAGATGCCAATAACAACACCAGCAACCAACACAACAGCCGCCCAACACCAACACCAATAACAACAACTACACTACTACTATACACAGATGACAATTACAACACACCACCAGCAGGCACCAACACACAAGCCGCCGTCCACCACACCACATTACACACACGCCAACCACAGCATACAACACACACACACACACACACACACACAACAAATACAACGCCACACACAACAAATACATACAACACACACACACACAAGAGCAACACCAGCAACCAACAACAACACAAGCAGCAGCCGCCCATCACACAACATACCTGCCAAACCACATATGACAAAAACAACACCAGCAAGCAGCACCAACACACAAGCCGCCCACCACACCACACACCACGCCAGCCTGGGCGCGTGGTGCAAGGCAGCGTGCCAGTGTTTTGCCGACCGCCATTTTGCGGGCCGGCACGAGCGCAGGTACAGCAGCAGCGCTTGCCATGCCATTGATGCCGGCCATGCGGATTATTAATGAAGTCAGGAAGTCAACACAAAAGCCGCCCACCACACACACCTGCCGCCAACCTCAGATCCTAATACAAACAACACCAGCCAGAACCACCAACACACAAGCCGGCTCACAGATGCCAATAACAACACCAGCAACCAACACAACAGCCGCCCAACACCAATAACAACAACTACACTACTACTATACACAGATGACAATTACAACACACCACCAGCAGGCACCAACACACAAGCCGCCGTCCACCACACCACATTACACACACGCCAACCACAGCATACAACACACACACACACACACACACACACACACACACAACAAATACAACGCCACACACAACAAATACATACACACACACACACACACAAGAGCAACACCAGCAACCAACAACAACACAAGCAGCAGCCGCCCATCACACAACATACCTGCCAAACCACATATGACAAAAACAACACCAGCAAGCAGCACCAACACACAAGCCGCCCACCACACCACACACCACGCCAGCCTGGGCGCGTGGTGCAAGGCAGCGTGCCAGTGTTTTGCCGACCGCCATTTTGCGGGCCGGCACGAGCGCAGGTACAGCAGCAGCGCTTGCCATGCCATTGATGCCGGCCATGCGGATTATTAATGAAGTCAGGAAGTCAACACAAAAGCCGCCCACCACACACACCTGCCGCCAACCTCAGATCCTAATACAAACAACACCAGCCAGAACCACCAACACACAAGCCGGCTCACAGATGCCAATAACAACACCAGCAACCAACACAACAGCCGCCCAACACCAATAACAACAACTACACTACTACTATACACAGATGACAATTACAACACACCACCAGCAGGCACCAACACACAAGCCGCCGTCCACCACACCACATTACACACACGCCAACCACAGCATACAACACACACACACACACACACACACACACACACACACAACAAATACAACGCCACACACAACAAATACATACAACACACACACACACAAGAGCAACACCAGCAACCAACAACAACACAAGCAGCAGCCGCCCATCACACAACATACCTGCCAAACCACATATGACAAAAACAACACCAGCAAGCAGCACCAACACACAAGCCGCCCACCACACCACACACCACGCCAGCCTGGGCGCGTGGTGCAAGGCAGCGTGCCAGTGTTTTGCCGACCGCCATTTTGCGGGCCGGCACGAGCGCAGGTACAGCAGCAGCGCTTGCCATGCCATTGATGCCGGCCATGCGGATTATTAATGAAGTCAGGAAGTCAACACAAAAGCCGCCCACCACACACACCTGCCGCCAACCTCAGATCCTAATACAAACAACACCAGCCAGAACCACCAACACACAAGCCGGCTCACAGATGCCAATAACAACACCAGCAACCAACACAACAGCCGCCCAACACCAACACCAATAACAACAACTACACTACTACTATACACAGATGACAATTACAACACACCACCAGCAGGCACCAACACACAAGCCGCCGTCCACCACACCACATTACACACACGCCAACCACAGCATACAACACACACACACACACACACACACACACACACACACAAATACAACGCCACACACAACAAATACATACAACACACACACACACAAGAGCAACACCAGCAACCAACAACAACACAAGCAGCAGCCGCCCATCACACAACATACCTGCCAAACCACATATGACAAAAACAACACCAGCAAGCAGCACCAACACACAAGCCGCCCACCACACCACACACCACGCCAGCCTGGGCGCGTGGTGCAAGGCAGCGTGCCAGTGTTTTGCCGACCGCCATTTTGCGGGCCGGCACGAGCGCAGGTACAGCAGCAGCGCTTGCCATGCCATTGATGCCGGCCATGCGGATTATTAATGAAGTCAGGAAGTCAACACAAAAGCCGCCCACCACACACACCTGCCGCCAACCTCAGATCCTAATACAAACAACACCAGCCAGAACCACCAACACACAAGCCGGCTCACAGATGCCAATAACAACACCAGCAACCAACACAACAGCCGCCCAACACCAACACCAATAACAACAACTACACTACTACTATACACAGATGACAATTACAACACACCACCAGCAGGCACCAACACACAAGCCGCCGTCCACCACACCACATTACACACACGCCAACCACAGCATACAACACACACACACACACACACACACACAACAAATACAACGCCACACACAACAAATACATACAACACACACACACACAAGAGCAACACCAGCAACCAACAACAACACAAGCAGCAGCCGCCCATCACACAACATACCTGCCAAACCACATATGACAAAAACAACACCAGCAAGCAGCACCAACACACAAGCCGCCCACCACACCACACACCACGCCAGCCTGGGCGCGTGGTGCAAGGCAGCGTGCCAGTGTTTTGCCGACCGCCATTTTGCGGGCCGGCACGAGCGCAGGTACAGCAGCAGCGCTTGCCATGCCATTGATGCCGGCCATGCGGATTATTAATGAAGTCAGGAAGTCAACACAAAAGCCGCCCACCACACACACCTGCCGCCAACCTCAGATCCTAATACAAACAACACCAGCCAGAACCACCAACACACAAGCCGGCTCACAGATGCCAATAACAACACCAGCAACCAACACAACAGCCGCCCAACACCAATAACAACAACTACACTACTACTATACACAGATGACAATTACAACACACCACCAGCAGGCACCAACACACAAGCCGCCGTCCACCACACCACATTACACACACGCCAACCACAGCATACAACACACACACACACACACACACACACACACACAACAAATACAACGCCACACACAACAAATACATACAACACACACACACACAAGAGCAACACCAGCAACCAACAACAACACAAGCAGCAGCCGCCCATCACACAACATACCTGCCAAACCACATATGACAAAAACAACACCAGCAAGCAGCACCAACACACAAGCCGCCCACCACACCACACACCACGCCAGCCTGGGCGCGTGGTGCAAGGCAGCGTGCCAGTGTTTTGCCGACCGCCATTTTGCGGGCCGGCACGAGCGCAGGTACAGCAGCAGCGCTTGCCATGCCATTGATGCCGGCCATGCGGATTATTAATGAAGTCAGGAAGTCAACACAAAAGCCGCCCACCACACACACCTGCCGCCAACCTCAGATCCTAATACAAACAACACCAGCCAGAACCACCAACACACAAGCCGGCTCACAGATGCCAATAACAACACCAGCAACCAACACAACAGCCGCCCAACACCAATAACAACAACTACACTACTACTATACACAGATGACAATTACAACACACCACCAGCAGGCACCAACACACAAGCCGCCGTCCACCACACCACATTACACACACGCCAACCACAGCATACAACACACACACACACACACACACACACACACAACAAATACAACGCCACACACAACAAATACATACAACACACACACACACAAGAGCAACACCAGCAACCAACAACAACACAAGCAGCAGCCGCCCATCACACAACATACCTGCCAAACCACATATGACAAAAACAACACCAGCAAGCAGCACCAACACACAAGCCGCCCACCACACCACACACCACGCCAGCCTGGGCGCGTGGTGCAAGGCAGCGTGCCAGTGTTTTGCCGACCGCCATTTTGCGGGCCGGCACGAGCGCAGGTACAGCAGCAGCGCTTGCCATGCCATTGATGCCGGCCATGCGGATTATTAATGAAGTCAGGAAGTCAACACAAAAGCCGCCCACCACACACACCTGCCGCCAACCTCAGATCCTAATACAAACAACACCAGCCAGAACCACCAACACACAAGCCGGCTCACAGATGCCAATAACAACACCAGCAACCAACACAACAGCCGCCCAACACCAACACCAATAACAACAACTACACTACTACTATACACAGATGACAATTACAACACACCACCAGCAGGCACCAACACACAAGCCGCCGTCCACCACACCACATTACACACACGCCAACCACAGCATACAACACACACACACACACACACACACACACACACAACAAATACAACGCCACACACAACAAATACATACAACACACACACACACAAGAGCAACACCAGCAACCAACAACAACACAAGCAGCAGCCGCCCATCACACAACATACCTGCCAAACCACATATGACAAAAACAACACCAGCAAGCAGCACCAACACACAAGCCGCCCACCACACCACACACCACGCCAGCCTGGGCGCGTGGTGCAAGGCAGCGTGCCAGTGTTTTGCCGACCGCCATTTTGCGGGCCGGCACGAGCGCAGGTACAGCAGCAGCGCTTGCCATGCCATTGATGCCGGCCATGCGGATTATTAATGAAGTCAGGAAGTCAACACAAAAGCCGCCCACCACACACACCTGCCGCCAACCTCAGATCCTAATACAAACAACACCAGCCAGAACCACCAACACACAAGCCGGCTCACAGATGCCAATAACAACACCAGCAACCAACACAACAGCCGCCCAACACCAACACCAATAACAACAACTACACTACTACTATACACAGATGACAATTACAACACACCACCAGCAGGCACCAACACACAAGCCGCCGTCCACCACACCACATTACACACACGCCAACCACAGCATACAACACACACACACACACACACACACACACACACACAACAAATACAACGCCACACACAACAAATACATACAACACACACACACACAAGAGCAACACCAGCAACCAACAACAACACAAGCAGCAGCCGCCCATCACACAACATACCTGCCAAACCACATATGACAAAAACAACACCAGCAAGCAGCACCAACACACAAGCCGCCCACCACACCACACACCACGCCAGCCTGGGCGCGTGGTGCAAGGCAGCGTGCCAGTGTTTTGCCGACCGCCATTTTGCGGGCCGGCACGAGCGCAGGTACAGCAGCAGCGCTTGCCATGCCATTGATGCCGGCCATGCGGATTATTAATGAAGTCAGGAAGTCAACACAAAAGCCGCCCACCACACACACCTGCCGCCAACCTCAGATCCTAATACAAACAACACCAGCCAGAACCACCAACACACAAGCCGGCTCACAGATGCCAATAACAACACCAGCAACCAACACAACAGCCGCCCAACACCAATAACAACAACTACACTACTACTATACACAGATGACAATTACAACACACCACCAGCAGGCACCAACACACAAGCCGCCGTCCACCACACCACATTACACACACGCCAACCACAGCATACAACACACACACACACACACACACACACACACCACAAATACAACGCCACACACAACAAATACATACAACACACACACACACAAGAGCAACACCAGCAACCAACAACAACACAAGCAGCAGCCGCCCATCACACAACATACCTGCCAAACCACATATGACAAAAACAACACCAGCAAGCAGCACCAACACACAAGCCGCCCACCACACCACACACCACGCCAGCCTGGGCGCGTGGTGCAAGGCAGCGTGCCAGTGTTTTGCCGACCGCCATTTTGCGGGCCGGCACGAGCGCAGGTACAGCAGCAGCGCTTGCCATGCCATTGATGCCGGCCATGCGGATTATTAATGAAGTCAGGAAGTCAACACAAAAGCCGCCCACCACACACACCTGCCGCCAACCTCAGATCCTAATACAAACAACACCAGCCAGAACCACCAACACACAAGCCGGCTCACAGATGCCAATAACAACACCAGCAACCAACACAACAGCCGCCCAACACCAATAACAACAACTACACTACTACTATACACAGATGACAATTACAACACACCACCAGCAGGCACCAACACACAAGCCGCCGTCCACCACACCACATTACACACACGCCAACCACAGCATACAACACACACACACACACACACACACACACACACAACAAATACAACGCCACACACAACAAATACATACAACACACACACACACAAGAGCAACACCAGCAACCAACAACAACACAAGCAGCAGCCGCCCATCACACAACATACCTGCCAAACCACATATGACAAAAACAACACCAGCAAGCAGCACCAACACACAAGCCGCCCACCACACCACACACCACGCCAGCCTGGGCGCGTGGTGCAAGGCAGCGTGCCAGTGTTTTGCCGACCGCCATTTTGCGGGCCGGCACGAGCGCAGGTACAGCAGCAGCGCTTGCCATGCCATTGATGCCGGCCATGCGGATTATTAATGAAGTCAGGAAGTCAACACAAAAGCCGCCCACCACACACACCTGCCGCCAACCTCAGATCCTAATACAAACAACACCAGCCAGAACCACCAACACACAAGCCGGCTCACAGATGCCAATAACAACACCAGCAACCAACACAACAGCCGCCACAACACCAATAACAACAACTACACTACTACTATACACAGATGACAATTACAACACACCACCAGCAGGCACCAACACACAAGCCGCCGTCCACCACACCACATTACACACACGCCAACCACAGCATACACACACACACACACACACACACACACACAACAAATACAACGCCACACACAACAAATACATACAACACACACACACACAAGAGCAACACCAGCAACCAACAACAACACAAGCAGCAGCCGCCCATCACACAACATACCTGCCAAACCACATATGACAAAAACAACACCAGCAAGCAGCACCAACACACAAGCCGCCCACCACACCACACACCACGCCAGCCTGGGCGCGTGGTGCAAGGCAGCGTGCCAGTGTTTTGCCGACCGCCATTTTGCGGGCCGGCACGAGCGCAGGTACAGCAGCAGCGCTTGCCATGCCATTGATGCCGGCCATGCGGATTATTAATGAAGTCAGGAAGTCAACACAAAAGCCGCCCACCACACACACCTGCCGCCAACCTCAGATCCTAATACAAACAACACCAGCCAGAACCACCAACACACAAGCCGGCTCACAGATGCCAATAACAACACCAGCAACCAACACAACAGCCGCCCAAACACCAATAACAACAACTACACTACTACTATACACAGATGACAATTACAACACACCACCAGCAGGCACCAACACACAAGCCGCCGTCCACCACACCACATTACACACACGCCAACCACAGCATACAACACACACACACACACACACACACACAACAAATACAACGCCACACACAACAAATACATACAACACACACACACACAAGAGCAACACCAGCAACCAACAACAACACAAGCAGCAGCCGCCCATCACACAACATACCTGCCAAACCACATATGACAAAAACAACACCAGCAAGCAGCACCAACACACAAGCCGCCCACCACACCACACACCACGCCAGCCTGGGCGCGTGGTGCAAGGCAGCGTGCCAGTGTTTTGCCGACCGCCATTTTGCGGGCCGGCACGAGCGCAGGTACAGCAGCAGCGCTTGCCATGCCATTGATGCCGGCCATGCGGATTATTAATGAAGTCAGGAAGTCAACACAAAAGCCGCCCACCACACACACCTGCCGCCAACCTCAGATCCTAATACAAACAACACCAGCCAGAACCACCAACACACAAGCCGGCTCACAGATGCCAATAACAACACCAGCAACCAACACAACAGCCGCCCAACACCAACACCAATAACAACAACTACACTACTACTATACACAGATGACAATTACAACACACCACCAGCAGGCACCAACACACAAGCCGCCGTCCACCACACCACATTACACACACGCCAACCACAGCATACAACACACACACACACACACACACACACAACAAATACAACGCCACACACAACAAATACATACAACACACACACACACAAGAGCAACACCAGCAACCAACAACAACACAAGCAGCAGCCGCCCATCACACAACATACCTGCCAAACCACATATGACAAAAACAACACCAGCAAGCAGCACCAACACACAAGCCGCCCACCACACCACACACCACGCCAGCCTGGGCGCGTGGTGCAAGGCAGCGTGCCAGTGTTTTGCCGACCGCCATTTTGCGGGCCGGCACGAGCGCAGGTACAGCAGCAGCGCTTGCCATGCCATTGATGCCGGCCATGCGGATTATTAATGAAGTCAGGAAGTCAACACAAAAGCCGCCCACCACACACACCTGCCGCCAACCTCAGATCCTAATACAAACAACACCAGCCAGAACCACCAACACACAAGCCGGCTCACAGATGCCAATAACAACACCAGCAACCAACACAACAGCCGCCAAACACCAATAACAACAACTACACTACTACTATACACAGATGACAATTACAACACACCACCAGCAGGCACCAACACACAAGCCGCCGTCCACCACACCACATTACACACACGCCAACCACAGCATACAACACACACACACACACACACACACACAACAAATACAACGCCACACACAACAAATACATACAACACACACACACACAAGAGCAACACCAGCAACCAACAACAACACAAGCAGCAGCCGCCCATCACACAACATACCTGCCAAACCACATATGACAAAAACAACACCAGCAAGCAGCACCAACACACAAGCCGCCCACCACACCACACACCACGCCAGCCTGGGCGCGTGGTGCAAGGCAGCGTGCCAGTGTTTTGCCGACCGCCATTTTGCGGGCCGGCACGAGCGCAGGTACAGCAGCAGCGCTTGCCATGCCATTGATGCCGGCCATGCGGATTATTAATGAAGTCAGGAAGTCAACACAAAAGCCGCCCACCACACACACCTGCCGCCAACCTCAGATCCTAATACAAACAACACCAGCCAGAACCACCAACACACAAGCCGGCTCACAGATGCCAATAACAACACCAGCAACCAACACAACAGCCGCCAAACACCAATAACAACAACTACACTACTACTATACACAGATGACAATTACAACACACCACCAGCAGGCACCAACACACAAGCCGCCGTCCACCACACCACATTACACACACGCCAACCACAGCATACAACACACACACACACACACACACACACACAACACATACAACGCCACACACAACAAATACATACAACACACACACACACAAGAGCAACACCAGCAACCAACAACAACACAAGCAGCAGCCGCCCATCACACAACATACCTGCCAAACCACATATGACAAAAACAACACCAGCAAGCAGCACCAACACACAAGCCGCCCACCACACCACACACCACGCCAGCCTGGGCGCGTGGTGCAAGGCAGCGTGCCAGTGTTTTGCCGACCGCCATTTTGCGGGCCGGCACGAGCGCAGGTACAGCAGCAGCGCTTGCCATGCCATTGATGCCGGCCATGCGGATTATTAATGAAGTCAGGAAGTCAACACAAAAGCCGCCCACCACACACACCTGCCGCCAACCTCAGATCCTAATACAAACAACACCAGCCAGAACCACCAACACACAAGCCGGCTCACAGATGCCAATAACAACACCAGCAACCAACACAACAGCCGCCAAACACCAATAACAACAACTACACTACTACTATACACAGATGACAATTACAACACACCACCAGCAGGCACCAACACACAAGCCGCCGTCCACCACACCACATTACACACACGCCAACCACAGCATACAACACACACACACACACACACACACACAACAAATACAACGCCACACACAACAAATACATACAACACACACACACACAAGAGCAACACCAGCAACCAACAACAACACAAGCAGCAGCCGCCCATCACACAACATACCTGCCAAACCACATATGACAAAAACAACACCAGCAAGCAGCACCAACACACAAGCCGCCCACCACACCACACACCACGCCAGCCTGGGCGCGTGGTGCAAGGCAGCGTGCCAGTGTTTTGCCGACCGCCATTTTGCGGGCCGGCACGAGCGCAGGTACAGCAGCAGCGCTTGCCATGCCATTGATGCCGGCCATGCGGATTATTAATGAAGTCAGGAAGTCAACACAAAAGCCGCCCACCACACACACCTGCCGCCAACCTCAGATCCTAATACAAACAACACCAGCCAGAACCACCAACACACAAGCCGGCTCACAGATGCCAATAACAACACCAGCAACCAACACAACAGCCGCCAAACACCAATAACAACAACTACACTACTACTATACACAGATGACAATTACAACACACCACCAGCAGGCACCAACACACAAGCCGCCGTCCACCACACCACATTACACACACGCCAACCACAGCATACCACACACACACACACACACACAACAAATACAACGCCACACACAACAAATACATACAACACACACACACACAAGAGCAACACCAGCAACCAACAACAACACAAGCAGCAGCCGCCCATCACACAACATACCTGCCAAACCACATATGACAAAAACAACACCAGCAAGCAGCACCAACACACAAGCCGCCCACCACACCACACACCACGCCAGCCTGGGCGCGTGGTGCAAGGCAGCGTGCCAGTGTTTTGCCGACCGCCATTTTGCGGGCCGGCACGAGCGCAGGTACAGCAGCAGCGCTTGCCATGCCATTGATGCCGGCCATGCGGATTATTAATGAAGTCAGGAAGTCAACACAAAAGCCGCCCACCACACACACCTGCCGCCAACCTCAGATCCTAATACAAACAACACCAGCCAGAACCACCAACACACAAGCCGGCTCACAGATGCCAATAACAACACCAGCAACCAACACAACAGCCGCCAAACACCAATAACAACAACTACACTACTACTATACACAGATGACAATTACAACACACCACCAGCAGGCACCAACACACAAGCCGCCGTCCACCACACCACATTACACACACGCCAACCACAGCATACAACACACACACACACACACACACACACACAACAAATACAACGCCACACACAACAAATACATACAACACACACACACACAAGAGCAACACCAGCAACCAACAACAACACAAGCAGCAGCCGCCCATCACACAACATACCTGCCAAACCACATATGACAAAAACAACACCAGCAAGCAGCACCAACACACAAGCCGCCCACCACACCACACACCACGCCAGCCTGGGCGCGTGGTGCAAGGCAGCGTGCCAGTGTTTTGCCGACCGCCATTTTGCGGGCCGGCACGAGCGCAGGTACAGCAGCAGCGCTTGCCATGCCATTGATGCCGGCCATGCGGATTATTAATGAAGTCAGGAAGTCAACACAAAAGCCGCCCACCACACACACCTGCCGCCAACCTCAGATCCTAATACAAACAACACCAGCCAGAACCACCAACACACAAGCCGGCTCACAGATGCCAATAACAACACCAGCAACCAACACAACAGCCGCCCAAACACCAATAACAACAACTACACTACTACTATACACAGATGACAATTACAACACACCACCAGCAGGCACCAACACACAAGCCGCCGTCCACCACACCACATTACACACACGCCAACCACAGCATACAACACACACACACACACACACACACACAACAAATACAACGCCACACACAACAAATACATACAACACACACACACACAAGAGCAACACCAGCAACCAACAACAACACAAGCAGCAGCCGCCCATCACACAACATACCTGCCAAACCACATATGACAAAAACAACACCAGCAAGCAGCACCAACACACAAGCCGCCCACCACACCACACACCACGCCAGCCTGGGCGCGTGGTGCAAGGCAGCGTGCCAGTGTTTTGCCGACCGCCATTTTGCGGGCCGGCACGAGCGCAGGTACAGCAGCAGCGCTTGCCATGCCATTGATGCCGGCCATGCGGATTATTAATGAAGTCAGGAAGTCAACACAAAAGCCGCCCACCACACACACCTGCCGCCAACCTCAGATCCTAATACAAACAACACCAGCCAGAACCACCAACACACAAGCCGGCTCACAGATGCCAATAACAACACCAGCAACCAACACAACAGCCGCCACAACACCAATAACAACAACTACACTACTACTATACACAGATGACAATTACAACACACCACCAGCAGGCACCAACACACAAGCCGCCGTCCACCACACCACATTACACACACGCCAACCACAGCATACAACACACACACACACACACACACACACACACACAACAAATACAACGCCACACACAACAAATACATACAACACACACACACACACAAGAGCAACACCAGCAACCAACAACAACACAAGCAGCAGCCGCCCATCACACAACATACCTGCCAAACCACATATGACAAAAACAACACCAGCAAGCAGCACCAACACACAAGCCGCCCACCACACCACACACCACGCCAGCCTGGGCGCGTGGTGCAAGGCAGCGTGCCAGTGTTTTGCCGACCGCCATTTTGCGGGCCGGCACGAGCGCAGGTACAGCAGCAGCGCTTGCCATGCCATTGATGCCGGCCATGCGGATTATTAATGAAGTCAGGAAGTCAACACAAAAGCCGCCCACCACACACACCTGCCGCCAACCTCAGATCCTAATACAAACAACACCAGCCAGAACCACCAACACACAAGCCGGCTCACAGATGCCAATAACAACACCAGCAACCAACACAACAGCCGCCCAACACCAACACCAATAACAACAACTACACTACTACTATACACAGATGACAATTACAACACACCACCAGCAGGCACCAACACACAAGCCGCCGTCCACCACACCACATTACACACACGCCAACCACAGCATACACACACACACACACACACACACACACACACAACAAATACAACGCCACACACAACAAATACATACAACACACACACACACAAGAGCAACACCAGCAACCAACAACAACACAAGCAGCAGCCGCCCATCACACAACATACCTGCCAAACCACATATGACAAAAACAACACCAGCAAGCAGCACCAACACACAAGCCGCCCACCACACCACACACCACGCCAGCCTGGGCGCGTGGTGCAAGGCAGCGTGCCAGTGTTTTGCCGACCGCCATTTTGCGGGCCGGCACGAGCGCAGGTACAGCAGCAGCGCTTGCCATGCCATTGATGCCGGCCATGCGGATTATTAATGAAGTCAGGAAGTCAACACAAAAGCCGCCCACCACACACACCTGCCGCCAACCTCAGATCCTAATACAAACAACACCAGCCAGAACCACCAACACACAAGCCGGCTCACAGATGCCAATAACAACACCAGCAACCAACACAACAGCCGCCCAACACCAACACCAATAACAACAACTACACTACTACTATACACAGATGACAATTACAACACACCACCAGCAGGCACCAACACACAAGCCGCCGTCCACCACACCACATTACACACACGCCAACCACAGCATACAACACACACACACACACACACACACACAACAAATACAACGCCACACACAACAAATACATACAACACACACACACACAAGAGCAACACCAGCAACCAACAACAACACAAGCAGCAGCCGCCCATCACACAACATACCTGCCAAACCACATATGACAAAAACAACACCAGCAAGCAGCACCAACACACAAGCCGCCCACCACACCACACACCACGCCAGCCTGGGCGCGTGGTGCAAGGCAGCGTGCCAGTGTTTTGCCGACCGCCATTTTGCGGGCCGGCACGAGCGCAGGTACAGCAGCAGCGCTTGCCATGCCATTGATGCCGGCCATGCGGATTATTAATGAAGTCAGGAAGTCAACACAAAAGCCGCCCACCACACACACCTGCCGCCAACCTCAGATCCTAATACAAACAACACCAGCCAGAACCACCAACACACAAGCCGGCTCACAGATGCCAATAACAACACCAGCAACCAACACAACAGCCGCCCAACACCAACACCAATAACAACAACTACACTACTACTATACACAGATGACAATTACAACACACCACCAGCAGGCACCAACACACAAGCCGCCGTCCACCACACCACATTACACACACGCCAACCACAGCATACAACACACACACACACACACACACACACACACAACAAATACAACGCCACACACAACAAATACATACAACACACACACACACAAGAGCAACACCAGCAACCAACAACAACACAAGCAGCAGCCGCCCATCACACAACATACCTGCCAAACCACATATGACAAAAACAACACCAGCAAGCAGCACCAACACACAAGCCGCCCACCACACCACACACCACGCCAGCCTGGGCGCGTGGTGCAAGGCAGCGTGCCAGTGTTTTGCCGACCGCCATTTTGCGGGCCGGCACGAGCGCAGGTACAGCAGCAGCGCTTGCCATGCCATTGATGCCGGCCATGCGGATTATTAATGAAGTCAGGAAGTCAACACAAAAGCCGCCCACCACACACACCTGCCGCCAACCTCAGATCCTAATACAAACAACACCAGCCAGAACCACCAACACACAAGCCGGCTCACAGATGCCAATAACAACACCAGCAACCAACACAACAGCCGCCCAACACCAACACCAATAACAACAACTACACTACTACTATACACAGATGACAATTACAACACACCACCAGCAGGCACCAACACACAAGCCGCCGTCCACCACACCACATTACACACACGCCAACCACAGCATACAACACACACACACACACACACACACACAACAAATACAACGCCACACACAACAAATACATACAACACACACACACACAAGAGCAACACCAGCAACCAACAACAACACAAGCAGCAGCCGCCCATCACACAACATACCTGCCAAACCACATATGACAAAAACAACACCAGCAAGCAGCACCAACACACAAGCCGCCCACCACACCACACACCACGCCAGCCTGGGCGCGTGGTGCAAGGCAGCGTGCCAGTGTTTTGCCGACCGCCATTTTGCGGGCCGGCACGAGCGCAGGTACAGCAGCAGCGCTTGCCATGCCATTGATGCCGGCCATGCGGATTATTAATGAAGTCAGGAAGTCAACACAAAAGCCGCCCACCACACACACCTGCCGCCAACCTCAGATCCTAATACAAACAACACCAGCCAGAACCACCAACACACAAGCCGGCTCACAGATGCCAATAACAACACCAGCAACCAACACAACAGCCGCCCAACACCAACACCAATAACAACAACTACACTACTACTATACACAGATGACAATTACAACACACCACCAGCAGGCACCAACACACAAGCCGCCGTCCACCACACCACATTACACACACGCCAACCACAGCATACAACACACACACACACACACACACACACACACAACAAATACAACGCCACACACAACAAATACATACAACACACACACACACAAGAGCAACACCAGCAACCAACAACAACACAAGCAGCAGCCGCCCATCACACAACATACCTGCCAAACCACATATGACAAAAACAACACCAGCAAGCAGCACCAACACACAAGCCGCCCACCACACCACACACCACGCCAGCCTGGGCGCGTGGTGCAAGGCAGCGTGCCAGTGTTTTGCCGACCGCCATTTTGCGGGCCGGCACGAGCGCAGGTACAGCAGCAGCGCTTGCCATGCCATTGATGCCGGCCATGCGGATTATTAATTTTTTTTTTTTTTTTTTTTTTTTTTTTTTTTTTTTTTTTTTTTTTTTTTTTTTTTTTTTTTTTTTTTTTTTTTTTTTTTTTTTTTTTTTTTTTTTTTTTTGTGCCGAACACCCATAAAAAGACGAACACAAACATTAATAAAGAAAAAATTTTGCTTAAAAAAAAAAAAAAAAATAGCTCATTATGCGTATCAGCTTAGATGCGTTACGATCAAAAAAGAAGAGAAAAATTAAAAATTATAATTAGTTATAAGTATATGTCAGACAATTTTGTTTTATATTTAAGTTGTAGCTTTCTAACCTCATGTATGTAACATGTTTACATTGTAAGTACATACATGAGGTTGCCAATTAGGCTAAAAAAGCCTTGCATGGAGCAGCTAAACTGCGATAACTATGTTAAATGTTAATCGTTAGTCCATTGCTCTGTTATGCTTAAATGTTATCATTCAAATTTGTAAGAAGTTGCCGCCATAGGTAATGAGGCAAATTGTCAAAATAAAGTCTTCGCCGATGCTGAGTAGGCCGGTCGCATTCGCTCCGCACCGCCGCTCGCACGGCTCAAATATTCCACCATAAAAAAAAAATAAAAATTTATATATTAAATAATATATTAATAATAAGTTATATTATAAGCATATTATACAAATAGTTAATAAGAAACATCATGAGCAACTTACTCAATAATTAATAAAAATACCTGTAAATATAAAAAATTAACTTAAATAAGCACACCTACTAGATTAATAACCTATACTAGCCAATACGATTATGTTTAATAATCCTATAATTAAGAGCCAAATACGGCGCAACTTAATTCATTAAAGATGTTAGTTTTAAAATATCACATGAATAAAATTGTCCATGCTCCACCCCTTAACTGCCTAGCCTGCAGGTTTCAGGCCTAGGTTATGTTTCGGGTGTGAGCATGGACTCATTACGCATATCACACTCGATATGCAAAGTCAAAAACGCCATGTGACCAACACAAAACACCCCAAAAAAACACCAAATGTTGCGATTAAAAAAAAGTGCAATGCTGCACATTCGCAATACAAATGCGGCCACACAGCGGCTGGCCTCGGCAACATTTAGCAGCATATTGCTAGCAACATGTTGCTGGCAACATTTTTCATTGCAGCCTCCCATGCATGCCAAACTGTGCATGGACGGGCTGCAATGCAATGTTATGCTGCTGGGCGACTGAAAATTATTAAATAATAATAAGAGGAACTCCATTTGGTGTACGGTTGAGCTGACTAAAAAGAAAATTGCTAATGTAAAGTAATGTTAAAGTCAAGCTCTTCCGTACATCTGGATATGTTTTAATGTAACATAGTTCTTAAAATTAAGCTAAAAATTAGTTATGACCACCGTTATAAGACGAAACTTAAACTTAATAAATAAAATTCATATATAAAAAAAAAAAAAAAAAAAACGACCAAGTACCTGAAAAGAGAAGAGAGAAATTTAAAATTAGAATTAGTTATAAGTATATTTATGTCAGTAAATTTTGTTTTATATTTAAGTTGTATGTTTCAAACCTCATGTATGTAACATGTTTACATTGTAAGTACATACATGAGGTTACCAATTAGGCTAAAAACAGCCTATCATGGAGCAGTCGATCAATCGATAAATTATGTTAAATGTTAATCGTTTGTTCTGCTCTGTTATACATAATAATTGTTGTAATTTGAATTTGTACAATGATGCATGCAACAAATTTTACCAAAAACTACTTAATCACTGTAATCCTGAAGCCAGAAATATCGCACTACGTCCGTACATACCACAGAGACTTGGCCGCCCTCGATATACAGAAATCATAAACAGATATGTTCCTTCAAACATACGTCTTCCCTCATCAGATCCTATCATAGCCCATCTGACCCAACAACGCAATGAGAGACAACAATTACGCCTTGTGAGAGAAAGGCAGCGTGAAAGTCACCTAAGAAGAGAACAAGAACGTATTGATCGTATACGTGAGCAAAGGCGTCTTGAAGAACAACTTGAGATTGCCCGACAAAACGCTTCAGCCACTGAAGCTTAAAATCTGATTAGAAACGTAATAGAATTAAGTCCTCACTTAAGAAGACGTCTAAAATAATGTTCGCCGCGCGCCTGAGTTGGCCGGTCGCACCGCTCCGCTATCGCTGCTTACCCGGCTCAATTATTAAAGCTAAAAAAAAAAAAGACCAGGCTCCACCCCTCAACTGCCTAGTTTACCGACGACAACCACCACTAACTCTTAAACAGTAACTTTAAAGCACCATCTTGTTCAACTTTACTATTAATGAGCAGCTGTAATTGAAAGTTACACTTAACCAATTAGCGAAGAATACAACCATTTCCCTAAACAGTAATCGTCAAACCGCCTCTGTTAACCTTGCTGTTTTTGTACTTCTGTTAATTACAGTGACTCTCAAGCCTCTTAGCAAAGAATTTAACCGTTCCCATAAACAGTGACTCTAACCAATATGTTCCCTTTTCTGTTAATGTAAGATATAAGAAATACCTTTTTATAAGTTATTTAAATTATACAAATTTATCTTATCACCCAACCAACTAGCCTGCTGGTTTCAGGCTTAGGTTATGTTGTTGGTGAGAGCATGGACTCATTACTCCTATCATAATTGATGAGTAAAGATAAAAAAAAAAAAAAATTTGTTTATAAGTTGTTAATTTTTTCTCACATGCAAAATGTAATCATATGTTAAAATGACAAGGCATGCCAACTAGTTCCTAAAAAACAATAGAGCTGCCAGACTGATAGCAGTAAGTTGCATTACAACACTGTTTATGTTATATGTAAAAATCAATGTTAATGTTAATGTATCTAATGCTAAGTCACCCGCAATATTTAAATGTTCTAACGTTCTTCCTTCTGAAGTCGCTAGTCCTGTGAATTAAATTTGTAAAAAATCGCCTAGCCTGGTGTAAGAAGTTGCCGCTTAAGGTAATAAGACAATTTACGTTAAGTAAAGCTCGCCGCGAGTCGTAGGCAGCCGGTCGCAATCGCTGCTGTAGAGACCAGGCCCAATATACCGAAAAAAAATGTTTAAATAATATTGTATGAATAAACTAACTCGTTTCTTCCAGCATCACAGTAGCCTATGCGAAATTTTAGGCATACTGTGTTGCTGAAAATTAAATCGGATTAATCATCGTTTTACACTAGAAGCGAAACAAAAAAAAAAACCAATGCACCTCCTCATCAATTTGGATTTAGGAAAGTGCAGGGCAACTAGGAAGAGTCACACAGTTTATTGTTCTGGGCCTGGGACGTCTATACGTTCAAGCTAAAACCAGTTGGGAATTATAAGCACCAAGTCAAGAAATTCAAAATCTCAAGGAACATATAAATAAGTAAGTTAAGACCTTATGTTTCAACTATCCAACTAAAGAGGAAACAAAAAGAAAAATATTAAAAAGAAAATATATACAAATAAAAGTATATATAAAAATAATATATATACAAATAAACATTTCGTAAACAAGTGGAAAGTGGACAAAACAACTTTTGCTGTCATCTATCAATAATGCAAGGGCTGGGCCTGGGACGTCTATACGTTCAAGCTAAAACCAGTTGGGAATTATAAGCACCAACAAGTCAAGAAATTCAAAATCTCAAGGAAAATAAAAATACAGATACAAATTTTCCCGAAGCCTTCAAAACTAAGCCTAACACCGTGGGCTTTAATCGGATATGACCCAAAAATATATCGCACCCAAGTTTAACAAATAAAAAATATATTAAGAATGAAAAGCATTCAATTTTCAATATTATTGATATCTTATCGTAATGAAAATCTTTTTATTTTTTTTTATGTATATTATATATAAATATATTATATGTATTAATCATTCATTAATTTTATTTTAAAAGAAAATTGTTTGTATTATAAAATTTGGTTGTCTCGACGGCAACACGTCTGCAGCTGGCCTGCTGCATGGGGCCTTGGTTACCTCTCTTGGCCATCTACAGTAGGGGAAATTTTCGAAAATGTTAAATAACATGTTGTAATTTCGAAGCGGTTTACTGGAGAAACAAGATATAGCGGTAATTTTTTTTATATACTTTGGCAGGTTTTCCCATAATTCCCGCTGACAACCATCTGGTGTATAGGAAAGTTGCAATAAAGTTGCCATTATTTTTTGCTTTTTGTTCTGATTGCAAAAGGTGAGTAGCGTAATTTTAAAGCAAGAAACCAAAAACCTAAGTATCATTTCCATGTTTTTGATATTTATAATTATTGAAAAAAGTGACTTAATAAACTGCCACTTAAATAACCGAATTTTTTATAAAAAACTTGAAATAAATTATTATATTTATATTAAATAAATTATTTTAGTGTATGTGAAATGAGCATGCGAATATATTGTCCCTTTGGGTGCAGTAAGTTTGTACGGATGTCAGTAAAAGGTGGGTTAAAATTAAAGCTGCAAAAAATGTAAGAAATTAATGCGTGCTTTGCTTTTTTTTGGCCACACGACACGATTTGGATACAGGCCCATTGTAAGCGCATGAATGTATCGTTTGCTATGCCGAGTGTTTTTGTGTGTTGATTATTTGTTATGTCGCTAATACAACAGATACGCCATTTTAAAATTAAACTAACAATTGACAAGTGCTATAAAATCAACGAGTCAATTGTCAAATTGCAATTGAATTAGTTTTCATATGGCGCATTCGTTTTTCGCTGTTGCTTGAAATGTGGTTATGCCATGTACCCTGCAGTCTGCAGCTGATTTGCTTGGCAAAAAACATTTAATTATATAGTTTGATTTTTACATTTAAAGCTATGCGAACAGCGTCTTTCTATTTTTGTCTGTTTTGCGCTAGGTTTGATTTGTGCCTTTGTGAAACTGTTGGCATTTCCGTTTCCGCTATTTAACAAGGAACTATTGCATCAACAGAGAAATAAAAAAAACACCAACAGCAGCAGTCGAACCAGCCGCTGCCAAAAACTTGTTTGGCTTTGCGTGCTAAAATCAAAATGCAGCTTTTGAGGCAGCTCAAGTCAGTCAACATGAGAAATAGGCGATGGTGTCTATAAAATTGACACCACTGTTGCTGTTGCTGCAGCCGCTACAGTGCTTTTGCTGATGCGTGCCGGAAAAAGTTTGCTGCGCGATGTCCCTATATTAGCTTGAACGCATCCGGCAGCCAAATGCCTGTTGTCGATTTTGTTTGCTTTACTCTGATGCCCCTGTGGCCGTCGGATGATTTTTCAATTTGCACTTGACATTGAGGCAAAGACTTAATTGAAACGGCAAAGAGGCAAAACGGCCCTTTGTAGCAATAGCAAAACTTCCACTGTGAATGTCATTGCAGCGTACAGCCTCATGATCAAAACAGAGACTCACATGGTAGTATCTTTGGATAGATTGTAACTTAGCTCGAGAAAATAACCCCGTCTCCGTAACAAGTAAGAAGGCTCTAGTCGAGATATCCCGACTAGACGATACCCTGATCCCTATACTTTCCGCGTACAGTCAGTGCTTGGAGGTATGTGCGTGTGTGTGTACGCGCATACAGCATAGTGCATACACAACTTCAATGTCCCATATCTCCGGTGTTTATTATCCGATTTCAATAAAACAGATTTCACAGATTGTCATTATTTTGTTTTATAATTCAAATTGCATCTCAAAGCTTTCAAAATTCAAGATTTTGTTGTTATCGATCCCATGTGTATATCGGAAACGGGAAGAGTTATCGAAAATCTAAAACAAACTTGTACTGCCTAGGGATTAGGCGAGCTTAAGTTCCAAATCTGGAGTCTCTAGCTCTTATAGTCTCTGAGATCGACGCGTTCATACATACAGACGGACAAACGGACATGGCTATATCGACTCGGCTTTCGATGCTGATCAAGAATATATATACTTTATAGGGTCGGAGGTGCTTCCTTCTACCTGTTACATACTTTTGCACAACTTCATTATACCCTTTTTCCCCATTTTTAATGGGATCATGGTATAAAAATACTTAATGCACAGTGTTCACAGTGTTACTGACTATTATTGCCAAAGCGGCCACCCGTCTAGTTAAATACTCAGCCAACGCTGCGCATAGAAGGCATTGGCTGTCAATGCTGTTGGGTGAGCGGCAGAGAGAGAGAGAGTCTGGGTACTAGTAATCGCGCCAAAAACGCACACTTATTGTTGCTGCCGCTGTTGACTTCGTAGATAGCAAATCTGTTTGGGCAAAAACCTGGACTTCAGTTGTACGTTGGAAATGAACGCGTGCAGTTTTGATCGTGTATTAGTACAAAAAAATCATTAGTATTTTTAGTTCTAGTCAATAACGTAATGAACCCAAAGTAAAGGCAATATTTATGCGATTTCATTGCGATATTTGTGCGTGTTTTTGAATATGCTGGTAACATCAATTTAATTTAAAAAGCTGCGTTCAAACATATCATAATCAGTAATAAGTGTGGGTGCAACTACCACAAAACGTATTTAACCAAGGATAGCCCAAACCTAATAAAGTCGGGCTGCTTCAGTGTTTATTCAACGACGCCTCCTGAATGAGTACACACGACAGTCATTGCCATGATTTTGTTGTCTTAGCCAGTTGTAACCGTTAATTGTTACCATACTAGTGTGCATTGGCGTAAACAGTGATTTGTATCGGTACGTGTTACATGCTGCTGCGGTTTATTTTCAATGACGTTGCTGCTCTTTTGTGATGTCGCTTAACAATTGAGAAAACCAATTCCATTTCTTGGTTGTCAGCTGCACATAAAACGCTTAGGCGCAAATTTGAAATTTTAGCTCGACCAAACCAAAAAGAGTAATATCGCGTTGAAGACCACGCAAATGTAAAAAAAAAATGCGCTGTCGCTTCCATCAAAAAAAAAAAAATTGTAATGAGCATCGGGACAATTAAAATTATTAGAAAGTGAACATAAACATCCAAATCATGAACCTTAGCTACATCATGGAAAACACAACACTGGCAGTGGTCAATTGCAGTGAGTCTGAGATGAAGTTTACAACAAATTGCAGCAACGGAAGCAATGGCAGTTTGGATGCTGAGGTGGAAGCCATACGACACACAGTGCGCTGGCTGGTTCCGTGCTTTTTTGGAATTATTGCCGTATCGGGGTTTTTCGGCAACTTGTTGGTCATTCTCGTTGTGCTACTAAACAAGAACATGCACTCGACTACAAATTTGCTTATTGTGAATTTGGCCGCAGCCGATCTACTGTTTGTAATTTTTTGTGTACCCTTCACAGCCGTTGACTATGTGGCGGAGCATTGGCCCTTCGGCGCGATTTGGTGCCGCAGTGTGCAGTATTTGATTGTAGTCACAGCCTATGCTTCAATCTACACGCTCGTACTTATGTCCATCGATCGCTTTTTAGCCGTTGTACATCCAATACGCTCGCGCATGCTACGCACCGAACACATAACAAAGATAGCAATATTTACGCTTTGGACAGTAGTGCTGACCGTGTCGATTCCGGTCACCTTTACGCATGGTCTCTTGGTAAGTTTTATATATGCAAGTTTTAGAGTCCTGCCTTATAGCTAGTAGCTTGCTGTGCACAAATGTGCTGCGAATAACAGAGGCCATTCAAATTTATTGATATACATCAGCGTCACCTCGTTAAATTTCTCGAGGCGCTGCTCAACGTCAGCAGATCTGGGTTCGGCTATAGCTGCAAACATTTTAATTTGTTTTGATTTCTTTTGTTTCTGTTTAAGTTTATACTTTGCTGTGTGTTCATGTTTATGTTAAAAAATTTCTAAACGCGGGCGCATGTTTTTTTTTTGTTTCTAATTTTCTTTTTTAAATTCATAAATTTTAATTATAGAGTTGATATAGAGCACCCGACCGGCTGGGGTCATGTGGCACATACCAACCCAGGCAGCTATTTTTATCAGCTCACATAAGCTTAATCCATTTCCATAATGCCGAAGCTTACTTCGTATTCAGTTGCCCTCACAACTGATAGAGCATTGTTCAATGGCAGGCAAGCGGGTGGTCATATTTATTTTTTAAAATAGCGTTGCTTTTGGATGTGATGCGCATTTTCCACTTACCTCCTAATTTATACATTCACATTATGGTGTTAATAGTTTTATGATCAATGACTAGGTGAGAAGGAAAAGTTAATTGTTTAATAAGCGCCTCAAATTTTGTTTCGTAATGTAACAAATGCAAGGAACCAATTTGCTGCTTGTCTTTGTTTAGAGAATAGATAATATTTATAAAACGTAGATATGTTAGTTAGTTATATATTCCACCACTGCAACAAACAAATTTAGATAAAATATTGGTAAAATTATAAAAAAATCGGTGTTTTATATTTTATATATTTTATACTTTGATACCGAACGTAAAAGCTATTTAGCTATTTGTTAACACAAGTTTGTGCAACCGCAAACCATTTTGGGTCGTGTACCCACAAACTCATATATACAAACAAAGATTTTTAGTAACTTACCATTAAATTTTGGTTAGTCTAGCTTCAAAATTGCAACATTCAGGGTCCGGAGTGGAAGTCGTTGAGGATTGGCAATCATTAATGTATGTATGATGTATGTTTAAATTTAAAGACTTTAGCTTAAAAACATTGAGAGATATACTCAATCTCGTTTAAATAGGCGGTGGGCTAGAAGTAGAATTGTAATGGCGGATGACACCCCTATCTTTGTTGCTGTAAAAATATTCGAATTATGTTTTTATCGAATTGTAGCTCCAGGTGTATCGTTATGTTAGCAATCTTGACACTTATCTGACGCATACATGGACAAAGGTTTTTTGTTAACCTTTTAATTTTTCTAATAATGTTTCTTAAACAACGTAAATTAAACTTCTAAATAATAGTGCTAGTTAACTTATACGTGTAGTATGTGCTTCTGTACATTTAAAGTGTGGTGTACGAACAAAGATATTTACAACATACAGATGACTTCATACAGACAACAGGAAGCATAACTAATTATATGCATATCACAAATTATTCGCGTTGAATGTGTAAAATACATAAATTATTGTTTTTCCCTTAATATATATATTAATAATTAACTAGCACATTAAGTTTATAAAAAACCATTGTATTTTTAACAGCTGTGAACTTTTAAAAGCTTATGGAAGTCCTTTGCCAAATTCCATTAGACAAATAATATATATAATCTTTTGACCTGCTATTCAAACACATGCCAATATTTTATACCAAATTATAAGTTTCAGTTAAACTTTCTTGGGAGAGTACTGTGCGAAAGTTAGGCGGGTGAGCAAGGAACTATTTGATTTTCTGCAGTCACCATTAATTAACGGTATCTTATCGACTTCACCGACATTATCAATGAAATGCAACGTTTGCTTAGCCATTATTGTTGATGTTGTTGCTGGTGTTGTAATTTGGTGCTTTATGAAATATCAATTCACACAATTTTATACGACTCTACGCCATTTATTATTTGCGTGGTGTTTTTATTTGTTTTGCTTGCCCTGAGGATTAAGTTGGCAATATAGCGACCCAAATTGAATTTTTGTGTGTGTGCACGTTATCGCTACACAAACACACACACATAAATGCAAACAAAAGCAAAGTTAAATGTGCAAAAGGAAGGCATAATAAACTCATATTTGATAACAGTTGACTATTAATTATATTCACATTACAAAGTAATGGTCTGTTGTTCACACAAATATACAAATCAAAATAACAATAACATATGCTAGTCTAAGAGTATATTTATATTAGTCTTATCGCGTATATGTACATAGTGTAACGGCCTAAAATTAAAGCATACGCCTGTCAAAATACATATCTACCTAAAATAAAGCTCTTTCATGGCATTGTCAGCTGATTACGCTCTACCAACAGCCGCTTGTGTAGAGTTAGTGTTTGCTCATAGACCCTTGAGATGCTTCATAAAATGTTGGTCTAAATAATAATATTGAAATTAATTATTCCCCGTTTTTTTCGCATACCACATGAACACAATCCAAAATACAACAAATCGAATAACTAATACAATTTTTAAATAAAATTGTGAAAAATCCCGAAAAAGAAAACCTTCTATATCTCTTTAAAATAAATATGTACGAGTCACAAATTTTCTGCACTGCAATAACACGCAAAACATCTAAATATTTTGTTCACTTTTTTATTTTTGCTTGTAACAAAAACAAAAACGCTATAAACTAGTTCTCGGTATGCATTTCTGTACAGAATTTAATAGTATTTTATATTATCATCATGCTGCGACTGAGTTTGTAAACAAAATTGTATACAAAAAGGTGATTTCAACGATATACGAGCCAGTTTATGACCCAACAGAATCAACACTAAAGGCAGGGTCAGGGGGCGCTATTTAAGTGCGTCATGTGAAGAGGCAAATATGTTACCGAACTGTCAGACCCAGCTTTTGTCTGAGGGGTCCTCAGATAGTCCTACGCTATTAGGTTTATTTATGAATGTTATAGCTATGAAACTGTCATCCGAAATAGCGTAACTTATGTCGTTCTTTATTGATTTGCTTTGGACAGGTCGACTACAATAACACGACCAACAACACCTACGCAGTGTGCCGCTTCATTGACAACGATTTGCTCGATTGGCTAACTTTCCAGGTGAGCTTCTTCATTAGCTCTTACTTGCTACCACTGATGGTGATTAGTGGCTTGTATGTGCGCATGATTATGCGCCTCTGGCATCAGGGAAGTGGTGTACGCATGTCCAAAGAGTCGCAACGTGGGCGTAAACGAGTTACTCGTCTCGTTGTTGTTGTGGTTATCGCATTTGCCTCACTTTGGTTGCCTGTGCAGGTAAGTATACAATTGTAGTGCGTTGTTCAACAGCTAATCCTCAAACATTTACAGCTTATATTACTGCTTAAGGCGCTGAATATATATGAGGCAAACAGCATGTTAAGTGTAATTCTGCAAATTGTTGCGCATACTATGGCCTACACCAGTTCCTGCATAAATCCACTGCTCTACGCCTTTCTCTCTGATAATTTCCGAAAGGCTTTCTATAAGGTAAGTCCGATTCATTCAAAGGAAAATAATTAATAATAAAAGTAGAGTACAAATATGTTTGAACTGGATCAACAGACCTGACATACTTGTCAAAAAAATCGTATATTAAAACTTTTTCGTGCATGCAGTACGTAAAAATATTTACTGTATACGCACTTAAAGTTAGGTTCAGGGTTTCTTCTGCGGCTCTCTCGACTGACGTCTTCTTACTTGTTATTATACCCATTAAAATGGGAAAAAGGGTATAATGGTTTTGTGCACATGTATGTAACATCTCCGACCCCATTTAAAACATTAGACAAAATAATGAAAACTTGCAAGCACTGACTGTACGCGTAAAGTATAGGGATCAGGGTATCGTCTAGTCGGGATTTCTCGACTAGAGCCTTCTTACTTTGTACTGCCTAGGGATTAGGCGAGCTTAAGTTCCAAATCTGGAGTCTCTAGCTCTTATGGTCTCTAAGATCGACGCGTTCATACATACGGACGGACGGACGGACATGGCTATATCGACTCGGCTTTCGATGCTGATCAAGAATATATATACTTTATAGGGTCGGAGGTGCTTCCTTCTACCTGTTACATACATTTGCACAAAACCATTATACCCTTTTTCCCATTTTTAATGGGTTCAGGGTATAAAAACGAGCGCAATGTTTAAACAATTGCATGCAGTCGGCAGGCCTTAATGATTTGAGTGCGAAAAACACGTAAACACGGCGTGGGATGCTCACTACAATTGCGATACAAATACTAACATCTTACAACACAAGATTCACAAACCAACACATTCCCAGAGCTAAAGCAATCAAATTAAATAATATGTGAGGAAATCATCAATGGTTTTTATTTAAAGCAATTCGTTTGCAGCCTTTTAAAACGAATGGTACATTTGGCGTATGCCAATGGTTTTGTGAAAATGTATGTAACAGGCAGAAGGAAGCATCTCCGACCCCATAAAGTATATATATTCTTGATCAGCATCAACAGTCTAGTCGATATAGCCATGTCCGTCTGTCCGTCTGTCCGTCTGTATGTATGAGCCAACCGATCTCAGAGACTATAAGAGCTAGAGACTCCAGATTTGGAACTTAAGCTCGCCTAATCCCTAAGCAGTACAAGTTTGTTTCCGATTTTAGATAACTCTTCCCGTTTCCAATATACACATGGGATCGATAACAACAAAATCTTGAATTTGGAAAACTTTGAGATGCCATTAGAATTATAAAACAAAATAATGAAAATCTGTGAAATTTTTATTAAAATCGGTTAAGAAACACCGGAGATATGGGACATTGAAGTTGTGTATACAGTATGCAGTATGTGCGTAGACACACACACATACTTGCAAGCACTGACTGTACGCGTAAAGTATAAGGATCAGGGTATCGTCTAGTCGGGATTTCTCGACTAGAGCCTTCTTAGTTGTTGTTGTGCTATGTCTGTTAGATAATATTTTCTGTCCGTCCGTATACGCAAAACTTTTTGCGAAACCCTACCAAATTTGTTGTGAAGATAGTTGGTGACGTCCCCCAAAGGCTGCTCTAAAATTTGCTGTCCCATTTTATTCTTTTGTCAGTCACGAAATAACACGTTTTTAAAGAAACACAGGATAAATAAAAAATTTGGGTTAGTTTATATAAGCCACATCGTTTCGAACTTTATTTGATTAATGATGCATACAAATTTGGAACACTGATTTTGGTCGACAGACATGTAAAAGCTCTATTCGTATGCTGTTATGTTAAAGGCATTGTATATTATATTAGTAGTTTGGCGAGGTGTGCTTACGAATATACATTGAATTTTTACTAAATTGAAGAATGTTTGGAAATGATAGAGATTAAGATTCTCCATGATCCAAAATGCAAGCACAAGAACACACATACACAGGCACAAATGGGAAATAGTCTTCAAAACTCAAAAACAATTACTCATATCCCTAGAACGATGACATGGGATTTCTGTTGTTGTTTCCTTGACGGCGCACTAATCAAAAATTTCAGTTGGTTCAATCAGATTAAAATTCATAAATCATTTATTGCATGCAAAAACCCAACGGATTGAAATGTTCTAGGAAGACAAGTCTAGTCTATCTAGGCTTTTCACCATTTAAATAATTAAATAGTTAATCAAATCATTTAAATTGAAAACCACAAGCCAGTCGAGCTAGAGGGATAGGTTTGGGTTGATACGGAGCTGCGGTGCATCCAAACACATCATTAATCAAACATTTTTCGCGTGCACTGTCTTGATTTTCTCTCGTTATATTATTTATTGTCATTGACTTTTGCCAAAAATTTATTTTATTTCATCTGTCTTTTCACTGTAGGCCATTAAGTGCACGAAGCGCTACCAGAATTACACATCTGATTTGCCGCCACCGCGGAAGACTTCATGCGGGCGCACCTCAACCACTGGGCTGTAGAAGCCACTTCGACGACATGAAAAAAGCAACTGCCCCTATAAGTAAGTGTGTACCGAAAAGTTGCAAACCTATTTCCTTGTGGGCGCTTGATGCGGCACAAGCGTGGCCAACCGGTAAAGCGCGGACAATTATAAGGCGCATGTTTCGTTTTTACCAGCGTTGCTTTTGAATATTTGTAAAATAAGATATAGATGTAACGCAACTCCGAAAGAGCAAACAGAGAATCTGTGTGCATTGAGACTGCATTAAGTATAAACTAAAAAATATATTTGATTTTCCAGTGTTTGCAATTAAAGAATAAGCAACAACAAAATCGGCTCTTTTCCGATCATAGTTTTAATGTTTCAAAAAAATATATACAAACATAATATAAACACAAAGACTATGTAATTGGCAAAAAACGGACCATGCACACATTACATTTAAGTCAATGGCCTACTGGCATTCCTGTTTCATTGACTTTTACAAGTTGCTACTCTAAAAGTAGGCATGATAGAGCTGTGTCTCTTTCAACAAAGCGGCGTAATTAAGGCGAATCGGTCGCTAGCAGACGTCCCAACGTAATTTAAGTTATAAATTGTTTGCTTAAATCGGCTGAATATAAAACATGTGTTGATCATTAGATAACAGAATGCCTACCAATGCGGGCGTGAGTACATGTATGTGTGCGCTAAATGAAGAATAACTATAATCTTGAAGGCATCGGTGGACGCATGCATTCGTTTGATTAATTATCGCACACAGAAAAACATCTAAACTTTACTAACAGCACCAATTGCAACAATGTTATCAAAACAATAATCATAACCATAACTGTGAGTGCAGTAACAATTGTTGTTGCCATGGACTATTCGTGAATGAGTGTGTGTTGAGATAGCATAAATTTTTGCTGGTCTGCATAAAACAGCAGCTGAAAAAGAACATTTGCACTACTGACCTAGTCATTACAGAAAGTGTGCATGCGAGGAATGAAACAGGGAAAGAGCACGTTGCGTTACACCATTTAAGAGCGTCCGTTCTTTGAGAGTTTAACTCCGAAACGTGGTGGGTTTCCTATGCTAAACTTAACAGCGCCGAAGAGAGCACAAAAACTGCGGGACGTTAAAATTGAAACAGAAGTGAAAAAAAAACACTACTGGCAAATGGGAGTAGATACACAGGCGCATGTCATGGAGTCTGGCATACCTGTTTCAGTGTCTAGGGCGTCTAGTCAATTGTTGTGCCACTTGTATTGGCAACGGACGATCCGAAAGCGACAATCTGTGCTTGTGACCGTTTTAGCTAAACTTAACTGTTGTTGTTCATATACGCACATCGCCCATGCTAATACTTCCCCGTTTATTTTCTTTTCGCAAGAATTTCCACACCTTCTCACACTCAGATGTGGAATATAGGTTCTCCTATATCATGGGCAGAACAAGTTTGTTTCAAAATATATTGTCGACAACAATAAATTTAAATTTAAAAA
Organism: Scaptomyza tumidula; assembly: GCA_035044465.1. Classification (NCBI taxonomy): domain Eukaryota; kingdom Metazoa; phylum Arthropoda; class Insecta; order Diptera; family Drosophilidae; genus Scaptomyza; species Scaptomyza tumidula. The sequence continues at coordinate 698,271 of JAWNNW010000447.1, forward strand.
ATAAAAGTGAAATATGCTGTTAAAACGTTTACCTAATATTGATTATTTCTGGGAAATCAGTCAAGAAACACCGCCAATACACTATGACTGCACGGGTCGGGCTAGAATTCAGAACTATTCCTTTTCTCGATATTCATATATTTTCATGGCATTTGCCCACGAGGGTTTACAAATGTCCAATTATAAAATTCGGCAAATTGACTTACCTTTTTTAGCCAGAATGTGATTAGCCAGCTTTTCTAAAATAATAATTATAAGAATACTGCAGATGGATAGAAACGATATCAGAAAACTTATTTTCCGATATAAAAAAAATAAAAATATTTAGCATGGTATTGTGAAGCTAAAGTGTTGATTGACAGTTTCGCAAAAACTAGTTCATATCAACATAAGTTAATCTTTGATGTTTCTTAAGCTAAAAGTAAAACCAAACTTTAATTTTTTTTTTCAAATTTATTTAAAAAATTATTTTGTAAGTCATAGTACAATAAAATTCAGTTACAATTATAACCTTGAATGACTGCTCAAGCTTTATAATGGATACTGGTATTTTTAATTAACCTATTAACCAATTAATGAAAGGCCGCATACTCATGCGAACTTGCGTTACCCGCTTAACTTGATCATCGTCAAACAGCCCAAAACAAAATAAATATACAAATTTTTTTAAAGAAGCACTTATGTTTCAGGAAATTATTGCGGCCGGTAAAGTAAAATAAAATTGTGGAGTAAGGGTTGGATATATTTTAAATATTAGTTGTACATAATATAAGCCATAAATTAATTTTTAATTCACAAAATCACACAGGAAAGAAATGTTCGCAAGGACAAAAATGACATCCGCTTAAACTTTATTAGCACAAGCATCAGACGCAGAGCACAGCAATTAGTTATTAACGTTTGCGCTTATCATAGATACAAGTTTCGGTTGCATATTTTTTCGCACTGTTATTAAAAATGGTATATTGGTTTTGTACAAAAGTATATAACAGGCAGAAGGAAGCATTTCCGACCCTACAAAGTATATATATTCTTGATCAGCATCAATAGTCGAGTCGATATAGCCATGTCCGTCTGTGTGTCAGAGACTATAAGAGCTAGAGACTCCAGATTTGGAACTTTAGCTCGCCTAATCCCGCGGCAGTACAAGTTTGTTTTAGATTTTCGATAACTCTTCCCGTTTCCGATAAACACATAGGATCGATAACAAAATCTTGAATTTGGAAAACTTTGAGACGGCATTAAAAAAATTAAACAAAATAATGACAATCTGTGAAATTTTTATTGAAATCGGTTGAGAGCACCAGAGATATGGGACATTGAAGTTGTGTATACAGTATGCTGTAAGCGCGTACACACACACACACATACTTGAAAGCACTGACTGTACGCGTAAAGTATAGGGATCAGGATATCGTCTAGTCGGGATTTCTCGACTAGAGCTTTCTTACTGGTTTTAGATTTGGTCAGTTTATCGCTACAATAGGCGCCGCAACATTGTGGCATACACTTCATTCCGTTCGTAGCTCCTGAAGGCTTCGTGAAAGCGCAGCTTCTGGTCGACACTCAATTTTGAATAGAAGTCTTGTGCAGCTGTCACGAACAATGCAATTTCGTTCTGACCCAATTTCCGCAGATCTGTAGGAGCCGCAGTCGAGACTTTTCCGCATGATGACGTCGCACCAATGCACATAACCATCGGTAAAATCTTAATCAAATGCAGATTTATAGAAGAGGATAAAAAGATGACACTAAGACCCCAGACACCTTGCTGCTCTGGTTGGGCCAAAAACGTTGGCAGTGTACAGATCAGCCAGTCTTGCAGCATTTGTAGGAACGATGAGTCAATAGCTGACCGAAACACCTGTGGAAACAAATAAGACAATGAATTAAAAAATAAAATAAAATTACATTGGTGTTAAACTAAACTAAAAATAAAAAGGTTAATGAAAGTTGCACTTTAAGCTGTGTTAGCCAGTTGCAAAAAATGTACCATGTATGAATTTTATCTCTTATTGTACTTGTACTTATACTTAAAAAAGAACTGTGTCCTGAGTTTGTCATGAATATTGTGCCGCAAAGAAGGAAGCATCCAAACCCCCATAATATATTTGTATATAGTTGCGGTATTCCGTCAGTTCTATCAGTTTTTGAGATATTCTTTTTGTTTTCATTTTCATGCGCAACCATACAGATTAATTAGTAATTTAAATAACTTAAATAACCCACAAATTTGCAGATACTGCTATTGCTTACTTGATACACAATTGTGGCAATAACATCGCTATGCGGCTGATTTATTGCCAGAAACTCCTTTATGACCTTCGTCAATATTTCATTCGGCGGCACCAAATCACGTATAATTTGGCACAACACTTGTCCATAAATCCATGCGGCGTCTCGACTTGATGCTTTAATACAATGCAAAAGGATATCGACTTTATCGCTTTGTAGTGCGATTATCTCTGGATCATCCTGCACAATGCCATTCGACAACTCAGTGCTCTCCAGTTGAGCGGCGGAACCTACAATGCAAAAGAGTACGAAAAAATGTTCTTAAAAGAAACGCAAAATTTTTTGCTGTAAAAAAATAAACAACCTCTTGTTCTAGCTTAAACTTTCTTAAAAAAAAGTTTTTACATTACGACTTATGGGAGTTACACGCCCACCAGATCGCCTCTGTACGTAAACTCAAATTCCTCAAAATGACAAGCAGTCCAATTATAATAGTGAATAGATTTACAACGTTGCTTAAAACCAAATTGATTTTTCAAGTTTTCGAAATAATTGTATATAATTGTTGCTTGCCGAAAATTGCTTCCTTAATTGCATTTAATTTTATTTTTCGCTGTCAGAAATATGAAGATAATGTGCTATTGTAATCGTTTTATTGGATTTTTTCTTTCGTTTACTTACCCACGTACATGCAGGACAAAAGCAATTTCAATGCTGGAATTGAAAATTTCTCATTTTCCAATTTCACCAGTTCAAGTGCTAGTTTTTCAATTTTATGTCGCAATTGCTGTGTGACCACAGCTCCGCTTCCAGTATCTCTAGAAACTACATTACCAGTTGCGTAACCTTCATGTACATGTGCAGCACCACCTTCGCAGTTGGTGGTGGCTTCAGTTGTAGGCGCTGCACTCATACAGACACTTTTCAGCACAATCCGCTCGATACCCTGGCCCGGGCAAGTATGTTTAATAAAAAGGAAACAAAAAAACAAAGTTAACAGACAGTGAGTTTGACCATATTGATTTTTATATAGTCTAGCATTTATAGGAAGCCAATCAATCACATATGAGTATTCATTGTTGCATATTAAAAATATATTTTCCACGATATTTGAATTCCTACTTGTTCTCCTCTGTCTAGAGCCTTCTTACTAATCTTTGTAAGAAGGCACTGTTGTCGCCAGTGCTTTTAGTTAGCCAGTTGAAGTCACAACTTATCGATTATAAAGTGGGAAAATTAAGAGCATCGACTTAATTATTTTCTGTAACCATCAATGGTATCGTGAACAATGTTTGAGTAATAGTTTGGTGATTTTAAACCTGAACTAACAAACAATCACGCACACAAAAATTGCGGTCCGGCATGTTTTGGGAACTTTGTCTTTTTTTGACAACGTTTTCTCGGCCCAGTGAAAATTTTGTTTGCACTTTTCGCTGCGTCTGTCTTTTATCAAACATTAACATTATATTAACATGAAATATGTTTTATGTTGTCGTAGTTGGCGGTTTGGTGGATCCCTTAAAAATTGTCAATCAAAAAGTCAATTAAGTGGGACGGTCACTATCTGAGCTAAAGTCGGTCCCTGGGTTGAGCTGATGCAGCACATTTAGGGCCAGCAATACAACGTTTGCCAGCCTGACAGGCGCATCAAAATTGGGCTTTGTTTAAAAAGTTATACTTACATGCAGAACGCACAGGAACAGCTCCTCGTTGTGAGTAGTTTTTAAAATATTAGTGGCCGCAATTATTGTGTTTGATAGCAAATTACAATGCGGTACAAATTTCGATGTCCACTCAATCAGGCTGAAATTGAGCGTCCAGACCAGTTTGAAATGAGCATCACTAAATTGTAGCGGACTAAAGTAAAGTTTAAAAGAAGTTTTAAGCAATGCAATGCGCTTAAAATAACAAATAACATAATTTTTTTTGTGATCCATGCACTCAGAAAAACACATGTTTTAAAATCAATTGGTATCGTTCTTAATTTTTCGTGCTTCAATCAACAACGCTGGAAAAGAAATGTTAATTATTTGGAAAACATTTTTTCTTGTTCTTAATTTAGTACAAATAGAACAAAACATGAACATATCATTACCAGCGGTCTTGATTAAATAATATTATATACATATTAATAACGAATCCGCAAATATAGATAGTGAAGTTGATCTGAGTGCACATAACGCAGTTAGGTGAATCCGCTGCCAGGCGAACTACATGTAATTCAAAGTGCGAACTTTCTCTAAATATTTGGTGAAGCCACCAAGTGTTGGAAACACCCGAACCATTACACCAAAAAGATAGATTTTTAATAACCGTATACATTATGCTTTGATGCCGATAATAGTATGCTTTGAGTCCGAAATTGCTTTAAAAGCTGTTGTGTTCGATTACATGCTGCAGCTGACGTATCATATAAGCTAATTGCCAAGTAGCGTAATTTGTTGCCCAAAACTTGAGATTTACGCAATAAGCCCAAACTTCACTGATAAAAGTACACATTTCATGTGTACTCTCTTACTTTTTATCGATGATGCCATGTCGGTTAATATAGCCAACAATTAAGTCCCGCAATAAGGCAAGCTCATCGCTTAGCTTGCCCATTGCCGTGTTAGTCCTGCTGCAGCATTCCAACAGGCAAAGCAAACCCTGAAGTGCCGCAATGCGTATGAAACAGTGCGAGCTCTTCAAATAAACGTTGCCAATCAGCGCCGCCAAGTGTTGCAACTCGCTGATGCTGGGTATTAACAATGCCTGCGTGCGACACAGCAAGTAGATTATATGCTGCAATAAACGCAAAAGGAAAAAGACGAAGATTCATCGAAACAAATTTTTATTGCAAGTGTAACCATTTGATTTTGGTGCTTACCGTATGTGACATAGTATCGTCCATGGGAATTTCGTCCTGAAGTCGCAACGTACGCTCCTTAATCCACTTGATTTGATCACGACTTTCGCAGATTTCACAGAACTTGACCAGATTTGGCAACACCAATATGTAATTTTGCTGCAGTTACAATTTCATTTTAAATTATCATAACTGAATGTCTACAAAATTTAATTCCTAACAAATTAGCACATAATTTTCAACCTACTACATTAGAGGTGCACTTGCCTTAAGCTCATGCAGTTCTTATTGTGTCCAACGGACTTACCTCGATCATTTGCTGCATGACGTCATAGATAAGCTGTGTGCTGCTGCGAAAGTCGATGCCAGACGACTGAACAAAATATCTATAGTTTCGCCACGCAGTGTCACTCATAACGCCAGATTGCCGCTGCCTGCTGAGCTCACTGCTAGCGCCATATAAATCATCTATTCCCGTTGTCTTCTCTTCGTAGGGAAGCGCGTGTGCGTATGCTTCCATTTGCGACCAGCTGAAACCGAGATCACATTGATTGACCGCAAAGTTGCATGTGCCAATCATATTGTCCTTCCTTGGGTGCCGCTCCAGATTGCCCAGATAGAAAATGTTGCATGTATCGACAAGCAGTTGTACATTGTGAAGCTTCTTTAAGCTTTAAGTGAAAAATATAAGCAACAAAATAAATTATTGAAGAACGTAGTTGAATAAGATTAAGGAGCATCATAAAAAATGCACGATAACCACTAGGAATAAACACACTTAACTTGAAGGTAACATAAGTAATAATTTTTGTTCACCATACTACACACAATTTATTCACATTAAGACCTTTCCCTATGGTTACAAGCTTTAAGAAACTTCCAGCAATTTTAGCTAGCTTATTAACTCGAATATGATTGTTTGTATAACAAACCAAACAAAAATTTCAAAAATTAATAAGATATTTGCATATCTTCTCTTTTCTTTGTGCTGATGACTCCAGAAACAAGTTCGCTTTTATAGCTACTGTACATTTACATATAAAAGGTTGGCCCTACAAAAGTAGTAGGTATTTCACGTTAACAAATTAGTTTTGCTTGAGTTGTTGTGGCATGTAGGCATATGAGTGCTGTGTTCAACAACTTAAAAACTCTTGTGCCCACTTGCCGAATATTAATTTGACTTTTAATACTTTTTAGTTGTGAACTGTATTTTGATCGTATTGACACTCACCTAATACTGTTACAACTAATGGTGTTCCAGCGAGTCGAATGATGAAATTGAGAATTGCTTTGGCCGATTACTGGAAAAGTTTTATACGTCGTTAGCAGCTCCATGATGGCCTGCAAGCAAACCTCCTTGATCTGAAATTGCTCCTGCTGATCGACCATATTCTCATCGTAAAGTTTATTAATTAACAGCAGAAATGTCATAAAGTACTCCTCAAACTGCTGACGTGTTGTATAACCAAAGATGGACAGACTGTGTATAAGAGTAAGAATATGTTTATGTGTGCGTCTGTTTATAATAAATAAATAAACCAAATATAATTTCATTGGTTTCATCACTTTGAATATTTGGAGCCTTAAGTATCAATTATCAATCATTGATGCATTTCGGTTCGCGAGTGTGTTCTAAAATATATATAGCAGTATTGTATTGACGTAAAGTGAAACGCCAAGCCAGCAGCACAGAAGAGGTTGTTTGACAAAAGTCTAAAATTTGCCTTAGTCCAAGCGGCTTTGGCGTAATTTGCCTTCGCCTTCCTTGGTAAAGCTCTTACTTTGTTATACGCACGCATAAATTAATCATACTTTGCACATAATTTGTTTATATCGCTGTTACTCTTTCACTTCAGACCATGCAACTCTAAGGGCTCGCCTGCGTTTAAAGTGGTGCTCTATACTCGTATTACGCCTGCCTCTGGTTGTCACAATGTCATCCTTTTCCACATCGTTGTCGCAGATTCATCTGATAGAGCTGTTGTATTCTGCTTTGTCTGCCCTTGGGGGGAATTTGTCGCTGAGGCTGTTGTTTGGTGCTGTGTGGGTTGTGCTGATGCTGATGCCGCTGATGTGGTTTTGATGTTTGCGCTTGTGATATGGTATAAAATTGGTTGCACGACTGCTACTTTAAAGTCAACTTTAGGCTGGTCATAGAGATATCCAAATATACACTTGACAATTTAAACGCTGACATTGAAATGATGACGGCTGGCAACAAGAGCACCAGCCACAGAATAAGCATCAACAGCGATGTGGAAGCTGTCAGCCGACAGCGGACGAGGCAAACAAGCTTCTCTCAGGCAAGACAAAACCACACCGGGCAGCAGACATAAAGACATAAGCACTGTGGTGACAATTACAACTTACAAGCAAGCACTCATAGACAATCAACAAACACACAGGCAAAATGCATCTAATATGGTGTACTGTTGTTTCCAGCTGCGGTTTAGCTAATGTTGTCCTTATCTATAATAAACATTGTCGTCAATGCTACATGATGCTATACCACAAAATTGTCAGCAACACTTGTAGTTATTCTTGTATTCAATAATTTAAAAAATGCTAAAAAGGTGTAAACGGTCTGATTTGGAAAGCTCACTAATTTTTGTTGCATAAAATAAATTGAATACCAAAGCGGCTCATACAAACTGATCCACCATTTTTAGTCAGTATACAGTTTTACATGGATTGTCATAAAACTAAAATAAGTAAAAAGGTTTTATCGAGTAGCTCGACGAGCAGATAACCTGATCAAAAGTTTACAATAACCTGTTTGTATGTATATATGTTTGTGCAAGAGTATACACATATATATATGTATTAATACACTTATATATATTAAATATACATATACATATACATATATATATATATATATATAAAATTAATAATTTGTTTTTAACTTTTTAATTTTGTAGTAGATTTTGCTCTTACTTTTTGTTGTTGTATAGGACAGAGGCCAATGTTTTAGCTTTATTAACTCACCGCTTAACAAACTGACGTAGCACATCCACATCACTCAGGCTGTCCACAGGTATGGTTGGCAGCTTGCCATTGTGGTTGGCAGTGGTTGACTGTTGCTGGACAAGTTCATAGGGCGTCACTGCGTAGGCATATAACTGATGTGTGCGCAGCAGCGAGGTGCCAATTGATGCAATTATAGACTGCACAAATGGGGGAAGCAAAGTCAAAAAATGTTGTAAAATTAATGTAATGAAATGTATAAATATCCTACCAAGGGCACTTGAATTGGCATCAACTCATGACCAGCAAACTGCAAGCGGCAGTCTTCGTTAGATGGAACCAGCTCACCGTAAAGTAAGCACTCTGTATCAATTTGAGTTTCAATAAATTTCGCAAGAAAAATAGCCAGTGTTGCTGGCTCTGTGCTTTGCAGACGATGTCGCTGATAGAAAATTGTATCCTGCAGCAACTGGCGAGCTGCGAGCACCAGAACTTTCAACAACTCTACACGCAAGACATCTGTGCTAGAGTTGAGCGCCCACCAGATGCGTGGCTGCAGCAACAGTTCATCCAAACAGCCTAGCAACACACCCAGCCCATCTTTGCCATGGTCGGTTGAAATGTCAGCATGTAAAAGTTTCACTGCAGAGCTAGCCAAACAGCGTATATATAAGAGCAGTATGGGCAGCTGATCCGGGCGCAGCAAATGCTCAGACACAAACTTCTCAATGTGCTTCGCGTCGACGTATATAAGCGCAGTTTGCTCGAGACGTCGTATGGACAGCATCAAAGTGGTTAACGCACGTACGACGTCTAACTTCTCAGCATCGCGATTCACGTCTATGCGTTGTGTTTGGGACAGACGCGACATAAGCGATGCACACGTCACACGCGCCAGGGGTGGTAACTGCATATAGTTAATGTGGGGTGCATGTTGGATGCACTTGTTTCTAAAGGCGGCAACCATGGATGCGATCGACCCGTCGAGTGCATGACGCAGCAGTCGCGCCTCTTGCACAGGCCCCAAGCTGCCTAACAGACGCTGCAGTTTGGCTTCCGACTGAATTTCAAGAAGCAGTCGCACCAGCTGCTGTTGCTGCTGCGGTGCATCGGCATGCTGTGTTGCAAATCTCATCACCTGTTGGATATATAAGCAGAAAATAAATCAGAAAAATATCGATGCGTTTCTGCCATAAACCCTATAATAACGTATAATACAAAATACGTATGAATGATCTCAGAGACTACAAGAGCTAGATACTCCAGTATTGGAAGATAAGCTCGTCTAAGCCTAGACAGAACAAGTTTTATTCAAATTGTTGATACTCTTCAATGCAACTTAACTTTACGGCCAACGCATCAACTGGTAAAATATTTATGCGGAAATCGTTACAACTAAAATTTACTTTTTACATGTCACACAAGCTTAGGCACAGAAAATCAGAAAAAACTATCTCCTGTAAGTTTAAGTATTTCGACAAAAGATGCTTCGAGGAAATTATTATAATAAAAACCGCAATGTTTAGTGGTCAGACCCACTTACCTGCGAAAACAGCCAGTTCTCATCAATAATTTGCGGCGGCGCAGCTGCGATATTTTTATGCGAGCACTCTATGTCCTTTAGCCTGTAATAAAATTTTAAAATGGAAGAGCTTATAACCAAAGCTACGGGCAAACTACAAAGCTTGATCATTTAGTGTTTGATCTTTTGTAAACAATATTTTGTTGGTTAAAATGAAGAGAACAAAAACCAACAAACAAAAAAAAAATCAATTAGTTCGGATGAATTTGTCGACAGCTCTAACAAGATTCTTTAATACACAAAACTAATATCTAAAATATGTACATGTGCAAATGTACATCGGGCAAAATTCAAAATTGTTAAAGAATGAAACATAATTTTTAAGACATTTCGACAGTTAATAGTAAATCATATGAGTATATTGCAAATTTTAGGTTTTATCAAGCAATAATTTTAATATTCGCATAGATTCAAAGGACCCAATACTTACAGCAAGGTGCGTAATTCATCCTGGTCCTCATCGCCAGCCAGTTCGCCCTGCAGCAACCGCTCGTAAATGTTGCTTCTGGTGGCCGGACCACTCTGTGCGGCTAATCGTCTTGCCAGACGCTCAATGGGCAGCTGCAAAGCACGCTGCCCGTCATGCAGCTTATGAAGTCGACTGAGCAGTTGCAGAGACTGCAAAGTGCATGTCGCATAGTTGACTGCTTCCCCAGTTGAGTAGTGCTCTTGGTTCTCACAGATGCGACAGATCAAGAGCTGGACTAACCGTATCGAATGCTGAAAATAAGCATCACCAACAAAGAGTCCACATTGGAACAGAGCACTTCATTGCAAAATAACAATTTCAACTTACTTTGTTCAAGTAAGGCACGTTGTGGAGCAGTGTAGACTGAAGTAATGAGCCGTACTCCGGACGCACTTGGTAGAGCTCGCTAAGGAATTTCAAGTGGTCACTTATTAGGAAATTCAGGTTTTTGCTGGCAAACAGGCGGTGCACTTGCTGCGGACTCCAATCCACTGCCTGCAATAAGACCGTTATAATTTGCATTAAAAAACATTGGTGTTACGTACATTCCCCTTGCCATTAGCCATTAGCACACAAGTGCCGTTTGAGTGGCTGTCAATTAAAATTATGCTCAAATTTGAGCGTCGCTTGAAAGCAGACAAATACACAGTTAAAAAATTGTTAGTTTAAATAACTATTGCTAACGCCAAAATGACGATGTAAAACCAAAACCTAAAAATCAGAAATCGGGAACCAAACCCGGTGCGGTCAACCACAAAATTTCGGGCATGACAACAGGCCAGGCTGTCATTGATAGTGAAGAGATAAAAGTGTGGTAGAGATTTAAATTAAACTTATGAGTAACTTTACACAACTTTGAGTTTACCCCCTTACTTACCGGTTTTCCAATGCAAACTTCGTGGAGTATTGCACGGTGCATGCTTAATTTTAGCGGTAGCTCCACGGTCTTCGCCAGTAGTAATGTTGGTTCAACCAAACGCATGGAAAACAACAGCTGGAGGCAAGCCAGCAGCATAGGCTCAAGGGTTTCGCTGCCGGTACCACCCTTAGCTTCGGCGCTTATCAAGAGTAAGGTGTAAAATTTACACAAAAATTCGGATTCGGCTAAAACCAAACGAAAAACTGATTTCAACGCATCCTTGTTCCTCGAACGACAGCAAACATCCTTTAGCGCGTTAACGAAGCACCCAGCTAGTTGACAGTAGGCGTGACTGGACGGGTAGGAACCCAAGTTGCAGCTAACACCTAGTGCAAGCAGCGCATCCAGACAGCTAAGCAGTTTTTCGGTAAGAACCTTGGCAAAATATAAAATTTCGCTTGTGGTGGACGACAAGGTGTCTTTTAAGGAAGCGGCGGAGGTGGCTCTGGCGGCAGCAGCTGCTGCAGATGTTGAAGGCGTTTCATCGTGTAATTGCATAGTTGTTTTTGCTGGAGTGAAAGGGGTGGTGGACCGCAGATTTCGCTCGGCCTTTGGATTATTTTTTAAATAAAGTTTTATGTGATTCACGAGATAAATTTCTTCTGTCTTGAAGATAACATTTGCCAACGTTATTGTTGCCAGTGCTAAATTACTAAAGTTGCTTATGTCCTGCAAGAAAAAGAACGTTTTTTTTTTATAAGGACTGTTAAACTTTTATTTGAATTATGGGATCAAAGATGCAAACGACAGTGTTAACATATTTGAGGGCACGTGAACACGTTGCAAAACAATTAAATTTATTACACGTTGCTGCAAACAACATTTGTCAAACAACATTTTTTTTTTCATTAACCTTTTGGTGTATTCTTTATGTGAACTGAAAGATTTGTTGGGCTTTGCTATATTTTCAATTTTGATAAAAATGTTGATAGCATTAATTTTAGTTATCACTCAAACACACTATACCTTCAGTTGGTTGATGGCAAAATGGTTGGCTCGAATAGAGGTGAGTGTAAGGACATCGCTCGGATTTTTTTTTTTTGTTTAGCTTATACGCTCACTGCGTATTACTAATGCCAACGTGAACCATTAAGTGTAATGTGACAGGCAAAAAAAAAAAACCAAACTATACACATTGCCACGAAAAAGTTTACACAAAGTGAAAAATTTTGATATTTTCATTTTAGACCTATATGGTCACCCTGGTTGTTTTTTATTTTTTATTATTTTTTATAAGTATTTCAGTCAATTATCTTTTATGGATCTGCGCATTTTTAATTTAATTAAAAGTAACTGTACATACGAATTTCATACGAATTTTACAGCGAAAATGCACCAAAAACGTTGGTGTATAAACCTTTTCGTGGCAGTTGAATTTAGAGCGTTTTTAGTATTTTTTATTGTTCTTTGTTGATGTTAATCTTTTTTAAGTTTTGTTTAATAGGTAGAGATAATTGACTGAAATACTAAAAAAAAAAAAAAAAACAACAATATATAATACATATAGCTCTAAAGTGAAAATATCAAAATTTTTCACTTTATGTAAACCTTTTCGTGGCAATGTGTTCCTTATACGTGTACATACGCATGTTTTCTGTGAACCAGTAAGTGTAAAAACAATATATACTTGATACAAACGCATGTTTTCTGTATCACCAAAAGAAACTATGCCTTGCAAAAAAACTGAAACTAAAATAACTTAGCCGTTAATAATACCCGTAATAGCCGTAACAGCCGTTAATAATACCGTTAAGGGTATCTTGATTCTTATCGAATAAAATTGAACAAAATGCAAATCAAAATCAGAATATAAATATATATGTGCCGTTAAGTTTTATGGATGAGTGCTTAGGCTAAAAATATATACTTGGTGGTCGTGGCGAACAAATAAGCTCAGTTTCCTGCATCCATGCTGCTGTTAAGTGGCACATGCAAACAAATACAGACATATATATTTGATGTGCAATAAATTTGTTTTGCGAGCAGCAGAGTCATGTTGCTGTTGTGGCCAGTTTGTGGTTGTTCTGACAGATAAGAGGGTTGACAGTTAATGCATGTGTAACTTAAATTTGCATTCGTTATTCACGTATACATTAACTACGGCGCCACCCGCAACAGAAATGACGAAACATAAATTAAGATACCCTGAACCCTTGATCTTACACTTGCGGTCATACAATTTTTCAACGCTTTGAAAAAGTTAGGTTTCAAATCTGTCATAGCTAAAAAATTCTCTGAGGTCAGCGCGTTCAAACAAATAGACATACGGACTATATCGACTCGGCTGTTGATGCTGATCAGGATTATAAAAACTCCATGTATCCACTTTATTTCATTACTTGGCTCGACTTACCTGCTCAATAAAGAGCTGCAGCAATTGAAGAAATTCCTTACTATCAGCGAGCACAAAGTTTCCGTTGTTGCGAAAGCAGCTTTCGAGTAGCCGCAGATCAGAAAATGTATGCATTCGCAGTTTCCCAGTGCCGAGAGAACGACAAACCAGGCTGTAAACGACATTCGCATCCTGTGCGCTAAGATATGTGGGCGCATCTTGTTGCTGCAGGCTGCGCTCGTAAAGAAGAAGCAGCGCCAACAACTGTTTAACGGCGTGTGTATCAATAAATTTTTCCAGCATACCAAGAACAACTTCCCTTTGTGTGTCTAGTTCTCGACGTTGCGCCAGCAACGTGTTTTTTGTATCCTGCGTTGGCACTGCAGTCAGCGGACTTTGGCAGCTACCACGCTTGTTTGTCGCATCTACGTCAATTGCGTCACCGATTGGCCTGTGCATAAAGAACAGCTCATAGCTAAGCGTCTTAAGCGCCAGCAGCGCCACATCGCGCACAGCACCATTAGCTAACATATTGTTTGTAATGCTTATGATCTTCGGTATTGTAATGAGTTGACGATCGCTCTTCTGTGTCAACTGCATAAGAAACTTAAGCATTACTGGCACTATGATGGATGCATTTCTGTAAAAAAAAACAAGTAAGAAGGCTCTAGTCGAGATATCCCGACTAGACGATACCCTGATCCCTATACTTTCCGCGTACAGTCAGTGCTTGCAAGTATGTGTGTGTGTGTGTACGCGCATACAGCATAGTGCATACAAAACTTCAATGTCCCATATCTCCGGTGTTTATTATCCGATTTCAATAAAAATTTCACAGGTTGTCTTTATTTTGCTGTATAATTCAAATTGCAGTTTTCAAAATTCAAGATTTGTTTGCTTTCGATCCCATGTGTATATCGGAAACGGGAAAAGTTATCGAAAATCGGAAACAAACTTGTAATGCCTAGGTTAGGCGAGCTTAAGTTCCAAATCTGGAGTCTCTAGCTCTTATAGTCTCTGAGATCGACGCGTTCATACATACGGACAGACGGACGGACAGACGGACATGGCTATATCGACTCGACTGTTGATGCTGATCAAGAATATATATACTTTATGGGGTCGGAGATGCTTCCTTCTACCTGTTACATACTTTTGCACAACTTCATTATACCCTTTTTCCCATTTTTAATGGGATCAGGGTATAATTAATAACAAATTTGTATAAATGTTCAGTGTGCCTACGACTTTTGATGGGAAGCAAAAGGGAGTTAAACGCAAATATATTTACTGTACCATGTTAGTTTTAAATTACACTCACCTATCGATGCCACTCTCAATAAGGTCCAAATTACTTAGTATTTGCTCAAAGATAACGCTTTTGGAATCCAGTACACTGTATGTCACGTTTAAATCAAGCAGCTGCGATAAAAGCTTTAATATGGGCGCCTGTATAAGCGCATTGGACTTCATAAAAAGCTGCGGATAATGCGGTAAGAGTGAGTGTGATAAGTGGCTAGCAAATTCGTTACGTAACTTAAATTAAAATGCGTGAAAGACACATACACAATGGGTACACAATGATGTGCGAGTGGAATTATCTGTGGGTTTGCGCATTTTTAGTAAATATTATACGAAGCTAGTGTAAGTAGTTAGCGATTGGCTACTTACCGTCAAACAGTAGATGACCAGCGGCTCGAACAGTTTTATGAGCCGGACGCAGTCACCTGCCGGCGGTGCGTCTACCTGCATGCCCATCACAATTAACTGCTGCATTGTTGTTGTTGGTGTCATAGCCGTTCCATCTGGCAACAATGTAGACACGCCCACAGCGCGCCTTGCTACAAAATATGGGCGCACAAACTTTGCAAAGTAACCAGAGGGCTGTCTATGCACTTGACCAGCGAAATTTTGGGCAAATAAATATTTCAACAGTTGCCGCAGACATGCAACGCACTCGCCTGGAGCATAATCTATAAGTTTAGTCAAATACTGTAGTACTTCTTCAATCAATTTTAGCGCTGGCGCATTTGATGTTACAAGCTCTGATGTCGCCGGAGGTGCAGTGGCTTCTAGGCACAAGCACAGCGCGTTCAGGCACCTTTTCAGCAAAGATATAAAAAGTTCACCAGCATGGTGACTTATCATTATCTGTAAGCAGAGGAAAAACCAGAAGCTTTAGTTTGGCCCATGTGGCAGTCAGGTCAAAGAGACAAAAAGCCAAGAGTCGGATAGTAGCTGTAAATGTTGCGTATAAAACGGAATAGCTTAATAAGTACGCTGCAATTGAACTAGAGTGTTGGCGAATCTCAGTCAACATGCCTGGTTGACTTTAACCATTCGACAGCGCCGGACGAGACTTAATGGCGGTTTCCTTCGACTCCACTGCCGTCTTAACCTGCGGCTTCGACTTACCTTGTAGCTGTCATTAGCACCTTTTAAAATGTTGTAAAGTTTCATGTAAACGTAATCGCTGGCAAAGTAACCCATCGCCTGAAGCGCCGTCAGCTCTCTGCTACTGTTGTTTAGCGTAAAGAGGTCATTCTTTCCCACCTTGGATGTTTTGATAGCAGTGCTTGGCTGCACAGGATGCTGATTGCCCACAAGATGATAGTAAATGTTAAGCAGCTTCACGCAGTGAGGCAAAAAAAAATCTAGCTGGGCGGTGGGCACCACATCGCTTGAGCTTAGCATGCCACCTACGGGGATTGTAATAAAGGAAATGTGGAATTTGATAAGTATTTGCAGCATATTAATGACGAATTTCAAAGTATACAACAAAATTGTTTAACTGTTAGAACGCTATGAATTTGTACATTTTTGTGTACGCTTTACTCAGGCTAGCAACATTTTAATTCATGGGTCAACAATGCAATGTAAGCAATTACTGAATAAATTTTATTTATCCGCGTCAGGATAAAAACAGCACACAAATTCTTACTATATTTTTATCACATATACATTAAAAAGTATTTGAATGAATATTTATAAAAACAAGTAAGAAGGCTCTAGTCGAGAAATCCCGACTAGACGATACCCTGAACCCTATACTTTACGCGTACAGTCAGTGCTTGCAAGAATGTGTGTGTGTACATACGCTCAAACTGCATACTGCATAATAAACTTCAATGTTCCATATTTTCGGTGTTTTTCAACCGATTTCAATAAGTTTCAAAGATTTTCATTACTTTGTTTAATAATTCAAATGCTATCTTAAAGTTTTTGAAATTCAAGCTTTTTCTGTTATCGGTCCCATGTAGATATCGGAAACGCGAAGAGTTATCGAAAATCGAAAACAAACTTGGCGAGCCTAAGTTTCAAATCTGGAGTCTCTAGCACTTATAGTCTCTGAGATCGAAACGTTCATACATACATACGGACGGATAGACGGACAGACAGACGAACATGGCCATATCGACTCGACCCATTGATGCTGGTCAAGAATATATATACTTTATAGGGTCGGAGATGATTCCTTCTGCCTGTTACATACTTTTGCAAAAAACCATTATACCCTTTTTACTCAATTGTAATGGGTTCAGAGTATTATACAAATTAAACTGACTGTAAGTGTGTATGTGCGAGTAAGCGTATACTTGACTGCACTTCAATGTTCCATATCTCCGGTGTTTCTCAACCGATTTCAATAAAAATTTCAATGACAAGCTACCTTATACAAGTTTATGTTCCAAGTCTGGAGTCTTTAGCTCTCAGAGTTTATTTTGTCTAATGTTTAAAATGCCTGTCTCAAAGTTTTCCAAATTTAAGATTTTGAGCTTAAGCTCGCCTAATCCCTAGGCAGTACAAGTTTGTTTTCGATTTTCGATACCTCTTCCCGTTTCCGATATACACATGGGATCGATAACAACAAAATCTTGAATTTGGAAAACTTTGAGATGCCATTTGAATTATAATACAAAATAAGTATAATCTGTAAAATTTTTATTAAAATCGGTTAAGAAACACCGGAGATATGTGACATTGAAGTTGTGTATGCAGTATGAGCGTACACACACACATACTTGCAAGCACTAACTGTACGCGAAAAGTATAGGGATCAGGGTATCGTCTAGTCGGGATTTCTCGACTAGAGCCTTCTTACTTGTTTAGGTTTAAGTACCGATTTCAATAGATAGTGATCTCTATCGTTGGTCTTAGCTTAACATAATATAATAAATAGGAGCTCACCTGCCATTAATTTAGCTATAACATCAATCAAATCATTCTGACAATTTAAGTCTCCAGCTGTTTCACTGTTCTTATAGGCGTAGCTCATGCAAATTTCAATAAAATTGAATTCCATCCAGGCCTGTTGATAGTCAACAAAGTTGAAGTACTTTAGTAACAGACGCAGCGCGTAAATTATGCCAAACTGTCGAAAGAAACAGATTGAAAATTTTGTTGTTTTATTGGTTACCTACATTTATGGGAAAGAAGACACACAAATATTTACCTGACTATTTTTTTTATTGAGCGTCATTAATGTATTTGTCATTCGATACAACACTTTTGCCAAAACTTTTTCCTCTTGCGCAATTTCACGTTGAAATCCAAGAGCAAAAACATGCCCGCCAGCGATACCGACGCCGTAACTGCCATCAAAGTAGGCCGAAGCCGTAGCTCCTGCACCTACTACACAGATCGTGCTACGAACAGCTTCTGTGGTTCCATACGACCCGTGACTGTGCTCTCCACCGTCAAAAGCTGTCATTGGCGGTAAAATCGTCGAGCTAGCTCGGAATAAATTACGTAGCGTCAAAGACATGCTGCCAAATATGCGATAGTCGAATAAATCCCAAAGCAAATTGAAATTAGTTTGTTGAGTTTCAGCATTAATATTGCCCTCCTCAAATTGTGTTTTTTCTGCTGCTGTTGGTGTTGCTATGTCCAGTCCATTTTTCTGACGCGCCGTATGCATTATAAAGCGGCACAGACAGAAGGCAGCATGCTCCCGTACACGTGCATCATCGTCGCCAAGCAGCTGCAGAAGGTCGTCCATTAGTTGAGTCTGTAGCAAACGGTTAAGAGTAAGTTGACTGGAGGTTGTTATTTCAAAGAAGTCGGTCTTTAAACTGTTACATTAAATATTAGATTTACTAAATTTTTTTAAGCATAAGACCGATTCTGGTGTTAATAGATTTGTCAATTGTAGTTTTAGACAAAATTGCTGGAAACACGTGCAATGCGTTTGGGGTGTAAAAATACGCGAACCTATCCTATAACTTCAAAGTATCTAGCTCCTATGTCTTTGTCGTCGAACGTAAAATGCAGGGACGATGACGACCAAAATATGTAATAAACAAGTAACAAGGCTCTAGTCGACAAATCCGGACTAGACAATACCCTGAACCCTATACTTTACGCGTACAGTCAGTGCTTGCAAGTATGTGAAGGTATGTCTACGCGCATACTGCATACACAACTTCAATGTTCCATATCTCTGGTGTTTCTTAACCGATTTCAATAAATTTCACAATCATTTCACATATTGTCATTATTTTGTCTAATGTTTAAAATACCTGTCTCAAAGTTTTCCAAATTTAAGATTTTGTTGTTATCGATCGCATGTGGATATCGGAAACGGGAAGAGTAATCGCAAATCTAAAACAAACCTGTACTGCCTAGGGATTAAGGGAGCTTAAGTTCCAAATCTGGAGTCTCTAGCTCTTATAGTCTCTGAGATCGACGCGTTCATACATACACACAGACAGACGGACATGGCCATATCGACTCGGCTGTTGATGCTGATCAAGAATATATATACTTTTGCACAAAGCCATTATACCCTTTTTCCCATTTTTAATGGTATCAGGGTATAAAAAATATCTAAAAGTTCTTGCTTATCAATCAACGAATACATATTTTGTGTTCATAATGTGCCATGCATGTCGTTTAAATTTATATATATTCGTGGGGAAAATACTAAACCCAAAACAAACTGTCAGTCAATCGGATCATATTGTCTGCAGTTGAATCACAAGGAGCAACACTTCAGTGCTCAAAAGCTCAATAAGACAATGTTGGACGGCCTCTCATTCGCTTTTTAAGCCAATTGCCAGGAAAACTGTAACAAAAAAGTTATGCAGCCTCATGCAACTTTTGTCTAAGGATTTGTGAAAATACTATTCACAAGCTTACCTCGTAAGTGTAGACAATGTCCTTGTCATAAGCGGTCGGAACAAAGTTGCACTCTTCCCGACGCTGATTCCATGGCTCCTGCATGTACTCGTTGTCCTCGTTATTGTTGTTGTTATGTTCAAAGACACAATCAAAATTTGCGTAGTACGAACGGAGAAGTACGTAATTTAAATTAGAAATAACTTCTGCATATTTATTTTGGACCAACCAATATTTATTGTGACGACACAGTCGAAGTTTGCTCAAGAGCAATTTTGGTGAAATGGCAAATACACAGCACGAACCAGGCTGGCTATATTGGCTTTTGTTGTTGTTGCTTTGGTTCTGCTGCTGCAAGCGATTTGATTGCAATTGAAAATCATTCAAAAGAGCAGCAAGCAGCTCATCATTATCGGTGGCTGATGACCTGGCACATGTCGTGACCTCGTCTCTAGTTGAATTGTCGTCGTTAGAGTCCCATTGTGTTTGCTCCTGGTTCTGCTGCTGACTGCTTAAATCATTTCCCAGATGCTCCGCAAAAGTTTGCTGGCCAAATTTTTTGGTCTGCCCTAAATCTTTTTGTTGTTCATTTGGCTGCTGCAGCTGCTGTTGCTTCTGATGAGCATGATAATGACATGGCGGTGCTGTCAAATATTTGGACACCACATGCGGAAATATCTTATCGAATGCATTCAACGCTTGTATGACCACTGTGTGTATCTCGTCTTCAAAGCCCTGCAAATGTTCAAAAGCAGAAAAACTTTTAGCTAAATTTCTTTTTACATGGTCTCAAGACCAGACTGAAAGCAAAGCAGAACAGCTTGGCTTTGCGCTACTAAGCGAATTTGTGTTGTATTGTTTGCACAAGCAAAAAGTTTTAGATATGTGTGTGTATGTGTAGAGTATGTGTACGTGTGCTTTTTTAACGAATCCTAACAAGCTCTTCTTTAGCCAGCCAAGGGGCTATTGTTATCAAAGTTGCCTTGCATCATAGCAGTCTTTTATACTCTGCATACTATACATGGTTAAAGATATATATATTTGAATGGAACGAGCAATACATTCTCTGTGGCTGGCAAGTGCCATTCAGACGGATAAGGCATTATGTGGAACTTGCATCTAATGTGATTTTCAGTTGGCACCTTCGCGTCGCGCCGTTTGCAACTCCTTACATTGCATAATTAAATTGCGCTTTTGGGCGGGCCAAGTGCAATTTAAGTTTTGGCTGGCCACTAAATTATTGAAATCAATAAGAGCCCCCAATTCAAAAGCCCTGCCACATTACAAAATATTTATACATATTATGTGTGCCTTACAATTCTCAAAAGAGAAATCAATGTGCAAGTTATGCGCGAATTCTCCATTTGTCGACAATTGTGTGTGTTGGATGGGTTTGAAGTAGGATCTGGTTACGATGCACCGTTCTCCTTGGAGCTATTTGCTCTTAAAATTTTGTTTTTTATATGAAAAACAACCCGGCACAAAATGCCCCTGGCTTAGCTACAACGGCAAACTCAGTGCTGTAAAAATATTCAAAAGCTTGCAGCAGCTATTGATATAAATAGTGTGTATGTAAATAAGTGTTTGTTTGTGTACAAATATTGTTAGCTTGTAAGTTTAAGAATGAAAAGAGGCGCAAATAAAAAAGCGGGTGGCACATATTTTTAGAATGCGACTGCAAAAAATATAACGCAACGAAAGACACGTGTATATGGGGAGCATCGTTTGCCGCATTAAGTTGTGGCAGATAAGTTGAGTCATACAGACCCACACACACAACAGAAACTGCTGCAAAATACGCTTACCTTTAGCAAAATGGCCAGAAGGTGCGACAAGCTGAGTACCGGCTGCAGTTGCAGACAGGGACCGGCATGGCTTGCCTGCACAAAGTTACCTACAATTTGCTGAACGCCACCGCGCAATATTGGATCGGAGTGTGAGTAGAAACGCAGCACATCAGACAACGCTTGAACGCCAGCAGTACTTGTGGACAGTAGTGTGGGCATGGTGACGCAACTCGTGCGACTGCGCATCGACTTGGTGCGTTTTGGCGGTAACGGCGGCAGCGCTACCGGTGGCGTATCCTCCGCTGCAATAGTGACGCTATATGAGCTAGCAATAATCTCTGATCTGGAGAGATGAGAATTGACTGTTCTTGGCTGCTGTAGATTCGCCTTGCGCTTGGCCTCCGACTGCCACTGCAGAAGCGACGCATCGGCACTGCGGCTTAGCGGGGGAGACTGCAGCAGATAGGCGGGATAAGTGCTGGGTCCAAAGTGGTCGTCCTTAATATCAAGCAGCAGTTTATTATCGGCGTCACCAACTTCTCCTTCTAACAGTGATCCAGACATGGACTGGATCACATCTGTGCTTCGTCGGGAGTTAGTGCTGCTCTGCGGACTAGAGGCCTGGGTGCTTTCAGGACTTAGGCCAAAGTTGACTTCTGCAAGCAGCTCTAGCTCTTGTTCGCTGATCTCTAATGACAGCTGCAGCACACGGGGCGACAGGCGCACACACTGAGCGATAAC
Organism: Scaptomyza tumidula; assembly: GCA_035044465.1. Classification (NCBI taxonomy): domain Eukaryota; kingdom Metazoa; phylum Arthropoda; class Insecta; order Diptera; family Drosophilidae; genus Scaptomyza; species Scaptomyza tumidula. Next base: position 720,265 of record JAWNNW010000447.1, read on the forward strand.
TGCCAGTGACAGACTCTTAATTGACACACGACTTACATTGTCTGGCTGAAGTGAAGATGGCTGGCCACTCAACAAGAAGCGTGCGGCTAGCAAACGTGAGGTGTAGTATAGCAGCGATTGCTCGAAAATGCTACCAATTTTAACGCTGATTAGCGCATGGCCCGATATCGTTTGCTTCAGCGGTGAGCACTCCGTCAGAAAGGGATTAGCTATCAGAATAAAAGTTCTAATTAGTTGCTGCACAGGAGCTGTAGTAGTAGCTGATAACTCACCATTGGGCGTGCGTCGCAGTTGTGGCTCCTTTGCGTCCTCTGCTGCCGAAGAGGCAGCTGAAGCAGGTGGAGCATCCATCAGCAAAGCAGTCGATGCCGTATAAGAGACACTCGCCGAACCAGACATCTCCTCTAATGGTGTGGGTGTCTCCGCAATTGAAAGCTGACGTTCTTGTGCACTAGCCACACTGCTGCTTGCCAATGAGCTCAATGAGAGCGTCAGCGAAGCCGTCGATATAGCATCAGATTTCTCAGTGTCTGCCGGCGACTTGACTGGCATGGATTTTGGGCCACCTGATTGACGAAAGAGCTTACTGACCGACTCTGAAGCTGCAATTAAAAATTTAACTTTTCCTGATAATTTTGCCTGGCACTTACACCCTGCTTAAGCTCATTTCAGTCTAATTGTGGACTGCGTTTCAGCCAGCTTATCCTAACAGCTGCCCGTGCATTTGTTGCAAGTGTATCGGCTATTGCAGATTTTAAAAATGCAACAACATACAAACTGCACCTTTTTTTGTGATAACTTGAAATAGAAGCATAATAGACAGGAGTTAAGAGTTTTTCTAAATTTGACTAACATGAGAAAAAAAAATTAAAAAACTCTTTTATGACCTTGCCAATCGAGTTGTCATATATTAATTTTTTCATGACATGTGTAACGCATACATACATATACTCTTGATCAGTATCGCGATCTGACTCGATATAGCAGCATGTAAGCTGAGAAAAGTTGATGATACCGCAAACTAAACAAACAGCAGCAACATCAACAACAACAATAGCAAGAGCAGCTCAATGAACGCCAAACCCTCTGGCTCACTATTTTTTGCTGTTTGCTACTTGGATGTTGGCAATGCTAAATAAACTAAAACACTGACACACATACAAAGATGAAAGCTCGCATACGTGCAATTTGAGAAACCGCATTTTATCACGTAACCCATTTGTCCCAAACAGTGTGCAGCAGTGTGATGCTTTAGCCAAATGACAGCAGCGTTTTCACAGCTTAAACATCTGGGGCGGGAGACGGGACGCAGTCATGGGCGTGGGACTTGTCGCGGCAAATGCATTGCTACAATGGAAGCTTAATTCGCAGCCCCACAAGAAGAACACACTGAAAGTGATCGCTGGATTTAAGACCAAAAAATTACTTCAACTAGTAATAATTTACGCCTTCAATTAATAGACAAAATTCAGCATACAAAGTTTGATTTAAACGAGTCTGACTCTACAGGGCTGTTTTCTTTTTTTTCTTTCTTTTCTTGTTTTCTTTGTCAACTACAATTATGCAAATAATTCGATTGCCATGCCGAAATATTTAAAAAAAATTGCGGACAGTAGAAATAATACCCAGATCGCGATATCCAATTACAAAAAATTAAAAATTATTTTCAAATTGTCCACAGACCGAAATTTTTAAGCAAAACCGATATTCTACAACTTTTTCTCCTAACAGGCTTTTAATTTTACAAATTTTGTTTAGAATTAAACTAATAGTATTTCAACCTTTAGTATAATTACTAACAACGTACATTAAAATCTTTTTTGCTTTTGGATGTTGAATTAAAAGTAAATAAATCGTATACTCCACTACTAAAATAAACATATTTTAAAGCAAACATAATTCATTGTATTTTTTTACAGGCGATAAATTAACACATTGGTATGAACAACTCACCTGCATTTGAATGATATAACAAATGATTAAAGAACGTCCCAATTGTTGTACCGTCTGGCACTAACTCCGTAGGTGTTGTCTCTTGCTCTCCAACGCTAGCAATTCTTATTTCCGCATCAAAATCGATGCTATTAAAGGATTCATTGTCGATGTCACTCAAATTCTGCGATCGGTCATCGCTGGCAAGCTGATTTTTCAACGGTGACTGATGCTGAACAGCGAGGGGTTTGGGGGATGATACAATGTACTCGTTGCCAATTTCGGCAAAAATAGTTGATGCTACTGCTCGTGTTGATTCTGACACTTTTAATGCCGCTGGCAGTATTTGTTGTGCTTCATTTAGTTGCGACTGTATTGTAAGGTCTTCGTATTCCTCATCCGCAATTGCACTAAGCACCTCAATGAATTCGTCACCATTATAATCAGCATCAGTTATGGTCTGTTCAGGCTTCAGCTGCTCCTCTTCATCTGATGCGCCACTTTCAACACATTCGCTAATACTTCGTGCTGCATTTCTTATGTGACTTCGCGCCTTTTTTTTGGCTAGCGGTTGCGAGATAATAAGAAGGGAGAAAAAAAGAGGCTGTATAATGGTCACAGAACTATACTGCTGGCGGCGGCGAAAGTAAATTTTATTTTGACCTCATTAAGGCATGCGCCTTTTATTTTTAAAAGCGAATCGTGTGGGCAGAATTTGGAAAATGTGCGATAGAACAGTGGAACAGTGGCACTGCTGAATTTACTTGATTTTAGTGCGGTCTATCTGTTGTCTGCCTGGTCGTCAGCCCGTCAGCATGTCAAGTTTAAAGATGAGTGCACAAGCAAACACACACACAAATACGTACAGAAAGAGTAGATACACTAAGCTAGACTGTGCATTATTTACTTTACCTTCATCAGGAACGGAAATCGCAGCAAAAACATCTTTCTCGAAGTCAACATCATCAACTGTGGCATTAATTCCCACGACTTGTCGCCGGCTGATGACAATCTGCAGTTGTTGTTGTTGAAACTTTAGCTGCTGCAGTTTGGTTTTTGAATTCCCTTCCATTTGCATTTGTAGTGGTAGAGCGTCCTGATTTTCGCATGTCCCCGCCATTTCGTAATTTTTCAATTGGAATATTTGATTTTTTAACGATTTCCTTCGCCGCAAATACAAATTGTGCTCTAGTTGTTGATTGCACACCAGTTTGCGCAATCTTTGCGCCAGTCCACAAGTGCTACCTACTGTCGGCTGCGTCGCCGCTCCATGGCTATCCTGAACCGCCTGGAGAATAGCATTGATAACCTCTAGAGCGGCATTTATGACGGCGTGATTTGCTGTATGCTGCGTGCCCAGCAAATGCAAACAATAATCATAAATTTCTATAATTTGCCGACAGTCGGAAGCAGTTGTCTGGTGTGCTGCATTTCCCAAAGCATCGCCTTCATCTTGGTGTTCAGAAGAGTACCAGCGTATAAGGTTTGGTAGAAGCAGGCGCATAAGGCCCAAGCAGCCCAACACGCAACTAGTCTGCTGATGCATCAGCATCATTTCTGCAGGAAAAATGGTTAAAGGAGAAGAAGATGAGTTAAAAAAACAAAACACGTAAAACCTTAAAGGAATTCAATTTATAGATGCTTTTCTCGCAGGTTAAAAACACTGTACAGCTTTCCGCATTCTTATCCTAACCGCACAACACATACGACGAAATAACCTTAGGCCAGTTGCATTTTACATCATTTTACATCTTGGCAACTTTTTTTCCATCTCGTACACACAACTTTGGCTGTAGTTAATATGAAGAAAATATCAAATCAAGTTTAAGCAACAAAGTTTATAGCAAATGAAGTGCTATGTTAATTTTAAAAAAATAGATAAAAATACCCAATAGTAACTAATGCTAGTTTTTGTTATCTGACTTTAAAACCGTTTAACTTGATTGTGTCACTTCTAATAACATGACAATGCTTATGTGTAATTAAATAATGTTATATGTTAACGACGAATTATACGTACAATTATACGAAATGAAAAATTGAATTTATATATATATATATATATATATATATATATATATATATATATATATATATATAAATATATATATATATAAATATATATATATATGCATATATATAAATAACATTCAAAAAATAATAAGAAAAATTAAGCTAATAAAAATAAATGACTATTATAACTACGTGAGAGTCACCTCAACAGCAGTTTTCTTTGTTTGGTTGCTTGTTAAATTGATAACTTGGCTGTTTAAAGGCAAGTTATATTAGCGTTTTTTCACACTGAATAGGCGTGACAATTGCCGTCTGCATAAATTTAGAGTAGCTGTTGTTTATAAAATGTATTATTCTTTTAAAGCTGAATGAATATCTGATTCAATTTCGTATAAATTATTACAGCGAAGTGTCCAAGTGCATAAATTTCATTCTGCTTGGGTAACAGCCACAAATACACAGACAAACAGCAGCAGGAGAAGTAGCAGAAACGTTAAGGCCATTTCTCTGTGAGTGTTTGCTTGGGTATGCCGAGTCGCACGGCACAATACCCAAAAAAAGAGTGGAAAGGGAGCAAGTGTGGCAAGTGACTTAAAAAGAGGCGGCAGACTGTGCGCTAAGTAGTTGTTTTATTTTTGCTGTAGCCAACCGTTGTGGTAAGCAGTTTCTTAGGAGTGGATTGAAGTTGACATGGGATAAGAGTTGTAGAAGTTGATGTGAAGGTAAACACCTAAAACACTAAAAGCGATCAGAATATCGAAAAATTGCCAAAGCTTTATTATTATAATATTTTTTTATAAATGGCTATATAATATTGAAATAAATAAAATCAAAAACAACTGAGATGCGTGTGCTTTTGACTGTAAAGATAAAAACAAAGTATGAAATATTATTATATTGAATATTGGTTTGAATTAAATAGGATAGGTGTCTTACATCATAAAACCACTGATTTTCTCAGAACGGAACTCTTCCTGCATTGAAGTGCAACGATACAAAACAATACAAAGTTGTTACGTTGTTTAAACAAATGCGTAATGTCGGAAAAATTTGTTCAGGTAAAAAAAAAGTTGCGTCCAATATCTAACTTTACGAAGAATTCTAAATACTATAATATTTTTAACAATAAATGGACAGTATAAGTCTTAAACCAATTCTAGAGAAGCTTGAAATATTTCCATTTCCGATGTACACATCTGATCGATTGCAATAAAATTAATGCAGCAACTGGTATTTGCCGTATGGAATATCTAGTACCTTTGATATTGATATGGTATTTAATAAACAGACATGTGCACGTGCATTTCACGGCATTTGTTGGCTTACCAATCATTTTGTTTAGTCCATGACTGGCCATGTGGCATTTATTTCGCGCATGCTCAATCAAACTCATGCAATTTTGGGCCGAACAGCGACGTTTTACAGCGCAATCTGCGCTGATGTTCCCAAGAAACGTCTGCAATGAAAGAAGTCAAAAAATGAGTCAACAACATTGAACTACAAGCGCAAGCCGCGTTTGCAACCTGAAGGATAGTTGGGAGTTCGGTGAGCATAACAGACAGCTTGTCGGTTTCCAAATTTCACTCCATATACACTTGTAAAAGCGTATTTAAATTTCGTTATGAGACGTGCAAGAAAGCATCCTAGACATCTTCTTGATCAGCATCACGAGCTGAGTCTATTTTCAGACAAGTACCTAAGTTTTTGAGCTATCGAGCTTAAGTTAGTTAGATAATTGGTTGAAATCTGTTGGCCAAGTTTATAATATAGGTTAAACCGGCTGACCCTCAAAGAGGAGTTCACCGCTCAGAGTCCTTAGTGGGAGTATAACATATAACTACCATACAGATGACAGACAGACAAGGTTTTGTTAGACAAGTAGGCTTTTTTTTTAAAAAGCTGATCTATGAGATACCCTAAATTCTAGCAGGTATATACAGCAAATGCCTGCACTACTGCGCTTTTGCTTGGTGATTATACTTTAACTTTTCATATATATATAACAGTATTTGTGCCGATAATAGCTTGCTTACGTATATGCTTTTATGTTGAATCGATGTATGTCATGAATGAAGACGGCTTCAACTTAATATATCTATGAAATATTCATAAGTTACGGCAGCAAAACCATGTCTACAACTTAACTAATTTGATCTCAACTGACGAAAGCCAGGTTTTACAAAGCACATGTTGGAATGATTATGTAGGGCTATATAAGACTAATGCTTCATTGTTCAACGATATGCTGTGTTGATATGCTTTTCGGTTGTTGATTTACCTCAAACAGTGTGCACGTTTCACTATCATTAAGACCTTGCTGCACGTGACGTCCAAAGTTTTTGATAAAATCGCAGAGCGTCTCCTGCAGCATCGTCTCTTTCCGCTGCGACATGATGGACATGCATTGAAGCAAGCGCACAGCATACCATTTAATGTGTTTCTCCTTTATTTGCGGTGCGTAATATGAGAATAAATTCAGGCATATTCGAAGTGATCTAGAAAATAGACACAAAATTAGGTTTTTTCTAAATAGTAATACAAAACAGATAATACGTACCGCTGGTTGCCGTTCCGCTTGATTTCACCATATAAGTCCATCAATATGCGGTTTACACGCGTTTTTTCCAATGCCCGAAAAATTTTATTTAGGTTTTCTTCTGCACTTATGCGCACCACCGAATCAAAATCCTCGCAAAATAACAACATAACATTTGTGGCTGTGCCGCAGTGTGCCGCATAATTGATATGAGTGACCAGCGCAGACGACATGATACACTCGGCAATTTGCTGGAAGCAGGCAATCTTTTGTTTTTGGCTATGAAAGAAGACATAATTTTCAAGTTAGTAAGACTTGTAATCAATATATATATATATACATGTGTTGGCGTCTAAATAGTAATTGTTTATTGTAATTTCTGATTTTTCAATTTAAGTGAACCCAAAAAAAAACCAAAGCAATGTACTCTTAAGGATCTAAAACACTATGGCATCTTCCAGGTAAGTTGACATGATGACGTCATACGGGATGTGCAACGCATCCCCACTTTAAATAGAAAACAATATTGTCTGCTCACCGCTAACATAACTTTCTAAATACATAATGTGTAACTAGCATGCACCCCTTTCCCTTTGCGAAATATATAACTGTTGCCGGCCTGTTTCAGCCCCAGTAAATTAATGCCGACTACAAACACAAACATACGCTTACCTGCATTCTGTATTACGCAGTTGGTCTACACAACTCGTGAACTTTTCATAAGCACTAGACTTGTCCATTATGTAGCATGTAAGGTCAAGCGCCAAAATATCTTTCACATATATTCATATTGTTTAAACGCAGTCGTTGATTTTATTCCTCTGTTAAAATTTTCTTTGTTATTATTCCTCTTCTTGGTACTATGAGCGCAGGGAACAGCTGACTTAAGCGCGCATTAAGCAACACTTATAGTGCGGTGCTGCCAACTCATCCAACTTATATTAGTGCTGTGTAATTTCTCATAACAGAAGAAGCGCCAATTTAAATTAAACAAATACTACGGGTCCAAGCACTAAACAGATGTATGTTAGGTTTTACATTTAAGAAAGATATTTTATTCATTTCGGTTGATAATTATACATAAATTTGTTTATACATTTTTTATTTGCTAAATAAGAACGATTTAGCTATTTTCGTTTATTTCTTCTTGGTGTTCGTCAAGAAATATTTATTTCGCTTGCTGAGAATTTCACATTTTTATATTATTAAGTAAGTAGTGTAATAGACATTTAAGTATTAAATTATGTTTACACTTAAAAAAATCTTAAGCCCATACAAAATGCTTTAAGCTACTTAATCTATTTTACAAACCCACCATTATTTTTTCTTTTTTATTTGCATGCTGTCTGTCAACGTATATTCTTCCAAACTGGAATTCGAGTGCAACGTTTAAACAAAAAAAGTACAATCACAGTCTGTTTAAAATATATAAAATAAGTTGTGTGCTTTTGCCCGTTTTCTCTTGTTTTCCTTTGTTTGTTAAAAATACCGTCTGAAAGAGATTTGCATATATATGTTCCACGTTTCCTTTATGTCGAAGATAATTGGATTTCTTAATGTATGCGTTTGCTTGGTGACAAATTGCAGTTCTAAATATTTACAACAATTTATTTATGTACCTAAACCTTAAAATTAACGTTGCTAAAATGTGCACAGTTTAAAAAAGGACAGGTTTTCTAAAGATAAAAATAAAGAAAACAGAAATAATTCAATGTGCGCTTAAATAATTTATGACATTTTGGGCAGGTAAGGTGGAGTGAATGAAACATAATATAGTACAGACGGGGATAAGAAAGCATATTGTAAGACTCGCTAGGGTCACATGAATTGAAAAAGATGAAAGGAGGGGATAGGGGGCTGGGGAATAACTACTGAAAGCGGCCCAGTCAAGGCTCGAACTAAATTAATTAGACGCATACGAAATAAGATGCTCTATAATTTAAGTTAAACATTAGCCGCGCTTTGAGCGCAGCACCAGTAGAGTTAACACCAGGAAACCCAAAATCCAGGAAAGCGTGCTTACGTAACCAATATACACATCTGACTCAAATATCGCCCAGCCGCGTGTCAGTATTGAGCGCAGTGAGGAAGTGGCCAGCGTCAGCGGAAGGCACAGCGAAATGTATCTAAAAGAGATGGAAAACATTTAAATAAATCACTCAATCAAATGCTCTAAGTTTTACATGTATTGAACATACCTTAGCACCACAGGCATGCCCTCAATCGGCCAAATAACGCCAGACAGCAGCAGAGTGGGATAGAAGGATCCCAGAGCCAGTTGAATTGCATTCCGTTCCAGCTCGCATATAGAGGATATGAGAAAACCAAAACACATGCCGCACATGCCCTGCAGCAGCGTCAGCACAATAACCCAAAATAGATCACCGTTGTTGGTAACGCCAAAGACGACCAGCATGAAGATGAGCACCAGCGTCGTTTGACCGCACATGACCACAAACTGGGTAATCACATGAGAAAAAAGAATTTCGCCAGGTGAGACGCCCGCAACCCATGATCGATCCAGCAACCCCTAAGTTAAGTAATTTTAGTTTGTATTATTGATTATGTATTTAGAGAAATACGTTAAATTCATTAAATGAATTATTTAATGTATCCTCCGAAATTCCATCTTTTAACAAAAAAATCATATTTTTTTAACATAACTATCTTTTGAAAACTAAATGAACTGAGCATGAATTATTTATTTGCGAAAATAACAATGTAATCTTAATACACAAATGTAAGTGTTAAATATTATAATTTATGTTGGTTCCTTACTCACCTCAGTTCGTTCGATGATCAGCGCTGATGACGTCAAGGCGACAGCCAAGAAAAAAACAATGCTAAAATGCACAACACAATAAATCGATAAATTGATATGATGAGCGAGTACATTTACACTTACGTAAGTATCACGCCAGGTGCAACGAAATCGGTAAAGGACGGATTCATGGTGCCATAGATGGGTTCCCTAAACTGAATGGGCACATCGCCAAGCTTGGGATTGTTGCCGCACTGTCCAAGCAGGCCCATTGCAAAGTCGCGATAAGCCAGTTGAATGTCGCGATTAAGCATAACACCGATTTGTTGATTAGACATGTCTAGCCACACCTTCACCTCAGACTGCTCAATTGTCTCGTCATCCGAGTCGCGACCCAACGCAGCGCGCGCAGTGAACGCGTCCGTAAAGTTTTCCGTTATATAGACAGCGCCCCAAGCCTCGCCGCGTCGTACCGCTGCTTTTGCATTCTCAATGTCCGTATAATATGTTTTTACCACGCTGGTGTTAAGATGATTTAAATAGCGACAACCCAGGTTCGCAAAGTGGCAGCCATCCTCCCAGAAGCAGGTATCCTAGCACGCGAAACAAAAATTGATTAATGTGGAATTTTTTTGTTTTTGATTTCTGATTAGAAAAATCAAACTTTCTTAACATATAACATCTAGGAATAGTCACTAGCGAAATCTGGCCATTTTATGACATTCAACAAAAAACGAAAATGGTAAGTTGTCTCGTTTTTCTTTATTATGCACTTACCGTGTTGTTCATTTCGTTGTTGACAATGGCCAAATTGAGACCCTGCGGATCACGACCGATGGCTAAACAGAAGAGTATAACTTGCATCACAGGCAGCGCAAAGATGAAGAGCATAACGCCTACATTGCGCCACATGCGCAACATATTCTTAGTCAGCAGAGCGCGTATTTTTCCTTTGGAGGTGACCTTGCACAGATCTGCAAAGCAGTCTTGGCAGCTTTCCTCATCGTTGGGATTGTTCAGTCGCTTCGACGGTGGCGGACTGTAGGGTTCCTGGTTCAGCTTTGAAGATGTCGAGTTTGATAGAAAATTTATAATATTCCCTTAAATGTAAGGTTACCAACCGTGTAAATAGAGCCGTTGCTATCGTTTATGAGCACCTCCTTGCTCTGGTGGAAATTAAGGCCCACAACGCCGCCCTCCTGACTGGAGCTTGGTTTGTCCATCTTGCTGCCAAATGCCATGGCATGCAACGAGATGTTGTTACTGTCATTGAAATCAAGCACAAGAACACGAACACAAAGAGACACAAAGATGGATGGAAACAAAGATTGCAAGCATGCGAGTGTCGGGTCAAATGAAAATCGAGAGAATCAAAGATTAAGTGAGTGTAACTGATTACAGGCATAGCTTAGTGTAGCATATGAAGGATCATTTCTTGACTCACCTGAAGTTAACATGAGTTACATCGCCCTTTTGACTTTGAATGCGCGAGAGCTTCAAAAAGACCTCTTCCAAGCTAATACACTTGTACATCGACAGTAAAACACTGGGCGATTCCTCAGCCAACAAATGACCAGAGCGCATCAAGCCAATCTAAAACGTTAGCGCAAAATAAGCTTCATAAAATGATTTTCTAATCCATTTTTACTTACAGTGTGTGCCTGTCGCGCCTCCTCAATGTAATGAGTTGTTATAATTACTGTCTTTTGGCCGGCCTTGGTGATATGCACTAAATGATTCCAGATGCTCTGGCGCAGCAGCGGATCAACGCCGACCGTGGGCTCATCCAGAATCAAAAGCTCTGGATCGTGCATTAATGCGACAGCAAAACTGACCCGTCGCTGCTGACCACCACTTAGGTTTTTTACAAGACGCTTTTCCGATGGCAGATCGAGAAAGTTGAGCAGGAACTGCAAGCGCTCCAGTATCTCCTTTGTCTCCATACCAAAGATCCAGCCAAAGTACATCATCGTCTCTTGAATAGAAAACTCGCCATATAGTGCTATCTCCTGTGGCATATAACCAACGCGCTTGCCGGGAACGCCCGAGCCTCGAGTGCCTGGCCTGCCGCCCAAAACAAATATCTCGCCGGAGTCCATTCGACGACGACCAACAATGCAGGAGAGCAGTGTGGTCTTTCCGCAACCGGAGGCACCTAACAGGCCATAGCTATGGAAGAATAAAGAAGAATGCTGGAACATTAAGTACTTTAAATGTAAATTACTAATTAACAGTGCTAACAAGTTAGAAGGCTCTAGTCGAGGAATCCCGACTAGACGATACCC